>CM038678.1:644741997-645341997 GCA_021605205.1 Aegilops longissima | reverse complement strand
GTTCGGCGCCCCCCTCCATCGTTTACACCCCCGGTCAATATTTTCGTAGTGCTTAGGCGAAGCCCTGCGAGGATCACTTCACCATCACCGTCACCACGCTGTCGTGCTGATGAAACTCATCTACTACCTCGACGTCTTGCTGGATCAAGAAGGCGAGGGACGTCACCGAGTTGAACGTGTGCAGAATGCGTAGGTGTCGTGCGTTCGGTACTTGATCGGTTGAAGCACGAAGAAGTTTGACTACACCAACTGCATTGAGAAACGCTTCCGCTTACGGTCTATGAGGGTACGTAGACACACTCTTCCCCACGTTGCTATGCATCTCCATGGATAGATCATTGCGTCTGCATAGAATTTTTTTTGTTTTCCATGCTACATTTCCCAACAATAGGTGCATACAACTTGCAAGATAGGATCAAGAACACAAATATATTAGTGAAAACATATAGGGTTCAGATCTGAAATCATGGCACCCAGGCCCTACTGACAAGCATTAAGCATAGAAAAGTCATAGCACATCAATCTCAGAACATAGTGGATACTAGGGATCAAGCCGTAACAAAACTAACTCGATTACATGATAAATCCCATCCAACCCATCACCGTCCAGCAAGCCTACGAAGGAATTACTCACTCCCGATGGTGAGCATCATGGAATTGGTGATGGAGGATGGTTGATGATGACGACGGTGTCGAATCCCCCTCTCCGGAGCCCTGAACGGACTCCAGATCAACCCTCCCAATGTAGAACAGGAGGTGGCAGCAATTCCGTATCGTAAAACGCGATGATTCCTTCTCTCTGATTTTTTTTCCTTGACGAATAGGTACTTACGGAGTTGGAGTTAGGGTTGCGGGAGCTACCAAGGGCCCACAAGCCTGCTAGGCGCTCCTTGGGGGGCTGGCCTTGTGGCTCCCAGGTGTTCCCCTCTGGTAATTTCCTTCGTCGATATTTTTTATATATTCTGAAATAATTCTTCGTAAAGTTTCAGCTCAATCCGAGAACTTTTATTTCTGCACAAAAACAACACCATGGCAATTCTGCTGAAAACAACGTCAGTCCGGGTTAGTTCCATTCAAATCATGCAAATTAGAGTCCAAAACAAGAGCAAAAGTGTTTGGAAAAGTAGATATGTTTGGACGTATCAGTCAGCATCGTGAGTGGCCTGGCCTCTGGACATATCTGATCCGGCCGGTGCGGCCTAAACGCTGCGCGGCGGCTCAGATCGATGGCGACCCGTGCACACGATGCTTGATGGAGGTTCGTCGAGCGGATCCGGGTGAAAACCTCGTTCTTGGCTTGTTGCCAAGTCCAGCAATGATGACCCTCTTTTGTGTCGTTACCTTCTTGAAGGCATCGCCGTGGAGAAGCTACAGACCTCTATCCGCTACCTTCGGGGGAAACCCTTGGGGCGTCATTCTTGGAGGTGAACACGGGCTCGAGGGACCAGTGGACGGCTTCTTCGGTGGAGCGGTGCTTCATCTTACACATTGATGGTGGTGGATCTCAGCGGCATGGCACAGTGGAGGATCGGCATCTGATGCGCGGAAATGGACTCACACAGGAGGAGGACGATGTCTGGCGTCATGGTAGTGTCGATGGCAGAGAGGACTGACAAGGTCGGTGCATTAGTTTCTGCTCTGAAGATGGATTGGTGGAAGATGGCGGCCACGACACATGAGAGTGCGTCGGACCAGTTTGTACCCCAAATCCAGTATGTGGCTTGTTGGGGCCTCCGGCTTTAAATGTTACGCTTTGCTGCGGTGTCTGTTTGGTATTAGGCTCGAACTATCGGCACCCTTTCATCAAGTGGATAGGAGCAGCGACCGTTGTTGCTATGATGGTGGCTTTAGACTACCTGATGTACTACTTTATAAGGTCTTTATGAATAATTAATAAAATGGTCGCATGCACTGCCCAGATGCAGAAGCCGTGGGTAACCCCTCATTTTCTATTTTTTATCGAGGGTAGAAACATAACAGTTAGGGGCAGGACTTCAAAATAAATCTCGCAAAAAAAAGGACTTCAAAAATAAAATATGCATTTGCATTTGTTTTTATAATAGTGTCCACAAAACAATCAGGTATCCGATAATTAATGCAATACCGTCCAGCAAAGTGATATTTCTTTTATGTTTATAGAAACATGACTAAGCTATCTGTGTTTGCTGGTTCATCCCTAGCGTGTTTTCAAGAGCAAGTATGTGTCCCGCTTGGCTACCGCTACTTAGAAAATTTGCATGGTTGCATGGATGCCTGCTCACCCGGCCGCCACCACATGCATCCACACGAACGCATATCAAAACCATACACGTAAACGCCTAAACAAAGTGAGACCGGAACGGAGCAGAATATTTTGCCGGCATTTTTCGATCCATATCCAAACCATGTGCGCACGCCCGCTAGCTAGCTCGCCTAGAGCGTGGAACACGAAGGCAGCACGCGCTAACACAGAAACATAGAGCTCAAATTCCCGAGACGTCCTTTGGCCAGATTCATGGCATGGGCTCGTAGCCACGCCACGACATCACCCGGCCGCCGGCCCGGGCGGCCACTGAATTCTCCTCGACTGGCCACGTCGACCGCGGGCGGCGGGCGCGCATATAAATAGTTCGCCGGTGCAACCATTCGTTCGTCATAGATCTTCTGCTAATTATCAGTTACTCCATGGATAAAGGCATTCACGGCAGGAGGCCTCTTTCTGCAGAGTCGGCCGGCATGGAGCACGGGGACGGACCCGGCGGTCCAGATCCTGGCGGGCAGCAGCGGGAGGAGGAGATCAGTGACTCCGAATCAGGCTCTGAATCGCTCGAGATCTCCGACCTCAAGAAGCGCATGTGGAAGGACCAGATGCTGCTCACGAGGCTCGAGGGCCGCGCCGGCGCCAGGGGCGTGGCGCCGGCTCCAGCTGCCGGCGCATCCTCTTCGTCGTCGTCGGGCCAGGAGGAGCCCCCCGACGTCCGGTGCCGCCGCAAGGCCATGCTGCGCGCGCAGGACGGCGTGCTCCGGCACATGCTCAGGATGATGGAGGCCTGCAACGCGCGCGGGTTCGTGTACGGCGTCATCGACGAGGCCGGCGAGCCCATGTCCGGCTCCTCCGACAGCCTCCGCGGCTGGTGGAAGGAGAACGTGAGCTTCGACCGCGCCGGCCCAATGGGCCTGGCCGGCCCCATGGGCGAGAGCCCGGTCGCCCTGGCCTCCTCCCTCCATCGTCTCCAGGACATCCAAGACAGCACGCTCGGATCCGTGCTATCCGCGCTCATCCAGCACTGCGAGCCGCCGCAGAGGAGCTTCCCGCTGGAGCGCGGCCTGGCGCCGCCGTGGTGGCCGACGGGGCACGAGCCCTGGTGGGGCACGCAGGGCGAGATGCAGGCCCACCAGGGCGTGCCGCCGTACCGGAAGCCGCACGACCTGAAGAAGGCGTGGAAGATCTCCCTGCTCAGCGCGGTGATCAAGCACATGAGCCCGCGCTTCGACCAGATGCGCAAGCTCGTGTGGCAGTCCAAGCGGCTGCAGCAGAAGATGAGCGCCAAGGAGTCCGAGACCTGGTCCAAGGTGCTTAGGCAGGAGGAGAAGCTTAGCAGCCGGCTAAAGAGCTCGCTGCGGATCACGCCGTTCGATCAGGAGGAGGAGGATCATGAGGAGGAGGAGGTGAGGAAGAAGAAGGTCGGGAAGGAAAGGGACGACGATGCCCTGGAAAGCGTTGTGCGCGGCGCGCAAGACAAACGCAAGCGCGAGATCTCTCGCAGCAGCAGCAGCTCGGGTGGGAGCGGATCAGAGCTGACCATAATGCTGCCGGATCAGCTCGCTACTGCAATCACAGAGGAGAGCCGGAGCCCGATCGACGAGCTCATGAAGCTGTACTACGGCTGCATGCAGGGTGTCGAAACCTATGGTGACCGGGAAAAGGACGATCTGACGCCGATGCATTCCGTATTGCTGGGCGGCATAGACGAGGTGGCGCAGGATGTGCTCTTTGATATCATCGGGAGCTGCCCTGAAGTAGATCATGTGCTGCGCTTAATGGGAGAGTGACATAGCCACGCAGTCAGTTGTCGTACACCTATGTTACGCACGGTTATTAGTTAGGAGTATTATTGAGTACTTTTACTGCACTATTTCCATGTTGGGATTGCTTTTTCGTTTTGAGATGTTGGGATTGTTAGTTAGTGAAGGATATTTCATATGTCAACAAATACGGCGTATGATCATCTCTCTTCTGTTTCAAACTTTGTACTAAATCAGCGACACTTATTGTGGGACGGAGAGAGTATATAATTCAGCTGTAGAACAAAACTTCATTTGTGCTAGTGGCCCGGGAATTTTGTGTTGAACTGAATATTGTAACATATGCAATCCAAATAATGTTTGCCTTATCTTTGAGTGGTTTCGAGCAGATGTTATGTATGCAAGTGGTTGACGATCACTGTCCCCGGACCGGCCAAAGAAGGCAGCCACAATGTTGCGGTTGCCATTTTTCGGTAGTGGCATGCTGAAGGCGGGGCCGAGCGGGGCACCCATAGGGTCCGTACTCTGAGTGGTTCGTCGATAGTCTGAGGGAGGTGACGCCCACTGATAGAATAAGGGCCTATTGTCCCGGTTGGTAAGGGCCTTTAGTCCCGGTTCCTGAACCGGAACTAAAGGATCGATACTAATGCCTTGGCCCTTTAATCCCGGTTCAGTCCAGAACCGGGATAGATGGGCCTCCATGTGGCCTGTGCGCCGAGCCCAGGTAGGAGGGCCTTTGGTCTCGGTTGGTGGCACCAACCGGAACCAATAGACATCCACGCGTCAGCATTTCAGGGGCTTGGTTTTTTCTTTTTTGAAAAGGGAGGGGAGGGGGGTTGGGGTTTTGGGGGTTTAATTTAGGTGTTTCATATATTGTGTTAGCTAGCTAATTACTAGAGAGAAGTGTCCTCTCTTTTGTCCGTGCTTGGTCGACGCTGTTGAAGGAAATATGCCCTAGAGGCAATAATAAATGTTATTATTTATTTCCTTATATCATGATAAATGTTTATTATTCATGCTAGAATTGTATTAACCGGAAACATAATACATGTGTGAATACATAAACCTACAGAGTGTCACTAGTATGCCTCTACTTGACTAGCTCGTTAATCAAAGATGGTTATGTTTCCTAACCATGAACAAGGAGTTGTTATTTGATTAACGGGATCACATCATTGGTTGAATGATCTGATTGACATGACCCATTCCATTAGCATAGCACCTGATCGTATAGTTTGTTGCTAGTGCTTTTCTTCATGACTTATACATGTTCCTATGACTATGAGATTATGCAACTCCCGTTTGCCGAGGAACACTTTGGGTGCTACCAAACGTCACAACGTAATCGGGTGATTATAAAGGTACATTACAGGTGTCTCCGAAGGTACATGTTGGGTTGGCATATTTGAGATTAGGATTTGTCACTCCGATTGTCGGAGAGGTATCTCTGGGCCCTCTCGGTAATGCACATCACATAAGCCTTGCAAGCATTGCAACTAAAATGTGTTAGTTGTGAGATGATGTATTACGGAGCGAGAAAAGAGACTTGCCGAACGAGATTGAACTAGGTATTGGATACCGACGATCGAATCTCGGGCAAGTAACATACCGATGACAAAGGAACAACGTATGTTGTTATGCGGTCGACCGATAAAGATCTTCGTAGAATATGTAGGAGCCAATATGGGCATCCAGGTCCCGCTATTGGTTATTGACCAGAGAGGTGTCTCGGTCATGTCTACATAGTTCTCGAACCCGTAGGGTCCGCACGCTTAACGTTTCGATGACAGTTATTATGAGTTTATATGATATTGATGTACCGAAGGTTGTTCGGAGTCCCGGATGAGATCACGGACATGACGAGGAGTCTCGAAATGGTCGAGACATAAAGATTGATATATTGGAAGCCTATGTTTGGACTCCGGAATCACTCCGGGTGAAATTGGGAATTTTACCGGAGTACCGGGGGGTTACCGGAACCTCCCGGGGGGTCAATGGGCCTTGATGGGCCTTAGTGGGAAAGAGAAAAAGGGGGCCATATGCTGGCGCAGCCTTCCCCTTCCCTAGTCCTATTAGGATTAGGAGAAGGGGTGGCGCCTCTCTCCCTCTCCCTTGGTCAAACCCTAGTTGGACTAGGATTTGGGGAATCCTACTCCTAGTAGGAGTAGGACACCCCGGCGCGCCTCCCTCCTGGCGGCCAGCCCCTCCCTTCCCTCCTTTATATACAGGGCAGGGGCACCCCATGACACACAAGTTGATCATTGAGATCGTTCCTTAGCTGTGTGCGGTGCCCCTTCCACCAAACTACACCTCGAATATACCGTTGCGGAGCTTAGGCGAAGCCCTGCGCCGGTGGAACATCATCATCGCCACCACGCCGTCGTCTTGTGAAACTCTCCCTCAACACTCGGCTGGATCGGAGTTCGAGGGGCGTCATCGAGCTGAGCGTGTGCAGAACTCGGAGGTGCCGTCGTTCGGTACTTGGATCGGTTGGATCGGGAAGAAATACGACTACTTCCTCTACGTTGCGTCAACGCTTCCGTTGCTGGTCTCACGAGGGTGCGTGAGACAACACTCTCATCTCGTTGCTATGCATCACCATGGTCTTGCGTGATCGTAGGAAAATTTTGAAATTACTACGTTCCCCAACAGTGGCATCCGAGCCTGGTTTTATGCGTTGATGTCATGTGCACGAGTAGAACACAAGTGAGTTGTGGACGATACAAGTCATACTGCCTACCAGCATGTCATACTTTGGTTCAGCGGTATTGTGAGATGAAGCGGCCGGACCGACATTACGCGTACGCTTACGCGAGACTGGTTTCACCGCTCCGAGCACTCGTTGCTTAAAGGTGACCGGCGGGTGTCTGTCTCTCTCACTTTAGTTGAACCGAGTGTGGCTACGCCCGGTCCTTGAGAAGGTTAAAACGGAGTCTATTTGACGAAATATCGTTGTGGTTTTGATGCGTAGGTAAGAACGGTTCTTGCTCAGCCCGTAGCAGCCACGTAAAACTTGCAACAACAAAGTAGAGGACGTCTAACTTGTTTTTGCAGGGCATGTTGTGATGTGATATGGTCAAGGCGTGATGCTATATTTTATTGTATGAGATGATCATGTTTTGTAACCGAGTTATCGCAATGGCAGGAGCCATATGGTTGTCGCTTTATTGTATGAAATGCAAGCGCCATGTAATTGCTTTACTTTATCACTAAGCGGTAGCGATAGTCGTAGAAGCATAAGATTGGCGAGGCGACAACGATGCTACGATGGAGATCAAGGTGTCGCGCGGTGGCGATGGTGATCATGGCGGTGCTTTGAGATGGAATCACAAGCACAAGATGATGATGGCCATATCATATCACTTATATTGATTGCATGTGATGTTAATCCTTTATGCATCTTATTTTGCTTTGATTGACGGTAGCATTATAAGATGATCCCTTACTAAATTATCAAGAAGTGTTCTCCCGAGTATGCACCGTTGCGAAAGTTCTTCGTCTTTGAGACACCACGTGATGATCGGGTGTGATAGGCTCTACGTTCAAATACAACGGGTGCAAAACAGTTGCACACGCAGAATACTCAGGTTATACTTGACGAGCTATGCATATAAGATATGACCTCGGAACACGGAGACCGAAAGGTCGGCGTGAATCATATAGTAGATATGATCAACATATTGATGTTCACCATTGAAACTACTCCATCACACGTGATGATCGGTCATGGTGTAGTTGATATGGATCACGCAATCACTTAGAGAATTGGAGGATATTTTTCTAAGTGGGAGTTCTTAAGTAATATGATTAATTGAACTTTAATTTATCATGAACTTAGTCTGGTAGTATTTTGCAGATTATGTTGTAGATCAATAGCTCGCGTTGTTGCTTCCTGTGTTTTTATATGTGTTCCTAGAAAATTGTATTGAAAAATGTTAGTAGCAATATTGCGGATTGGATCCGTGATCTGAGGTTTATCCTCATTGCTGCACTGAAGAATTATGTCCTTAATGCACGCTAGGTGACAGACCTATTGCAGGAGCAGATGCGGGCGTTATGAGCGTTTGGCTAGCTCAATATGATGACTACTTGATAGTTTAGTGCACCATGCTTAACGGCTTAGAATCGGGACTTCAAAGGCGTTTTGAGCGTCATGGACCATATGAGATGTTCCAGGAATTGAAGTTAATATTTCAAGCAAATACCGAGTTGAGAGATATGAAGTCTCCAACAAGTTCTATAGCTAAAAGATGGAGGAGAATCGCTCAACTAGTGAGCATGTGCTCAGATTATGCGAGTACTTCAATCGCTTGAATCAAGTGGGAGTTAATCTTCCGAGATAAGATAGTGATTGACAGAATTCTCTAGTCACCATCACTAAGTTAGTAGAACTTCGTGATGAACTATAGTATGCAAGGGATGACGAAAAAGATTCTCGAGCTCTTGGCGATGCTAAAATCAGCGAAGGTAGAAATCAAGAAAAACATCAAGTGTTGATGGTTGACAAGACCATTAGTCTCAAGGAAAATGGCAAAGGGAAGAAGGGAACTTCAAAAGGAGCGGCAAGCAAGTTGCTGCTCAAGTGAAGAAGCCCAAGTCTAGACCTAAGCACGAGACTGAGTACTTTTGCTGCAATGGAACTGGTCACTAGAAGCGGAACTACCCCTGAATATTTGGTGGATAAGAAGGATGGCAAAGTGAACAAGGTTATATTTGATATACAGGTTATTGATGTGTGCCTTACTAGTGTTTATAGTAGCCCTGAGTATTTGATACTCGTTCGGTTGCTAAGATTAGTAACTCGAAACAGGAGTTACAGAATAAACAGAGACTAGTTGAAGGGGAAGTGACGATGAGTGTTGGAAGTAGTTCCAAGATTGATATGATCATCATCGCACACTCCCTATACTTTCGGGATTAGTGTGGAACCTAAATAAGTGTCATTTGGTGTTGAGCATAAATATGATTTGATCATGTTTATTGCAATCTGATTATTCATTTAAGTAAGAGAATAAATTGTTGTTCATTTACATGAATAAAACCTTATATGGTTACACACCCAATGAAAATGGTTCATTGGATCTCGATCGTAGTAATACACATATTCATAATATTGATGCCAAAAGATGCAAAGTTAATAATGATAGTGCAACCTATTTGTGGCACTTGCCGTTTAGGTCATATTGGTGTAAAGCGCATGAAGAAACTCCATCTTGATGGGATTTTGGAATCACTTGATTATGAATCACTTGATGCTTGCGAACCATGCCTTATGGGCAAGATGACTAAAGACTCGTTCTCGGAACAATGGAGCGAGCAAATGACTTATTGGAAATAATACATCTTGATGTATGCGGTCCGATGAGTGTTAAAGCTCACGGCAAGTATCGTTATTTTCGACCTTCACAAGATGATTTGAGCAGATATGAGTATATCTACTTAATGAAGCACAAGTCTGAAACATTTGAAAAGTTCAAATAATTTCAGAGTGAAGTGGAGAATCATCGTAATAAGAAAATAAAGTTTCTACGATCTGATCGTGGAGGAGAATATTTGAGTTCTGAGTTTGGCCTTCATATAAAACAATGTGGAATAGTTTCACAGCTCACGCCACATGGAACACCATAACGTAATGGTGTGTCCGAGCGTCATAACCGTACTTTATATTGATATGGTGCGATCTATGATGTATCTTACCGATTTACCACTATCGTTTTGGGGTTATGCATTAGAGACAGCTGCATTCACGTTTAATAGGGCACCATCTAAATCCGTTGAGATGACACCGTATGAACTATGGTTTAGCGATAAACCTAAGCTGTCGTTTCTTAAAGTTTGGAGTTGTGATGCTTATATGAAAAAAAATCACCGATAAGCTCTAACCCAAATCGGAGAATGCGTCTTCATAGAATACCCAAAGGTGACTATTGGGTACACCTTCTATCACAGATCCGAAGGCAAGTTTTTCGTTGCTAAGATGGATCCTTTCTAGAGAAGAAGTTTCTCTCGAAAGAAGTGAGTGGGAGGAAAGTAAAGAGCTTGATAAGGTAATTTGTACCTTCTCCCGAATTGGAAAGTAGTTCATCACGAAATCAGTTCGGTGATTACTACACCAATTAGTGAGGAAGTTAATGATGATGATCATGAAACTTCAGATCAAGTTACTACCAAACCTCGTAGGTCTTCGAGTAAGATCCGCACTGAGTGGTGCGGTAATCATATTCGGAAGTCATGTTACTAGAACATGATGAAACCTACGAACTATGAGGAAGCGATGATGAGCCCAGATTCGCGAAATGGCTTGAGACCATGAAATCTGAGATAGGATCCATATATGAGAACAAAGTATGGACTTTGATTGACTTGCTCGATGATCGGCAAGCCATGTAGATAAATGGATTTTCAAGAGGAAGACAGATGTTGATAGTAGTGTTACTATCTACAAAGCTCGACTTGTCGCAAAAAGGTTTTGACAAGTTCAAGGTGTTGACTACAATGAGATTTTCTCAAGCTGTAGCGATGCTTAAGTCTGTCCGAATCATGTTAGCAATTGCCACATTTTATGAAATCGGCAAATGGATGTCAAAACTACATTCTTTAATGGATTTATTAAAGAAGAGTTGTATATGATGCAACCGAAGGTTTTGTCAATCCTAAAGGAGCTAACAAAATGTGCAAGCTCCAGCGATCCATCTATGGACTGGTGCAAGCATCTCGAGTTGGAATATATGCTTGATGATTTGATCAAAGCATATGGTTTTTTCTGAGACTTTTGGAGAAGCTTTGTATTTACAAGAAAGTGAGTGGGAGCACTACAGCATTTCGATAAGTATATGTGAATGACATATTGTTGATCGGAAATAATGTAGAATTATTCGCAAAGCATAAAGGAGTATTTGAAAGGAGTTTTTCAAAGAAAGACCTCGGTGAAACTGCTTACATATTGAGCATCAAGATATATAGAGATAGATCAAGGCGCTTGATAAGTTTTTCAATGAATACATACCTTGACAAGATTTTGAAGTAGTTCAAAATGGAACAGTCAAAGAAAGAGTTCTTGCACGTGTTACAAGGTGTGAGATTGAGTAAGACTCAAAACCCGACCACGGCAGAAGATAGAAAGAGAATGAAAGTCATTCCCTATGCATCAGCCATAGGTTCTATAAAGTATGTCATGCTGTGTACCAGATCTATTGCATATCCTACCACTAAGCTTGGCAAGGGAGTGCAATATTGATCTAGGAGTAGATCAATGGACAGCGGTCAAAATTATCCTTAGTAGAATAAGGATATGTTTCTCGATTATGGAAGTAAAAAAAAAAGGGTTCGTCGTAAAAGGTTACGTCGATGCAAGTTTTAACACTAATCTAGATGACTCTGAGTCTCAATCTGGATACATATTGAAAGTGGGAGCAATTAGCTAGAGTAGCTCCGTGCAGAGCATTGTAGACATAGAAATTTGCAAAATACTTACGGCTCTGAATGTGATGAGACCGTTGACTAAAATTGTCTCACAAGCAAAACATGATCACACCTTAGTACTCTTTGGGTGTTAATCACATAGCGATGTGAACTAGATTACTGACTCTAGTAAACCCTTTGGGTGTTGGTCACATGTCGATGTGAACTATGGGTGTTAACCACATATAGATGTGAACTATTGATGTTAAATCACATGGCGATGTGAACTAGATTATTGACTCTAGTGCAAGTGGGAGACTGAAGGAAATATGCCCTAGAGGCAATAATAAATGTTATTATTTATTTCCTTATATCATGATAAATGTTTATTATTCATGCTAGAATTGTATTAACCGGAAACATAATACATGTGTGAATACATAAACCTACAGAGTGTCACTAGTATGCCTCTACTTGACTAGCTCGTTAATCAAAGATGGTTATGTTTCCTAACCATGAACAAGGAGTTGTTATTTGATTAACGGGATCACATCATTGGTTGAATGATCGATTGACATGACCCATTCCATTAGCATAGCTTTTGATCGTATAGTTTGTTGCTAGTGCTTTTCTTCATGACTTATACATGTTCCTATGACTATGAGATTATGCAACTCCGTTTGCCGAGGAACACTTTTGGTGCTACCAAGCGTCACAGCGTAGCTGGGTGATTATAAAGGTACATTACAGGTGTCTCGAAGGTACATGTTGGGTTGGCATATTTGAGATTAGGATTTGTCACTCCGATTGTCGGAGAGGTATCTCTGGGCCCTCTCGGTAATGCACATCACATAAGCCTTGCAAGCATTGCAACTAAAATGTGTTAGTTGTGAGATGATGTATTACGGGCGAGAAAAGAGACTTGCCGATGCGAGATTGAACTAGGTATTGGATACCGACGATCGAATCTCGGGCAAGTAACTATACCGATGACAAAGGGAACAACGTATGTTGTTATGCGGTCGACCGATAAAGATCTTCGTAGAATATGTAGGAGCCAATATGGGCATCCAGGTCCGCTATTGGTTATTGACCGAGAGGTGTCTCGGTCATGTCTACATAGTTCTCGAACCCGTAGGGTCCGCACGCTTAACGTTTCGATGGCGGTTATTATGAGTTTATATGATATTGATGTACGAAGGTTGTTGAGTCCGGATGAGATCACGGACATGACGAGGAGTCTCGAAATGGTCGAGACATAAAGATTGATATATTGGAAGCCTATGTTTGGACTCGGAATCACTCCGGGTGAAATTGGGAATTTTAGAGATGTAGGGGGTTACGGAACCTCCGGAGGGTCAATGGGCCTTGATGGGCCTTAGTGGGAAAGAGAAAAGGGGCCATATGCTGGCGCAGCCTTCCCCTTCCCTAGTCCTATTAGGATTAGGAGAAGGGGTGGCGCCTCTCTCCCTCTCCCTTGGTCAAACCCTAGTTGGACTAGGATTTGGGGGAATCCTACTCCTAGTAGGAGTAGGACACCGGGCGCCTCCCTCCTGGCCGGCCAGCCCCTCCCTTCCCTCCTTTATATCTGAGGGCAGGGGCACCCCATGACACACAAGTTGATCATTGAGATCGTTCCTTAGCCGTGTGCGGTGCCCCTTCCACCAAACTACACCTCGAATATACCGTTGCGGAGCTTAAGCGAAGCCTGCGCCGGTGGAACATCATCATCGCCACCACGCCGTCGTCTTGTGAAACTCTCCCTCAACACTCGGCTGGATCGGAGTTCGAGGGGCGTCATCGAGCTGAGCGTGTGCAGAACTCGGAGGTGCCGTGACGTTCGGTACTTGGATCGGTTGGATCGGGAAGAAATACGACTACTTCCTCTACGTTGCGTCAACGCTTCCGTTCTTTGGTCTCACGAGTGCGTACGAGACAACACTCTCATCTCGTTGCTATGCATCACCATGGTCTTGCGTGATCGTAGGAAAATTTTTGAAATTACTACGTTCCCCAACAGCTGTGTACTATACATACGTATAGAGAGGACTAGCAAACGAAGGAAACAGAAGATCGTTGTGAACATATATGCATACAGAGAAAAGTGATATCGACCACCTCTCCTTCTCCGAGAGATTGGTCGAACAACAAGTTCTCGTATATCTATCCGACACTACCGGCTACATATATACAATAATTATCTTTTACAAATATAATCTCCTAACATACGGACGCGTGGTCCACATAGTATTCTCCGTCTTCAGCGATCACGTGGTCAAGAAAGAATGCCGCTAATTCCTCTTGAATTGCTCGCATGTGATCTGGTGCTAGGAGTTCATCCCGCATCCGAAACATCTAATTTTAAGAAGGGGGTCAATACATATATATATGAATGAATGAAACTCAACACAAATGATGGTAATAAAATAAAATTGTGAATATTATTATTTACGCACTTCATATTGTTTGTCAGAGTAGCCCCGCTCACAGGTCGTGTGGCGGATGGACTCGCAAATGTAGTATCCACAGAAATCATTCCCTTGTTCCTGCCACAACCACTTTATAAGAAATAGAGGTCAATCAAACTGATAATTAGCAAGCATGCTAAATGATATTGATGAAACTAGCGCTTGAATCACTAGGAGATGCATGAAATATGTTACTATAGTACTTACTTCGGGTGTCTAAATTGCAGCTTCTTCGGCAGTCCCGGAGCTTTTTTGGTGAATTTTCTCCAAACCCCGATGCAAAGAAAACAATTACTTGATATCAGAAATGAACAAAGTTGCTGATATGGTGGATAATGATCGATTTAACTTACTTCTTGAGCATTTCAGTCATGTCCGCATACTCCTCCGGATTTTTTCGTTTGGAGTCTAAGGCAGCATTACTACTCCTGCTCAAGCTTAATCTCTAGGAGAATATAGTGGTAGCTGCTTGCGCATGCATAACTCATCAATATTACATTACTATAACCTGGACTAATAAGGGAAACCGAATATGCCACAAGACAGTAACACTCACCTGAAGTTGTAAGGAAAGAGTATTATATCTTTGTGTTCATTTATTACCAACGATTGTAGCAAGTTGGCCTTGGTATTTTCAGCATGATATTTAACCTCAGGTGCATCTATGAGATATGTGTTAATGAACCCAATATCACCCACTTGTCTTTTCTTCAATTCGGCGATCTTCAATCTGCATAATATAGTGAGGATAATTATAAATACATGCAATGAAAGAGCTGAGTTATATAGAGAGACTTAATGACATAAGTAGTACTACTTACAGACAGTAGTAGGTGATCGTTGCTTTATCGAGGGCCAATTGATTGAAAAACTGATAGAACTCCTCAAATGGAATAGGCAACAGTTCAATTCCAACGAGGTCATGCTCCTTTTAACTCTCACATACAAAGTACTCCTCCCCTCGGACTCTCGCAGGTTTTCATGTACCAATCATGCAATCTTCGCATCATCGTTGATAGAGATCTTTCATCTTTGACGAGAGGTTTCCGTACTCGTATCTTTGTATCTGCACCTCCAAGAAATCATAATGTACATCGTCGGGCAGGTAATCTCCGTGGATTGCTATAACGGGCACCATCCTCGGATCGGCGATGTCGCTAGCAGCACCTTGAGCGGGGGCACGATTGCTTCGCTTGTTCACCGAGCTGGGCAATTTGTTTCCCAGCTCGTCGTTCTTTCATCCTTTGATCACCGACAGTACTTCCCGACCTCTCCGCTTCGCAAATGCCTTTCAATAATGCGCTCATAGTTTCCTTCGGGGAGACTTGGGTGGTTTTGTCGGGGCAGCAGTGCGCTTCGCTTTCACGGATCAACCTTCTCCTCCGGAGGTGGATGTCTCGTGCTTTCAACCCTTGAAACCAGTCCTTCACTTCGTTCGCGCGATCTTCGCGTTCTCCTCCGGGTCATCTCGTATGGTAACTTCTCCGAGTCTTCGTGAGAAGAACTGAATCTGTATGTCCTCCCGCCTTTGGCTGTCTTGCTAGACACCGGCAGAAGCAGACGAGGCGGATGTCTTCTTTCCTTGCTTACGAGGCGGAGGAGAAGGACTACGACGCCACGGAGAGCAGCCGGAGCGGTGGTGGATCTCTTACGCCCTTGCCGACGAGGCGGAGAAGGAGGAGGCTGGCTGCTGGGGGCGGCCAAGCAGGCGGAGAAGGAGGCGGAGTGCCGCCACGCGCCGGAGAAGGAGCCGGCCGAGTGCCCTGATCGTCACTCGCCGAAGGAGGAGGAGGTGGAGGAGGTGGAGTGCCCTGACTCGCCGGAGGAGGAGGAGGAGGCGGAGGCGTCCAGTTCGGAAGGTTGATGAGATCCTTCCGCCATAGGCATGGATTCTTCAGAGCAGAACCCAGCCGAGTCTCCCCTTCACTGGTAGGGTGGTCAAGATGGAGGTCCTCAAATCCCTCTGTTATTTCATCCACCATCACCCTAGCATATCCTTCTGGAATCGGCCGGCAGTGAAAAGTTGCGCCGGATTTAGTAGGATAAACAGAGCCAACAGCCGCCTTGACCTTCAAATTCATCCATTGCGCCATAAGGTGGCAATTTTCAGCCTCCGTGATAGCATCCACGGGATAGCTGGCAGGAGCCGTCAAGGCATTCTCCGGCTGAAGCAGCTCGGTGGAAGCCACGCTGCTTCTCCGTTGAGATGGCGGGTAGCTTCGGGGGAAGCTTTGGCAGGTCGTTTGCTGCGATCTGCTTCTTGTTCCTCTATCGCTTGTACCCTTGCATGCAGCGCTGCGCATTCGATCTGCTGCACTTCCTTCCTCCTCTCCGGCATTTGTAACCGCTGCGTCGAAACCCAGCCTTCCACGAAACGGAACTGGCGTGCCTCGTGTCCGTCCGGGGTGCTCTGGATTCCGAGGGCCATTGTGAGCTCGTCGTTCTCTCTGTCTGGAAAGAACGTCCCTTGCTGCGCTTGCTTCGATATATTGTTGAAGCCTCTTGGTGGTATGTCCAATTGATCATCCGTCCAAATGCACTTCCACGATCTGAGGTCCAAGGTTCCGCCAGCCCCGAAGAACCAAGTCCGGCAACGGTCTGGCCAGTTCATTGTCTCTGGTTCGATCCCTTTATCAAGCAGATCATTCTCAGCCTTGGCCCACTTAGGCCGGGCTATGAGGTAGCCACCTGACCCCGTGCGATGGTGAAGCTTCTTCTTTGCAGCATTTTTCTTGTTTGTCGCCGACATCTTTTTACTCTTTTCCAATGTCTTGTGGGCCACAAATGCGGGCCAGTCATCTCTGATCTTCTCATATTTGCCCTTGAATTCTGGGGTCTCTTTTTTATCGACAAACTTATTCAGGTCTTTCTTCCAATTCCTGAATAGGTCTGCCATCTTCTTAAGAGCAAAAGACTTGATTAATTGCTCAACTGGCTTCTCCGGATCATCCTCTGGCGGTAGGGTGAAATTTGACTTCAGCTCAATCCAAAGATCATTTTTCTGCATATCATTGACATAAGGCACCTCAGGGTCTTTGTTCTTAGGCTTATACCATTGCTGGATGCTAATCGGGATCTTGTCCCTAACCATAACCCCGCACTGAGCAACAAATGCCTTCTTTGTCCGGATGGGTTCAATCGGTTGGCCGTCGCGCGCGATTTCTATGATCTCAAACTTTTCATCCGAGCTCAACTTTTTCTTCGGGCCTCGTCTCTTTACCGAAGTTGTGCTCGATCCGGAGGGCTAGAAAAAAGAACAAAGACGAGAGTTAATTAATATGTGTACATACCAAAACAATGAATGCATCAATTAGCTAGTCAGCACAGGCTTAACTAATATATATACCTAGCCGGACTCGGTTCGGTCACCAGAGTCGTCCTCATGGTCTACTTCTTCTTGCACCGGCATTGGGTCATCGGAGCCATCATAATCATAGCCAGCTGCTTCTTCACCCTCTCCTTCCAGACCATCGGTGTCGTTGAGAAACATCAACGAGCAGACGGCATCACTTCCTTCTGCGATCATGTCCCTCAACAACGCTTCTTGTGCTTCGTCTCGGGGGGTGTCCATAGTTTCTACAAATATTTACAACATGGCAATTATTATTCAAACATGACAGATATGGATATATTAGTGGCAAACGTAGAACTAGCTAGGTAATCACAATAAGGAATCATATTAATTAGTGGCCTCGACGCTGCTTCTCTAGGTTTCGGATGGCCTCGACAACGCTTCAAGGGTTAGGGGTGGCCTCGAGAACGCTTCAAGGAGGGGGCAATATCGACCCCCCCCCCCCACGTGTTGAAGCTATCGGGAGGGGGTATATCGACAACGCTTCAAGGGTAAGGGGTGGCCTCCAGAACGCTTCAAGGAGGGGGTAATATCGACCCCCCCCCCCACGTGTTGAAGCTATCGGGAGGGGGTATATCGACAACGACGACATACGTACATGGGAAAATAATATGCTTGTTTTTTCCTTCTTAAAAATACATGAAGCTATCGGGAGGGGGTATATCGACAACAACAACGACGATACTAAATCTATGTCCCACAAGTGTCGTGGGCATCGACGCCCGCGTCACTTGTGGGACGTGGATGTAGTGTCCGACACCGACGGCCACATGTATCTCACACCGACGATACTTGCTATTTAATTAGGGTTTCCTCTACCGCTCGGCGACCCTCGACGACTCTCGTTCCCGATAGAAAAAAGAGGAAGAAAAAGAAAAAAAAGGAGAAGAAAGAATAGAGGAGTAGAACTCCTCTATTCTTTCTTCTCCTCTTTTTTTTTCTTGTTCCTCTTCTTTTCTTCTTCCTCTTCTTTTTTTATCCTTTTTTTACCCTAAATATATAAAACTAACCTAAAATGTACTAAATCAGAGAACATATATAGATAAAACTTTTATAATTAAAAATCTAACTTTTGCATATATGTATTTTTAAAACATCATTACAATTGAAAAAATACATACATACATACAAAAAACATGTAAAAATACATACATACATATATGAACATACATCAAAAAATACATATATTTAAAAAATATATACATACATATATATATATATATGAAAATGTAAAAACATGTAAAAATAGCATGTATAATTAAAAAATTGCACGAAGGCGGTGGGGGCAGCAGATGCGCGCGCAGTGCTCACAGAGGCGGCGACACGTCGGGGCAGGGGACGGCGGCACGGCGACGGCGACAGGCAGGGGCGGCATGCGTCGGGGCAGGGGCGGCACGACAGCAGCAGATGTCGGGCGCTGAGCGACGGCGTCGGGAGAGGGCACGGCGATTTACGCCGGCGAGGGCGTGGCAGCGGCGATGGCGCGTGGGCGGCAGCGACGGCGGAGGCGGCGGGCGGCGTCTGGGCAGCTGGCGGCGTCGATGTGCTCGGCGTCGTCGGGGGCAATCTGAGGAAATGTGAAAATTTCCTAAGTCTTTGCTTATTTGCAGCATTTTCTTGTTTATCGCCGACATCTTTTTACTCTTTTCCAATGTCTTGTGGGCCACAAATGCGGGCGATCATCTCTGATCTTCTCATATTTGCCCTTGAATTCTGGGTCTCTTTTTATCGACAAACTTATTCAGGTCTTTCTTCCAATTCCTGAATAGGTCTGCCATCTTCTTAAGAGCAAAAGACTTGATTAATTGCTCAACTGGCTTCTCCGGATCATCCTCTGGCGGTAGGGTGAAATTTGACTTCAGCTCAATCCAAAGATCATTTTTCTGCATATCATTGACATAAGGCACCTCAGGGTCTTTGTTCTTAGGCTTATACCATTGCTGGATGCTAATCGGGATCTTGTCCCTAACGAGAACCCGCTTGAGCAACAAATGCCTTCTTTGTCGGATGGGTTCAATCGGTTGGCCGTCGCGCGATTTCTATGATCTCAAACTTTTCATCCGAGCTCAACTTTTTCTTGGGCCTCGTCTCTTTACGAAGTTGTGCTCGATCCGGAGGGCTAGAAAAAGAACAAAGGCGAGAGTTAATTAATATGTGTACATACCAAAACAATGAATGCATCAATTAGCTAGTCAGCACAGGCTTAACTAATATATATACCTAGCGGACTCGGTTCGGTCACGAGTCGTCCTCATGGTCTACTTCTTCTTGCACGGCATTGGGTCGCCAGACCATCATAATCATAGCCAGCTGCTTCTTCACCCTCTCCTTCCGGACCATCGGTGTCGTTGAGAAACATCAGCGAGCGAGGCGGCATCACTTCCTTCTGCGATCATGTCCCTCAACAACGCTTCTTGTGCTTCGTCTCGGGGGTGTCCATAGTTTCTACAAATATTTACAACATGGCAATTATTATTCAAACATGACAGATATGGATATATTAGTGGCAAGCGTAGAACTAGCTAGGTAATCACAATAAGGAATCATATTAATTAGTGGCCTCGGCGCTGCTTCTCTAGGTTTGGATGGCCTCGACAACGCTTCAAGGGTTAGGGGTGGCCTCGAGAGCGCTTCAAGGAGGGGGCATATCGATCCCCCCGTGTTGAAGCTATCGGGAGGGTATATCGACAACGCTTCAAGGGTAAGGGTGGCCTCGAGCGCTTCAAGGAGGGGTAATATCCCCCCCGTGTTGAAGCTATCGGGAGGGTATATCGACAACGACGACATACGTACATGGGAAAATAATATGCTTGTTTTTCCTTCTTAAAAATACATGAAGCTATCGGGAGGGTATATCGACAACAACAACGGCGATACTAAATCTATGTCCCACAAGTGTCGTGGGCATCGGCCTCGCGTCACTTGTGGGGCGTGGATGTAGTGTCCGACACCGGCGACCACATGTATCTCACACCAAGCGATACTTGCTATTTAATTAGGGTTTCCTCTACCGCTCGGCGACCCTCGGCGACTCTCGTTCCCGATAGAAAAAGAGGAAGAAAAAAAAAAAAGGAGAAGAAAGAATAGAGGTAGAACTCCTCTATTCTTTCTTCTCCTCTTTTCTTGTTCCTCTTCTTTTCTTCTTCCTCTTCTTTTTATCCTTTTTTACCTAAATATATAAAACTAACCTAAAATGTACTAAATCAGAGAACATATATAGATAAAACTTTTATAATTAAAATCTAACTTTTGCATATATGTATTTTTAAAACATCATTACAATTGAAAAAATACATACATACATACAAAAACATGTAAAAATACATACATACATATATGAACATACATCAAAAAATACATATATTTAAAAAATATATACATACATATATATATATATATGAAAATGTAAAAACATGTAAAAATAGCATGTATAATTAAAAAATTGCAGAAGCGGTGGGGGCAGCAGATCTGTGCAGTGCTCACAGAGGCGGCGACACGTCAGGCGGGGGGCGGCTGGCTGGCAGCTGACAGGGCGAGGCGGCATCGTCGAGGCAGGGGCGGCGGCGACAGCCAGCAGTGTCGAGGCTGAGCGGCAGCGTCGAGGAGAGGCACCTGGCGGGCGTCGTCGAGGCGAGGCGTGGCGGCAGCGATGGCGAGGCGTGGGCGGCAGCGGCAAAGGAGGCGGCGGCGGCGGGGCAACTGGCGGCGTCGATGTGCTCGGCGTCGTCGGGGGCAAGCTGCGAGGAAATGTGAAAATTTCCTAAGTCTTTGCTTATATAGCAAAGCCTTTGGTCCCTTCGTGGCCTGAACCGGGACTAAAGGTGCATTAGTCGGTTGGTGCCACCACCGGGACCATCTCTCTTTTCGGCAGCCAAAGGGAGAAGCGGCGGCCTTTGGTCGGTTGGTGGCACCAACCGGGACTAAAGGGGCATTGGTCGGTTTGTGCCATGAACGGGACCAATGCACCCCTTTAGTCGGTTGGTGCCAACCGGGACCAAACCTGTCTTCCAGCGCCTAAAAGTTTAGTCCCACCTCGCTAGTTGAGAGGGCTCGAGAGTGGTTTATAAGCGTTGCTGCGCCCACCTCTCGAGCTCCTCTCAAATCTGACTTCCAGGCCTAATCTGTCACTATGTGCCCGTGGGCCTACTTGGCCTCCTGCGGGCTGAATCTGGCCCATGTAGGGTTTCTAGTCGTATTCGGGCCGTGGGGGCCCGATGGTGACACTATTTTATTTTATTTTCCAGTTTTTTGTTTTGTTTTCTGCATTATTTATTTTTATTTTTTTGCTTTATTTTTAATTCTTTTTGCTTTTAGTTTTAGAAAAATTATAAACTTTCTGTTAGTGCCATTAGTTTTCAAATTTGAAACACTTTTTTGTTTTCTTTGTTGCTTTATTTATTTTATTTTGTTTCTACTTACAACAAAATACTTATTATTGCTACTTTTATTTTTTCCAGATTTTTTGTTTTGTTTTCTGCATTATTTTTTTTGTTTTTGCTTTATTTTTAATTATTTGTTGCTTTTAGTTTTAGAGAAATTATAAACTTTCTGTTAGTGCCATTAGTTTTCAAATTTGAAAACACTTTTTTTGTTTTCTTTGTTGCTTTATTTATTTATTTTGTTTCTACTTACAACAAAATACTTATTGTTGCTATTTTATTTTTATTCCAGTTTTTTGTTTTGTTTTCTGCATTATTTACTTTCTTTTGGTTTTTACTTTATTTTGTTTTTGTTTTGTTAGTGCCATTAGTTTTCAAATTTGAATAGTTAAAATTTGAATTATTTGAAATTGTGTGAATCACAAGTTTGTGATTAACTTTACTAAAAAATGAACATAGATGCACCTATAGAGAAAATTCAACCTAAATTCATAATCAATTTCTATGAATTTTAGAAATTCACTATGAATTTAGGTCAAATTCACTGTATAGGGGCATCTATTTTCACTTTGAGAGGAGCTCAACAAAGGCGAGAGAGGGCGGGCTTATAAACCGGTGTGGCGCCCTTGGTTCATGGTGGGACTAAACTCTGCGCAGAGGACCAACCCTTTAGTCCCGGTTTGTGGCACAAACCGGGACTAATAGTCATGGGCAGGCGAGCCGCATGGGCGAGGACTAATGAACATAGATGCACCTATAGAGAAAATTAGACCTAAATTCATAGTTTTCAAATGAACTCTGAAAAAGTTGGCATAGCATGTGCATGTACAAAGCGGACAATGGTATCATACTAAATGCATTACAAAGTTGGCATGGTATCATCATAATAGTTGCGGAGAAAGTATTCACTTTTTCTTCGCTTGTGTCATTTGCTTATTGCGTCGTAACCATGGATAATCTTCATCGTTTATCGGGATGCTTGGGTCAGCCTTGACTTTGAAGGAGGAATTTCATGAAACTTTTCATACTCTTGAGACATGTACATCTTGCCCTCCACTCCGGGATGTCCCTTTTTCTGAAAAGAACTATGTGGCGCTTTGGCTCATCGTATGATGTATTCGCTTCCTTATCTTTTCTTTTCTCGATGCGGTAGACATGTCCTTCACATAGATAACCTGTGCCACATCATTGGCTAGAGACGAGCGGTTCGTCGGTGTACCCAAGATTTTTCAGATCCTTTGTTGTCATTCCGTCTTTGTGGGTCTACCTGCACCCGCCTCTGACAGTTGACCCATTTGCACTTAAACAAAGGGACCTTAAAATCTACTCCGTAGTCAAGTTCCCATATGTCCACTATGTAACCATAATATGTGTCCTTTCCCCTCTCGGTTGCTGCATCAAAGAGGACACCGCTGTTTTGGTTGGTGCTCTTTTGATCTTGGTCAATCGTGTAAAATGTATTCCCATTTATCTCGTATCCTTTCCAAATCATTACAGTCGAAGATGGTCCCCTAGACAATAAGTACAGCTCATCACAAACAGTGATGTCACCTCTGAGACGTGTTTCCAACCAACTGCTAAAAGTCTTGATGTGTTCACATGTAATCCATTTGTCGTACTGCTCCGGGTGTTTGGAGCGCAGACTGTTCTTGTGTTCATCAACATACGGGGTCACCAAGGTAGAGTTCTGTAGAACTGTGTAGTGTGCTTGAGACCAAGAATATCCGTCCTGCATATTATTGAGTCCCTTCAAGCGTGCCTTTTCGGTCAGTCTCCCCTCATACCGCGATTTAGGGAGACCTATCTTCTTAAGGCCAGGAATGAAGTCAACACAAAACCCGATGACATCCTCTGTTTGATGGCCCATGGAGATGCTTCCTACGGCCTAAGCGATTCTGGACATATTTCTTTAGGACTCCATGAACCTCTCAAGGGAACATATTGTGTAGAAATACGGGCCCAGGAATGACAATCTAAATCGACTAGATGAACTAGGGCGTCGTCATGATATTGAAGAAGGGCGGTGGGAACACCAGCTCGAAGCCCGACAAGACATTGCGCCACATCACTCCTTAAGCGTTGAGTACGATTTCTGGATCGATCACCTTACGAGATATTGCATTGAGGAATGCACATAGCTTCACAATGGCTAATCGGACGTTTTTCGGTGAAGCCCCTCAATGCAGCCGGAAGCGGTTGCGTCATAATCACATAGCGATCATGAGACTTTAGGTTCGAACTTTTCTCGGCATATTTATTATTCCTTTATATTGACGAAGCCGGTCGGGACCTTCATCTTGGCAGGCATTCAAAGAAGATTTATTTCTCTTCTTTCGTAGGCGTAGGTGGCGGGACCTTCATCTTGCTTCGGAGGCATGCCCTCTTTTTCGTTACAAGCGTTGCAGGTCCTCCGTGCCTCGGTGTATCTTTTGTCTTCCCATACCGCCCAAGAAGCCTAGCAGGTTCACGCAAAGGTTCTTCGTCACGTGCATCACGTCGATCGAAGCGGACCTCTAGGTCTTTCCGGTGAGGTAGGTCCCAAAATATAGATTTCTTCTTCCACATGGGTGCGTGATTCTCGGCATCATTGAACAGCTAGTCGCGGGACCCTTCCAAAAGATTACGTGTAAACCATTGACCATAGCAAATGCGTGATCACCGATGCGCATGGCGGGCTTCTTCCGGTGATCTGCCTCGCCTTTGAAATGCTTGCCTTTCTTTCTACATTGATGGTTGGTCGAAAGAAATCGGCGATGGCCCGGTACATTCTTCTGCAGCTTCCCAGGTATATACTATCGGTGTCAAGTAAACAGTGTGTGCATGCGTGGTATCCCTTGTTTGTTTGTCCTAAAAGGTTACTGCGAGCGGGCCAATCATTAATGGTCATGAACAGCAACGCCTTTAGGTCAAATTCCTCCTTTTTGTGCTCATCCCACGTACGTACATCGTTTCCATTCCACAGCTATAAAAGTTCTTCAACTAATGGCCTTAGGTACACATCAATGTCCTTGCCGGGTTGCTTAGGGCCTTGGATGAGAACTGGCATCATAATGAACTTCCGCATCATGCACATCGAAGGAGGAATGTTATACATACATAGAGTCACGGGCCAGGTGCTGTGATTGCTGCTCTGCTCCCCGAAAGGATTAATGCCATCAGTGCTTAAAGCAAACCATACGTTCCTTGGGTCCTTTGCAAACTCATCCTGGTACTTTCTCTCGATTATTCTCCACTGCGACCCGTCAGCGGGTGCTCTCAACTTCTCGTATTTCTTACGGTCCTCACTGTGCCATCGCATCAACTTGGCATGCTCTCTGTTTCTGAACAGAAGTTTCAACCGTGGTATTATAGGAGCATACCAAATCACCTTCGCAGGAACCCTCTTCATGGGAGGCTCGCCGTCAACATCACCAGTGTAGCGCCCGAGGCGGCGATCCGGAAGACTTCTATATTTTGTGATCAACCGTGTGTTTCGTTTGTGCTTGCTCTTTTAATTTTGCATTGCTTCATGTCATCATGCCATCAATTTCTCAAACCAACTAAAACTCAAACAAATTGCATGGGTCTTTGATCCATTTAAATCGAGGATTCACATGGTGATTTCTCTTTATAACATAGCCTCTCGATAATTAGGGAGCTATATTAAAATATTCCATTAACTTTGGAATTAACCATAACACACTTGCAAAATAGTTCCGTGCCTTTTCTGCTTCAAGTTTGGTCTCCAAACTTTGCCCTATATTCTTTCATCACTTTAGGAGCTCTACCAAAAATCTCAACATTTTGGCCACTCCTAAACCTTGTCCTAGTTCAAACCATTTGAATTAAATTCAAATGAGTTTGAATTAATTCTACAATCTTGCCACTACTATTTTCATGGACCGTGCACATTTTTGTGAGTCCGGGAAAATTATCCGTGTGTCCAACTTTTTCCCCTAACCTCTCTTTCTTTTCTTTCTTATCTCTGTTTTGTTTTTATTTTCTTTAGAATGGGTGAGAGAGAGAAGCCCAGCTGCCACTTGCATCCATCCGGACCAGTTGGCCCAAGGCCCAGCTCCGGCGCCCTTAACCCTAGCCGATCCCCTCGCGCAACCCTCCTCTCGATCTCTCCCTCCACTCTCTCCCTCGCGCCGCCGCTCACAGGGACGAGCCCCTCCATCCTCATCTCGATCAGGAGAAGCTAGCGACCTCCACCACCGAGCGTGGGATTCGCCAAGTACCACTACCAATGCCTCTGGATTCGCCAAGTACACCACCGGCAAGACCACACGGATGCTCGAACGAGTGCCGAACAAAACGCCAAGTCCCTCTTCTGGATCTGTGTACGACCTTTGTAACGATGTGCCAAGTACCTCTCAGGCGCCTTTGAGCGATCTCTGAACCATGCACGACTACAACGCGAACGGGTACCCGTTTGCCCCGAAGAACTCGGATTCGTCAAGTCCCTCTCCAAGATGTGTACCACTACTTCCACTACCGTCGCAAGATGTGTACCACTACTTCCACTACCGTCGCAAGAACGACTACTTCCACTACGACTCGTGAACGACTGCTTCCCTCGACATTTGTGAACCGCCTCGAAATGCACGCTTCGAAGGTATAACCGCCGAAACGACCGCCGTGGACCGAATGCATGTGTTGTATGAGATGTACCGTTTGCACCGTGTCCGAATTGTCACTCGTTTTCCATGCCACTAACCCGTGGGAACCCGGTAGTCGGGAGCACCCCCACCATCTCTAGCATGTTCCGCACATCCGCACGCTTCCTTTTGCACCGGTATCTCCATGAGCTACCGGAACCGATATGTTGCCATTGCATCATTTTCGGATTCGTCGTCGTGGCACCCTTTTCCTTTCAGCCATAGCGACAAATGCCTCGTATCATGCTCATGTCAACATTTTCATAAAATTGCTTAAAACTAGCATACGTCATTCGCATCATGATAACAACATTTAAAATGTTTAAAATTGTGTTTGCATTAAAATGCTAAATGCATGTGGGGATTTTCCGGAATTGTTGTTTGTTGTTCCGGTCTCATTTAAAATTGCCTAGATAGGTAGTTTTATTATGCTTCACCTCTTGCCATGTTAACAACATTTAATCCGGACATGCATCATACTTGATTGTGCATCATGCCATGTTTATGCTTGTGCATTTACCATGTTGTTTGTTTCTTTCGGGTTGCTTCTCTCGTTAGCCGGTTTCATTCGGAGTTGTGAGGATTCGTTCGACTACTCCCGTTCATCTTCTTCATGGACTCGTTCTTCTTCCTAGCGGGATTTCAGGCAAGATGACCGCTACCCTGGATCTCACTACTATCATTGCTATGCTAGTTGTTTCATTCTATCGCTATGTTGCGTTACCTACCACTTGCTTATCAAGCCTCCCAAATTGCCATGAACCTCTAACCTTTGTCACCCTTCCTAGAAAACCGTTGTTTGGCTATGTTACCGCTTTTGCTCAGCCCCTCTTATAGCGTTGCTAGTTGCAGGTGAAGATGAAGATTGCTTCATGTTGGATTATGTTTATGTTGGGATATCACAATATCTCTTATATTATTAATGCATCTATATACTTGGTAAAGGGTGGAAGGCTCGGCCTTATGCAGTGTTTTGTTCCACTCTTGCCGCCCTAGTTTCCGTCATATCGGTATTATGTTCCCGGATTTTGCGTCCCTAACACGGTTGGGTGATTTATGGGACCCCCTTGACGATTCGCTTTGAATAAGACTCTTCCGCAAGGCCCAACATTGGTTTTACCATTTGCCTCACCTATGCCCTTTTTCCCTTGGGTTTAGGAGCCGAGGGTCATCTTTATTTAGCCCCGGGCAGTTCTCCTCTGAGTGCTGGTCCAAACCGGCGATGTCCGGCGCCCACAGGCAATTAGGGTCTATGCCAACCCGGCGTCTGGCTCATCCGGTGTGCCACGAGAATGAGATATGTGCAGCTCCTATCGGGTTGTCGGCACATCCGGCGGCTTTGCTGGTCTTGTTTTACCATTGTCGAAATGTCTTGTAAACCGGGATTCGAGTCGATCGGGTCTTCTGGGAGAAGAATATCCTTCGTTGATCGCGAGAGCTTATCATGGGCTAAGTTGGGACACCCCTGCAGGGTATAAACTTTCGAGAGTCGTGCCCGCGGTTATGTGGCAGATGGGAATTTATCCGGTTGTAGAGAACTCGACACCAGATTCGATTTAAAATGCATCAACCGTGTGTGTAGCCGTGATGGTCTCTTTTCGGCGGAGTCCGGGGAGTGAACACGGTTTTGGGTTATGTTTGACGTAAGTAGGAGTTCAGGATCACTTCTTGATCATTGCTAGCTTCACGACCGTTTCTCTTGCTCTCTTCTCGCTCTTATATTGCGTAAGTTAGCCACCACATATGCTTAGTCGCTGCTGCAACCTCACCACTTTACCCCTTCCTTTCCCTTTAAGCTTTGCTAGTCTTGATACCCATGGTAATGGGATTACTGAGTCCTCGTGGCTCACAGTTTTACTACAACAACAGTTGCAGGTTTAGGTTTTGCGATGATCATGACGCGAGAGCGATGCTTGCTTGATTTGGAGTCCTTCTTCTTCTTCGTCGATCAGGGGATAGGTTCGGTCGGCGGCTTTGGGCTAGCAGGGTGGATGTTGTTTGAGTTTCTGTTTATGATTCATCCGTAGTCGGGTGTTTATCGTGTATGTTGTATTGTTGTATTCATGTGACATTGTATGTATTGGATATATCCCCATCTATTATGTAATGTTGATGTAATGATATCCACCTTGCAAAAGCATTTCAATATGCGGTTCTATCCTTGGTGGGACCTTGAGTCTCTTTAGGATAGTATCGCATATTAGGCGTGTTCAAGTTGGTATCGAGCCTCGACCGACCATAGGAGCCCCTTGATTGTTGGCCGTTGTTGAGTCTAGAAGAAAACTATTTTGAGTCTTAGGATTATATATATCGGAGATTGGGATTATTTTACTCCTCGGTCCCTTAAATCGCTCTGGTGAGGCCTCTGGCGTAGATGTTTTGTCTTTCCTCTCCTCAAATTTCACTAAATTTTTTTAGGATCACGCGGGTATCTTGGGATCGTTCGATGGTTTTATAGCGAGAACATTGTTCTTGGTGCCTCGACATTTAGGGGTTGTGGCGGTGTCCGGGGAGTTGAGCTCCGAGGTGTTGTCGTCACAATTTTATCGTTGCAGATTCGGAATACGAGTTTTGCCGACATCGAAAATCTCTTTTATGCAGTTGTTGGTGAGATAACCTCGGCGCCACCCGTACTAGGGAGTTCGGGAGTATTGCCATAGCTTGTATAACGGATGCTTTTCGAAGGTTGAGGTACACGATTTCCGGAGTTTTCTTGGTTATGTGTTGAAGGATGGATACAGCTGGATCTAGGTATTGTTAGTTTGGGTGATATATTTTGTGTCCCCTGTATCCCCAACACCAGATTGCATAACCAGAAAGTTTCGGGAGTTTATAGGTGGGAATTCAAGTAGCTCGTAGAATATCTTTCCGACAAATGCATGATATGAGATTGGGTAAATCTCTATCATTTGTATTTGTTCCGGCTTATTCTGCAAGCCAAATCCTTTGTTTTGTTTTGAGTTGTGGTATTCGAGTTGCTTCAATGGCAAGTGTTGATTCCATACCTTTCAAGCGGTGTTCTTATATTTCTATGAGAGTGCTAATCCTTCTTGTTTATCGAGATTGTCATGTCAATTCTTTTCCAAACCGGCGTGCTTCTCTTCAAGTGGATCCGATCATTTTCAACATCCGCAAGATCAACTCTAAGTTTTCTCACCGGTATCCATTTCATCCGTCCCCAAGTTGCCTTTGTTTTCCCGCCCTCTCACCCTTTTTCTTCAAGGACTCAGATTTCTTAATCATGTATTATTTATTTGTGGGAAGTCTCTTCATTCTTTTCTTTCAATGTTCTTATCCGGTGATTTCCCATGAAGATGCTCAACAGTTTCAAGTTCATCATCCTTATTTGTTGTTTCTTCTCCGGTGGACCCAATTCAAGCTTTCGATATTCATCATATTCCTTTTCTCGTTTCTAATGCTTTCTCATGCCGATGCACCTCTTAATCATTCACTTTTTCCTATTCATTTTTTTCTGGAGTGCTGAAGATATCTCACAAGATTCGTGTTTCCATTCTCTATCCGTTCATCGTTCAAGTTATTTTGAGGTTGTTATCTCATTCAAGTCAGTTAATTCAACCGGTGCAATCTCTCTTTAAAATTTTTCAACGGTGTTTTCTTTGAGTGGGCCCTAACCCACAGGTCTTTTCCCAGGATCTTACCTGACTCTTCTAATTCTCCCGGAGTTATTCTCAAATTCTTTTCAAAGTGTGACGTAAGAATGGATCCCATCAGTCACATGCCTTCTCCAAGATCGTTTTCAAATTCTTTTCATTGTTGGCTCAACCTCTTCGCTTTTCATTCTCCCGGTGTATCTCAGTAATTTTGGTGGTGTTTCTCGTCGTCACCTGAAGATCAAAGAAGAGTTCCTCTTAAATCCTTACCCATTCTTCCAAAGAAGCGTAGTTCAAGTTGATGCCATCCTCTCATAATTGTTTTCGATTGTGGGAATTCTTTTCACCCATCCAGAGCATTTCATGAGTTGTTCCCATTTCTTTCCTCCGTAGGCCATCATGTCATAATTCCTCATTCTCAGCTTTCAGCTCTCGTTCTCCAAATCTTACCGGTGCATCATTCAAGTATTCTCTAATCATCTCGTGATATATTCGTTCATTTGTATCTAAATTCCCTCAAGTATCAACGTCGTTTTCTAATTCTTCCCGGTGATTCGTTCTCTTTTCTTCATTCATTTTCAATTCTTACGGTGGTTCGTTCAAGATTCCTTTTTCCGTTCTTATCACATATATTCATTCGTTCTTTCCAATCCTACCGGTGGTTCTTGAAGTTTTTCCCAAATTTCGTGCTATATTTCCCCCTTAATCTTTTCCAATGGGAATAAGTTGTATGCAATTCATTGCTTCTCATCAATATATCAATATAATTGCTGGAGGATAAGCATAACTTAATTCTTATTCTTCTTTCATCAAGTTGATTAATTCCTTCCTTTGGAGATTGTTTATGTTGAATAATTTCTCGGTTCTAAGTTGTTCGTCTTTTCTTTTCCGGAGTTCCAAGCTTCTCGCTTGTTCCGTCGCGAAGGCCTATCTAAATCATCGCAAGGCTCATCTTTTTCTTTCATCCTTCATTCTATCTCACCATCCTTTCGTCACCGGAGTTCTTCACAGTGGTTCTTCATGATTTAATTCATTCTTCTAGTGTTCATCAAGATTCTTGTTGAAGGAGCTCAAGTATCTTTTCTTCTTGCATCTTGAAGTTCAATTAATCCTCCATATTCTTTTGAAGTGGAGTTTTGCATTTCTTGATCTTCTCAGCTTTTCAACCATTTTCATTTGTGGTGGAGATCACCTCATAATTTGAGATGTTTTCCATAAGCCCATAACAAGCTTATCCTTTCGTTGTTGATAATCCAACAACTCCGTTCTAGCATTTCCTGTAAGATTTCTCTTTCAAGATCAAGTTTTCCTCCGTTCATTCCATTCCATTCTTTCAATTCTTCCGGAGGCATTGTGATGTTGTGCTCTTCACCCATCACCTCGTTTTGTCAAGTTCATGTTATTTTCTTGCTTATCCATTTAACGAGTGTTGTGTTCTCATTCAAGTTCTTTCATCTTATCAAGTTTTGCCTCTCTTTTCAACGGACTGCTGTCTAAAATCCTTCTTACCCCTTGTGCTATTCTTTCAATAGTTCTAGAGGCGTGTGTTGTTGATTTCATCAAGTATCATCCTATCTTCTCAAGTTCACGTTCTATTCCTTCCATGTTCAACCGGAGTGCTACCCAAATTCTTCCTCTCTCATCTTGTTTTAACCGGAGTGGTTTCGAATTCTATCTTGTCCATTAAACTCTTGATTTATGTCTTTGCAACCTTCAAGTCTCATAATGTTCCTTGTTCCTCTTTTCTAACGAATTGTTTGCAATCTCATTCATCTCTGTTGTACTCTTTCTTTTCAATTGCTCAACCTCTCAAGGTTCGTGGTTTCACTCGTTCGTCAAAAAAGCAACTTAGTTTTACCTCCTCTCTTCCTCTTCCGTTTCTCTCCGGTGCCATACTAGATCTCGGGACGAGATCCTCTTGTAGTGGTGGAGTGTTGTAACGCCCCGAGACCGACGATCCAGAAGACTTCTATATTTTTGTGATCAACCGTGTGTTTCGTTTGTGCTTGCTCTTTTAATTTTTGCATTGCTTCATGTCATCATGCCATCAATTTCTCAAACCAACTAAAACTCAAACAAATTGCATGGGTCTTTGATCCATTTAAATCGAGGGATTCACATGGTGATTTCTCTTTATAACATAGCCTCTCGATAATTAGGGAGCTATATTAAAATATTCCATTAACTTTGGAATTAACCATAACACACTTGCAAAATAGTTCCGTGCCTTTTCTGCTTCAAGTTTGGTCTCCAAACTTTGCCCTATATTCTTTCATCACTTTCCGGAGCTCTACCAAAAATCTCAACATTTTGGCCACTCCTAAACCTTGTCCTAGTTCAAACCATTTGAATTAAATTCAAATTAGTTTGAATTTAATTCCTGCAATCTTGCCACTGCTATTTTTCATGGACCGTGCACATTTTTGTGAGTCCGGGAAAATTATCCGTGTGTTTAACTTTTTCCCCTAACCTCTCTTTCTTTTCTTTCTTATCTCTGTTTTGTTTTTATTTTCTTTAGAGTGGGTGAGAGAGAGAAGCCCAGCTGCCACTTGCATCCATCCGGACCAGTTGGCCCAAGGCCCAGCTCCGGCGCCCTTAACCCTAGCCGATCCCCTCGCGCAACCCTCCTCTCGATCTCTCCCTCCACTCTCTCCCTCGCACCACCACTCACAAGGACAAGCCCCTCCATCCTCATCCCGATCAGGAGAAGCTAGCGACCTCCACCACCGCGTCTCGCCCCTGCCGTCCCCGCGCCCTGCTGCCTCCTAGAGTGTCGCGCTATCGCCGTTCGTCTTCAACCGCGGGAGCGCAGTCGCCCTCCAACTCCGTCCCCTCGCTGCCTCATGCGCATCGAGCAGCGGCAGCTCATCGCCTGGCGCCATGGCACCGCGCCCTCAAGCTCTTGTGCCAGCCTCGCCTTCTGCTCCACCATCGCCGTGGCGCTCCATGCTTCTCCACGAGCAGCGTTGCCGTCGGAGTGCTCTGCCGAGATCCGGTGGATCTCGGCTTCCCCTGCGCTCTGCCACCCGCCATGTTTCCGAGCCGTGGTGCCTGCTTGCGTCAAGCCGCTGCATCCACGCGCCAAGTCCGCGACCGTCGCCCTGCATCGCGCCAAGTCCCACGCCGCGCCCGTTCTTTGTTGACGTCAAGTCCAGGACCACCGGCGTGGGATTAGCAAATACCACTACCAATGCCTGCGGATTCGCCAAGTACACCACCGGCAAGACCCACGGATGCTCAAACAAGTGCGAGCAAGCGCCAAGTCCCTCTTACGGATCGTATGCGACCTTTGTAACGATGTGCCAAGTACCTCTCTGGGCGCCTTGAGCGTCTCGAACCATGCACGACTACAAGCGAGCGGGTACCCGTTTGCCCGAAGAACTTCGGATTCGTCAAGTCCCTCTCCAAGATGTGTACCACTACTTCCACTACCATCGCAAGATGTGTACCACTACTTCCACTACCGTCGCGAGAACGACTACTTCCACTACGACTCGTGAACGACTGCTTCCCTCGACATTTGTGAACCGCCTCGAATGCACGCTTCGAAGGTATAACCGCCGAAACGACCGCCGTGGACCGAATGCATGTGTTGTAGATGTACCGTTTGCACCGTGTCCGAATTGTCACTCGTTTTCCATGCCACTAACCCGTGGGAACCCGGAAGTCGGGAGCACCCCACCATCTCTAGCATGTTCCGCACATCCGCACGCTTCCTTTTGCACCGGTATCTCCATGAGCTAACGGAACCGATATGTTGTCGTGGCATCATTTTCGGATTTGTCGTCGTGGCACCCTTTTCCTTTCAGCCATAGCGACAAATGCCTCGTATCATGCTCATGTCAACATTTTCATAAAATTTCTTAAAACTTGCATATGTCATTCGCATCATGATAACAACATTTAAAATGTTTAAAATTGTGTTTGCATTAAAATGCTAAATGCATGTGGGGATTTTCCGGAATTGTTGTTTGTTGTTCCGGCCTCATTTAAAATTGCCTAGATAGGTAGTTTTATTATGCTTCACCTCTTGCCATGTTAACAACATTTAATCCGGACATGCATCATACTTGATTATGCATCATGCCATGTTTATGCTTGTGAATTTACCATGGTGTTTGTTTCTTTCGGGTTGCTTCTCTCGTTAACCGGTTTCATTCGGAGTTGTGAGGATTCGTTCGACTACTCCCGTTCATCTTCTTCATGGACTCGTTCTTCTTCCTAGCGGAATTTCAGCCAAGATGACCGCTACCCTGGATCTCACTACTATCATTGCTATGCTAGTTGCTTCGTTCTATCGCTATGCTGCGTTACCTACCACTTGCTTATCAAGCCTCCCAAATTGCCATGAACCTCTAACCTTTGTCACCCTTCCTAGAAAACCGTTGTTTGGCTATGTTACCGCTTTTGCTCAGCCCCTCTTATAGCGTTGCTAGTTGCAGGTGAAGATGAAGATTGCTTCATGTTGGATTATGTTTATATTGGGATATCACAATATCTCTTATATTATTAATGCATCTATATACTTGGTAAAGGGTGTAAGGCTCGGCCTTATGCCTGGTGTTTTGTTCCACTCTTGCCGCCCTAGTTTCCGTCATATCGGTATTATGTTCCCGGATTTTGCGTCCCTAACGCGGTTGGGTGATTTATGGGACCCCTTGACAGTTCGCTTTGAATAAGACTCTTCCGGCAAGGCCCAACATTGGTTTTACCATTTGCCTCACCTATGCCCTTTTTCCCTTGGGTTTAGGAGCCGAGGGTCATCTTTATTTAGCCCCGGGCGGTTCTCCTCGAGTGCTGGTCCAAACCGGCGATGTCCGGCGCCCCTGGGCAATTAGGGTCTATGCCAACCCGACGTCTGGCTCATCCGGTGTGCCACGAGCGAGATATGTGCAGCTCTGTCGGGATTTGTCGGCACATCCGGCGGCTTTGCTGGTCTTGTTTTACCATTGTCGAAATGTCTTGTAAACCGGATTCCCGGTCGATCGGGTCTTCACGGAGAAGGAATATCCTTCGTTGATCGCGAGAGCTTATCATGGGCTAAGTTGGGACACCCCTGCAGGGTATAAACTTTCGAGAGTCGTGCCCGCGGTTATGTGGCAGATGGGAATTTGTTAATATCCAGTTGTAGAGAACTTGACACCAGATTCGATTTAAAATGCATCAATCGTGTGTGTAGCCATGATGGTCTCTTTTCGGCGGAGTCCGGGAAGTGAACACGGTTTTGGGTTATGTTTGACGTAAGTAGGAGTTCAGGATCACTTCTTGATCATTGCTAGCTTCACGACCGTTTCGCTTGCTCTCTTCTCGCTCTTATATTGCGTAAGTTAGCCACCATATATGCTTAGTCGCTGCTGCAACCTCACCACTTTACCCCTTCCTTTCCCTTTAAGCTTTGCTAGTCTTGATACCCATGGTAATGGGATTGCTGAGTCCTCGTGGCTCACGGTTTTACTACAACAACATTTGCGGGTTCAGGTTTTGCGATGATCATGGCCGAGAGCGATGCTTGCTTGATTTTGAGTCCTTCTTCTTCTTCGTCGATCAGGGGATAGGTTCCAGGTCGGCAGCCTGGGCTAGCAGGGTGGATGTTGTTTGAGTTTCTGTTTATGATTCATCCGTAGTCGGGTGTTAATCGTGTATGTTGTATTGTTGTATTCATGTGACACTGTATGTATTGGATATATCCCCATCTATTATGTAATGTTGATGTAATGATATCCACCTTGCAAAAGCGTTTCAATATGTGGTTCTATCCTTGGTGGGACCTTTGAGTCTCTTTAGGATAGTATCGCATATTGGGCGTGTTACCGAGTCATCTCGTCGATCTTATACCGCAATGCACCGCATACGGGCATCGTTGAGATCCTTGTATGCACCATGATGAGAGGATCAGATCATTAGGGCATGCATGTATCTTCGCACCTCCAATCCTAAAGGGCATCGACCTTCTTTGTTGCGTATGTCTTGTCCGGCAATTCGTTATCCTTTGGAAGCTTCTTCTTCAATATTTTGATAGCTTCTCAAATCCTTTATCGGGCACTGACATTCTACGCCTTCCTTTGCAGCAATTCGATGCGGTGCCGAGCTTTGTGTTGCCATCTTCGCAATTGGGGTACAACCCTTTTTTATCCTCTAACATGCGATCGAACTTCAGCTTCTCCTTTTGACTTTCGCATTGCGTCCTTGCATCGACAATGACCCGGCGGAGATCATCATCATCGGGCACATCGTGCGGTTCCTCTTGATCTTGAGCAGCTTAGCCCGTTGCAGCATCATCGTGCACATCGTCTGGTTCCTCTTGATCTTCAGCACCGCCCGTTGCAGCATCATCGTGCACATCGTCTGGTTCCTCTTGATGTTCGATAGCATCACCGTATTCAGGGGCACATAGTTGTCATCGTACTCTTCTTCTTCGCCGTCTTCCATCATAACCCCTATTTCTCGTGCCTCGTCCAAACATTATAGTGTGGCATGAAACCCTTGTAAAGTAGGTGGGTGTGAAGGATTTTCCGGTCGAGTAAGACTTCGTATTCCCACATATAGGGCATGGACAACACATAAAACCATTCTGCTTGTTTGCCTCAGCCACTTGAGAAAATCATGCGCCCTTAATGTACTCGGAGGGTGTATGCATCACAGTACATCCATTACCGGTTCATCTGCGTGCATTATATATAATTAAGTGTGTCAAAAATCATTCAGAACATCATGAATAGATAATTAAGTGACCAAATTAATAGAAGTTCATCATCACATAAAACCAAAGTACATACATAGTTCTCATCTAACAACATAAAGCTCTGCGAGCATCTAAATTAATTAAACCATAAATTGAAACTATGTAAAACATTTCAATGCGAAAACAAATGCGATCATAATCGCAACCAAAGGTAACAACTGATCCAACGGCATAATGATACCAAGCCTCGGTATGAATGACATATTTTCTAATCTTTCTAATCTTCAAGCGCATTGCATCCATCTTGATCTTGTGATCACCGACGACAACCGCAACATGCAACTCCAATATCATCTTCTCCTCCTCAAGTTTTTTATTTTTCCTTCAAGAAATTGTTTTCTTCTTCAACTAAATTTAACCTCTCGACAATAGGGTCGGTTGGAATTTCGGTTCAACAACCTCCTGGATAAATAAAATCTATGTCACGTTGGTGGCATAATTTTCATAAACAATAAATGAACCAATAATTATGAAAAGATAATATATACCACATCCGAATCATAGACAGGGCCGAGGGCCCGGGGGGAGATACCAAAACCATCGCACTATATAAGATGCAATAATAAAAGTAAGAAAATAATACAAGTATCTATCTAAACATACAAGTAAGAATATTTTTCCTTTCGGAAAGAAGATAAGAACAAGAGGCTCACCACGGTGGTGCCGGCGATGAGATCGGCGCGGGTGATCGGCGGCGGTGAAAGGCGGGGCCAGGCGTGACGGACCGCTAAACCTAGACAAATATTGAGGAAAATGGAGCTTGGAGGTTGAGCTTGGAGGAGAAAGCTTAAGTAGTGTGGCTCGGGCATTCCATGAACACCTTGTGTGCATAGGAGGTGAGCTAGAGCACCACCAAGCCCTCTCCCCTCGTGCCGAGAAAAAAGCAGAGCGGTGTGCTCTGTTCTCCTGTGAAAGGGTATATATAGGCACCTCATTGGTCGGTTGGTGGCATGAACCGGGACTAAAGGGAAGTCTTTGGTCCAGTTCAAGCCACCAACCGGGACAAATGGTTAATGGGCGAGGCGAGGCCATTGGTCCCGGTTCGTCCCACCAACCGGGACCAATAGGGCCAAACGAACCGGGGCCAATGCCCACGAGGCCCCGGCCGGCCCCCTGGGATCACGAACCGGGACAAATACCTCCATTGGTCCTGGTTCGTGGCAGAACCGGAACTAATGGGCTGACCCGGCCTGGGCCATTGCCCCCTTTTCTACTAGCCGTAGTCATCGGTGGTGCGGCTGATGTGGTTCACATATTCACGTTGAGTATCAAAAATTGCACGCAATACAAGAAAAAAGACAAGTGCAAGAGAAGGATAGAGCAGAAAGGAAATCTGGAAGGTAAGGAACAATGGCTTCTACTACCCAAAACCTATCGCCAACCTTGATGTAGAATACGAAATTCGAACACACCATTCCGTCCTCCCTTGCCTTGGACAAAGTTGTTTCAAAGACAACGACTACATTCGATCCCATTTCAAATCTTGCTATTTGAAAGTGTTAGGACGATTAGAACTTGATAGCGAGACAACAGCTTAAGGGCATCTTTAACACGGACCTTCAAAACAGCCGGAAATGTCCGGACTGAGGTGTTCAGACGCTGCAAGGCATTCAACAATTCAACACGGCACCTCATCGGTCCGCGGATGCATGCGTTTTGTCTGAAATGTTCACCGTATATTACAAAAAAAAAGTTCAGCGTGCATGCATATAAAAATGTCCATCATATACTGTATTACAGAAATGTTCAATGTATAGATAAAAATTGTTCAAAATAAAAACCGTCCAATAATACCGGGCACTACAGGGAACGGTCGCTACAGTGTTGGACCGCAGTGAAACCAGTTCATTACGTTGTTGGTCCCTACAGTGCTGTTTTGATTTCTCTTCCCAGCGTCCAAAATGGGCTGGCCTTTTCTCGAAGGCACATCAAATTGACGCCCAGAGCGTTTTATTGGAGCTATTGTGGTTTCTTTTTATCGGGAGTTCTCGTGGGTTCGGTCGTGCGTCCCGAGTAAAACGGGAGCACCAGCTACGGTTACTCCTTGGGCGGAAACCGCAGTCACTTCTCTGTCGCTCAGACCCGTGTATCCATCCTTCCCATTTTCTCTCATTCGTTCTTTCTTTTTTGCCTTCGTCGCGCTTCACCATCCCAGCCGTCATGTCACTCTCCTGTCGGAACTCTACTTCTTCATCACCCTGCTTCTCCTTCGTCGTCGTTCAACCCATATCCTCCGACCACCCCGTCAGGTACTATCCGCTGCTATACTCACCATGCACGCCAACTGTTCGATGAATTGACAGAGCTAAAAAAGTTGTTCCTTCTTCTTTCAAGCAATGGATTCCGATTTAGAGTATATATACAAACACTATGTTGAATCGTCGCGGCTCATCCGATGAGGAGAACTACGGATGAGATAGCAATGATGCAGGCGGTTCTTAAAGACGTGGAGGGTCATCGAGTGCTCAACTGCAACAGGGCGCGTGGCCATTTGACACTAATGGCCGACTACTTTGCCCCTGATGCACTCTTCGCTGACCGTTTTCGCCGGCGTTTTCAGATGCGCAGGACTGTCTTTGATTGTTTGTACCATGGCGGTCCTATGATGACTACTTTGTCTTCAAGAAGGACGTTTTGGGAACGATTGGATTCTCTGGTTACCAGAAGTGCACGGTCGCACTCTTGATGCTTGCATATGGCATGGTCTTTGAATCGTGAGAAGAGTACCTACGGATGTCTGAGAGCATTTGCGGAGATGCCATGGTTTGCAACTGCCGTGGTCGAGGTGTTTGGACCTCAGTACCTGATAGAACCAATCGTGGCAGACACCGAGAGGCTCTTGGCAATCTGAGTAGCAAGAGGGTGGTCCGGTTTTCTTGGATCTCTTGACTGCATGCATTGAAAATGAAAAAAGTGTCCGAAGGCTTTACAAGGGCAATATCAGGTTCATATTAAGAAGCCCACCGTCATTATTAAAAGCGGTTGCATCACATGATCTATGGATTTTGCATGCTTTCTTTGGCATGTCCGGGTCTCATAATGACATCAAATATGCTGTCGTGATCACCATTGCTTGCGAGGCTAACTGAAGTAAAAGCTCCCCCTTGCCACTATATTGTCAATGGACATGAGTACATATCTGGTTGATGGTATCTATCCTGCGTGGGCTACCTTTGTCAGTACCATCTCTAACCCAGTTGGCCAGAAAAGTATTACTTTGCTCAAAGACAAGAAGCAGCTAGAAACGGCATTTGGATTTCTGCAGCCCCGTTTTGTAGTTGTTCATGGACCTGCTAAACAATGAGATCCAGAGACCTTGTGAGAGGTAAATAACATGTTGTGTGATCATGCACAACATGATCATCAAGGATGAGGATGAGGATGCTGCCGCAGCTCTAGAATTTGAGAAGATGGGTGATCCTATAGAACTTCCATACCAGAATCCGACCACATTTGAAGAGTTTGCAAATGCATCAACAAATCCCGCATCGACCAACTCACAAGCAGTTGACTGAATATCTGATTGAGCATTCGTGGGCGGCTAAAGGGGACAACAATGTAGGAATGTAATATTTGAACCTTTTTAAATTTGAAATGCTGCATGCAACTATTTGAATGTTTGTACTCTATGTATGCGGCTATTTGAACGTCTGAACTCTATTTATGCGGCTATTTGAACGAGCGGACCTTCAGAAAAAACTAGGACGGATGTGGGAGGAAATTTACGAGTAGGCGTTGGAGATGGGCATCTCTAAGGCGGACCCGTAAACCTCCCGCAACCGTCCGGACCGCGCTATCTGGGCTGTGGTAGCCATCCAACGCTGACCTGTATCGGTCCGCGAGGCGGTCCGGACTCGATTCCTCCTGCAAATTGGAGACAAAAGTGTGGGGGGTTTGCAGGAGTGACACCCGAAATTTAGGACTCCGACACCCCCGGCCCACCCAATCCCCCCTCCCGGTCCCATTTCCTTCCACTCCGCCCCTTCTCCCGCTTGCTTTGCATACGCACCCTCCATCTCCACCGCCGCTGTTGTTCGTCTCCGGCCGCCACAGAGGCATTGCGGGACATCCGCAACCAACACCAACGCGCCCGCTCGCCGTTCCGACGGAGCTTTTAGCCCTGGAGCCGTCTGTACCCAGGTACACTTCGCCCCCTGTCGATGACCTCCATGACGGACACCACGTCCGGCAGGTGTTCGATCAAGTGTCATTGAGCTTATTTTCAAATGCTATATCGTTTTTTAGGGTATGAAGGATGGTGAGCTACTCGACCATGGAGGATGAGTTGTGTAATGTGTGGTTGGCCGTATCCACGGATTTCATAGGCAGGACCAGAGGGCCGCCCTTCTGGGAGCAAATGCATGAAAAGTTTCACGCGGGAAAGCACATTGCGCCCTACGACGTGTACATCATGCGACCCGCGCAACGTGAGATAGTTGTCGTATCGCTAGCACGCTATCCAGGTCAGCGTCATCAAGTTCTGCAATTTGGTCAGTCAGCTCGAGGGAAGGTGGCCATTGCACGCGAGCATGGGGTAGATGGTAAGTTTTACTTCCTCTTGCTAAACTTGTTGATTCATACATTCACTCAATGTTGGTCTACACATTATATGTAGCCCGCACGCGCCGCCGTGTTGTACCACAGGTAAGAGGGACGGTCATTTACGTGCACACACTGATGGATGAAGCTAAAGAGGAGTATGTGTGGGAGGACATGATCCATTCCTGAAAAACTTGGACACTCGGGATCTAGTCGAATTTGAGACCTTGTTGTACTAAACTTAATTTGCATCCTATGTGTGGATGATTTGTGCTATTTTCTATACGAATTATGATAAATATTGGCCGGTTTGCATGAATTTCGTCGATTAGTTAAAATACGGTTTGAAATGTATGCATCTAGCATTGGATAACTTCCTCTAGTCCGAGGACGGATGCAGGAGGTTTTTTGCAAGTTGCCGTTGAAGGTGCTCTAAGAGCAACTCTAGCAGACCCCGCATTTTGCCGAACTGCAAACTGTGTTTACAGTTCGCACGGGGGCACTTATGCAGGCTGAAAAACGCGGCGGCAAAACAGAAACCGCAAACAAACCCGTAATATTTTAAAGAAGTTGTTTCGCGCGAGAAATTTAAGCAATAGCTCGCCGGAGCTCGCTCGCATAGAGGGTTCTTCTTCGCACCAGTTCGTACACATCACATACATACATATAAAAGGTCGTCGCGGCTAGACACGGCCTACGCTACCGTACCACTACAACAAAATTGAGCTCACCGGAGCTCCTGCGGTAGCTGCCACCCGGCGGCGCTTAGTCGGAGTCGGAGGAGTCGGAGTCGACGTAGAGCTTCGCCTGCTCCGCCTTCATCACGCGCAGGTCAGCCTCCTTCGATGCGTGCGCCTGCGATGCCGTGACGCCCGTCTAGAAGAAGAGCTGCTCGTACTCGAGCTCGCGCCGGATGCGCTCTTCAATCTCCTCCTGCTCCCTCGCCGACCGCTCGAGGAGCTCCTGCTGCCCCGGGGGAGGTAGTCCTCGGGCCCAATGACGCGTCGGCGCGGCGGCGCATCGGGCATGGCCTCCTCCGGCTCCCTCTTCACCGGAACGAGCCGCGAGCTCGATGCGCCCGCGGATGAGCTCCCCGCGGACCAGTTGCCGGAGGAGGCATGGCAGCGACGGACGAGCTCGCGATCGAAGTCCTCGAGCTCGCGGCGATCGAAGACCGACGGCGGCCGGGTACTATGGTTGAGCCACCGGCACGCCCCTGCTTGCGCGCGACGTCAGATCTGGCGCGGCGGCGGCACTCCGCCTCGTCCCCCAGAGTCGTCCATGGCTTCGCAGGCTCGCCGGCGGCGACAAATCAAGCGGCACGGTGGGGAATTGGGGCAAACGCGGCGGCGTGGGGATAGGGTTTCGACCCGCGCGACGTCAGATCTGGCACGACGGCGGCACTCCGCCTCGTCCCCCAGAGTCGTCCATGGCCGCAGCTTTCGGCGGCGGACAAATCAAGCGACGCGGTGGGGGCGGGGGGCAAGCAGCGGCGTGGGGATAGGGTTTCGACCCACATCGCCCCGCAAGCCCATGATTATCTGGTTTGGGGTAGCATTTGCAGGCTGCGGCAAAAATATTTCTGAGCTGGACACCGATGCAGGCTCTAGTCTGGCCAGAATAATGGGCCAAACCATATAATCGCCGGAATTATGCGGATTCGCCCGGATGCGGGTCTGCTAGAGTTGCTCTAACAAGGTAAACTGCAATAGGCTAACCGTTGGATGCGAGGGGCATTGAAAATACCGTAGCTGTTCTCACGTATGCCGAGTACACGATCTTAGTGAAGGATCTATAATGAGAATCAAGAAATCATAACCCCAAGGACGGTAATAGAGGAAACATTGTTCCTCGTCTGATGCACGGCCAGGAGGATCGTAAGAAAGGTATTTTGTCCCTGTAGTTACGCCAGAAGTAGCACGACAGGAAGTTCTACAATCCAGCCTCAACGAATGTGAAAAATGCAGATATTGTTCTCTACAGATAATTCCCAAGTTTTAGAGATATACTACTAGAAAAGGACGTCTCTGTGTTCCACCAAAGCCACACGTCTTAATTTAGTTAGTTATAAAGTGATCTGACAAGGCTCCAATTTCCTCATATCTTCTTGACTTGCATATCATCATCAGCTTTCGGTAAAAGTGATAGCAGCAAGGCAAGCGGACGGACTATCTTCGTGCAGGCCATCTTCAGTTAAAGAGGTATCCTGCGTGATGACACAAACATAACTCTTAGCACCTTAAACATGCGATGAGATATCCAATGGCAGAACCGTATGGACTAACTTATTTCTTCGGTTAATTCTGTGGATCAACTGTCCAGAGCTGCTGCTGGTGCAGGTGGAGTCTGCCTGTTCAAGGTAAGGGGAGATAAAGCCTTCACCACAATGCTCATGCTTGGACGGAACTCGGCTTCATATTGCACACACAGAGCTGCTACCGCCCCAAGCTGTATTAAGGTGCGAAGGTGAAAAGTGTGAAAACAGATGGAAGAGTGAGTTACAAGTTGTCAAGCTAGTGGGTATACAAAAGAGGGGGCAAGAGACAAGAGGAGTAGGGAGACCTTTGCAAGTCCCTTTGGCGGATATTCACCCTCCAACCGGGGATCTATGCAACCCTTCACCTTGTCTTCGGTCAATCTTGGTGTAGCCTGCACAACAGAAGCTATATGCTCAGAGAACTGGTTAACAAAGTCCGCAGTGAAGGATGGGGATGTGTCTTGTTATTATGAGAAATAAGTAACCATTATGTGAGCATTACCCATGTAACCAGGCTCTGCTGCCCTCGAGGCGCTGTATGGTCCACAGGCTTTCTTCCTGTCAGAAGTTCCAAGAGAACAACCCCAAAACTATACACATCACTTTTCTGGGTCAGCTGACCAGTCATTGCGTACCTAGAAAGTTTATATTAGTACAAAGCATTAGTTATACAAAAACAGTATTCTGTAATATCAGAATTCTGTAGACAATTGCATCACTTCAAGAAAGGTTTTATGTAAGGAGTACCCCCATATTTAGAGTGGTTACTGCTAGGTAGAGTTTACAAGTTTCTGGCCAGTAACAGTAATGGTTAATACTCCCTCTGTTCCATAATTCTGGTCGTGCTTTAGTTCAAATTTGAACTGAAACCACGACAAGAATTATAGAACGAAGGGAGTAGAAGATAAAATACATAAATATTTGTGGCTGATTCTGCCCAAGTACAGGAAACTGGGTTGCCCCCACCCGGTGAACTTGATTCTTTTTCAGATTGGTAGTTGAGTATAAACCAGTTTTATCTGGTCAAACAAAATCCGAACAGAAGAGAAATAACAACCGGCTGATGGATTCTACAACGACACAAGTTTCTCAGCATATTGCTATAAATGCAAAGTGCCAAAATGTACAAATAAATGCCAGGAATGATTAAATTCTAATGTTGCTGATAGATGTGCTTATCTGTTGACATTTTTTAACCTCTGCTTTGAACAAGCAATGCAATCGATTTTATACAGAATTAACTAGACAAGTTCACACTCCAAAGAGAACTATATTTTAGCAATAAAATAGTTATCAAAGTATTAATTCATCACGGATTTGGTAGTTTGAAAGTATAGGATTCTTACTCTGGGGCGTGATAACCGAAGGTTCCCAACACACGAGTAGAATGCAACCGAGCAGCCATATCTGGAGCCTGATTTGAAAGATTGAAGTCTGCAATCTTGGCCTTGAAGTCCTCAAATAAGAGGATGTTGCTGGATCTAACATCTCTATGTACAATAGAAGGCTGGACCTTCTCGTGCAGATATTCAAGTCCTTTGGCAGCATCAACAGCAATTTTCATTCGCTGCATCCAATTAAGTGGTGGACCAGGTTGTGCACCTTGTACTCCTTTTCTTCCTGTTAGCACAAGTTAAAGACATACTTGCTTACAAATAATCCACAATAGCTGTACCACCCCAATCCCCACGTTCCCAACGAGAATAGGAATTTTGCATCGAACTATGAAGTATGATGGATATGCATAATCATACCATGTAGAACATCATGCAGAGACCCCATGGTAGCAAACTCATAGGCTACTATGCGAAGGTTACGCTCCATACAGTATCCCAATATATCTACAAAGTTTTCATGTTTCAATCTTGAAACCAAGGAAACCTAGCATCAGAAAGTATGGGTCATTGCTGATGGACTCTCCGTGCATTTTCAGAAAAATATACATATTTAAAATTAGAGAACACTTCATGCATTAAGAAGTGTCAGATGTATAACCAGAAGAATAATTCCAATCTTCAATAGTAAGCCAACCTGAGTCGAGAATTCTGATATGGGCTCATTTTCAGTAGCATCAAGTTTCTTCACTGCCATTTTTGTCCCATTATCAAGGACAGCGTAGTACACTCTCCCATAAGACCCTTCGCCTATTAAAGCCTTTGCCCCAAAATCATCAGTCTTTTCTATTAATTCATCCAAAGATAGAACAGGAATATTGGGATTGGGAGCTGAATCTTGTGGCTCGGCTTTCACAGTAGCAGAATCTTTCAGACCCTTTTTCATTCCTTGAAAAAACAGAGGAAATAACATCAAAATCTATGTGATGAATGCCAGATAAATCACCAGAACAGAGTTTTAAGTTTAAGTGGCATGATAACTGTAAACTAGCAAGCAAATGATACAATCAAGGTAAATAAGTGTACCATCTACGTTATTTGTTGGGGCCTTGGCCTTGGCACGCCCATTTTCATTCTCATCAAACTCAGCAGCTTGACAGCAAATGCAGCGACGCCACATAACTCTCCCTTTGCCTTCTTTCACCCCTACTACAGAAAGCACATAAATGAATTTTATCAGGAAAAATATTACAGGATTACACAGGAGCACATTTTTTTAACTTTAGGGCACCGATGTCATCTCCTAACCAACGAAGCCTTCTAGAACAACAGCATTTGAACCATCATCTATATTCAGAAGGAGCATCACTTTTAAAGTTTTTTCTTCGTTTAAGTGGTTTATGTCAGCACTTTGAAACATCAAGGTTGTTCCCGATGACAGCAAAGCATTTCGATGTCAGAAACAAATTCTGAAGCAACCTAGAACCAGAAATCATCTCATGAATTAAAAGCTTACATCAGCTAGACTTTGCTGTATCTGAGAGCATCGAATTTGCACATGTACATACCACATCCATCATACTACAACGCGGGATTTCTGCAACCATTTCAACTGAAAATAAACTGCGCCATCTGACAGAAATTCCCATCCCAAACTACAAAAATCACCTCGCATAAACTCCAAACACTACAAATTTCACTACCAAACCCGGCATCTGCGACCTCCCTACACACAGCCCACACCAACTTAGACAGACAGTGGCTGGCCGACTACGAGCGCCGAGATCCAGGGCATCGAACCATGATCGCAGAGAACCTTCAAACCGCACACCAAACCTAACAAATCGCTTCCCCACCACAAACCCGCGCCTAACCCCGGTCAACCGCGGAGAGAGAGAGCGCGCGCGTGGCATCCCCGCCTGCGCCCAAACGCCGACCGCCGCAAAAAACGCCGCCGGGCCGATTCGATCGCGGGCATTTCCGCAAGGCGGGGCGCGGAGGAGGAGGGGACAGCCGAGCGGAGTGGGAGGCGGCGGGATTCCGGGGAGGAGGATTTTGGGGGTGCGGAGACCTTACCTCGAGGGGTCGGCGGCGTTGCTTACTTTGGTCGGCTTCGTCGTCTCGGGGGCTGGGAGGAGGCGGAGACGGAGGCGGTGGTCGCGTTTTATAGCGTTTCGCTCTCTTTCCCTTGCCTTTTTGAACTGTTAATTTCTTTTCTTTTCTTTTTGTTTTGTGTGTGTGTGTTTACCTTCGAGCTGGCGAGAAAACGGAACGGCCGGATGTGTCGCTGCTAGTGGGTCCCAGCGGGAGGATGCTAGTACATGCCAGCTTTTCACGCGTCTACGGGTGAGTGCCGGCTTTTCTGTTGGGTTTTGCAGGTTCAGAGACTGAGAAGCATCTAAAAAATTCCCTTAAAAAAGAGAAAAGGAGGAGTCCAAAAAAAGTTTTGAAAAACGCCTTATTTTTTCCCATTTAGCTAATTTTCAATTCTGCTTAGTCCCGCATGCATCGTGATGATTTTCATGTCATTGTCTGGTCTTGCACAATAAAGATTGGTAATACAACTAATACCAAATTAAATTCACTTAGATGTTGATTGAATACTCAAAAGTATTAAAAACAAGATTGAGAAGCAAAATGTGTTTCCTTACTTGCCGTTATTCCTAGACTGGTCCCACAGATTAATACTAGTTTTTCTTGTGCAATTTGTCCTCACTCGTGCGCATCTGGAACCAACTTCTCAATCAGTCACCCATCCTAAAATTGCTCCACGCTAAACACTCTTAACTTTGAAGTTCTTTCCGAATGAGCTCTCGAAAAAGGAGAAATTATTTATTGTTATGAGTAGTCTATCATCCCTATTAAGCCAGGCTATCACATACATCCCCGCTCAAAGGAACTGACGTCTTCGTCAGCCCACAGGAACATTCCTTCTTGGTACATGTCTGCGCGTCCAGTCCAACACATGTGGCATGCCGTGTGCCACGACTGGTCACAAACGTCATGCACAACATGACCGTGCACCTGACCCGCAAACATCCGTGTAACCACGAGGGTCGGCTTGTTGGGGAAGGTAGTAATTCCAAAAAAAATTCCTACGCACACGCAAGATCATGGTGATGCATAGCAACGAGAGAGGAGAGTGTCGTCCACGTACCCTCGTAGACCGTAAGCAGAAGCGTTATGACAACGCGGTTGATGTAGTCGTATGTCTTCACGATCGACCGATCCTCGATATTGAGCGACGGCACCTCGCGTTGACACGTTCGGCTTCGGTGGCGTCCGCGAACTCACGATCGGTGAGAGCTTGGGAAGAGCTTCGTCGAAGACGACGGCATGGTGGCGGTGTTGATGAAGTTACCGACGCAGGGCTTCGCCTAAGCACCGCTACGATATGACCGAGGTGGATTATGGTGGAGGGAGGCACCGCACACGACTAAGAGATCAATGATCAATTGTTGTGTCTTGGGGTGCCCCATGCCCCCGTATATAAAGGAGCTAGGGGGAGGCGGCCGGCCAAGGAGGAGGCGCGCCAGGGGGAGTCCTACTCCCCAGGAGTAGGACTCCTTCTTTCCTAGTAGGAGTAGGAGAAGGGGAAGGGAAGGAGAGAGGAGGAAGGAAAGAGGCGCCCCCTCCTTGTCTAATTCGGACTAGAAGGGAGGCGCGGCCTGCCTGGCCGCCCTCCTCTTCTCCACTAAGGCCCAATAGGCCCATTACACTCCCCGGGGTTCGGTAACCCCGGTACTCAGATATGTCCGAAACCTCCCGAAACACTTTCGGTGTCCGAACATAGTCGTCCAATATATCGATCTTTACGTCTCGACCATTTCGAGACTCCTCGTCATGTCCGTGATCATATCCGGGACCCCGAAATACCTTCGGTACATCAAAACACAAAAACTCATAATACCAATCGTCACAGAACTTTAAGCGTGCGGACCCTACGGGTTCGAGAACTATGTAGACATGACCGAGACATGTCTCCGGTCAATAACGAATAGCGGAACCTGGATGCTCATATTGGTTCCTACATATTCTACGAAGATCTTTATCGGTCAAACCGCATAACAACATAAGTTGTTCCCTTTGTCATCGGTATGTTACTTGCCCGAGATTCGATCGTCGGTATCTCAATACCTATCTCAATCTCGTTACCGGCAAGTCTCTTTACTCGTTTTGTAATGCATCATCCCGCAACTAACTCATTAGTCACTTTGCTTGCAAGGCTTATAGTGATGTGCATTACCGAGAGGGCCCAGAGATACCTCTCCGACAATCGGAGTGACAAATCCTAATATCGATCTATGCCAACTCTACAAACACCATCGGAGACACCTGTAGAGCACCTTTATAATCACCCGATTCGTTGTGGCGTTTGGTAGCACACAAAGTGTTCCTCCAAAGATTCGGATTTGCATAATCTCATAGTCATAGGAACATGTATAAGTCATAGAGAAAGCAATAGCGATAAACTAAGCGATCAAGTGCTAAGCTAACGAAATGGGTCAAGTAAATTACATCATTCTCCTAATGATGTGGTCCGTTAATCAAATGACAACTCATGTCTATGGCTAGGAAACTCAACCATCTTTGATCAACGAGCTAGTCAAGTAGAGGCATACTAGTGACACTATGTTTGTCTATGTATTCACACATGTACTATGTTTCCGGTTAATACAATTCTAGCATGAATAATAAACATTTATCATGATATGAGGAAATGAATAATAATTTTATTATTGCCTCTATGGCATATTTCCTTCAGTCTCCCACTTGCACTAGAGTCAATAATCTAGATTACACAGTAATGATTCTAACACCCATGGAGTCTTGGTGCTGATCATGTTTTGCTCGTGGAAGAGGCTTAGTCAACGGGTCTGCAACATTCAGATCCGTATGTATCTTGCAAATCTCTATGTCTCCCACCTGGACTTGATCCCGGATGGAATTGAAGCGTCTCTTGATGTGCTTGGTTATTTGTGAAATCTAGATTCTTTTGCCAAGGCAATTGCACCGGTATTATCACAAAAGATTTTCATTGAACCCAATGCACTAGGTATGACACCTAGATCGGATATGAACTCCTTCATCCAGACTCCTTCATTTGCTGCTTCCGAAGCAGCTATGTACTCCGCTTCACATGTGGATCCCGCCATGACGCTTTGTTTAGAACTGCACCGACTGACAGCTCCACCGTTTAATATAAACACATATCCGGTTTGTGATTTAGAATCGTCCAGATCAGTGTCAAAGCTTGCATCAACTAACCATTTACGACGAGCTCTTTGTCACCTCCATAAACGAGAAACATATCCTTAGTCCTTTTCAGGTATTTCAGGATGTTATTGACCGCTGTCCAGTGATCCACTCCTGGATTACTTTGGTACCTCCCTGCTAGACTAATAGCAAGGCACACATCAGGTCTGGTACACAACATTGCATACATGATAGAGCCTATGGCTGAAGCATAGGGAACACTTTTCATTTTCTCTCTATCTTCTGCAGTGCTCGGGCATTGAGTCTGACTCAACTTCACACCTTGTAACACAGGCAAGAACCCTTTCTTTGCTTGATCCATTTTGAACTTTCTCAAAACTTTATCAAGGTATGTGTTTTGTGAAAGTCCAATTAAGCGTCTTGATCTATCTCTATAGATCTTGATGCCCAATATATAAGCAGCTTCACCGAGGTCTTTCATTGAAAAACTCTTATTCAAGTATCCTTTTATGCTATCCAGAAATTCTATATCATTTCCAATCAACAATATGTCATCCTGATACATCTCCAACGTATCTACTTTTCCAAACACTTTTGCCCTTGTTTTGGACTCTAACTTGCATGATTTGAATGAAACTAACTTGGACCGATCTTTGTTTTCAGTGAGAACTACCATGATGTTGTTTTATGTGTAGAAAAGAAAAGTTCTCGGAATGACACGAAATCAACGGAGGCACTTTTTTGGAATTTATAAGAATTATTGGGTGAAAGAAATACATCAGGGGGCCCAGGGCCTGCCCACGAGACAGGGGGCGCCCCCCTATCTCGTGGGCCCCCTGGACCTCCTCCGACCTCAACTCCAACTCCATATATTCCGTCTCGGGAGAAAAAAATTAGAGATAAAGTATCATCACGTTTCACGACACGGAGCCGCCGCCAAGCCCTAATCTCTGTCGGGAGGGCTGATCTGGAGTCCGTTCGGGGCTCGGGAGAGGGGGATTCGTCGCCGTCGTCATCATCAACCATCCTCCATCACCAATTTCATGATGCTCACCGCCGTGAGTGAGTAATTCTATCGTAGGCTTGCTGGACGGTGATGGGTTGGATGCTATTTACCATGTAATCAAGTTAGTTTTGTTAGGTTTGATCCCTAGTATCCACTATGTTCTGAGATTGATGTTGCTATGAATTTGCTATGCTTAATGCTTGTCACTAGGGCCCGAGTGCCATGATTTCAGATCTGAACCTATTATGTTTTCATGAATATATGTGTGTTCTTGATCCTATCTTGCAAGTCTATAGTGACCTATTATGTGTTATGATCCAACAACCCCGAAGTGACAATAATCGGGATACTTCTCGGTGATGACCGTAGTTTGAGGAGTTCATATATTCACTATGTGCTAATGCTTTGTTCCGGTTCTCTGTTAAAAGGAGGCCTTAATATCCCTTAGTTTCCGCTAGGACCCAGCTGCCACGGGAGGGTAGGACAAAAGATGTCATACAAGTTCTTTTCCATAAGCACGTATGACTATTTACGGAATACATGCCAACATTACATTGATGAATTGGAGCTAGTTCTATATCACCCTATGTTATAACTATTGCATGAGGAATCGCATCCGGCATAATTATCCATCATTGATCCATTGCCTACGAGCTTTTTGCATATTGTTCTTCGCTTATTTACTTTTCCGTTGCTACTGTTACAACTACTACAAATACCCAAAAACATTTATCTTTACTTTTGCTACCGTTACCTTTATTATCATACCACTTTTGCTACTAAACACTTTGCTGCAGATACTAATTTATCCAGGTGTGGTTGAATTGACAACTCAACTGCTAATACTCAAGAATATTCTTTGGCTCCCCTTGTGTCGAATCAATAAATTTGGGTTGAATACTCTACCCTCGAAAGATGTTGCGATCCTCTATACTTGTGGGTTATCAAGACCTTTTTCTGGCGCCGTTGCCGGGGAGCATAGCTCTATTCTCTGAGTCACTTGGGATTTATATCTGTTGATCACTATGAAGAACTTGAAGGACGCTAAGACAACAATTTATCCCTCAACTACGAGGGGAGGTAAGTAACTACCATCTAGCTCTGCACTAGATTCTCCTTCCGTTATTAGTAAGCTTGCGACACCTAAACCTGCTACTGCTATGAATTACGATATGTCGCATGTTATTGATGATGCCATACGCTATGCATGATGAAACTACTTACATGCGTGATACTACTTTGCCATTAGGTGAATTTCTTGATGAACAACTTGCTAGAGTTAGGGGGAATGAAAATATTGAAGAACCTATTATTGATGATAGTGATGATGAAGGTTCCCCCAATGATTATGTTTTACCTGTTGTTCCTAAGGGTTATGTTATGAATGAAAAATCTGCTCTTGAAATCCTTGCTTGCAATGATAGAAATGATCTTAAGAAATTATTAGCTAAATGGAAGCAGCAGTCTCTTAATGCTAGAATGAAACCCGATCCTGTGTTTGCTACTTCACCTATATGTGTTACTGATAAGGATTATGAATTCTCTGTTGATCCCGATATTATTACTCTAGTTGAATCTGATCCTTTTTATGGCCTTGAATCTGAAACTGTTGTGGCACATCTTACCAAGTTGAATGATATAGCCACCTTGTTTACTCATGATGAGAAGTCTCGCTATTTATATATCCTTAAGATATTTCCGTTCTCATTAAAGGGTGATGCTAAGACTTGGTATAATTCTCTTGCTCCTGATTGTGTGCGTAGTCCCGGGATATGATTTATTACTTCGCTAAATATTTCCTGCTCATAAGAAACAAGCTGCCTTATGGAAATATATAATTTTGTGCAAATCAAAGAAGAGAGTCTCCCACAAGCTTGGGGAGGCTTCTCCGATAATTTAATGCTTTGCTGATCATCCTCTTAAGAAAAATGAAATACTTGATATCTTTTATAATGGACTAACCGATGCTTCCAAGGACTACTTGGATAGTTGTCTTGGTTGTGTTTTCGAGGAAAGAACAATCGTGAAGCTGAAATATTATTGAATAATATGTTGACTAATGAAAATAATTGGACTCTTCGAGCCAGTTCTGAAGTAATTCTGAACCAATTGAGCCAACTCTGAGCCTATTCCTAAACACTCAAGAAGAGAGAGGTGTTTTATTTCTCATCTGAAGATATGCAAGAGGCAAAGAAATCAATGAAAGAAAAAGGTATTAAAGCTGAAGATGTTAAGAATTTACCACCTATTGAAGAAATACATGGTCTTAATATACCGCCTGAAGAACCACATTGTCTCGATAACCCGACACAGGTAGTAAAGGTAAATTCTCTCTATAGATATGATAAAGTTGAAATACCCTCTACTAAATTTCATAGCCCATGCTTAGATGAATTTGATGACTTTATGGCTAGGCAACAAAGTTTTAATGCTTATGTTGGTAGAGAGTTAAAGAATAATGCTTTCGAGATAGGACGCGTAGGTGATAATCTGGCTAGAGTTAAAGATGAACTTCACCACGTTAGCAAATATGCTTCTATGGTTGCTACTCAAGCTGAACAAGTACTTAAAGCTCAAAATGATTTGCTTGATGAATTAAATAATAAAAATGACTTTGCTGTTAGACTGGCTACTAGAACTGGTAGAATGACTCAGGAACCTTTGTATCTGAAGGCCACCCTAAGAGAGTCGAGCAAGATTCTCAGAGAAATAATTTAGAGGCACCCAATTCTTCTAAAAAGAAGAAGAAGAAAAACGATAGAACTCTGCATGCTTCTAGTGAACCTACTGTAGACACACCTGAGAATCCCAATAATATTTCTATTTTTGATGCTGAAACTCAATCAGGTGATGAACATGAACCTAGTGATAATGTTAATGATAATGTTCATGTTGATGCTCAACCTAGCAAAGACAATGATGTAGAGATTGAACCTGCTGTTGATCTTGATAACCCACAAACAAAGAATCAACGTTATGATAAGAGAGATTTTGTTGCTAGGAAGCACGATAAAGAAAGAGAACCATGGGTTCAGAAACCTATGCCCTTTCCTCCTAAACCATCCAAGTCAAAGGATGGTGAGGATTTTGAGCGCTTTTCTGAAATGATTAGACCTATTTTCTTACGTATGCGCTTAACTGATATGCTTAAAGTAAATCCTTATGCTAAGTATATGAAGGATATCATCACAAATAAAAGAAAGATACCAGAAGCTGAAATTCCACCATGCTTGCTAATTACACTTTTAAGGGTGGAATACCAAAGAAACTTGGAGATCCTGGTGTCCCAGCTATACCTTGCTCTATTAAAAGAAATTATGTTAGAACTGCTTTATGTGATCTTGGAGCCGGTGTTAGTGTTATGCCTCTCTCTTTATATCGTAGACTTGAATTGAATAAGTTGACACCTACTGAAATATCTTTGCAAATGGCTGATAAATCAACTGCTATACTGCCGGTATTTGTGAGGATGTGCATGTTGTGGTTGCAAATGTCACTATCTTAACGGACTTTGTTATTCTTGATATTCCGAGGGCGATAGTATGTCTATTATCCTTGGTAGACCTTTTCTTAATACTGCAGGGCTGTTATTGATTGCAACAAAGGCAATGTCACTTTTCATGTTAATGATAATGAGCATACGGTACATTTTCCAGGAAACAATCTCAAGTCCATAGCATCAATTCTATTGAAAAGTTCCAACTATCATTTTGGAGGTTTTAAATTTCCTCTCCGTCTTGTCAAGAAAAAGTATGATATTATTATTGTTGGGGATTTTCATATCCCCGTTGAGGTAACTTAGTGTTATTCGAAATTTCTCCGGTACCGTGTTATTGGGAATGAGTTCGTTAACAAGACTTGATCAACCTTGTTAGTGGGTTCATTTTGATGATCACGAGATGGACGAAACTAGAAGGCACAACCTTCTGTACCCTCTTTTTACTTTCTGTTTTTTTAATAAATAAAGCAAAAATAGTATTATCCGTCTGTTTTCTGAATTATCTGTGCATTAAAAAATAGTCCGAAAATAAAAGTGCTCCAAATGCCTTGCAAATCTAGTATGATTTTTTCTGGAATATTTGAGGATTTTAGGCACTGAAAACACTACAGGAGGGCCAAGCACCAGGCCACGAGAGAGGAGGGCGCGCCCCCTGTCTCGTGGGCCCCTGGTGGCCCCCCTCCACTTATTCCTGCACCCACACACTTCATCTTCCACCCAAAAAAATCCCCATCCAGCTCAAGCACGAGTTCTAGCTCGTTTTGCTGCGATTTTCGATCTCCTGGCTCAAAGCTCCATTCACAAAACTATTTTGGGAGATTGTTGCTTGGTATGTGAATCCTCCATCGGTCCAATTAGTTTTTGTTCTAGTGCTTTATTCATTGCAAATTTTTGCTGCATAGGTGACCATGTTCTTGAGCTTGCATGTTAAATTTTTGAGGTCCCAAGCAATTCCAATGCATGATATAGGCTCTAGGCACTTGTAGGAGTAGTTGCTATCAATCTTGTTTAGTTTTATTCACTTTTATTTTGAAGTTACTAAAATTTTTCAGAAATTTTCAGAAAAATAATTATGCTTAGAAGAATGTACCAAGGAGGTTCCTCGGCAAAGAAAGGGCCAAGGATTGCTATACGTGAGCAAGATGTTGAATTGCCAAGGGACGCAAATGTACGGGCTTGTGAGTGGCCATCCGATGATTTTATGGTCGAAGCAGGCTTCAAGGAGGAATTTGACGCATATGTGCGTAATGCCGAGCTGGAGGACTTCTTACAACATAAGTGTCCATGATACTATCAGTTGGTGATTCTTTTGTGCGAAGGTTTAGATACAATTGTTCGCGTAATTCTCCTAGTGTCATGTTTGATATTTATGATACATCTTATACCATGGATTTAGAGGATTTCACAACTGCTTGCAAACTCCCGCAGTGGGGTAATATTAATGATCCTCCCAAATTTGAATTTAGAGATTTTCTTGCTAGTATTACTGTAGGAGAATCTAGGGACGTAGCACAAGCTACCATAGGGAGCATTCATTTTCCTGCTATACATTACTTTGCTCTCTTTATTGGTAGATGCATTAACGGTAAGGACGAAGTATGTCACATGTGTGCTCCTGATCTTTGTGTCCTCAAGAGTGCTGTGTCAGGTTATAAAGGTTATAACTTGGGGGCAATAGTTGCACGTAGGTTGCAGAATAATAGTAGAAAGGGAGATTTATTTGGAGGAATTTATGCAACCCGTGTGGCTAACTTTCTTAATATAGCTCCATGAGAGGGAGATATGATTTTACCTCCTGTGTATTTGGATAAAGAAGCTATGTTCAGTCATCATTTTCTTGAGAGGAATGAACAATTCCTCCATTATCGACTAATCTATGATAGACGCAATGTCGTCCCTGTCACTCTCCCTGCTCCCTACCTTTTTGATTATCAGGCAAGAGGAAGATATGTTGTCACCAGGGAAGAAGCCACTGAATATGAGAGGGGAATGGAGGCAGCTCGCCAACACGCTGCTGCTCAGGAGGCTGTTGCCTCTGCATCTCAATACAACCCCAGTTTCACTTACGGATATCAGCCAGGTGGTCCTTGGTACTAGACCAACTTAGGCCAAAAGCCTAAGCTTGGGGGAGTACGTATTTCTCACCGACTTTACATTCATGTTCACACACTAGTCGTTGGTGCTCATACTCTTTCATTGTATTATCCATGCTAGTTTAATTTTCTTTTTCTAGTTTTCTTCTTGTGTGTTTGATAAACCTTAAGAAAAACCAAAAAATTAGTTAGTTTCATTTCCATGCTTGTAGTAGAAATTAAAATGAAAACCCAAAAAGATTTCTAGTTCTTCTTCTTACTTGTTGGGAGCTTTCTCGTGTAAATAGTTTTATTTTCTTTTCTTTCTTTTGGGGGTCGAGAAGACCATATTAAATGCTTAGTGGATCTCATATGCATGATTGTTTATTTAATTTAGAGCCCATATTACTTGTCTTCTCTCTTGAGTTGAATGCTTGCAGATTCCAGCTTAGTCCAATGCACGTGCACTCTTATTATTATACACATCGTTCGGTGGTGCGAGTGAAAGGCAATAATGACGATATATGATGAACTTATTGGGATGAGAAAAGCTGGTATGAACTCGACCTCTCTTTGTTTTTGTAAATATGATGAGTTCATCGTTCCTGAATCAGCTATTATGAAGTAAACATATTTGCAATGACATTTAGAGATTATAGTTGCTTGTGCCATGCTTGATTAGCTATGAGTTATAATGGTTTACCTTGCGTGCCAACATGCTATTAGGATGTGGTATGATGGGATGGTATCCTCCTTTGAATGAATTGAGTGACTCGACTTGGCACATGTTCACACATGTAGTTGAATCAAATCAACATAGCCTTCATGATATTTATGTTCATGGTAGATTATATCCTACTCATGCTTGTTCTCGGTGTGAATTAATTTTAATGCATGTTTACGACTGTTGTCGCTCTCTCAGTTGGTCGCTTCCCAGTCTTTTGCTAGCCTTCACTTGTACTAAGCGGGAATACTGCTTGTGCATCCAAACTCCTTAAACCCCAAAGTTGTTCCATATGAGTCCACTATACCTTCCTATATGCGGTATCTACCTGCCGTTCCAAGTAAATTTGTATGTGCCAAACTCCAAACCTTCAAATGAAATTCTGTTTTGTATGCTTGAGCAGCTCATGTTTCAACTAGGGCTGCCTATATCTTCCATGCTAGGTGGGTTATTCTCAAGAGGAGTGGACTCCGCTCCTCATTCACGAGAAAGGGCCGGTAACCGGGATGCCCATTCCCATGATCCAAAAAGATCAAAGCAAATCAAAATAATTAAACAAAACTCCCCCAAGGCTGTTGTATGTTGGAGGCACTCGTTGTTTCGAGCAAGCCATGGATTGATGCTTGTTGGTGGTTGGGGGAGTATAAACCTTTACCATTCTGTTTGGGAACTGCCTATAATGCATGTAGTATGGAAGATACAGCCATCTCATAGTTGTTGCGTTGATAGCAAAAGTATGCCGCTCAAAATGTTATTCAATCTCTATTTTAAAATCGAGCTCTAGCACCTCTACAAATCCCTGCTTCCCTCTGCGAAGGGCCTATCTATTTACTTTTATGTTGAGTCATCACCCTTCTTATTAAAAGCACCCGCTGGAGAGCACACTGTCATTTGCATTCATTATTATTGGTTTATATTGGGTATGACTTGAGTGGATCTCTTTTACCATGAATTACAATGTTTAGTCAGTCCTTGATCTTTAAAGGTGCTCTGCATTTATGTTTTGCGGTCTCAGAAAGGGCTAGTGAGACACCATTCTGTTGTATCATGTTATGATTATTTTGAGAAAGTGTTGTCATCCGAGTTTTATTATTATGGCTCGCTAGCTGATTATATTATTGATATGAGTAATTGTGAGACCTATGTGTTATTGTGAGTATGGTTAGTTCATAATATTTGCTGAAACTTGAATGCTGGCTTTTCATGTTTACAACAACAAGTGCAAACAGAGTTTGTAAAAGTTTTTCTTTATCACTTTCAGTTTATAAACTGAATTGCTTGAGGACAAGCAAAGGTTTAAGCTTGGGGGAGTTGATACGTCTCCAACGTATCTACTTTTCCAAACACTTTTGCCCTTGTTTTGGACTCTAACTTGCATGATTTGAATGAAACTAACCCGGACTGACGCTGTTTTCAGCAGAACTACCATGATGTTGTTTTATGTGTAGAAAAGAAAAGTTCTCGGAATGACCTAGAAATCAATGGAGGCACTTTTTGGAATTTATAAGAATTATTGGGCGAAAGAAATACATCAGGGAGCCCAGGGCCTGTCCACGAGACAGGGGGGCGCCCCCCTAGGGCGTGCCCCCTATCTCGTGGGCCCCCTGGACCTCCTCCGGCCTCAACTCCAACTCCATATATTCCGCCTCGGAGAGAAAAAAAATCAGAGAGAAAGTATCATCTCGTTTCACGACACGGGGCCACCGCCAAGCCCTAATCTCTCTCAGGAGGGCTGATCTGGAGTCCGTTCGGGGCTCCGGAGAGGGGGATTCGTCGCCGTCGTCATCATCAACCATCCTCCATCACCAATTTCATGATGCTCACCGCCGTGAGTGAGTAATTCCATCGTAGGCTTGCTAGACGGTGATGGGTTGGATGAGATTTACGATGTAATCAAGTTAGTTTTGTTAGGGTTTGATCCTAGTATCCACTATGTTCGAGATTGATGTTGCTATGACTTTGCTATGCTTAATGCTTGTCACTAGGGCCCGAGTGCCATGATTTCAGATCTGAACCTATTATGTTTTCATGAATATATGTGTGTTCTTGATCCTATCTTGCAAGTCTATAGTCACCTATTATGTGTTATGATCCGACAACCCCAAGTGACAATAATCGGGATACTTCTCGGTGATGACCGTAGTTTGAGGAGTTCATGTATTCACTATGTGCTAATGCTTTGTTCGGTTCTCTATTAAAAGGAGGCCTTAATATCCCTTAGTTTCGCTAGGACCCGCTGCCACGGAGGGTAGGGCAAAAGATGTCATACAAGTTCTTTTCCATAAGCACGTATGACTATTTACGAATACATGCCTACATTACATTGATGAATTGGAGCTAGTTCTATATCACCCTATGTTATAACTATTGCATGAGGAATCGCATCTGGCATAATTATCCATCACCGATCCATTGCCTACGAGCTTTTCACATATTGTTCTTCGCTTATTTACTTTTCATTTGCTCTTTGTTACAACTACTACAAAACCCAAAACATTTATCTTTACTTTTGCTACTGTTACCTTTATTATCATACCACTTTTGCTACTAAACACTTTGCTGCAGATACTAAGTTATCCAGGTGTGGTTGAATTGACAACTCAACTGCTAATACTCAAGAATATTCTTTGGCTCCCCTTGTGTCGAATCAATAAATTTGGGTTGAATACTCTACCCTCGAAAGCTGTTGCGATCCCCTATACTTGTGGGTTATCACATCCACATATAATATTAGAATGCTACAGAGCTCCCACTCACTTTCTTGTAAATACAGGCTTCTCCAAAAGTCTGTATAAAACCATATGCTTTGATCACACTATCAAAACGTTTATTCCAACTCGAGAGGCTTGCACCAGTCCATAAATGGATTCTTTGGAGCTTGCACACTTTGTTAGCACCCTTTGGATCGACAAAACCTTCGGTTGCATCATATACAACTCTTCTTCCGTAAATCCATTCAGAATGCAGTTTTGACATCCATTTGTCAAATTTCATAATCATAAAATGCGGCAATTGCTAACATGATTCGGACAGACTTAAGCATCGCTACGGGTGAGAAAGTCTCATCATAGTCAACCCCTTGAACTTATCGAAAAACCTTTCAGAACAAGTCGAGCTTTGTAGACAGTAATATTACCGTCAGCGTCAGTCTTCTTCTTGAAGATCCATTTATTCTCTATGGCTTGCCGATCATCGGGCAAGTCAACCAAAGTCCACACTTTGTTCTCATACATGGATCCCATCTCAGATTTTATGGCCTCAAGCCATTTTGCAGAATCTGGGCTCACCATCGCTTCTTCGTAGTTCGTAGGTTCGCCATGGTCAAGTAACATGACTTCCAGAACAGGATTACCATACCACTCTGGTGCGGATCTTACTATGGTTGACCTACGAGGTTCAGTAGTAACTTGATCTAAAGTTTCTTGATCAATATCATTAGCTTCCTCACTATTTGGTGTAGGTGTCACAGGAACCGGTTTCTGTGATGAACTACTTTCCAATAAGGGAGCAGGTACAGTTACCTCATCAAGTTCTACTTTCCACCCACTCACTTCTTTCGAGAGAAATTCCTTCTCTAGAAAGGATCCATTCTTAACAACGAATGTTTTGCCTTCGGATCTGTGATAGAAGGTGTACCCAACAGTTTCCTTTGGGTATCCTATGAAGACACATTTCTCCGATTGGGGTTCCAGCTTATCAGGTTGAAGCTTTTTCACATAAGCATCGCAGCCCCAAACTTTAAGAAACGACAAATTTGGTTTCTTGCCAAACCACAGTTCATAAGGCGTTGTCTCAACGGATTTCGATGGTGCCCTATTTAACGTGAATGCAGTCGTCTCTAAAGCATAACCCCAAAATGATAGCGGTAATTCAGTAAGAGACATCATAGATCGCACCATATCTAGTAAAGTACGATTACGACGTTGGGACACACCATTATCCTATGGTGTTCCGGGTGGCGTGAGTTGCGAAACTATTCCGCATTGTTTCAAATGAAGACCAAACTCGTAACTCAAATATGCTCCTCCACGATCAGATCGTAGAAACTTTATTTTCTTGTTACGATGATTTTCCACTTCACTCTGAAATTCTTTGAACTTTTCAAATGTTTCAGACTTATGTTCCATCAAGTAGATATACCCATATCTGCTCAAATCATCTGTGAAGGTGAGAAAATAACGATACCCGCCACGAGCCTCGATATTCATCGGACCATATACATCAGTATGTATGATTTCCAACAAATCTGTTGCTAGCTCCATTGTTCTGGAGAACAACGTTTTAGTCATCTTGCCCATGAGGCATGGTTCGCAAGTACCAAGTGATTCATAATCAAGTGATTCCAAAAGTCCATCAGTATGGAGTTTCTTCATGCGCTTTACACCAATACGACCCGAACGGCAGTGCCACAAATAAGTTGCACTATCATTATCAACTCTGCATCTTTTGGCTTCAACATTATGAATATGTGTATCACTACTATCAAGATTCAACAAAAATAGACCACTCTTCAAGGGTGCATGACCATAAAAGATATTACTCATATAAATAGAACAACCATTATTCGTAGATTTAAATGAATAACCGTTTCGCATCAAACAAGATCCAGATATAATGTTCATGCTCAACGCTGGCACCAAATAACAATTATTCAGGTCTAAAACTAATCCCGAAGGTAGATGTAGAGGTAGCGTGCCGACGGCGATCACATCGACTTTGGAACCATTTCCCACGCGCATCGTCACCTCGTCCTTAGCCAATCTTTGCTCAATCTGTAGTCCTTGTTTTGAGTTGCAAATATTAGCAACAGAACCAGTATCAAATACCCAGGTGCTACTACGAGCTTTATTAAGGTACACATCAATAACATGTATATCACATATACCTTTGTTCACCTTGCCATCCTTCTTATCCGCCAAATACTTGGGGCAGTTCCGCTTCAAAGTGACCGGTCTGTTTGCGCAGAGAAGCACTCGATCTCGTGCTTAGGTCCAGACTTAGGTCTCTTCTCCTGAGCAGCAACTTTTTTGCTGTTCTTCTTGAAGTTCCCCTTCTTCTTCCCTTTACCCTTTTTCTTGAAACTGGTGGTCTTGTTAACCATCAACACTTGATGCTCCTTCTTGATTTCTACCTCTGCAGCCTTTAGCATTGTGAAGAGCTCGGGAATTGTCTTATCCATCCCTTGCATATTATAGTTCATCACGAAGCTCTTGTAGCTTGGTGGCAGTGATTGAAGAATTCTATCAATGACACTATCATCCGGAAGATTAACTCCCGATTGAATCAAATGGTTATTATACCCAGACATTTTGAGTATATGTTCACTTACAGAACTATTCTCCTCCATCTTGCAGCTGTAGAACTTATTGGAGACTTCATATCTCTCAATCCGGGCATTTGCTTGAAATATTAACTTCAACTCCTGGAACATCTCATATGCTCCATGACGTTCAAAACGACATTGAAGTCCCGGTTCTAAGCCGTAAAGAATGGCACACTGAACTATCGAGTAGTCATCAGCTTTGCTCTGCCAGACATTCTTAACGTTGTCAGTTGCATCTACAGCATGCCTGGCACCCAGCGGTGATTACAGGATGTAATTCTTCTATGTAGCAATGAGGATAATCCTCAAGTTACAGACCCAGTCCGTGTAATTGTTACCATCATCTTTCAACTTTGCTTTCTCAAGGAGCGCATTAAAATTCAACGGAACAACAGCACGGGCCATCTATCTACAACAACATAGACAAGCAAAATACTATCAGGTACTAAGTTCATGATAAATTTAAGTTCAATTAATCATATTACTTAAGAACTCCCACTTAGATAGACATCTCTTTTATCATCTAAGTGGTCACGTGATCCAAATCAACTAAACCATAACCGATCATCACATGAAATGGAGTAGTTTTCAATGGTGAATATCACTATGTTGATCATATCTACTATATGATTCACGTGCAACCTTTCGGTCTCAGTGTTCCAAGGCCATATCTGCATATGCTAGGCCCGTCAAGTTTAACCCGAGTATTTCTGCGTGTGCAAAACTGGCTTGCACCCGTTGTATGTGAACGTAGAGCTTATCACACCCGATCATCATGTGGTGTCTCGGCACGACGAACTTTGGCAACGGTGCATACTCAGGGAGAACACTTGTACCTTGAAATTTAGTGAGAGATCTTATAATGCTACCGTCAATCAAAGCAGAATAAAATGCATAAAGGATAAACATCACATGCAATCAATATAAGTGATATGATATGGCCATCATCATCTTGTGCCTTTGATCTCCATCTCCAAAGCACCGTCATGATCACCATCGTCACCGGCGCGACAACTTGATCTACATCGTAGCATCGTTGTCGTCTCGCCAACTATTGCTTTTACGACTATCGCTACCACTTAGTGATAAAGTAAAGCAATTACAGGGCGATTGCATTTCATACAATAAAGCGACAACCATATGGCTCCTGCCAGTTGCCGATAACTCTGTTACAAAACATGATCATCTCATACAATAAAATATAGCATCATGTCTTAACCATATCACATCACAACATGCCCTGCAAAAACAAGTTAGACGTCCTCTACTTTGTTGTTGCAAGTTTTACGTGGCTGCTACGGGCTGAGCAAGAACCGTTCTTACCTATGCATCAAAACCACAATGATATTTCGTCAAGTTAGTGTTGTTTTAACCTTCAACAACGACCGGGCGTAGTCACACTCGGTTCAACTAAAGTTGGAGAAACTGACACCCGCCAGCCACCTGTGTGCGAAGCACGTCGGTAGAACCAGTCTCGCGTAAGCGTACGCGTAATGTCGGTCCGGGCCACTTCATCCAACTATACCGCCGACCAAAGTATGACATGCTGGTAAGCAGTATGACTTGTATCGCCCACAACTCACTTGTGTTCTACTCATGCATATAACATCTACGCATAAACCTGGCTCTGATGCCACTGTTGAGGAACATAGTAATTTCAAAAAAATTCCTACGTACACGCAAAATCATGGTGATGCATAGCAACGAGAGGGGAGAGTGTGTCCACGTACCCTCGTAGACTAAAAGCGGAAGCGTTATGACAACGCGGTTGATGTAGTCGTACGTCTTCACGATCGACTGATCCTCAGTATCGAACGTACGGCACCTCCATGTTCAGCACACGTTCAGCTTGCACTACAAAAAAAAGACACATCCGTGACATTTTGGGCCGAACAAAAAAAAATTTGTCATACATATGACACTTCTATGACGATAATTGTGACAAAACCTGGTATCATCATAGATGTGGCGGGCTCCTACTTCTATGACAAAAAATCATGACAGAAAATGGGCTTTTCGTCCTGGGCGGGCCGGAGACGCAGCTGCATGACATTCTTTGGGCCGTCCATGACGGAAAAACCCATGGTAGAAGCGAGGGGGAGGAAAATTTCGGGGAGTTGCCGGTTACGGTGGGAGGTCGGGGGCCGAGCGATGCGCGTTTTCTCGTACACGTGACGCGTGTGTGCGGCGTAGGGCTGGCTCTAACTGAACCCGAGCGAGGCGTTGGGCTCTAACTGAACCCGAGCGTTTGCACTGCAGGCTACGTGTTACTGAACCCGAGCGATCGATCGATGGCTGTTAACTGAACCCGATGGAGCGATTCCTTTGCTGCTGCTGCTAACTAAAGCCGATCGATTGGATGAATAGTGAGTGTTGCAGGGGGGATTGGATGAACAGTGAGTGGTGGCGTTGCCTCTGGATGAACAGGACCCCGTGGCATGGAGGACTGGATGAACAGTAGACGGTGGAGGGGTGACCGTGGAGGGGTGGTTGAACAGGACCCCATGGTGTAGAGGGCTGGACGAACAGTAGACGGTGGAGGGGTGCCCGTGGAGGGTGGTTGAACAAGAGCGGTGGAGAAGCGCGGTGGAGGCGTGATGAGCAGGAGCCCGTGGAGGCTGGAGGAGGTCGACGGTAGCCCGTGGAGGCTGGAGGAGGTCGACGGTGGAGATGAACAGTATCCGTGGAGTCCTGTTTTTATGCACGCCACACCCTCCCGGCGAACAGACCCCGTTTCGACCGTAGGAGGTCCGCTTCCTCCGTTTTTGCGACGCCACACCCTCCCGATCAACAGGAACCCCGTTTCGACCGTAGGAGGTCCGTTTCCTCCATTTTGCGGTACACCACACCCCTCCCGTTCAACATGACCCTGTTCCGAACGTAGGAGGTCCGTTTCCTCCGTTCTGCAGTACGCCAGGCCTCGTTTCCATCGCCTGTTCCGTCCAAGCCCTCCCAATGAATCACGTGTTCCGTTCCGACCCAGCTGGTTGGCTCCCACGCGTTTCGTTGCCTCCCGATGAACACGACGCATTCCGTTGCCTCCCCATGAACACGACGCATTTCGTTGCCTCCCCATGAACACGACGACGACGCTGTTTCTCTGTTCGACCTAGCCATGTACGAGGCCTCGCCGTGACGTATGCGCCGAGTAGGCATTCGAGACCCGCCCGTATGTACACATACGTGGTCGTATTTTCTTTCTTGCACCCCGGCCGCCAGACGCGTGTACATGCTACGCGGCGCCTCTACTATGACACGTGTGCGCCTCTACATCCACCGGTATATATGTATGTACACGTCACGACTGAATGACAACGCCACGCACGCTTGACCAGGTGGGTCCCGACCGTATCGAGCACTTCCTTGCGTGCGAAGATGTAGCTGGTGGGTCCCGGTGTCGGGGCGAATCGCTTTTTTTTGGACGCACTTCCTTGCGTGCGAAGATGTAGCTGGTGGGTCCCGAGTGGTGGGGCGAATCGTTTTTTGCCCGGACGCACTTCTTTGCGTGCGAAGGTGTAGCTGGTGGGTCCCGCAATGTGGGGAAACATTTTTTCGCGAATACGGTGGCCCGTCCGGTGGGTCCCCGCTGTCAGGTGGAGGAATAATTATTTTGCGCGTAATAAGGAGGCACTTCCTTGCTGCGGCCGTGGACCCAGTTGTTAGCCTCTCCACGCACAGTACTCTTCCGATGGAAGTCGGTCATTGACCACATTGACCACGTCGCGCCGAGAGCATCACGGCGGTGGACGACGGCGAGGCCTAAGAAGGGATGACACGGAGGCAGGGAAGACTCGACAGTTGTTTCCCACACGGAGGGGAGTACGACTGTACGAGGGTTTACTGGTTCGTCTGCCGTCGCCGGAGAATAACAGCAGGTGTGGGTGAGTAGAGGGATGGCTAGGCCAACGATGGGAGTACGATGGGGCGGTGAGGCTGCCTGACAAGAACCTGACCGCCGCATGAGGAGGGGAGCGAGCAGTCCCCGCCGGCGCTTGTTTGAGCGGCTGGAGCAGGAAGAGCAGAGATTGAAGAAGCACGACGGCCGTTGGATGGACATCCAACCGTCACTGCTTGTGCATCAACCTTTTTTTAGGAAAGCCTCAAATCTGTGGAAAATAGCATACAGCCCATCTGCCATTATTTCTAATAATTTACAGCCCATTTGCTAATTCTTAAGGTTTTTTTGGAGCCCATATTCTTTTTGTTAGCATTACAGCCCATATTGTGGCCACGGTTAAAAATTATCTGAAATTTTGCATATTTGATTGCAATCCTAACTGTTTTTAATCCCAAATTTCAACTCACATTCAAACTGATTTTAAAAATAAATGTATATCAATATAAAATCCAACAAATTCTCCACGCATAAAAATTAATGTAATTTAAAATCTTGAAATGAAAAAATATTTGAAACTAATTGCGGTTTGATGTGTTTTAAAATGTACAACCCATTTCTCATTCTTGATGGGCCATTTTCTCGCCAGCCGAATGAAAGCTCTCCTCGTTTTGAAAGATTTGCAGCCCAACAGGCTCGACAAAGCGACTTACTTGGCAAATCACAAAAACTGGGTTGTGGCCGTGGACCCACTGTCGGCCTCTCCACGTCTGATACTCTTCCGATGGAAGTCGTTCCTTGACCATGTTGACCACGCCGCACGGAGAGCACCACGGCGGTGGACGACGATGAGGCCTAGGAAGGGGACGACGCGGAGCCGGGGAAGACGCGGCAGTGGAAGCCCGCACGGAGAGGAGTACGAGGGTTCACTGGTTCGGCTGCGGTGTGAGGCTGCCATCGCCGCAGGGCCTGGCCAGCGGTGGGAATAGTAGGGGGCGGTGAGGCCTCCGCGGCAGCATAGTCGGCCACGGGAGGCAGGAGCATGCGACACGACCGGCGCTGCTTTGGGCGGCTGGAGCAAGAAGACCAGAGGTTGAAGAAGCACTACGGCCGTTGGATGGACATCGTACGGTCACTGGAGCTAGAATCGTTCATATTGACTAAGTTGAGAAAGCCCTTCGTCCCCGTCAACTTAGTATGCCCACAAGACAACCTCCCACCAAGGTGGGTCCCAGCTAGCCGGGGAGTATTCTTTTTGTGCGTAATAAGGAGGCACTTCCGGTGGGTCCGAAATGACAATGGGGAACGTTTTTTGCGAAATCGGTGGCCCGTCCGGTGGGTCCCAGCAAGTGGGGAAATGATTTTTCGCAAAATACTGTTGGCCCGCCCGGTGGGTCCCCATTGTCGGTGGAGGAATAATTATTTTCTGCGTAATAAGGAGACACTTCCTTGCGGTGTCGTGGACCCGGTATTGTCACCTCTCCACGTCTGATACTCTTCCGATGGAAGTCGGTCGTTGACCACATTGACCACGCCGGCGCCGAGAGCACCACGGTGGTGGACGACGGGAGGCCTAGGAAGGGGACGACGCGGAGCCGACCCACGGAGGCGGGAGCAAAGAGGCGGCACGACCGGCGCTGCTTTGGGCGGGTGGAGCAAGAAGACCAGAGGTTGAAGAAGTACTATGGCCGTTGGATGGACATCATACGGTCCATTGGAGTATTGACTAAGTTGACAAAGCCCTCCGTCCCGTCAACTTAGTAGGCCCACAAGTCAGCCCAACAATATGGTGGGTCCCGGCTAGCAGGGGTATTCATTTTTTGGGCGTAATAAGGAGGCACTTCCTTGCGTGCGAAGATATAGCTGGTGGGTCCGACTGTCGCCGGGGAACGTTTTTTCGCGAAATCTGAGGCCCTTCTGTGGGTCCTAGCTGTCGGTGGAGGAGTCAATATTTTGCGCGTAATAAGGAGGCATTTCCTTGCGTGCGGCCGTGGACCCAGCTGTCGGCCTCTCCACGTATAGTCCACTTCCTATGGATGTCGTTCATTGACCACGTTGACCAAGCCGTGCCGAGAGCACCAGGGCGGTGGACGACGGAGAGGCCTAGGAAGGGAACGACATGGAGCCAGGGAATACTCGGCAGTTGTTTCCCACGTGGAGGAGTACAAGGGTTTACTGGTCCGTCTGCCGTCAGCCGGAGAATAACAACATGTGTGGGTGAGTAGAGGGATGGCTAGGCCAGCGATAGGATGCGGTGGGGCCGTGAGGCTCGTGGCAGCATAGCCGACAGCGGGAGGAGGGAGCAGCAGTCCACCGGTGCTTGTTTGAGCGGCCTGGAGCATGAAGAGCAGAGATTGAAGAAGACGACGGCCGTTGGATGGACATCCAACGATCCACTGCCTCGTGTGTTGACTAAGTTGATGTAGGCTATGCAAAGGCCAACCTTTTTTTATGAAAGCATACACGCCAACCGTAGTAGGCGCCAAGTCAGCCTCAAATCTGTGGAAAACAACATACAACCCATCGCCATTATTTCTAATAATGTACATCCCATTTGCTAATTCTTAAGGTTTTTTTGGAGCCCATCTTCTTTTTGTTAGCATTACACCCCATATTGTGGCCACGGTTAAAAAGTATACGAAATTTTGCATATTTTGATGCGGTCAACTATTTTTAATCCAGAAATATCGATTCACATTCAAACTATTTTGAAAAATAATTTATATAAATACAAAATCCAAATAATTGTCCACGCATAAAATTGGAATTTAAGATCTTGTAATGAAAAAAAGTTGAAACTAATTCCCGGTTTGATGTGTTTTAAAAAAGTACAGGCCATTTCTGGGCAAACCGAATGAAACTCTCATCGTCTAGAAAGATTTGCAGCCCAGCAGGGCTGATAAAGCAAGTAGGCCTTGTTTGAGTATTTCTTTAAAAAATATAGAACTGGGCTAGCCATTTTCAGCAAGAAAAAAACACAACTGGGCTCATGATGTGGTAAACATAAATAAAACCACAGCTAGGCGGGCCACAGCCCCGCACAGCCCGTTGTTACCCTGATCCGTCGCTAAAACTAGTATAAATAACAACCGCTTGTTCCTCAAAAAGAAGCTGCAGCGACTTGTTGGGTCCCCGGTGTCACCGCTCGTAGTGTAATTCTCTCGTTTATTGACTACGTTGACAATGGCGTGAGCCCGGATGTCCAACCATTAGGAGGAACCATAATTTTGGGCTTGTACTATAGAGGCACTTGCTTGCGATCGCCATGACGCTGGTGGGTCCCTACTATCATCCTCTCCACGACAAATCATCTCCTTGTTCCTCTCGGTTGTTGACGACGTTGACAATGCAAGAGGCGGCGACAAGACGGCGAAAGCAAACCAAGGCCGCAAGGCGGAGGACGACAGCGAGGCCTCGGGACGGAACGAAAAGGAGCCGTTGAAGATGCGCCGTCCGATCGCAGCGAGGGGAGTACGAGGTTGATCTGGTTGCACGCAGTGCGTGTTGGGGCTGACGTCGCCGGAGAATAACGGGACGTGTGGGGAATAGAGGAGGGACCGCCAACGTTGAGGGTATGCGTGACGGTAGGGGCGGCGGGCGCAGCCAGCCATGGAGGCGGGAGCAAAGTGAGCCGACGGGTGGTTTGGTTTGGGTAATTTGGAGGAAGAAGAAGACAAGAGATAGAAGATACACGACGGATGTTGGATGTCAATCCAACGGCTGGTAGGCGAATCATTTGTTGGTGGCTAGCAAGTCGACACCACCTTGATAGGCTATTTCCTCATGGGTCCCAAATGTCGAATCCAAATCTCTCACGGTCATGCAGCCTTTCCTATGAAAATTTACAACCCATTTGATGTGCTAGTTCAAAATAAGTTTGTGGGTGCTGGTGGGGGCTAATCACTTGGCTTCTGTAATGCACAGTGAGCTCAAGCAGCCGGCGTGAGTGATGTTATTTCCCTTGGTTGTGATTTGTTACAATATCTCACTCTAAATTAAACGAATGGCAAGCCATTTGCCTTGTTTCAAAGAAAATATGGCAGTCACAGCCGAGTTGAAAAGGGCAGGAACATCTAACTCCATCTTACAAAATGTACAAAAGCACGAGGGTTGATTGTTCATCAGGTTTACAAAAAAACCCAGATTGAAAAGGGCAACAACACCTAACTCCAAAGACTTTGTTTTGGCAATCACGGTCAAATGGATCGGTCAGGTCCATAGAATGAACATCTGGGTCGTAAAATTTACCGGATTATGACCACAATATGTTGTAAATAGAAGCCCGACACGTTCAGAAGCTCTTTTGCCCACCTGAAACTCCTTTTTTTGCTCTTAGACATACCCATCCGTCAAAACCATGCTGTTGATAAACTTAAGCTTGATGGACAATAGTAACCTCGCATTCAGCAGAAAGAATGTGACAAATCTTGTGTTTGCACGGTTGGCTACATATCGTTCTAGTGTTATTGTCTTCTATCGAATCTCATGAGAAGTGAGAAAATCCCGATGCTTACGAATCCACCGATTGGTTATAACTTTCTTACCCGTCTGTTGCCTAAATAGACATGAAGATTGAAAGCAGTTAAGGTCTAAAAGAAGAGTGTCGAAGAGCAACAGCTGAGCGGTTAATTCTAGTACACTATATGCGGGCTTCCAATGTGCGTGAAATTATCACCTTTATATACAACTTCTCCGGACATGGAAAGCATTGCAGCAAGCCAATAATCTTGTTCAGATCAAAACTATTCATTTGGATATATAAGATCTTGTGAGAATCCAGCACCATTGATAGGCCATCCATGGAGAAACTCTTCATTGAGCATAGAACATAATATTAGTACAAAATGTGTACTCCAAGATGATATATAAATTATGCGCAGAAATTTAAAATGCAGCTTATGGTTACAAGTGTAGATGATAATATAAAGTACCAAGAACTGTGGAGCCAAACACCATATTGAAATGAGCACAAAGATCATGTATTACACCCAAGGTCTCCGGTTTAGGCGCAGAGAGGACGGTTATTTGCAAAGGTGAATAACTAGAATCAAGGATCAACCTTTGAAGTGAAGGGCATCTTGGATGATGAGCTGCCTTCCGTCAAAAGAAATTCCAATTCTTACAAGGTTAGGCGACTTTATTTGGAGACAACCGATTCTAATCATGAAAACAAGCACCAAGCACTCCAAAGCAGGGCAACTGGAGTTGATGATCTTTGTGCAATGAGGCCTCGATATCTGAACCCGCACAAGTGAAAGCTTCTTGAGAAATGGGAGTCGAAGGTTTAGTACCAGATTATCGGTAGGTAGCACGCAGTATAAAGGTGGCGGTGTGGAGAGAGGAGGAAAACCGCGAGATGGACATCGGTGCTGAGGGCACAAGTTCATGGCGTTTGGTATGTGGTATGTGATTGATACGTCTCCAACGTATCTATCATTTTTGATTGCTTCATGCTACTTTATCTATTGTTTTGGACTATAATGGGCTTTATTTTCCACTTTTATATTACTTTTGGGACTAACCTATTAACCGGAGGCCCAGCCTGTAATTGTCTTTGTTTTTGCCTTTTTCAAGATTTCAAGAAACAGAATATCAAATGGAGTCCAAACGGAATGAAACCTTCAAAACGTGATTTTCTCACCGAACGTGATCCAGAGACTTGGACCCTCACGCCAAGGAACCAGAGAGGTGGTCACGAGGGTGGGGGCGCCTGTAGCGCCCCGCCTCGTGGCCCCTTGAAGCTCCACCGACGCATCCTTCCTCCTATATATACCCACGTACCCCAAACGATCGTAACAGGAGCCAAAACCTAATTCCACCGCCGCAACTTCCTGTATCCACGAGATCCCATCTTGGGGCCTGTTCCGAGCTCACGAGGGGGCATCCACCACGGAGGTCTTCTACATCAACACCATAGCCTCTCCGATGAAGTGTGAGTAGTTTACTTCAGACCTTGGGTCCATAGCTAGTAGCTAGATGGCTTCTTCTCTCTTTTGGATCTCAATACAATGTTCTCCCTCTCTCGTGGAGATCTATTCGATGTAATCTTCTTTTTGCGGTGTGTTTATTGAGACCGATGAATTGTGGGTTTATGATCCAGCTTATCTATGAATAATATTTGAATCTTCTCTGAATTCTTTTATGTATGATTGAGTTATCTTTGCAAGTCTCTTGAATTATCCGCTTGGTTTGGCCAACTAGATTGGTAGTTCTTGCAATGGGAGAAGTGCATGGCTTTGGGTTCAATCTTGCGGTGTCCTTACCCAAAGGATGTAAAGGGTTGCAAGGCACGATTGTATTGTTGCCATCGAGGATAACAAGATGGGGTATTTATCATATTGCATGAATTTATTCCTCTACATCATGTCATCTTGCTTAAGGCGTTACTCTGTTTTTAACTTAATACTTTAGATGCATGCTGGATAGCGGTCGATGAGTGGAGTAATAGTAGTAGATGCGAATCGTTTGGTCTACTTGTCTCGGACGTGATGCCTATATACATGATCATACCTAGATATACTCATAACTATGCTCAATTCATCAATTGCTCAACAGTAATTTGTTCACCCACCGTAGAATATTTATGCTCTTGAGAGAAGCCACTAGTGAAACCTATGGCCCCCGGGTCTATTCTCATCATATCAATCCCCATCACTTTTATACTTGCTTTGTTTTTACTTTGCCTTTTACTTTTCACTTTGCATCTTTATACCAAAAATACCAAAATATTATCTCTATCAGATCTCACCTCGTAAGTGACCGTGAAGGATTGACAACCCCTAATCGCGTTGGTTGCAGTAGCTATCGTTTTGTGCAGGTACGAGGGACTTGTGCGTGGCCTCCTCTTGGATTGATACCTTGGTTCTCAAAAGCTGAGGGAAATACTTACGCTACTATGCTGCATCATCCTCTCCTCTTCGGGAAAACCAACGCAAGCTCAAGACGTAGCAAGAAGGATTTACGGCGCCGTTCTTCGGGAGTCTACATAAAAGTCAACATACCAAGTACCCATCACAATCCCTATCTCTCGCATTACATTATTTGCCATTTGCCTCTCGTTTTCCTCTCCCCCACTTCACCCTTGCCGTTTTATTCGCCCTCTCTTTTCATTTGCCTTGATGTCTTACTTGGCTCGTTTGGTTGAAATAGTTGAATATTTATTCCTAAACAAAGAAGCCAATATCTATGGATCCTCATCCGCTTGCCAATCTTTTTAAGAGATCCTATTATGATGAACCAATTCCTAGTGATTTGGATGCATTAGATTATCTTTATAAGGTTTTGCCTGAAATCCGTGAAGTGACTCACGATAGATCTTTGAATAAAAAGCATGATTGCAATGATTTTATTATAAATTCTTTTGATGTCAATTGTGCTAATAAGATGCAAAACCCTAAGCTTGGGTATGCTAGTTTTGCTATGTCTACTACTTGTTGCAATGATCATGATTGGGGTGATTCTTCTTATGATCTTGAAAATTTATTTAATCCCCATGATGAATATGAGATTGATAATATTTTTTTCAATAATATTGAAAGTGGGTTTGGAAGAGTGTCAACTTTAGATCCCACATATTTGGAGAATACTCAATCTTATGAATTTTTTTATGAAAGTGGGTTTGGAGAGGTTATGACTTTACTTAATATTAATCCCACTATTTTGGAAGAGTGTCAACTTTGCATGCATGTGGATCGTGTTAAGAATATGTTTTGTAATAGCTATATTGTTGAATTTTCTTATGATCCTACATGTAATTATTATGAGAGAGGAAAATATGGTTATAGAAATTTTCATGTTATTAAATTACCTCTCGTTATGTTGAGATTGCTATTGTTTCTTTCCGCTTCCTTGCATATGCTAGTTTTTGCTTGCCTTGATTTGTTTGCCTATAAGATGCCTATGCATAGGAAGTATGTTAGGCTTAGATGTGTTTGTCACGTGTTTTATGATGCTCTCTTTGTGCTTCGATTCTTGTCTGTCATGTGAGCATCATTAAAATTATCTATGCCTAGCTAAAAAGGCTTTAAAGAAAAGCGCTTGTTGGGAGACAACCCAATATTTTTCCTTGCTGCTTAGTAATAAATAATCCATCTAGCCTCTGCTTAGATGCGGTTTTATCTTTTAATTAGTGTTTGTGCCAAGTTAAACCTATTGGATCTTCTTGGATGATAGTTATTTGATCTAGCTGTAATTTCCAAAAACTTCTCGCTCGGTGCCCGAATTGTTAAAAATCACCAGAACATGATAAAATATTGATTCCAATTGCTGCTGCTAAATAAACAAATTGTCCAGGTCATCTAATTTTGATAGAATTTTTTGAGTTCCATAAGTTTGCGTTAGTTACAGATTACTACAGACTGTTCTGTTTTTGACAGATTCTGTTTTGCATGTGTTGTTTGCTTATTTTGATAAATCTATGCCTAGTAAAATAGTTTATGATCCATAGAGAAGTTGGAATACAGTAGGTTTAACACCAATATAAATAAAGAATGAGTTCATTACAGTAACTTAAAGCAGTCTTTTGTTTTCTTTCTCTAACCGAGCTCACGAGATTTCTATTGAGTTTTGTGTTGTGAAGTTTTCAAGTTTTGGGTGAATTCTTTTGATGGATTATGGAACAAGGAGTGGCAAGAGCCTAAGATTGGGGATGCCCATGGCACCCCCAAGATAATCCAAGGACACCAAAAAATCAAAGCTTGGGGATGCCCCGGAAGGCATCCCCTCTTTCGTCCACTTCCATCGGTAATTTACTTGGAGCTATATTTTTATTCACCACATGATATGTGTTTTGCTTGGAGCGTCTTGTATTATTTGCGTCTTTGCTTGTTAGTTTACCACAATCATCCTTGCTGTACACACCTTTTGAGAGAGCCATACATGAATTGGAATTTGATAAAATACTCTATGTGCTTCACTTATATCTTTTGAGCTTGATAGTTTTGCTCATAGTGCTTCACTTATATCTTTTGAGCGTGATAATTTTTGCTCTAGTGCTTCACTTAGATCTTTTAGAGCACGGTGGTGGACTTTTTTAAAGAAACTTGATATCTCATGATTCACTTAGAATATTTTGAGAGTCGTTAATAGCATGGTAATTTGCTTAATGTTAATATACTTGGTATTCAAGATATGTGAAACTTTCTTTTGAGTGCGTTGAATACTAAGATAAGTTTGATGCTTGATAATTGTTTTGAGATATGAAGATGGTGATATTAGAGTCATGCTAGTTGAGTAGTTGTGAATTTAAAGAATACTTGTGTTAAAGTTTGTGATTCCCGTAGCATGCACGTATGGTGAACCGTTATGTGATGAACTCGGAGCATGATTTATTTATTGATTGTTTTCCTTCTGAGTGGCGGTCGGGGACGAGCGATGGTCTTTTCCTACCAATCTATCCCCCTAGGAGCATGCGCGTAATACTTTGCTTTGATAACTTCTAGATTTTTGCAATAAGTATGTGAGTTCTTTATGACTAATGTTGAGTCCATGGATTATACGCACTTTTTCCCATCCTTCCACCATTGCTAGCCTCTCTAATACCGCGCACCTTTCGCCGGTATCATACACCCACCATATACCTTCCTCAAAACAGCCACCATACCTACCTATCATGGCATTTCCATAGCCATCCCGAGATATATTACCATGCAACTTTCCACCGTTCCGTTTATTATGACACGCTCCATCATTTTAATATTGCTATCATGATCATGTAGTTGACATTGTATTTGTGGTAAAGCCACCGTTCATAATTCTTTCATACATGTCACTCATGTTTCATTGCATATCCCGGTACACCGCCGGAGGCATTCATATAGAGTCATATTTTGTTCTAAGTATCGAGTTGTAATTGTTGAGTTGTAAGAAAAATAAAAGTGTGATGATCATCATTATTAGGGCATTGTCCCAAGTGAGGAAAGGATGATGGAGACTATGATTCCCCCACAAGTCGGGATGAGACTCCAGAAGACAAATAAAAAAAGAGGCCATAAAAAAGAGAAAAGGCCCAAATAAAAAAAATAAAAAAATGATGAGAGAAAAAGAGAGAATGGACAATGTTACTATCCTTTTACCACAATTGTGCTTCAAAGTAGCACCATGATCTTCATGATAGAGAGTCTCTCATTTTGTCACTTTCATATACTAGTGGGAATTTTTCATTATAGAACTTGGCTTGTATATTCCAATGATGGGCTTCCTCAAATGCCCTAGGTCTTCGTGAGCAAGCGAGTTGGATGCACACCCACTTAGTTTCTTTTGTTGAGCTTTCATATACTTATAGCTCTAGTGCATCCGTTGCATGGCAATCCCTACTCACTCACATTGATATCTATTGATGGGCATCTCCATAGCCCGTTGATACGCCTAGTTGATGTTAGACTATCTTCTCTCTGTTTGTCTTCTCCACAACCACCATTCTATTCCACATATAGTACTTATAGCTCTAGTGCATCCGTTTGCGTGAAGATTGAAAAAGTTTTGAAAATGTTAAAGTATGAAACAATTGCTTGGCTTGTCATCGGGGTTGTGCATGATTTAAATACTTTGTGTGGGGAAGATGGAGCATAGCCAGACTATATGATTTTGTAGGGATAACTTTCTTTGGCCATGTTATTTTGAGAAGACATAATTGCTTAGTTAGTATGCTTGAAGTATTATTATTTTTTATATCAATATGAACTTTTGTCTTGAATCTTTAGGATCTGAATATTCATACCATGATTAAGAAGATTTACATTGAAATTATGTCAAAGTATCACTCCGCATCAAAAATTCTCTTTTTATCATTTACCTACTCGAGGACGAGCAGGAATTAAGCTTGGGGATGCCTGATACGTCTCCAACGTATCTATAATTTTTGATTGCTCCATGCTACTTTATCTATTGTTTTGGACTATAATGGGCTTTATTTTCCACTTTTATATTACTTTTGGGACTAACCTATTAACCGGAGGCCCAGCCCAGAATTGTTGTTTTTTGCCTTTTTCAGTATTTCGAAGAAACATAATATCAAACGGAGTCCAAACAGAATGAAACCTTGAACGTGATTTTCTCACGAACGTGATCCAGAGACTTGGACCCACGCCAAGGAACCAGAGAGGCGGTCACGAGGGTGGGGCGCCCCTAGGCGCGCCCGCCTCGTGGGCCCCTCAAGCTCCACCGACATACTCCTTCCTCCTATATATACCTCACGCACCCCAAACGATCGTAACAGGAGCCAAAACCTAATTCCACCGCCGCAACTTCCTGTATCCACGAGATCCCATCTTGGGGCCTGTTAGGAGCTCACGAGGGGGCATCCACCACGGAGGGCTTCTACATCAACACCATAGTCTCTCCGATGAAGTGTGAGTAGTTTACTTCAGACCTTCGGGTCCATAGCTAGTAGCTAGATGGCTTCTTCTCTCTTTTTGGATCTCAATACAATGTTCTCCCCCTCTCTCGTGGAGATATATTCGATGTAATCTTCTTTTTATGTGTGTTTGTTGAGACCGATGAATTGTGGGTTTATGATCCAGCTTATCTATGAATAATATTTGAATCTTCTCTGAATTCTTTTATGTATGATTGAGTTATCTTTGCAAGTCTCTTGAATTATCCGTTTGGTTTGGCCAACTAGATTGGTAGTTCTTGCAATGGGAGAAGTGCATGGCTTTGGGTTCAATCTTATGTGTCCTTACCAAAGGATGTAAAGGGTTGCAAGGCACGATTGTATTGTTGCCATCGAGGATAACAAGATGGGGTATTTATCATATTGCATGAATTTATTCCTCTACATCATGTCATCTTGCTTAAGGCGTTACTCTGCTTTTTAACTTAATACTCTAGATGCATGCTGGATAGCGGTCGATGAGTGGAGTAATAGTAGTAGATGCAGAATTGTTTCGGTCTACTTGTCTCGAACGTGATGCCTATATACATGATCATACCTAGATATACTCATAACTATGCTCAATTCTGTCAATTGCTCAACCGTAATTTGTTCACCCACCGTAGAATATTTATGCTCTTGAGAGAAGCCACTAGTGAAACCTATGGCCCCCGGGTCTATTCTCATCATATCAATCCCCATCACTTTTATACTTGCTTTGTTTTTACTTTGCCTTTTACTTTTCACTTTGCATCTTTATATCAAAAATACCAAAAATATTATCTCTATCAGATCTCACTCTCGTAAGTGACCGTGAAGGATTGACAACCCCTAATCGCGTTGGTTGCGAGTAGCTATCGCTTTGTGCAGGTACGAGGTTTTAAATAGTTACATGACGGAAAAAAATCCTATAAAATAAAATAAAACCTAAAAATGCCAAAACAAATTTTCACCGTCTAAATGAAATATTTAGAACGAGATGAACATTTTCTTGGCCCTAAAATGCAATTTTTGAAAACGTGCAATTTTTCTAACGCAAATAAAATCCAAATAAAATCAAATAAAATCCAACAAATGATTTTAACATTTTTCCTCCAATATTTCAATTGTTTTGAAGAAGTCATATTATCTCCCCTCATTTATTTTATTATGAAATATTTTTCGGAGAGAAAAATAATTAAAATAAAAAATCCTCGTTTTCATTATTTGATAAAAATCAAGTATGAAAACCAGAAAATCCCCAACTCTCTCCGAGGGTCCTTGAGTTGCTTGGGATTTCGAGGATTGCGGAATGAAGATGCAATAAAATATGATATGCATGGATGACCTATGTATAACATTCCAAATTGAAAATTTGGGATGTTACAAACCTACCCCCCCCTTAAGATGAATCTCGTCCTCGAGATTCGAGTTGGCTAGAAAATAGGTGTGGGTGGTCCTTGCGAATATCATCCTCTCGTTCCCAGGTGGCTTCCTCCTCGGTATGGTGGCTCCATTGAACTTTGCAAAACTTAATAACATTGCTGCGGGTGACTCAGCTGGCAAAGTCAAGAATCTTCACTGGCTTCTCCTCATAAGTCAAATTACTGTCCAACTGAATCGCCTCCGGTCTTGATTCTTAATGGTATATCGGCCATCTCAAAGATGACACTTCTTCAAGCTGTGAGACGTGGAACACATCGTGAACTCCTGACAATCCTTCAGGTAACTCCAGCTTGTAGGCAACTTCTCCCATCCGTTCCAAAACACGGTACAGTCCTATGAATCTCGGAGCTAATTTTCCCTTAACTCCAAAATGTTTCACTTCTCGCAAGGGCGATACTCGCAGATATGCTCTATCTCCAATTTCATAGGTTACCTCCTTGCTTTTTGTGTCTGCATAACTCTTACGCCTGGATCGAGCAATCTTCAATCATCACGGATCAGTTTAACCTTCTCCTCGACTCTTTGATCAAATCTGGTCCAAACAAGCGACGGTCTCCTACCTCATCCCACATCAAGGGTGTTCTACATCTGCGCCCATCTGAGCTTGAACGGTGCCATCTTCAAACCGGCTGGTAGCTATTGTTGTATGAGAACTCTGCGTAAGGCAAATTGTCATCCCAACTAGATCCATAATCTAGCGCACAGACTCTCAACATGTCCTCCGAATCTGGTTGACTCTCTCTGCTCATCCATCCGTCTGCGGGTGAAATGTTGTAATGAACTCCAATCTCGCACCTGTGGTCCGTGTGGCGATGCCAAAACTTTGAAATAAATTGTGTTCCTCTATCGACACGATGGTCCTCGGAACTCCATGCAAACATACGATCCTGGACATATATATCTTGGCCAACTTTGCACTTGTATAAGTTGTTTTCTTTGGGATGAAGTGAGCCACTTTGGTCAAGCGATCCACTACTACCCATATTGAGTCATATCCTGCTTGGTCTGGGCAATCCGTGATAAAGTCCATGCCAAGTTTATCCCACTTCCATTCGGTATCGGCATAGGCTGTAACAGATCCTGCTGGCTTCGATGCTCGCCTTCACTCTCGACATACATCACATACAGCTACATACTCGGCAATATCCTTCTTCATACCAGTCCACCAGAAACGTTCTTTCAAATCCAAATACATCTTGGTGTTTCCGGGGTGTATCGAGTAAGGTGAGTCATGATCCTCCTGAAGTATTAACTTCCTGATCTCTGGGTTATTAGGCACATAAACTCGATCCTCAAACCATAAGGTATTGTGCTCATCCTCGCGAAAACCTTTGGCCTTTCCTTTGCTCATCTTATCCTTTATCTCAGCAATCTCTTTGTCTTCCTTCCGAGCTTCTCGAATCTTGTCCAACAATGTAGACTGAACTTCCATTGTTGCAATGAAACCTCTTGGAACAATCTCCAACCGAAGTTCCATGATATCTTCAGCTAACTCCTTCGGCAATCCCTTACTTTCAAGGATATTAGCGTAACTCTTCCGGCTCGAAGCGTCTGCTACGACATTGGCTTTTCCTGGATGATAGTGTAGCTTCATATCGTAATCCTTTATAAGTTCCAACCATCTCCTCTGTCTAAGGTTCAACTCCTTCTGTGTGAAAATGTACTTCAAACTCTTATGATCCGTGTACACATCACAACGGTTTCCAATAAGATAATGTCTCCAAGTCTTCAATGCATGCACTACCGCTGCTAGCTCCAAATCATGCATGGCACAGTTCAACTCATGGGGCTTCAGTTGTCGTGAGGCATACGAAACAACCTTTCCGTCCTGCATAAGCACACATCCAAGTCCCAAGCGTGAGGCATCACAATACACTTGAAACTCCTTATGTATATCCGCAATGTTAGCATTTGGGGCTGTAGTCAAACGTTTCTTCAACTCCCGAAAACTTGCCTCGCAATCCTCTATCCATTTAAACTTAGTATCCTTCTTCACAATTCAGTCATTGGCTTAGCAATCTTGGAAAAATTCTCAATGAATCTCCGATAATATCCTGCGAGTCCAAGGAAATCATGGATCTCGCCAACTGAAGTGGGTGCCAACCATTCAAAGGATCGATCGAACCTTCATCGATCTACCGCTATACCCTCTCCGATATAACATGCCCAAGAAATCCAACTTCCTTCAACCAAAACTCGCACTTGCTGAATTTGGCGTATAACTGGTGTTCCCTGAGTTTCTCGAGAACTAAACGCAAGTGCTCCTTGTGCTCCTCTTCGCTCTTCGAGTATACCATAATATCATCAATAAACACCACAACAAACTTGTCCAAATACTCCATGAACACCTTGTTCATCATACTCATGAAATAGGCAGGGGCGTTAGTCAGTCCAAACGACATGACCGTATACTCGTATAATCCATACCACGTGGTGAACGCTGTCTTTGGTATATCCTTCTCTCGGATCTTCAACTGATTGTATCCCGATTGTAGATCAATCTTCGAAAACACCTTAGCTCCTTGCAACTGATCAAACAGATCATTGATCATCGGTAGTGGATACTTGTTCTTTATCATTACTTCATTCAAGGCTCGGTAATCAAGGACCATCCTCAGGGATTTATCCTTCTTCTTGACCAAAAGTACTGGAGCTCCCCAAGGTGATGAACTCCTTCGAATATAACCTTTCTCCAACAACTCCTTGATCTGTTTCTTAATTTCCTCCAGATCATTTGCGGGCATCCGATAGGGTCTCTTGGATATTGGCCCTATACCTGGCAATAGCTCTATCAAAAACTCGATGTCTCGATCCGGTGGCATGCCTGGTAACTCCTCTGGGAAAACATCCGGGTAATCCTTTACTACCGGTACTTCCTCCTGAACAACTCCCATGAGGGCATTCACTTGGCTCCTCCTAGGCACATGCCTAGATACATACTTAATCCTTTTTCCCTCCGGGGTGGTAAGATAAATTGATTTGCTAGCACAGTCAATGCTTCCTCCATACTTTGACATCCAGTCCATACATAATATCACATCCAATCCTTGCAACTCCAAGATAATTAGGTCAGACGGAAAAACATGTGTGCCAATGGTTAGGGGTATCTGGTTGCACCATCGGCTAGCCATGTACTCGCCTCCCAAGAGCTCACTAAAAGAGGGGTCCTAAGGGTTTGGGTTGGTAGCTTAAACTTATCCACAAATCTCCTTGATATGTATGAATGCGATGCACCAGTATCGAAAAGAACAAGAGCGGTAAATGACTTAACCAAAAACTTACCTATCACCGCGTCCGGCTGCTCTTCAACTTCCTCCACGTTAACGTGGTTCACTTGTCCTTTGTTGAATGGATTGGGCTTCTTCCCAGCACTCCCATTTCCGTTTCCATTCCTTCCTTCAGGGCAATCATTGGCATAGTGCCCTGTCTTCCCACACTTAAAGCAAGTAACTTGACTTAGGTCCCTTTTGGCGGGTGTAGCTGGGTTGGAGCGGTTCTGATTGTTATTAACTCCGTTCCCATTTCCATTCTTAGCACCATTGTGGTTATGCGATCCTCCTCCAGTGTGGTTGTGACCTCCATGATTATGAACAAGTCCTCCCGAGTTCGGGGTTAAGCGGGCTTCGTTGAGCTCTGAATTATACTTCCCTTGTCCATACTTCCTCTTACGACTCTCAATTTGCTGCTGCTTTCCTTCAATCATCAGGGCCTTGTCTACCAACTCCTGGTAGTTGTTGAAAGTTGCCACCATCAACTGCATGCTCATCTCATCATTCAGCCCTTCCATAAACTTCTCCTGCTTCACGGCATCTGTGGCCACATCATCAGGGGCATAGCATGATAACTTGCTAAAATCATCCACGTACTGAGCTACAGTACGATTCCCCTGGCGTAAGTTGCGAAACTCGCGCTTCTTCATCTGCATGGCTCCAGTTGAGACATGGGTCGTGCGAAAAGGTTGCTGAAACTGGTCCCAAGTGACATTGGCTATAGGAAAAGTAGCCGTGTAATTCCCCCGCCATGCGGCTGCTGGTCCATCCAATTGATGTGCGGCCACCTTCTCAGCATCTGTGCATCCGGCGGTGGTTAACTCCCTTCTGATACGACGTATCCAATCATCATCAACTATTGGCTCGGTGCTACTGGAAAACACCGGCGGCTGTAACCTTAGGAAATGGGCTAAGTTGTCCACTGGTGGCGGGTTATTGTTGTTGTTGTTGCCCTGGTTCTGAACTAGCAATTGCATCAAAGTATTCTGCTGCTGGATCAACTGGGTGAGCTCCGGTGGGAAAGCAAAACCGGTGTCACGTCTCGGAGGCATCTGATGTGTTTAGATGGAAGAGATTAGAATAGAAAAAGGTCTAATGAGAAAACACTACCCATATGCATATGAGGCAAACACAATCATTTCACTCAGTCAATCAAGCAAGGGCATACAAACGGTCTAGGACTATCGCAAAAGTGCTCAACTACTATTAGATACATGGGGGGAAATACTACTAATATATGGTGGTCATCTAGAAATTTTGATCGGTGGAAGACTCCATGATGTCTGCTCCAGCTTCGTCTTCATAGTCATCATCACTTGGATCGGAATCGGTGTCGTCGATGATGATGTAGTTGTCCAGGCAAGTGGGGTCATTGTCTTCTTCTTCCGGTGCTGGTCCTCCCATGAATACTCCGATCTTCTTAACTAGGCCGTCGTTCTTCTCCAGTAGTGTCTTGATTTCCTCCTTATATCCGTCGCGTGTAAACTTGAGTTCTTCCTCCAAATCGATGATCCTGGTCTTCGCCTTCTTCAATTCCATCATGTCTGCGCACATCTGGTTCTCCTGACGTCAAATGTGCTGGTTTAGCTCCTGGATGAAAGCGGCAATGGATCTATCCTTCTTGGTGCTGATTACTTCCCATTGCTCGTTTCGGCGCCCACATATTTGATAGATGGTGTCCTTAAGCTCCCTGTTGTAGACTTCTCCAATGCGTCCCATGGTAATGTGGGCTGACATGCTCTTGCCTAGACTCCAAGTGGGTGCTTCGAAAGAAAATTCTACAGGTTTAGAAGTTGGTGAGAACGTCCTTCCTGGAACTTGTACTTGAATCATCCAGCGTTCCTCTTCTGGTAAGGTGGCGTTGTACGTCCCGGTGAAACTTGGTATTCCAATGTTCAAGTACCTAGTGACTTCCTTCAAGTGGCGTCCAAAAGGTGTGTCTTCATCCGGTTGTGCAAACTTGTTCTTCATCTCCGTCACCCTAAAGAGTGGAAAAATGGAGATGAGTCAAAATGAGTAGAGAAGAGTAACCTATGGTTTATCTTAGTGGTCGTGTCCTACACTCAGCGTGTGCTCTGATACCATCTTGTAGCGACCCGACCTCAGATGGTCCAGTCTCTGTGTTCCAGTGTCATCCCTGGATCAGTAATGCTAACACACACAATACTCGAAGGATTTATAACAGAGTAGCAATCACACACTTATTACATCGAATGTCTCAAAAGAGAACTTATTACAATAATATGGCTTAAGGCCATCTAATGCGATAACAGCGGAAGGCTTGGAAGATAAAGTGGGACCATCAACTCCAATGGCATAGCTGAGCTGCACGGCAACGACCTAACGAACCTTACTCCTCATCTGAAAAGTCTGCAACATAATACGTTGCAGCCTGAGAACGGGTTAGCACATGGAATATGCTGGCAATATAACACAATAGAGCAGGAACAGAATAATGCTATCACTACATGCATATTTGGCTGGTGGAAAGCTCTATGGTTATAGTTTTGCGAAAAGCCAATTTTTCCCTACAACAAAGGAATATATTTTTATTTAACTATCATGGTGGTGGAAACATTGAGAAGGTGTAACCCCAACTCAATCCCAATTAAAGTAGTTAACAACCCAACAATATTATTTAAGAGTGATGAGATACATGTGATAACTCAAGTAGTAGATACTCAAAATTGTCCATAACGGGGGACACGGCTAACCATGATTAGATTGTACACTCTGCAGAGGTTTGCGCACTTTTCCCCACAAGACTTGATCGCCTCCGTTGATTTCTCGCACTACATGGTGTTTGAGAAACGGATGACAGAGACATAGTCTTTCAGAAACATTAACTCTCTACTCCGGGTAGACCATACCAAACCTACAAAACCCACTACCTGCTGATCTACCTCTTCAAGAGCTTCACGTAACTTACTCAACTATGCTAGAGCCCATAGTAGCTTGTGGCTGCACATGGAAGTTTCTAGCATGAATAATCTCGATTCCTTTGAGCACTGGGTGGCGGTCCATAGGAAGATCACACGGGTACCCGAGATTTCCAAAATAAAACAGACAACACTGGGTTCCCCAGGTGCCTCAATCCACCCAGATGTGTATTAAAGTTGCCACCTTAAATTAAACCATTAATTAACAATCTCACATCTGTCATGGATTCACTCAAACCCAACCACGTCTACGAGCATAGCATAGCAATATAAGCAACACGTAGAAGTAACTCCCAAGGGTTTGATAGTAACAGGGCAATAGGTTCTACCTCAACTACTACTTCCCAACCCACAAGTTAATGACATCCTAACCATGCAATGTTTGAGGATTGAGCTAATGCATAAAAATTGGGTATGAAATGAGTATGATCAAAGTGTTACTTGCCTTGCTGACGATCCGCGAATCCTAGAGACTCGTAGTAACACGCTTCGCACTCCGGGAATTCTATCGCAAGCAAACAATAACATACATAAGCAACAAGCAAAGATGCACAAGCAAAAGTCAACTAAAAGAGGCTGACCAGAAAGTTCAACTTAAGAACTCCGGTTCGCAAAAAGAATCAAACCAAACGGAGCAACGAAACTCAAACGGCGAAAGAAACAAGATCCGTTTACTAATCTGAACTAGGGTCAAATTTTTCAGTATGAAAATCTTGTTTAAGTTGTTTAAGTGGAAAGAGGGTCTCGAGACGAAGATCTAGGCGCTTGAATCGCCTAATTCCGACTAACGAGCGAAAAGATAATCAGAAACTATGATCGGATCAGAAATCGCGATCAGAAAAATCGCGGAATAAATCCGAGAAAAAGAAAACTGACGACCAGACTAACCAAGGAACGTTCGTTATCTGGATCTAAACGAAGAACGTGTTTGTTAAAACGAACGAACGAGCAAATGCTCGCTAAATAAATAAACCGGAGAAAAACCGATCTATTTAGAAAAAAAATGAAAACTAGGGTTTTCTAAAAATCCGAACGATTTTTCTCAGAAAACCGGGGCGGCGGGGCGACTACCTCGGCTCGGCTCCGGCGGGGCTCCGGCGGGTTCCGGCGCGACAATGGGGCGGTGTGGGTGGCAGGTGGAGGCGGCGGCGACGGAGGCGGCTCTGGGCTGGCGGGCGACTCGGGCGGCGGCGGAGGCTCGGGCTCGGGCGGCTCCGTCTCTGGCGGTGGCGGTGGTGGCGGCGGCGGCGGCTCTGGCGGCCGGCGGGAGGCGCTGGCTGGGGCGGCTCGGCTCGGGTGGGCGGCGGCCTCGGGTGGTGGTGGTGGTGTGGCGTGGGGTGGCGGGGTATTTAAGAGAGGGGGCGACTTGGAGGAGGGGGCAAGGCGGGAGGCGGTGTCCGCTCGGACTGCCCGAAGTCGTCGGTGGCGGCGTGGAGGGAGGCGGCGGCTGGGCCGGCCTGCTCGGCTGGGCCTTGGGCCCAGTCGGGCGCGGGGAACTTTTTTTTAAAATAGTTCCGCTGACAGAAAAAAAATCCTATAAAATATAATAAAATCTAAAAATGCCAAAACAAATTTTCACCGTCTAAGTGAAATATTTAGAACGAGATGAACATTTTCTTGGCCCTAAAATGCAATTTTTGAAAACGTGCAATTTTTCTAACGCAAATAAAATCCAAATAAAATCAAATAAAATCCAACAAATGATTTTAACATTTTTCCTCCAATATTTCAATTGTTTTGAAGAAGTCATACTATCTCCCCTCATTTATTTTATTATGAAATATTTTTCGGAGAGAAAATAATTAAAATAAAAAATCCTTATTTTCATTATTTGATAAAAATCAAGTATGAAACCAGAAAATCCCCAACTCTCTCCGAGGGTCCTTGAGTTGCTTAGGATTTCGAGGATTGCGGAACGAAGATGCAATAAAATATGATATGCATGGATGACCTATGTATAACATTCCAAATTGAAAATTTGGGATGTTACATGCTTCTAACTTTGTTGAATTGCATCTGCCTACTTTACACATAGTGCCTGTGAATATGACATGTGTTCCTGTTTCTACATCAGACTACTATTCTTGCATATCCCGCATCAGTCACTTATGATAAAGCACCTTTAAGTCGCCACTGTGATATTGGTTGTGTCTTGGATATGATTTCTAGCATATACTGCTTCTAATTTGTTGAAACGCCATACAGTTTGAACTTGGCAGAGTGATATTGGTTGCATATTTCATATGGTGTCTAGCTTGCAGTGCTTCTAATTTGTTGAAATGTCTTCTGCTTAGTTAATAGGTGTGAATATGTCACACCATCCTGTTTTCATACATATTCCATCCTCGCATCATGTGTTTTCCTTTCATCCGAGTAGTGTTCGTCAGTATCATGCATGAATGAGTTCTGAAGAGCGAATTTTATTCCTTTTTCTTATCGGTTTGACTTCACAATGCAAAATCATTACAGCTGAAGGAAATTAGTCCGGCAGTGGATGATGGTGGTCCTTCGGAGCAACTCAAACAGTGGGTCTCTACAGATTCTACTCCGCCATCCTCCCAACAAGATTCGCAAGACAACACAAGGCTGGATAGTCAACGTAGCTGTGTAGATGATGAGCACATCTCCCCTACTCCACCATCACAGGTGCTTGCTCTAACTTGACACTATTATATGTGGTTGCATGTTGCGTATGATGTCTAGCTTGTATTGCTTCTAACTTGAATTGCATCTGCTTACTTTACACATAATGCTCGTGAATATGACACGTGTTCCTGTTTCTAGAACATACGTGTACATGATGAGCACATCTCCCACTCCACCATCACGTGTGCTTGCTCTTACTTGGAACTGTTATACGTGGTTGCGTTTTCCGTATGATGTCTAGTTTGTATTGCTTCGATTATGTAGAATTGCATCTACGCAGCTTACAACTTATACCGCAACGATCACTTACCCATAAGACACATTTAACTTGGGACTGTGATGTAGGTTGCATCTTGCATTGTCTTCTAGCTTGTCTTGCTTCTAATTTCTTGAAATGGCACTTACGACGAGACACTTTTTACGATAGAGTGATATTGGTTGCATGTTCATATGGTGCCTAGCTTTCATTTCTTCTAATTTTGTTGAAATGCCTTCCGCTTCTGTTTTTTCATACATATTCCATCCTCCTATAAATGCGTGTGAATATGAAACGCTATCTTTTTTGTATATATTCCATCCTCCTATCCTGCGCTTGCCTTACATCAAACTAGTGTTCGTCTATATCATGCATCAATCAGTTATGCAGAGCTAATTTTATTCATCTTCTTGTGGTTTTGACTTCATAAGGCAATATCGTAAAATAGGAAGGAAAAGAGTAAGTTAGGGATGTTGGTGGTACTCCGACCGACGCATAAGCAGAGACTCTCTAGTTTTTCCATCGCTATCGCTAATGAAGTTGAAGTCCCAAGTCTACATGATGAGTTCATCTCCACACTCCACCATCGCAGTGCTTGCTCTAAGTTGTGATGTGATAATTGGTTTCATGTTGCATATGTTGTCTAGCCTGTATTTCTTCTATTTTGATTAAATTGCACCTCTTGAGTTTATATGTTATACATGTGCATATGACATGGCTTTTCGTGTCTAGAATACATGCATCTATCTATCATACCATGTTCTTACATCAAAGTACTGCTGTTGTGTATCCCGATCAAGAACTCATGATTGGACGTTTTAACATGGCAGTTTGATAGTGGTTGCATCTTGCATTGATTTCTACGTTGTCTTGCTTCTAATTTTTCGAATTGCCACTTATGACAAGACATTTTTAACTTGGCGAGTAATATTGGTTGCATCTTTCATATGGTGTCTAGCTTGCATTACTTCTATTTTCTTGAAAATCCTTCGCTTAGTTTGCACATCGTAGCTGTGAATATGTCATGCCGTCTGTTTTTCTTACATATTCCATCCTCATACGGTTGTCTTACATCAAAGTATTGCTTGTGCGTATCATGCATCAATGAGTTCAAGAGTGATTTTATTCTTTTGTGTTGTGGGTACAGCTTGACATGGCAAAGTCAAAAAGAGCAAGGAAAATAATATAGTAGGGAGTGTTGTTACTCGTCGGTGAAACGGAAAAGGTTCTGCCGTCGAGATTCTGCTGGTACTTATAGTGCAAGAGAAGTTCCAAGTCCACCGCTAAATCTACAAACACAAGATCACTGCTCCACCAGCTGCAGCATCCGCTTCAACTGTGCAGAATCTCAACCGATTACTCGCTTGTTTGCTCGAACTGGCGGTTCCCAAGCTGCCTTCACACCTAACACTACTTCGAAGCAATCACGACACAACAGACTTGGCAAGATCAGATGAACCTCATGAGCATCAACACCAAGACGGTACTGAACGAGTCAAGTTGCGCTTGCATGCTCCTTTATATGTACTCTCACAGCTTGATGTACACTAACACTTTCCATATTCGTTGTTGAACTAGCACCACGGCGCAAGCGAAAGCAGACATCGTGGATAATGCTTGACAGATTAACAAAATCTAAAGGAGGAAGAATGGAGATCCATTTTGAGGTAGGTTTAAAAGGCCACGTGATGCTATAGAGTCACCAAATTAGTATCGAGGCGATCGTTGCGTTAGGTGTCATGCGCGTATCCACCCAATGTGGATCCGAAGACAGAATGAGAAAGACAATACCCAGTTTAACACCTTCCTTGACCATTTATCCGTAAGTAATGTTATTCATTGCAATTAGTAATATTGTCTTGCTCGTCCCATACTTTCTAGCTTCCTCCTAATAAGACTCACATTCTTTTTCAACAGATGAGGTTCAAGTTGGATCCAAAGATGATGCAACTAAACAAGCATGCACTCATGTTTTTCACCGCTTTCTCTGACAAGATCGGTACCACCTTAGAAAATCTCACTTTGAAGGCAATGCTAACAATGAAATCGCCCAAACATCTCTAGTGGAATATATTACAGATGAAGACTGGACAGCCCTCGTTAAACACTGGTCTGATCCAAAGTATCAGGTAGGTATATGTATTTGATCAGACCACATATTGAACTTGTATTTATGTATGTGCCTTACAAGTGTATCTTCTTCTAGGCTAACTGTTTGAAGAACAAAACCAACCGTTCTAAAGTGAAATTCCAATAGACAACAGGATCTCGTAGCTATATTGCACACTGCAAGGCTTATGTAAATAGCTGCTACTTCCTTCTTTTTTTGTGCCATATTATCGTATCTATATTGACTTGTTCCAAATACAGAGGAAAGCCCGTGCGGACCAAAAAGAACCTGAACCGAATGCAGTGCAAATCTTCAAGGATTGCCACACCAGCAAGATGAAGGGCATGAGCACACCATTTCAAGCCGCTGTTGTAAGTCCTTACTTCTCCTGCCTGGAACTGATTGGTATTGTGATGTGTTCATTTAACTACTTGGTTTGCAGCCAATGTCAGTTACTCTGTTCACTTTTATACACAATTGTCTTAACGTATCATTTCACCTTACATGGTTTAAAAGAGATGAAGGATATTCTTTCGGTCTTGATCTGTAATGTAGTTGTTATGTTCACGTGCGCACACAATGATAAAATAGCCTGTTTGTTTTATATCTGTTTGCCCATGATATGAATGATGTCATACTATGTTCATCCTACTTTAAACCATGTCTCTTTATCCTTAGATGTCAACGAATGTGAGGAAATAGACAATACAGTAGGCATGCTACATGGACATATGTTCCGAAAGTGATTTTATTATGTAGTTGGCACTACAATACATGCTAATGTATTACAGTAGTTCACCAAAATAAGTTATGTATAAACGTTTAACCTACTTTGTTTGTTTTTATCTCATTAGTAACTTATCTGGTACACTAATCTATAAGTTCAAACTTTCAGGAAGCTATGGAACAAACGATTGAACAACCACAACACACGAAGGTGACGAGGCTACTACAGGCACAATGTCACCTCTTCTTGCAGCAATCGCCAAGATCTCTCCACTAACAATTGCAAAAGCACCTTCCTGCGTAATTCTGGGTTGGTTGTCAAGGTAACCTCGTCCAAATCGCCTACTGAACAAAATCTTCCTGCTAGACAGAGTGATATATCTGTGCTCTAGACACAAGTCCAATCCCTAATGGACATTGTTTTGGAAACAAGAATAGTGGTTGAGAAATATCGTCAAGATATGAATGGTTTTGAAACCAGACTATCAGACATTCGCTTCATTGTTGAAGAGCAATGGCGGAAAAAGGTGGAGATCGTGCTGCTCCATCAGATTCTACAGCCTGAAACATTAGCAATCAGGTCGAATGATCTGTGCTTCTATACATCTGATGCTGCTTTTATCTGGAAGGACTGTAAACTTTATGCTAACAGGCCTTTTGTTGTATGATTGGAATTTATTTTGTTGTGATACAACATTTATGATGCTGCCACAGGCTGCAGTAATTACGACGCTATTTTTGTATAGTGTAGGTTTATCTTAGTAATGTATTCGGCCGAAAGCTTCGTAGGAGCCCAACATGTCAACATTCGTCGGGCCCATTCCAATTGGGCTAAAAACGATTACGGGCCGAAATTGGTGATATGTCTCCAACGTATCTATAATTTTTGATTGCTCCATGCTACTTTATCTATTGTTTTGGACTATAATGGGCTTCATTTTCCACTTTTATATTATTTTTGGGACTAACCTATTAACCGGAGGCCTAGCCCAGAATTGTTGTTTTTTGCCTTTTTCAGTATTTTGAAGAAACAGAATATCAAACGGAGTCCAAACGGAATGAAACCTTCGGAAACGTGATTTTCTCACCGAACGTGATCCAGGAGACTTGGACCCTACGCCAAGGAACATCGGAGGCGGTCAAGAGGGTGGGGCGTGCCCCTAAAGCGCGCCCCGCCTCGTGGGCCCCTTGATGCTCCACCGACGTATTCTTCCTCCTATATATACCTCGCACCCCAAACAATCGAACAGAGCCAAAACCTAATTCCACCGCCGCAACTTCCTCAGATCCACGAGATCCCATCTTGGGGCCTGTTAGGAGCTCACGGAGGGGGCATCTCCACCACGGAGGGCTTCTACATCAACACCATAGCCTCTCTGATGAAGTGTGAGTAGTTTACTTCAGACCTTCGGGTCCATAGCTAGTAGCTAGATGGCTTCTTCTCTCTTTTTGGATCTTAATACAATGTTCTCCCCCTCTCTCGTTGATATCTATTCGATGTAATCTTCTTTTTGCGGTGTGTTTGTTGAGACCGATGAATTGTGAGTTTATGATCCAGCTTATCTATGAATAATATTTGAATCTTCTCTGAATTCTTTTATGTATGATTGAGTTATCTTTGCAAGTCTCTTTGAATTATCCGTTTGGTTTGGCCAACTAGATTGGTAGTTCTTGCAATGGGGGAAGTGCATGGCTTTGGGTTCAATCTTGCGGTGTCCTTACCCAAAGGATGTAAAGGGTTGCAAGGCATGTATTGTATTGTTGCCATCGAGGATAACAAGATGGGGTATTTATCATATTGCATGAATTTATTCCTCTACATCATGTCATCTTGCTTAAGGCGTTACTCTGTTTTTAACTTAATACTCTAGATGCATCTTTGGATAGCGGTCGATGAGTGGAGTAATAGTAGTAGATGCAGAATCGTTTCGGTCTACTTGTCTCAGACGTGATGCCTATATACATGATCATACCTAGATATACTCATAACTATGCTCAATTTTGTCAATTGCTCAACAGTAATTTTTTCACCCACCGTAGAATACTTATGCTCTTGAGAGAAGCCACTGGTGAAACCTATGGCCCCCGGGTCTATTCTCATCATATCAATCTCCATCACTTTTATACTTGCTTTGTTTTTACTTTGCCTTTTACTTTTCACTTTGCATATTTATACCAAAAATACCAAAAATATTATCTCTATCAAATCTCACTCTCGTAAGTGACCGTGAAGGGATTGACAACCCCTAATCGCGTTGGTTGCGAGTAGCTATCGTTTTGTGCAGGTACGAGGGACTTGTGTGTGGCCTCCTACTGGATTGATACCTTGGTTCTCAAAAACTGAGGGAAATATTTACGCTACTATGCTGCATCATCCTCTCCTCTTCAGGGAAAACCAACGCAAGCTCAAGACGTAGCAAGAAGGATTTTTGGTGCCGTTGCCGGGGAGTCTACGCAAAAGTCAACATACCAAGTACCCATCACAATCCCTATCTCTCGCATTACATTATTTGCCATTTGCCTCTCGTTTTCCTCTCCCCCACTTCACCCTTGCCGTTTTATTCGCCCTTCCTCCGTTCAATCTTATGTTACCATGTGCCTTATTTTTGCTTGTATCTTCGCTTGCTAAAAGTTTATGGATCCTCATCCACTTGCTAATCTCTTTAATAGATCCAATTATGATGAACCTATTCCTAGTAATTTGGATGCACTAGATTATCTTTATAAGGTTTTGCCTGAAATCCGTGAAGTGACTCACGATAGATCTTTGAATAAAAAGCATGATTGCAATGATTTTATTATAAATTCTTTTGATGTCAATTGTGCTAATAAGATGCAAAACCCTAAGCTTGGGGATGCTAGTTTTGCTATGTCTACTACGTGTTGCAATGATCATGATTGGGGTGATTCTTCTTATGATGTTGAAAATTTATTTAAGCCCCATGATGAATGTGAGATTGATAATATTGTTTGCAATAATATTGAAAGTGGGTTCGGAAGAGTGTCAACTTTAGATCCCACATATTTGGAGAATGTTAAATCTTATGAAATTTTTGATAAAAGTGGGCTTAGAGAAATCATGACTTTAGTTAATGATAATCCCACTATTTTGGAAGAGTGTCAACTTCGCATGCATGTGGATCGTGTTGATAATATGTTATGTGATAGCTATATTTTTGAATTTTCTTATGATCCTACATGTAATTATTATGAGAGAGGAAAATACGGTTACAGAAATTTTCATGTTACTAAATTACCTCTCGTTATGTTGAGATTGCTATTGTTCCTTTCCGCTTCCTTGCATATGCTAGTTTTTGCTTGCAACGATAATTTGTTTGCCTATAATATGCCTATGCATAGGAAGTATGTTAGACTTAAGTGTGTTTGTCACGTGTTTCATAATGCTCTCTTTGTGCTTCAATTCTTGTCTTTCTTGCGAGCATCATTAAAATTATCAATGCCTAGCTAGGGGCGTTAAAGAAAAGCGCTTGTTGGGAGACAACCCAATATTTTTCCTTGCTGCTTAGTAATAAATAATCCATCTAGCCTCTGTTTAGATGTGGTTTTATCTTTTAACTAGAACATGAAGGCGCGCGTTGCCGCGCTCGTCCATTTTAACAAAAAAATAGTAGAAATATCTTTTATAATTTAGATGATACCAATATATCTAACAAGTATGAATGTTCGAAAGTACAACGCCTGAAATAAGAAGATGATACCAATATATAGGCAATTTGCTGACTTAATGTGAGAAATGTTTTGGAGGCAGAAAAATAATTGAATGTAAAGCACCGTAGCAGGGCTAAAAAAAGAAGCTTGCAAGGTGATGCCAGCATCAAGGAACCTCTCGAAAGCACAAACATCAAAATCCTGCAAAATGTAAGAACATCAATAAGCTTACCCAACAAGAGATGAATCGGTGACAGGCAAAAGTTGAATATGGATAAAAGAAGACTAGCTCTCAAAGTTGAACATAACATTGTTGTCAACAACGACCTCATAAAATGGCTTTCACCACCTAATTAATGGCCTAGCTGTAAAACATATCAAGAATTCCAGTGTACTAAAACATGCAATGCACCGGAACAAAAAAGCACACACATGGTAAATCCTTAAAGTACATGAGCATTTTATCAGATAACCAACAAATAGTAGCACAAACTGAACTTATAAAACTGATCCCATGGAGATTGCTAAAGTATCAAGGAACAATTTCACAAAGAAAATAAGCCCACATAATCTGATAGTAAATTCCTACATAACCAATAAAGCTAATGCACGTGAACAACTATGCATAATACATGAATTCCAATGTTCCAAGTTAAGCTTATGATCTCTTATCCATTATAAGAAGACAAATTACTGAAACCTTGCCCTCCAAGATTGAGGAACAAAGTAAACGAATCTGCCATAAGAAATAGTACACCGACTGTTCCAACTACATCCTCTCGAGATGCTCATCACGCATCAGCACAACAAATCAACAACTTCATCCTCCCTGGAGATTATCAAGCCAGCTGAAATTATCAATAAATCAAACATAAAATCAGATGTTGCAGTTCAAAATCTAATCTCTACAGTCTGTTGGTGCAGAGATGTTGTTCGCGTACCTCGCTGGGCAGGCACGAAAGAAGAGGGGACGCTGATCCTGCGGCGTAAAAGAAGGATCAGGCGCTGGCGACTAACTACGATTTTTCTCTCTGGGTCATGATCGGCTCTGTCGAATCTCCTTTGCCGTCCAGGGAGGTTCGAACGAAGAGGCATCTCAGGTACGAAACGTGGAGGGACGCGCGTTACAGCTGCAAAGGCATGCTGGCAGACACGGGAGAAAGACAATCGGAGATGGACGCCGATAGCGCATGTGGCCACCTCAACTGCCATGAAGAATGCTACAGGAACGCCATAAAAAAGGTAAAGAAGGAACCCACCATGGGGGCCTGCAAAGGAAGAGTAGAGGGGCAGTGGAAGGCGCCGATGCCTAAGCAGACGTGCTTCAGAAGCTTGCCGCCGAGACGAAGGACGGCAACGAACAGAGGACCTCGGGGATAGGGATTGCGCCGCCACTCGGGGATAGACGAAGAGACCCTGACGACCTGCCTGCTTTGCATGTTGGGCTGAACCTGGGCCTTCTATCTCACAGCCCGATTACTGATAGAAACTGCAACTAATTCTGCGGAGCAGCGGCCCGTGAAACGACGCTTGGTACGTGCGTAACGACCTCGATGGCTGAACAAATCCAGCGCATTCGTACACAAGATTTGACGGCTTAGAGCGTCAAATAGCTGTGGAGGCTCCTAACTAGCTGTGTCTTACTGTTTTACAATTAGTGTTTGTGCCAAGTTAAACCTATTGGATCTTCTTGGATGATAGTTATTTGATCTTGCTGTAATTTCCAGAAACTTTGCGCTCAGTGCCCGAATTGTTAAAAATCACCAGAACGTGATAAAATATTGATTCCAATTGCTGCTGATCAATAAACAAATTGTACAGGTCGTCTAATTTTGGTAGAATTTTTTGAGTTCCATAAGTTTGCGTTAGTTACAGATTACTACAGACTGTTCTGTTTTTGACAGATTATGTTTTGCATGTGTTGTTTGCTTATTTTGATGAATCTATGGCTAGTAAAATAGTTTATGATCCATAGAGAAGTTGGAATACAGTAGGTTTAACACCAATATAAATAAAGAATGAGTTCATTACAGTAACTTAAAGTAGTCTTTTGTTTTCTTTCTCTAACGGAGCTCACGAGATTTCTATTGAGTTTTGTGTTGTGAAGTTTTCAAGTTTTGGGCGAATTCTTTTGATGGATTATGGAACAAGGAGTGGCAAGAGCCTAAGCTTGGGGATGCCCATGGCACCCCCAAGATAATCCAAGGACACCAAAAAATCAAAGCTTTGGGATGCCCCGGAAGGCATCCCCTCTTTCGTCCACTTCCATCGGTAATTTACTTGGAGCTATATTTTTTATTCACCACATGATATGTGTTTTGCTTGGAGCGTCTTGTATTATTTGCGTCTTTGCTTGTTAGTTTACCACAATAATCCTTGCTGCACACACCTTTTGAAAGAGCCATACATGAATTGGAATTTGATAGAATACTCTATGTGCTTCACTTATATCTTTTGAGCTTGATAGTTTTGCTCATAGTGCTTCACTTATATCTTTTGAGCGTGATAATTTTTGCTCTAGTGCTTCACCTAGATCTTTTAGAGCACGGTGGTGGATTTGTTTTAAAGAAACTTGATATCTCATGCTTCACTTAGAATATTTTGAGAGTCGTTAATAGCATGGTAATTTGCTTAATGTTAATATACTTGGTATTCAAGATATGTGAAACTTTCTTTTGAGTGCGTTGAATACTAAGATAAATTTGATGCTTGATAATTGTTTTGAGATATGAAGATGGTGATATTAGAGTCATGCTAGTTGAGTAGTTGTGAATTTAAAGAATACTTGTGTTAAAGTTTGTGATTCCCGTAGCATGCACGTATGGTGAACCGTTATGTGATGAACTCGGAGCATGATTTATTTATTGATTGTTTTCCTTATGAGTGGAGGTCGGGGACGAGCGATGGTATTTTCCTACCAATCTATCCCCCTAGGAGCATGCGCGTAATACTTTTTCTTTGATAACTTGTAGATTTTTGCAATAAGTATATGAGTTCTTTATGACTAATGTTGAGTCCATGGATTATACGCACTTTTTCCCATCCTTCCACCATTGCTAGCCTCTCTAATACCGCACACCTTTCGCCGGTATCATACACCCACCATATACCTTCCTCAAAACAGCCACCATACCTACCTATCATGGCATTTCCATAGCCATCCCGAGATATATTACCATGCAACTTTCCACCGTTCCGTTTATTATGACACGCTCCATCATTGTCATATTGCTAGCATGATCATGTAGTTGACATCGTATTTGTGGCAAAGCCACCGTTCATAATTCTTTCATACATGTCACTCATGTTTCATTGCATATCGGTACATCACGGAGGCATTCATATAGAGTCATATTTTGTTCTAAGTATCGAGTTGTAATTGTTGAGTTGTAAGAAAAATAAAAGTGTGATGATCATCATTATTAGGGCATTGTCCCAAGTGAGGAAAGGATGATGGAGACTATGATTCCCCCACAAGTTGGGATGAGACTCCGGACGAAAAAAAAGAAGAGGCCATAAAAAAAGAGAAAAGGCCCAAATAAAAAAATGAGAGAAAAAGAGAGAAGGGATAATGTTACTATCCTTTTACCACACTTGTGCTTCAAAGTAGCACCATGATCTTCATGATAGAGAGTATCTCATTTTGTCACTTTCATATACTAGTGGGAATTTTTCATTATAGAACTTGGCTTGTATAATCCAATGACGGGCTTCCTCAAATGCCCTAGGTCTTCGTGAGCAAGCGAGTTGGATGCACACCCACTTAGTTTCTTTTGTTGAGATTTCATATACTTATAGCTCTAGTGCATCCATTGCATGGCAATCCCTACTCACTCACATTGATATCTATTGATGGGCATCTCCATAGCCCGTTGATCGCCTAGTTGATGTGAGACTATCTTCCCTCTTTTTGTCTTCTCCACAACCACCGTTCTATACCACATATAGTGCTATATCCATGGCTCCCGCTCATGTATTGCCTGAAGGTTTAAAAAGTTTTGAAATGTTAAAGTATGAAACAATTGCTTGGCTTGTCATTGGGGTTGTGCATGATTTAAATATTTTGTGTGGGGAAGATGGAGCATAGCAGACTATATGATTTTGTAGGGATAACTTTCTTTGGCCATGTCATTTTGAGAAGACATAATTGCTTAGTTAGTATGCTTGAAGTATTATTATTTTTATGTCAATATGAACTTTTGTCTTGAATCTTTCGGATCTGAATATTCATACCATGATTAAGAAGATTTACATTGAAATTATGTCAAAGTATCACTCCGCATTGAAAATTCTCTTTTTATCATTTACCCACTTGAGGACGAGCAGGAATTAAGCTTGGGGATGCCTGATACGGTCTCCAACGTATCTATAATTTTTGATTGCTCCATGCTACTTTATCTATTGTTTTGGACTATAATGGGCTTTATTTTCCACTTTTATATTATTTTTGGGACTAACCTATTAACCGGAGGCCGAGCCTAGAATTGTTGTTTTTTGCCTTTTTCAGTATTTCGAAGAAACAAAATATCAAACGGAGTCCAAACGGAATGAAACCTTTGGAAACGTGATTTTCTCATCGAACGTGATCCAGGAGACTTGGACCCTACGCCAAGTGTCGGTGTCAAAACCGGCGGATCTCGGGTAGGGGGTCCCGAACTGTGCGTCTAGGCGGATGGTAACAGGAGACAAGGGACACGATGTTTTTACCAGTGTTGGGCCCTCTCGATGGAGGTAATACCCTACTCCTGCTTGAATAATATTGATGATATGGGTAGTACAAGAGTAGCTATTCTCATCATATCAATCTCCATCACTTTTATACTTGCTTTGTTTTTACTTTGCCTTTTACTTTTCACTTTGCATATTTATACCAAAAATACCAAAAATATTATCTCTATCAAATCTCACCTCGTAAGTGACCGTGAAGGGATTGACAACCCCTAATCGCTGTTGGTGCTAGTAGCTATCGCTTTGTGCAGTACGGGGACTTGTGTGTGGCCTCCCACGGATTGATACCTTGGTTCTCAAAACCGAGGGAAATATTTACGCTTACTATGCTGCATCATCCTCTCCTCTTCAGGAAAACCAACGCAAGCTCAAGACGAAAGTAAGAAGGATTTTGGTGCCGCTGTCGGGAGTTCACGTAAAGTCAACATACCAAGTACCCATCACAATCCCTATCTCTCTCATTACATTATTTGCCATCGCTCTCGCTTTCCTCTCCCCACTTCACCCTTGCCGCTTTTATTCGCCTCTTCCTCCGCTCAATCTTATGTTACCATGTGCCTTATTTTTGCTTGTATCTTCGCTACAAAAAGTTTATGGATCCTCATCCACTTGCTAATCTCTTTAATAGATCCAATTATGATGAACCTATTCCTAGTAATTTGGATGCACTAGATTATCTTTATAAGGTTTTGCCTAAATCCGTGAAGTGACTCACGATAGATCTTTTGAATAAAAAGCATGATTGCAATGATTTTATTATAAATTCTTTTGATGTCAATTGTGTTAATAAGATGCAAAACCCTAAGCTTGGGGATGCTAGTTTTGCTATGTCTACTACGTGTTGCAATGATCATGATTGGGGTGATTCTTCTTATGATGTTGAAAATTTATTTAAGCCCCATGATGAATGTGAGATTGATAATATTGTTTGCAATAATATTGAAAGTGGGTTCGAAGAGTGTCAACTTTAGATCCCACATATTTGGAGAATGTTAAATCTTATGAAATTTTTGATAAAAGTGGGCTTAGAGAAATCATGACTTTAGTTAATGATAATCCCACTATTTTGGAAGAGTGTCAACTTCGCATGCATGTGGATCGTGTTGATAATATGTTATGTGATAGCTATATTTTTGAATTTTCTTATGATCCTACATGTAATTATTATGAGAGAGGAAAATACGGTTACGTAAATTTTCATGTTACTAAATTACCTCTCGTTATGTTGAGATTGCTATTGTTCCTTTCCGCTCTTGCATATGCTAGTTTTTGCTTGCAACGATAATTTGTTTGCCTATAATATGCCTATGCATAGGAAGTATGTTAGACTTAAGTGTGTTTGTCACGTGTTTCATAATGCTCTCTTTGTGCTTCAATTTTGTCTTTCTTGCGTAGCATCATTAAAATTATCAATGCCTAGCTAGAGGCGTTAAAGAAAAGCTTGTTGGGAGACAACCCAATATTTTTCCTTGCTGCTTAGTAATAAATAATCCATCTAGCCTCTGTTTAGATGTGGTTTTATCTTTAACTAGAATATGAAGGCGCAAGCGTTGTCAGCGTCAGTCCATTTTAATAAAAAAAATAGTAGAAATATCTTTATAATTTAGATGATACCAATATATCTAACAAGTATGAATGTTCAAAGTACAACGCATACAAATAAGAAGATGATACCAATATATAGGCAATTTGTTGACTTAATGTGAGAAATGTTTTGGAGGCAGTAAAAATAATTGAATGTAAAGCACCGTGAGCAGGGCTAAAAAAAAGCTTGCAAGGTGATGCCAGCATCAAGGAACCTCTCAAAGCACAAACATCAAAATCCTGCAAATGTAAGAACATCAATAAGCTTACCCAACAAGAGATGAATCAAGATGTGCAAAAGTTGAATATGGATAAAAGAAGACTAGCTCTCAAAGTTGAACATAACATTGTTGTCAACAACGACCTCATAAAATGGCTTTCACCACCTAATTAATGGCCTAGCTGTAAAACATATCAAGAATTCCAGTGTACTAAAACATGCAATGCACTGGAACAAAAAGGCACACATGGTAAATCCTTAAAGTACATGAGCATTTTATCAGATAACCAACAAATAGTAGCACAAACTGAACTTATAAAACTGATCCCATGGAGATTGCTAAAGTATCAAGGAACAATTTCACAAAGAAAATAAGCCCACATAATCTGATAGTAAATTCTACATAACCAATAAAGCTAATGCACGGAACAACTATGCATAATACATGAATTCCAATGTTCCAAGTTGCTTATGATCTCTTATCCATTATAAGAAGACAAATTATCGAAACCTTGCTCCTCCAAGATTGAGGAACAAAGTAAACGAATCTGCCATAAGAAATAGTACAATCGAATCGTTCCAACTACATCCTCTCGAGATGCTCATCACGCATCAAGACAACAAATCAACAACTTCATCCTCCCTGGAGATTATCAAGCCAGCTGAAATTATCAATAAATCAAACATAAAATCAGATGTTGCAGTTCAAAATCTAATCTCTACAATTCTACAGTGCAGAGATGTTGTTCGCGACTCACCTCGGCAGAGCACGAAAGAAGAGGGGACGCTGATCTCTAAGGCGAAAAGAAGGATCAAAGCGTCGCACTAACTACGATTTTTCTCTCTGGTCATGATCGGCTCTGTCAATCTCCTTTGCCGCCCAGGAGGTTCGAACGAAGAGGCATCTGTGTACGAACGTGGAGGAGGACGCTGCATAGCCGCAAAGGCATGCTCGGCATACACGGGAGAAAGACAATCGGAGATGGACGCCGATAGCGCATGTGGCCACCTCAACTGCCATGAAGAATGCTACTGGAACGCCATAAAAAAGGTAAAGAAGGAACCCACCATGGGGCCTGCAAAGGAAGAGTAGAGGGCAGTGGAAGGCGCCGATGCCTCAAGCAGACGCAGCCAGAAGCTTGCCGCCGAGACGGGACGGCAACCTAACAGAGGACCTCGGGATAGGATTATGCCACCACTCGGGATAGACGAAGAGACCTGACGACCTGCCTGCTTTGTATGTTGGGCTGAACCTGGGCCTTCTATCTCACAGCCCGATTCTCGATAGAAACTGCAGAACTAATTTCTGCCGGAGCAGCGCCCGTGAAACGACGCTGGTAGTACGTGAATTAATTCCTCGATGGCTGAACAAATCCAGCGATTCAGACACAAGATTTGACGGCTTAGAGCGCCAAATAGCTGTGGAGGCCTTTAACTAGCTGTGTCTTACTGTTTTACAATTAGTGTTTGTGCCAAGTTAAACCTATTGGATCTTCTTGGATGATAGTTATTTGATCTTGCTGTAATTTCCAGAAACTTTGCGCCAGTGCCCGAATTGTTAAAAATCACCAGAACGTGATAAAATATTGATTCCAATTGCTGCTGATCAATAAACAAATTGTACAGGTCGTCTAATTTTGGTAGAATTTTTGAGTTCCATAAGTTTGCGTTAGTTACAGATTACTACAGACTGTTCTGTTTTGACAGATTATGTTTTGTATGTGTTGTTTGCTTATTTTGATGAATCTATGGCTAGTAAAATAGTTTATGATCCATAGAGAAGTTGGAATACAGTAGGTTTAACACCAATATAAATAAAGAATGAGTTCATTACAGTAACTTAAAGTAGTCTTTTGTTTTCTTTCTCTAACGGAGCTCACGAGATTTCTATTGAGTTTGTGTTGTGAAGTTTTCAAGTTTTGGGCTAATTCTTTTGATGGATTATGGAACAAGGAGTGGCAAGAGCCTAAGCTTGGGGATGCCCATGGCACCCCCAAGATAATCCAAGGACACCAAAAAATCAAAGCTTTGGGATGCCCCGGAAGGCATCCCCTCTTTCGTCCACTTCCATCGGTAATTTACTTGAGCTATATTTTTATTCACCACATGATATGTGTTTTGCTTGGAGCGCCTTGTATTATTTGCGCCTTTGCTTGTTAGTTTACCACAATAATCCTTGCTGCACACACCTTTTGAAAGAGCCATACATGAATTGGAATTTGATAGAATACTCTATGTGCTTCACTTATATCTTTTGAGCTTGATAGTTTTGCTCATAGTGCTTCACTTATATCTTTTGAGCGTGATAATTTTTGCTCTAGTGCTTCACCTAGATCTTTTAGAGCACGGTGGTGGATTTGTTTTAAAGAAACTTGATATCTCATGCTTCACTTAGAATATTTTGAGAGTCGTTAATAGCATGGTAATTTGCTTAATGTTAATATACTTGGTATTCAAGATATGTGAAACTTTCTTTTGAGTGCGTTGAATACTAAGATAAATTTGATGCTTGATAATTGTTTTGAGATATGAAGATGGTGATATTAGAGTCATGCTAGTTGAGTAGTTGTGAATTTAAAGAATACTTGTGTTAAAGTTTGTGATTCCCGTAGCATGCACGCATATGGTGAACCGTTATGTGATGAACTCTGAGCATGATTTATTTATTGATTGTTTTCCTTATGAGTGGAGGTCGGGACGAGTTTATGGTATTTTCCTACCAATCTATCCCCTAGGAGCATGCGTAATACTTTTCTTTGATAACTTGTAGATTTTTGCAATAAGTATATGAGTTCTTTATGACTAATGTTGAGTCCATGGATTATACGACTTTTTCCCATCCTTCCACCATTGCTAGCCTCTCTAATACCGCACACCTTTTCGCGGTATCATACACCCACCATATACCTTCCTCAAAACAGCCACCATACCTACCTATCATGGCATTTCCATAGCCATCCCGAGATATATTACCATGCAACTTTCCACCGTTCCGTTTATTATGACACGCTCCATCATTGTCATATTGCTAGCATGATCATGTAGTTGACATCGTATTTGTGGCAAAGCCACCGTTCATAATTCTTTCATACATGTCACTCATGTTTCATTGCATATCCCGCACATCACCGGAGGCATTCATATAGAGTCATATTTTGTTCTAAGTATCGAGTTGTAATTGTTGAGTTGTAAGAAAATAAAAGTGTGATGATCATCATTATTAGGGCATTGTCCCAAGTGAGGAAAGGATGATGGAGACTATGATTCCCCACAAGTTGGGATGAGACTCGGGACGAAAAAAAGAAGAGGCCATAAAAAGAGAAAAGGCCCAAATAAAAAATGAGAGAAAAGAGAGAGGGATAATGTTACTATCCTTTTACCACACTTGTGCTTCAAAGTAGCACCATGATCTTCATGATAGAGAGTATCTCATTTTGTCACTTTCATATACTAGTGGGAATTTTTCATTATAGAACTTGGCTTGTATAATCCAATGACGGGCTTCCTCAAATGCCCTAGGTCTTCGTGAGCAAGCGAGTTGGATGCACACCCACTTAGTTTCTTTTGTTGAGATTTCATATACTTATAGCTCTAGTGCATCCATTGCATGGCAATCCCTACTCACTCACATTGATATCTATTGATGGGCATCTCCATAGCCCGTTGATACGCCTAGTTGATGTGAGACTATCTTCCCTCTTTTTTTGTCTTCTCCACAACCACCGTTCTATACCACATATAGTGCTATATCCATGGCTCCCGCTCATGTATTGCCTGAAGGTTTAAAAAGTTTTGAAATGTTAAAGTATGAAACAATTGCTTGGCTTGTCATTGGGGTTGTGCATGATTTAAATATTTTGTGTGGGGAAGATGGAGCATAGCCAGACTATATGATTTTGTAGGGATAACTTTCTTTGGCCATGTCATTTTGAGAAGACATAATTGCTTAGTTAGTATGCTTGAAGTATTATTATTTTTATGTCAATATGAACTTTTGTCTTGAATCTTTCGGATCTGAATATTCATACCATGATTAAGAAGATTTACATTGAAATTATGTCAAAGTATCACTCCGCATTGAAAATTCTCTTTTATCATTTACCCACTTGAGGACGAAAGGTGAATTAAGCTTGGGGATGCCTCGATATGGTCTCCAACGTATCTATAATTTTTGATTGCTCCATGCTACTTTATCTATTGTTTTGGACTATAATGGGCTTTATTTTCCACTTTTATATTATTTTTGGGACTAACCTATTAACCGGAGGCCGAGCCTAGAATTGTTGTTTTTGCCTTTTTCAGATTTGAAGAAACAAAATATCAAACGGAGTCCAAGCGGAATGAAACCTTTGGAAGCGTGATTTTCTCATCGAACGTGATCCAGAGACTTGGACCCTCGCCAAGTGTCGGTGTCAAAACCGCGGATCTCGTGGTAGGGGTCCCGAACTGCGGCGCCTAGGCGGATGGTAACGAGGAGACAAGGGACACGATGTTTTACCTGTGTTCGGCCCTCTCGATGGAGGTAATACCCTACTCCTGCTTGAATAATATTGATGATATGGGTAGTACAAGAGTAGATCTACCACGAGATCAAGGAGGCTAAACCCTAGAAGCTAGCCTATGGTATGATTGTTGTTCGTCCTACGGACTAAAACCCTCCGGTTTATATAGACACCGAATAGGGTTAGGGTTACACAGAGTCGGTTACAATGGTAGGAGATCTACATATTGCCCAGGAGTCCTCTCGATGGAGGTAATACCCTACGGGACGAAGTCTTCAATATTGTATCTTCATAGTCCAGAGTCCGACACTTGGTGACAGTTCGGCTATCCGGACACCCCTAATCCGGACTCCTCGGTAGCCTTCAACCAGGCTTCAATGGCGATGAGTCCGGCGCGTTGATTGTCTTCGCATTGCGAGGCGAAGTTCTTCTCCAAATTCCATATACTTGTCGAACAAAGGTCCGAACCCGATAAATGCTGCGCTCCATGGCTTCTACGCTCAATAATGGCCATCTTCCACGTGTTTGAATGAATGCAAAGCCAGGTATTTTTACACTTACCCCTTAGCTGCGCAAATGAGCCGCCTATAAAGGGGCGAGGATCTAGATCTGAGTCACACCATCCCCCTCTGCGCGAGCTTTCATCGGGCGCCTCGACAAAAACCTGCTCCATCATGGATACGTCGCTGCTCCTCCTCTCACGCTCCCAGCCCTCAGCACTGAAATTGGGAGAGATGCTCAGTCCCATAGCGAGCTAGTTATACTCCAAACCAAGGGATTTCTTCCTCCGACCTTCATGGTTCCGGTTCGAGCGGACTTGCCACCTACAAGGGCGGAAAGCAGCTGAGAGTGTCCCCAATCCCTCTAAAGGACAGTGGTGTGCTTTATCTCTTATCTAGTAAGAGGACTCCGATTTCCAATTCATCCGTTTCTCCGGGCTCTTGGAGTTCTACGGCCTCCAATTGCACCACCTTACGCTGCCTCCATTTTGCACATCGCGGGCTTCGTGGCCTCAAGCGAACTGTTCTTGGGCATCGAGGCTCATTTCTACGCTGTGGAAGAGATTATTCGCCTTGTATCCCGTTCTCATGAGGGGTCAATATATCAAGTGGGCGGAGCCGAACTATAGCGCATCACGGGACCGGATATCTATCCGAAACCCGAAGAAGGCGCCCAAAGCTGGCCTTCGGAATGGTTTTACATGGAGGGCGCCCCATTGCCGGATCCTCGTTCGGATCGGCCTTCGGAGTTTAGCAACGCTCTCTCAAGAAGCGCCTAAGCCTGGCACCATGAGCCCCAGAGGGGAAAATGACCGGGACATCCTTTACTTGATGAGCCGAATAATATTATCGGCTCATGCCGGATTGACCATGATTGAGTCATGGCAATCTGCATTATGAGAGGAGTCAGCTGCTCAATATAGGGGCCACCCATGTGGGACTTCAACAGGAGGACGATGCCACCCGCCATGGCCGCAGAGGGCCGGGATCGGTCACCGAACTGGTGAAGACCTTGTCCGCCATGTACAAAGGGGAAGAGGAGGATTTTCTCCGCGTCAATCCACTGAGCGGGTTTTCTTCGAATAATCCTCGAAGTTGGGTAAGCAAATATCTTTGTGGCCTATCCGATCCATGTTCTCGTGGTTAAACATCTCATTTAATGGTTTCTACGCAGGAACTGCGCCGGGCCGTGGAGAATATACACAGCCCGGCCCCACAACCCGAGGATCCGGAACGGTCCCTCGATCCGGCTTTCGAAGAGGACCCGGATATAAAGGTGGAGCTGATCGACGGGGTGTTCCACCAACTTAGCATCGACAATGCTTTGGTTGCCATTACGGCCGACTACCCCGGATTATTTCCGGCCTCCCAGGTAACCATGACCGAAGTCCGGATACCATGACCCACCCGTGCTTTACTTCTAATCACCACGTATTTGATGGTGTTTCGCAGGTGCCTTCGAGCAGGGGCCGAGCGGCAAGCCAACAAGGCGTCGGCGGCAGTCAAGAAAAAAAAGAAGTGCGGTCCGGATCGAAACTCCGCCGCAACGGTATGGCGTGTCACCATATTCCCAGGATTGATTCCTGGAAGGCGTACTAACGCTGGTGCTCTTTTCAGGAAAAAGAGCGCTCACCGTACTGAGTCCGGAGAGGTTGCCAATCAAACCTCCGCCAGCCAGGCTCCAAAGCCGGGTCCAGAAGTGGAGGCGAGCACGAGGCGTGCGTCGGATGCTCCTCCGACAAAGGATGCCGACAAATTGTCCGCCACCAACTCCGAGGTGGAGAACGCCATGAATCACAGGCGCCGCCGGACAGTTCTTCGTGACGCATGTTTCTCCCAAGAGGCCTTGAATGCCTTCAATTCGGGAGATGCGCACCTCCGTGCCGCTCAAGATGGTCTAGCCGAGCCACAGAGCAAGTATGTAAAGGACATACGGTGAGGAAATTTGATGGTTATATATGCCAGTAGCCCCCGAGACTTAAAATAGTTAGAATAGCTGAATTAAGGATCATTTGTTATGCAGGATCTTTCAAAAAAGAATACCCGACTGTTCCAGGAGCTTGAAGAATGCAAGGCCCAACATGAGACCGCACTAGCCGCTACAGGGGGAGCCACAGAGACCCCCTCTGGTAATATATGCTTCAAAAGATAAATAGTTTATGAAGTGCGGCGGGTGTGTAAATCTGACAATAATATTGCAGATGGCGCCGGACTAGATCCGGACAAGCAACAGCTCCTTCGCTAGCTAAAGGCTGGCGAGGCGTGCTTACGAGGGTGCGGCGGGAGAAAAATAACCTCAAGATGCCAACACCCAATGGGTGAGGAACTAAAGGATGTTCGTGCCCGGTTGTCCGACTCCGAAGGAGAATCGGCAACCGTCGCGACATTTTCGATAAGTGCTTGAGCGAACTTTGAAAGAGTTCACGAGGAAGGCGACTAATATAAACATGTATGTAGGTTTGCTCACAGGTCGCCCCTGAGGAGGAGATGCCACGTTCTTGGTGATCTTCTTCCCGAACTACGTCGGACCGCATGAACGAAGTTCGACGGTGATGAAAGGCGTCGGCCAGGCCTTGTGGCTATCTATCTCCTGCCCGAAGGCATTGGGAAGTCTGGCGGAGCGGCTTCAAGGAAGCACGGCGGCGCTTCCGACTATGGAAGATATCGGCTGCCGTCAAAGCGCCTGAGGAGGCACAGGCCATGGTAAAGACGCAGCGGTACACGAAGGCTGACCCAAACCACATGGCGAGGTCGGACCGGTGGGGCCTGATGTGAAGGAGATCCCAGAAAGCTTAGTGTACGGCCAAGTAGAATTGGCCGCCAAGTATTCCCAAAGAAGATTGTAAATTAGATAGCCTATTAGATGGCATTGAGGAGGAATACAATGAGTCGAGTTGACTATGTAATTGAATATGACATGAAGAATGTCTTCTAGCCGGATTGTAGATCGTTTGTCATAGCGGACCTTTTCGCTTCGACCTCGGGACCCAATAGTCCAGTGTGTCCGAATACCCTCGCGGTTATATAAGAACGGGGCATGCATGGAGACAAGGCGTAGGGGTCATTATTGCTGTATCAGACAAGTGCCCAACTAGTTATGTTATATTACATGGATAGTAAGAAACATCTTCCAGGGAGAATAGTTCCGTTAAGGGTTCCTTTATTTGGGAGGCATGCCCTAAAGTGCATGTCCAAACTGCTAAGAAAGCAGAAAATCATCACGGGGCAGATGGATAAATAGTTAAAATCATCTTTCAGTTCACCGATCAATATTCCCTTAAGAACGCTTAGCGAACAATAGAGGATGAAGGGCTCCCCCACAAGTGCGGATGGTGAACATGATATACGCAACCCACATACCCAAAAGGGAGCGGAAGCGCGCACTAAGGGACGATATGCGATGGAGCCACGCCCAAGTTCAACCCATGGTCCTCCCGCCCGATCACCTTTGATCGAAGGACCACCCACTAGCATCCGCCACGGCGGATTCACCGCATTGGTTCTTGACCCAATCATCGACGGATTTCACCTCACTAGAGTCCCGATGGACGGCGGTAGCAGCCTGAACCTGCTCTATCAGGATACGGTGCGCAAAATGGGCATAGACCCTCAAGGATTAAACCCACAAAGACGACCTTTAAAGGCGCCATACCAGTGTAGAGGCCAATTGTACAGGCTCGGTTACACTCAAGTGGTCTTGGATCCCCGATAACTTCCGGCGAAGAGTTAATCTTCGACATAGTCCCGTTCAGCGGCTATCACGCGATCGCTTGGACGAACCGCATTTGCAAAGTTCAATGCGGTGCCGCACCACGCTGTACCTCAAGCTCAAGATGCGGGCCCTCGAGGAGTAATCACGGTCAATGGAAACACCGAACGCTCTCTCCGAACGGAGGAGCACACGGCGACCTCGCGGCGGAGGTGCAAAGCAGCCTCTCACAGCAATTCTCGAGTCCGGCTATTAAACGTCCGGACACCGTCAAGCGCCCGAGTAACCTACAACAAGACCGTGCAGCACGATCCGAGCATCGCAGAGTAATCCGCCCCAACCCCAGCCCTCGCGAAATTGCGAACCAGTACTACGCGTATATAACTACGCCCGAGATACCATGGGCATAAGGGGATGGGCACGACCACGGCACGCCTGCACGCGGCTCAACCGCATCGTGGGGCCCGATTGTGTCATTCTTTTCTTTCTTCTTTTCTCTTACTTTCGGGACTCCGTTTCCGAAGCCCTGTCCGCACTAGAATTGCCGAACTCACGATGCAACAGCCAGGAAGCGTAGCTACGTTGAGTGTCCAGTGGTCTCTACTATGAGCATTATACCTGTTTTACATACCATCCGCAGCTTACCCCGGAGGGGACATGTTAAATAGTCCCATCCCTTGCTTATCGTGACTATTTGTATCGCTCGCTTTCATTGCAGTACCTTTTGAATTAACAATACATAGCTTTTGCCTATTATTGCACTCTTTTCTTTATCTATATATATGTTCATTCATGACATGTTGCACCATTACACTTTGGTACGGCCAATACACCAGGGCTTAAGTACCCCAAAAATATGGTGTGATAAGTCCGAACACTTTCACAAGTGCGGCACCCGAACTTATAGCATTATATGCATCGGTTCGAATCATGTCTTGGGTCAATAGTTGGGTTTGCCCGGCTCCCATGTTTTGGTACCTTACGTTCCGTTATATCGGCTAAGGTAGCGCTGGGAGAACCACTACGATTGTGCCCTGGTTGAGCTGGGTTGAGCACCTCAGTGGAGAAAGCTAAAACTGACCGTCATGATAGGGCGAGAGCCGGTCGCTGTTCGAGAGGTTTTTTCCGGTCCCTAAAGACTTATGCCACTTAGAGCGAGGAGTCGGCATTGTCCGGCCAAGGCGTGGATAGCGCCCCGAACTTGGTCTTCCGAATACTAGGGGCTTCGCCGAAATTTAAAATTATAGAATTCTATGGCTAAGTGAGAGTGTTCAAGCACTATAGTCCGGTTGCCTTGTTCGTTGCGCTGAGCGCCTCCTCAAGGACCCAAGAATGGGAACAAGAGCGCTCAAGTTTATCCCGAACACCCCAAAGACTCGTGGCATGGGGCTGAAGCCAACGACTTGCCATCTCTCAAATTTGATAAACGGCCGCACAAAAGGTAATATTTTAAATTCACAAGCATTGCTTAGCGCATATGAACAAGTTTTCAGCGTACAGGATAACAAATGCGAGTCTATTCAAAAATTACATCTTTGGAGCATTCACCCGCTATAAGGCGAGCACCCTTCAGGACACCCTCATAGTACATTTCGGGCTTGCGATGCTCCTTGCCCTTCGGTGGCCCGTCCGTCACAAGCTTCAAGATCCAGCTTGCCCAGTGCACTTTAGCACGGGCAAGGCCCGACGGCACCTTCAATGCGCAGCAGAGCGCTTGATGACTTCAATCCATGGACAAAGGCCCACCAGCCGCCCAGACTAGCCCGAAGTAGCTCCTGTGCATGGCTTCCAATGGCCCACAACCAATTATGAGGCCCCTCATGGCCTGTTCTGCGACCTTGTGGAGCTCGACTAGCTGCTTCACTGGTCGTCAGGGCACCGGATGTCCGCCTCGAAGATACCGAGACCGAACACCTTTTCCGTCGAGCTCCCCTCCTTGGCGCGGTAGAACACGGTAGCATCAGACACACTACGGGGCAGATCTGCGAACGCTCCTGGAGAGCTCCAGATTCGGGTAAGTAATAGATAATTCACTTTCACATGCTTGCTTTGCATAAAGAATGCCTTACCCGCCGCTATCTTCTTTAATGATTCAATTTCCTGGAGGGCTTTTTGGGCTTCGGCCTTAGCGGCTCTGGCACTCTCAAGAGCCGAGGCGAGCTCGGACTCTCGAGTCTTGAGTCACGCCCAAACTCGTGTTTTTCCACGAGAGCCTGGAGCTCTTGCCGCACCTCCGCCACCCGCGCCTCCTGCTTCTCTCGCTCGGTGCGCTCCGTGGCCGCTCTGCTTTCGGCCGTGGACACCGCTTCCTTCAGGGTTGCCACCTCGTTCGTGGCCCCTACAATACCCACATTAGTCCTGTCATTTTTGCAACCAAATCCTTTCTATAAGGTATCACTCTAAGAAGGTATTACTTACCTTCCTTATCCTCGAGCTGCTTCTTGGCAAGGCCGAGCTCGTTCTCGGACCGCCGAGGCTCGCTTCAATGCATCGACCTCCGCATCAAGCTGGCAGAGGTCAAGCAGCAGCAGCCTGAATTCCCATATTGACATACTTATGTTAGACTCCTGCAGATATCTTTTTAGATCCTCATCCGGTTTTTCTTTCCAACACGAACTAAGCATCGAGGGCTACCGTCTATGCGGTAATATTTTTACATATTCTAAACTTACCTCAAAGCCTGTTAGAAGGCTGGTACAAGCTTCAGCTTAGCCCGCTCTTGGCGGACTGAACTTTCTGGATCACCACACTCATAACAAGGCGGTGCTCCTCGTCGATGGAGGCGCCGTTAAGCGCCTCAAAGAAGCTATCCGGTGCCTCCGGATGGACGGAGGTCACCGGCGTCGCAATCTTACCCTTCTTACGAAGGGCCGCTTGCGGACTTCGAACCACCGAAGGTTCGAGACGGAGTCCGCACAGGCCGGACTTAGAGCCCTCTGGGGTTTTGCCCCCTTTGCGCCCAGAGTCCGGGAGGTCGCCTTGCGGCGCGTCCAGGACCACCTCGTCCTGGCTGGGCCCCTTTTGGGACTCCTCCACAGTGTCGTCTGCGTCAGAGGAGAGGAGGCGGTCGGAAGTTAAGTGCCATTCACATCCGACGAATCCAGGGAGCCGCTCGACGAAGCGGCAAGCTCATCCTTGGGCGGGCTACATGGTTATATTCGGTGTTAGAAGACACTATGCGACAAATAAAAAGTCATGAGCTATTCCGAGTCCGGACACTTACGATCTCGCCAGGCTTGGCCTTGGTGGCCACTCCTCCTCGTCGTTGTCGGCGTTGGTGGAGAAGTCCGGAGGAAGGGTCCTTCCTTTCTTGGACCTCCGGCCTCCCCGTCGGGACGGCCTTCCTTTTCTTCTCTCTTCACTGGGAGAGGCTTTTTCCTCCTCCTCGCCCTCGGGGAGGATTCCGCCTCGAGTCATCGGACGATGAGTCCGACAACACTGGCGCGGGAGCTCCTTCGAGTTCCGTGGCCTTCTTCTCCGCACCACGTGAGGTCTTTGGAGCCAAGCAGCCCCGTCAATCGGGCGTCCGCTGGGTTTTCTGGCAAGGGAGCCGGACAGTTAATCTGTCTGGACGTCTTCAGCCAGTCCTGTCAAAGGTTAGGGAGTTTTAGATCCCGCATAGAGTCAAACTATGAAAAAAGAGTCCCATAAAGGGTAAAATAACTTACCTCGCTGGCTTGAAGTTGCGAGCTGAATCGGCGATCTTCGGTAGCGGATGCGGGAGCTTCGGCGCCCTTGAACAGCACCTTCCAGGCATCTTCGTACGTAGTGTCGAAGAGCCTTTTCAGAGTTTGGTGCTGTGCCGGATCAAACTCCCACAATTTGAAGGCCCGCTATTGGAATAGGAGAATCCGGCGGATGAGCATCACCTGGATTACATTGACAAGCTTGAGATTCTTGTCCACCAGGTTTCGGACGCAGGTTTGGAGTCCGGACAGCTCTTCCGAATCACCCCACGCCAGCCCGTCTCTTTCCATGATGTGAGCCGTGTGGGAAGCCGGATCGAATTGGGGCCGCCGCCCATTGAGAGTCGCTGCTCGGTGATGTAGAACCACCCGATTGCCACCCCTTTATGGTCTCCACAAAGAGCCCTCGAGCCATAGGACTTTGGCCATCTTGCCAACCATGGCACCTCCACACTCCGCTTGGCGGCCGCCCACTACCTTCGGCTTGACATTGAAGGTCTTCAGCCATAAGCCGAAGTGGGGCTGGATGCAGAGGAAGGCCTCGCACACGACGATGAACGCCGAGATGTTGAGGATGAAATTCAGGGCCAAATCGTGGAAGTCCGGGCCGTAGTAGAACATGAGCCCCCGGACAAATGGGTGAAGTGGAAAACCTAGTCCGTGGAGGAAGTGGGTGAGGAACACCACCCTCTCATGGGGCCTGGGGGTAGGAATGAGCTGCCCCTCGTCGGGGAGCCGGTGCGCGATGTCGCTGGACAAGTATCCGGCCTTCCGCAGCTTTTTGACTTGTCCCTCCGTGACGGAGGAGACCATCCACTTGCCTCCCGCTCCGGACATGGCTGGAGAAGGTTGAGGAGGGATGTGCGGACTTGGGCGCTGGAGCTCGAGTGCGCGGAAATGGATGAGCAAAGGAGGAAGAAGGCGTAGGTGAAAAGGTGGATCCTTATCCCCTTATATGGACGGATGAAGCTATGCGTCCCCCGCCAGCCTGGTAAAACTCGCTTATCTCCCAAGCGCCATAATCAATGGTGCGGTTGGGTTACCCACGTCCATATTGATGGGAATCCCGGAATAAGGGGGCACGATCTCCGCTTTGATAAGACGTGCCAAGGAAACCGCCTCGCTAAACGTGCTGAGGTGGGACAGTAAAAACGATTCGTATAAAGGCCTGGCCGTGGTGTGATGTCACGCCACGGAATACGTCAGCAGATCTGTGCAAAGGTTATTCTCTCTACGGTGGTATGTGGAACTTGTTTTGCAGAGCCGGACACAATCCTTGTGTTCAAAATCTTCTATGAAGTATTCAGAGGAGGAACCCGCCTTGCAATGCCGAAGATAATATGCGCGCCGGACTCGTCGTCATTGAAGCCTGGTTCAGGGGCTACTGAGGGAGTCCTGGATTAGGGGGTGTCCGGATAGCCTATCATCGTTGGCCGGACTCCTAGACTATGAAGATACAAGATTGAAGACTTCGTCCCGTGTCCAGATGGGACTTTCCTTGGCGTGGAAGGCAAGCTTGGCGATACAGATATGTAGATCCCCTACCGTTGTAACCGACTCTGTGTAACCCTAACCCTATCTGATGTCTATATAAACCGGAGGGTTTTCGTCCGTAGGACGAACAACAATCATACCATAGGCTAGCTTCTAGGGTTTAGCCTCTCTGATCTCCTGGTAGATCCACTCTTGTACTACCCATATCATCAATATTAATCAAGCAGGAGTACGGTTTTACCTCCATCGAGAGGACCCGGACTTGGGTAAAAACATCGTGTCCCTTGTCTCCTGTTACCATCCGCCTAGACGCACAGTTCAGGACCCCCTACCCGAGATCCACCGGTTTTGACACCGACAGTGGGTAAACAAATTACTGTTGAGCAATTGATAGAAAAACGCAAAGTTATGATGACATCTAAGGCAATGATCATGAATATAGGCATCACGTCCGCGCAAGTAGACCGAAACGATTCTGCATCTACCACTATTACTCCACACATCGACCGACTCCTGTCCACATCTAGTGTATTAAGTTCATAAGAACAGAGCAACACTTTAAGCAAGATGACATGATGTAGAGGGACAAACTCAAGCAATATGACATAAACCCCATCTTGTTATCCTTACTGGCAACAATACAATACGTGCCTCGCCACTAGTAGAAAAACGGCCTAATGTGAAGCACATTAGTACCGGTTTGTAACAAAACCGACACTAATGTGTTCATTAGTGCTGGTTCGAACGGCTAGGCGGCTGGAGCTAATTAGTACCGGTTCATTGCGAACCTTTAATATCGGTTCGTGGCACGAACCGGTACTAAAGAGGATGTGGCACGCCATGGTCCGGCTGGGGCCCCACCAGCGCCTTTAGTACCGGTTCGTACCACAAACCGGTACTAGAGGTTTGCAGTTGCAACTGTTTTTTAGTCCCACCTCGCTCGGCTAACAGGGTTTTTACCACCTTAAATATGTTATATCTCAAACTATCACAAGCACTTGGTCTTCATTGAACTCTATGCGTAGAATTTGTGGCCGCAGTATGAGTCTTCACCGGTTTCTAAACCGTTGAGGACTCATATTGACAATTCAGATTGTACACAAAAATATCAATGATGATCAATGTATTTTTGATGTATATTTTTACATGTTTACACCCTCACTCTGTCCTCTCAAACTCCGGACTTATTTTGCGTTCAGCAGGCGCCATTCAAAGCCATGTCATCAACTTTCAACCCTTTCTGACATAATTTGCTATTTTTAATGCATTTACTGATTTGTTTTGAGCTAAATGGCCCTGAAATTGAAAAGCACTACGAATGAACTCTGAAAAGGTTGAATCTTGGCATGGTATCATCATTTCACCCGCATAGCATGTGCAAAAAAGTAGAGAGGGTCACGGCAAAACTTGATGCACTTCGTGTACAAACTGGACAATCTCTTTCGAAGTATCAGGGTTTCGGATGAAAACTCATCTGTTACACCGGCAATTCAAAATTTTAATAACTTATTACAACTCTGGACTTATTTTGCGTTCAACAGGCTCCATTCAAAGCCACATCATCAACTTTCAACCCTTCCTGACATAATTTGCTATTTTTAATGCATTTACTGATTTGTTTTGAGCTAAATGGCCCTGAAATTGAAAAGCAGCACAAATGAACTCTGAAAAGGTTGAATCTTGGCATGGTATCATCATTTCACCCGCATAGCATGTGCAAAAAAGTAGCGAGGGTCACTGTCGGTGTCAAAACCGGCGGATCTCGGGTAGAGGGTCCCGAACCGTGCGTCTAAGGCGGATGGTAACAGGAGGAGGGGGACACAATGTTTACCCAGGTTCGGGCCCTCTCGATGGAGGTAATACCCTACTTCCTGCTTGATTGATCTCGATGATATGAGTATTACAAGAGTTGATCTACCATGAGATCGTAGAGGCTAAACCCTAGAAGCCAGCCTATGGTATGATTGTTGTTCGTCCTACGGACTAAACCCTCCGGTTTATATAGACACCAGAGGGGGCTAGGGTTACAAAGAGTCGGTTACAATGGGAGGAGATCTACATATCCGTATCGCCAAGCTTGCCTTCCACGCCAAGTAGAGTTCCATCTGGACATGAGACGAAGTCTTCAATCTTGTATCTTCATAGTCCAACAGTCCGGCCAAAGGATATAGTCCGGCTGTCCGGATACCCCCTAATCCAGGACTCCCTCAGTAGCCGCTGAACCAGGCTTCAATGACGATGAGTCCGGCGCGCAGATTGTATTCGGCATTGCAAGGCGGGTTCCTCCTTTGAATACTCCATAGAAGATTTTGAACGTAAGGATAGTGTCCGGCTCTGCAAAATAAATTCCACATACCACCGTAGAGAGAATAATATTTCCACAAATCTAATCTGTTGACGCATCTCGAAGCATGACATCACACCACGGCTCGGTCATTATTCGAACCGTTTTTCTCAACCAGCCTCGGCGCATATCGCGAGGCGGTTTCCTTGGCCCGTCTTGTCGAAGCAGAGATCGTGTCCCCTTATCACGGGATTCTCATAAATATGGACGTGGGTAACCCAAGCGCGCCATCAATTACTAGGCAAGTGGGGGCATACAGCTCCGTCCACCCTTATAAAGGGATAAGGATTCACCTTTTTCACCCATGCCTTCTACCTCCACGCATATCCATTCTCGCGCACTCGAGCTCCAACACCCAAGTTCGCGTCTTTCTCCTCAAACCATTCCAATCATGTCCGGAGCGGGAGGCAAGTGGATGAAATCCTCCGTCACGGAGGAGGACATCAAAAAGCTGCGGGGAGCCGGATACTTGGCCGCAGATATCGCGCACCGGCTGCCCGACGCGGGGCAGATCGTCCCTACCCCGGAACCTTATGAGAGGGTAGTCTTCCTCACCCACTTCGTTCGCGGACTGGGATATCCTCTCCACCCGTTCGTCCGCGGCCTCATGTTCTACTACGGGCTGGCCTTCCATAATTTGGCCCCGAACTTCATCCTCAACATTTCGGCGTTTATCGTCGTGTGCGAGGCCTTCCTCCGCGTCCGGCCCCACTTCGGCCTGTGGCTGAAGACCTTCAATGTCAAACCGAAGGTGGTTGGCGGCCAGCAAGCGGAATGCAGAGGCGCCATGGTGGGCAAAATTCCCAATGTCACATGGCTCGAGGGCTCCTATGTGGAGACCATAAAGGGGTGGCAATCGGGGTGGTTCTACATCACCGAGCCGCGCGACACCAACTGGGTGGCGGCCCCCGAGTTCAGATCCGGAATCCCCACGCGGCTCACTTCCTGGAAGGAGAAGGGCCTGTCCTGGGGTTCATCGGTGGAGCTGACCGGGCTCCAGAAATGTATTCGGAACATGATAAGCAAGAAACTCAAGCTTGTTAACGTGGTCCAGGTCATGCTCTTCCGCCGGATCCTCCCGTGTCAACGACGGGCATTCAATTTGTGGGAGTTCGACCCGGCGCAGCACCAGATGCTGTGCGAGCTCTTCGACACGACGCACAAAGATGTCTGGAGGGTGCTATTCAAGGGCGCCGAGGTACCTCCTTCCCTTACCGAGGACCACAGACTTAGCGCGAAGCGTCCTGCGAATCCGGTAAGTTCTCTACACCTTATAGGGTATTTTATTTTCCCTAGTTTAATCATATGCAGGATCTAAGCTCCCATGCCTTTGACAGGACTGGTGGAGACAGCCGAAGCGCATCGATCGCCCAGCCCCCTGCCCAAAGATCCAGCAAACGCTCTCCGAGGGAGATGACCCGGCACCTTATGAGGTGCCGGAGAAGAAGACCAAGAAGAAGGCCACGGGGACCCGAAAGGGTCTCCGGCACCAGGTGATATCGGACTCAACGTCCGATAACTCCAAGACGCACTCCTCCCATGAAGACGACAAGGAGGAGGAAAGTTCTCCCCCCAACCAGGGGAGATAAGAAAAGGAAGGCCGTCCCAACTGGGGAGGCCGAAGGGTCCAAGAAGAAGAGGACCCTCCTTCCGGACTGTTCCACGACCGCCGCCTACAACGACGACGAGTGGTTGCCCAGGGACAAGCCCCTGGCGAAGTCGTAAGTATCCGGATACCATGGTAATTCATGATATGTTTCTATTGCACTGCTTCACCTTACACCGAACATGATTATGCAGTCCGTCCCGAGCCCGTATCGACGTATCCTCGTCGGACGGTTCTTTGGACCCGTCGGATATGAGTAGCGGCTCTCTTCCGATGGCCTCCACCCCTCGCCCTACGGACAACACTGAGGTGTTGTCTTAGAAGGCACCAGGCCGAGGGGAGGTAGTCCAGGAGACGCCTCAGGGCGACGTTCCGGACCCTGGGCGCAAAGGGAGCAAGACTCCTACGGGCTCTAGGTTCGAGACCTCACCAACACCGCGCGTAACCTCCGATGGTTCCGGACTCGGCAGCGACCCCTATTAAGAGGGGCAAGCCGTCCGTGCTTTGGTGACCTCTGCCCATCCAGAGGCACCGGACAACTTGTTGGAAGCACTCCAGGGTGCTTCCATCGACGAAGAGCACCGCACTATCATGAGTGCGGTGATCGAGAAGGTTCAGTCCGCCAAAAGTGGACTGACTGAAGCGTGCACAAGCCTCCTAACAGGCTTTCAGGTAAGTAATTATAGGAAAATGTTGCCGTATAGACAGTAGCCCCTGATGCTTTGTTTGGCGTTCACGAAGAAAGGCCGAACAAAGGATCAAATCATGACTGAGGAGTCTAATTAGAATATGTCTATTTGTATATGCAGGCTTCACTGTTGGCCGCTGCCGCACGTACTGCGGAGGTCGCTGCGCTGGAGCAGGACCTTGAGCGGTCCAAGGAGGAGCTCAGCCTTATCAAGAGGTAGTTCGAAGAGAACAAAGGTAAGCAAGACCTTGTCTAAAAAAAGGAATTGGTTGCAGAATAATTGGATCATCATGAATGTACGAGGGGCCACGACCGAAGTGGCGACCCTGAAGAAGGCGCTGTCCGAGGCTGAAGGCAAAGCGGCCCAGGAGCGCACCGAGCGAGAGAAACAAGAGGCCCGAGTGAGTGAGGTGCAACAAGAGCTCCAGGCTCTCATCAAGAAGCACGAGGCCTTGGAGCTTGACTCTAAGACGCGAGAGTCCGAGCTTGCAAAGGTGCTCGATGGCACGAAACATGCCAAGGCCGAAGCCCAAAAGGCCCTCCAGGAAGTTGAGGCGGTTAAGAAGATAGCGGCGGGTAAGGAATTCATTATGCAAAGCAAGCACGTGAAAGAAAATTTCTTTTTACTTACCCGAGTTCGGAGCTCTCCAGGAGCGTTCGCAGTTCTGCCCCGTAGTGTGTCTGACGCCGCGGAGTTCTACCGGGCCGAGGAGGGGAGCTCAACGGAGAAGTTGTTCTGGTCTCAGTATACAGGGACCGAACACCCGATGCCCTTGAGCGACCAGCTGAAGCAGCCGGTCGAGCTCCACAAGGCGGCCGAACAGGCCATGAAGGGCCTTATAGTCCGGATGTGGCCTGGCGATCCCCTGCCCAACAACTACTTCGGTCTGGTGGTGTGGCTTGTGAATGCCTGCCCTCGGTTGGACGTCATCAAGTGGTCCGTCTGTATCGAAGGTGCACATAGGGCATTTGCCCGTGCGAAGGTGCACTGGGCGAAGATGCACGCCGAGAAGCTGGTGAAGGAGGGGCCGCCGCAGGGCAAGGAGCATCGCCACCCCGAGATGTATTATGAGGGTGTCCTGAAGGGTGCCCGTCTTGTGGCGGAGGAGTGTACCAAGGATGTAATTTTTGAATGAACGTACTCATGTGATCCTGTAATGTGAAAACTAGTTCATTTGCGTTATGCAACGCTTGTTGAATTTAAAATATTACCTTCTATGCGGCCGTTTATAAAATCTGGGAGTTGGCCATTGTCGGCGTAAATACGCCCCCATGCAGCTAGTCTGCCGGGTGTTCGGGTAAATCTGAGTACTCTTTTTCCCATTTTTGGGTCCTTCGAGGAGGTGCTCATTATGATTTAACCGGGCAATCGGACTATAATGCTTTATCACCGTCACTTAGCCATAGAAGTCTACAATTTTAAATTTTGGCGAAGCCCCTAGTATTCGAAGGTCGAATTTGGGGTGCTATATCGCCTAAGCGGACAAGGCCGACTCCTTGCTCAAGCGGAAAAGTCTTTAGGGACTTGAAACCTCTCGAACAGCGACCAGCTCTTGCCTCACCATGACAGTCAGTTTTGGCTTTCTCTACTGAGGTGCTCGTCCGGAAGAACTAGGACACAATCACAGTAGTTCTCCCAGTGCTACCTTAGCCGATATAGCGGAACGTAAGGTACCAAAACATGGGAGCCGGGCAAACCCAACTATTGACCCAAGACATGATTCGGAGCTGATGCATATAGTGCTATAAGTTCGGGGTGCCGCACTGTCAAAAGTGTTTGGACTTCTCACGCCGTCTTATGGGGTATACGAAAGCCCCTGGCGTACTGGCCGTACCAGAATGTACGGGTGCTGATTGTCATAAATAAACATATATAAGAAAGAATAGATACTGCAATAATAGACTTAGTGCTACGCATTGTTATTCAAGGAATACGTTGAGACGTACTAATACAAGTAGTGCAATAAGCAATAGGATTATTTAATATGTCCTATCCAAGGGCAAGCTGCGGACCGGTATTTAAAGCAGGTATTCCGCTTGTTATTAGAGACCACCTGGGGATTCCATTGTATGACGTAGCTTCCTGCCTCCTTGGTTGTTGTATTGTGTGTCCGGCAATCGCATTGCCGAATAAAGCTTCCAGAGAGTAAGGTCCTGAAAGAGAGAGAATGATGAAAATATTCATCCCCTAGGGCGGTTGAGCCGCACTGTGGGGCGTGCCATGGTCGTGCCCCCGCCTATGCCCACGGTATTTTCAATGCATAATTATGTACGTGCGGCACAGATTGTGCCGTTTTTCTGGGACGAGGGAGGGGGCCGACTTGCTAGGCGAGCTCTGAACGTGCCAGGCAAACCTGTTGCAAGTTGCTCCGGACTCGCTTGACGGTGTCCGGGGGCTTTATCGTCGAATTGTTGGATTGCCTTAAGAGGCTACTTTGTGCTTCTGCTGCGAGGGCCGCCATGTGCTCCTCCATGCGGAGCGAGCGTTCTGTGTTTCCATTGACTGTTATGACCCCCTTAGGTCCTGGCATCTTGAGCTTGAGGTATGCATAGTGTGCTACCGCATTGAATCTTGCAAATGCGGTTCTCCCGAGCAGTGCGTGGTAGCCGCTGCGGAACGGGACTATATCAAAGATTAACTCCTCGCTTCAGAAGTTGTCTGGAGATCCGAGGACCACTTCCAGTGTGATTGAGCCCGTGCAATGGGCCTCTACACCTGGGATGACACCTTTAAAGGTTGTTTTTGTGGGTTTGATTCTCGAGGGTCTATGCCCATTTTATGACTTGATCCCGATAAAGCAGGTTCAGCTGCTGCCGCCATCCATAAGGACTCGAGTGAGGTGAAACCCGTCGATGATGGGGTCTAAGACCGGTCGGCAGATCCGCCATGACGGATGCTAGTGGGTGGTCCCTACGATCAAGGTGATCGGACAAGAGGACCATGGGTTGAACTTTGGGGCGATGTGCTCCATCGCATAGACGTCCCTTAGTGTGCGCTTCCGTTCCCTCTTGGGAATGTGGGTTGCGTATATCATGTTCACCGTCCTCACTTGTGGGGGGGGGGACCTTTTTTGTCCTCCCGTGTTCGACGGCCGGGGCTCTTCCTCGTCGTCACTATGCAGCCCCTTGTCCTTGTTTTCGGCATTTAACTTGCCGGCCTGCTTGAACACCCAACATTCTCTATTGGTGTGATTGGCTGGCTTATCAGGGGTCCCGTGTATCTGACACGGGCGATCGAGTATGCGGTCCAAACTGGATGGGCCTGGAGTACTTCTTATGAATGGCTTTTTCCGCTGACCAGATTTAGAGCCACTGAATCCGGCATTGACTGCCGTATCCTCGGCGTTATTGCCATTGTTACGGCGCTTGTGTTTGCTACGACGTGGTCTGCCGTTACTATCCGAAGTACGAAGGTTCCTTGATATGTTGTTGCTGCGAGCCAGCCAGCTATCCTCTCCCGCGCAAAAGCGGGTCATGAGTGTCGTGAGGGCTGCCATAGGCTTCGGCTTTTCCTGGCCGAGGTGCCGGGCGAGCCACTCGTCACGGATGTTGTGCTTAAATGCCGCTAAGGCCTCTGCATCCGGCCAGTCGACGATTTGATTTTTCTTGGTTAGGAATCGTGTCCAGAATTGCCTGGCCGATTCCCCCGGTTGCTGAGTTATATGGCTCAAGTCATCGGCATCCGGCGGTCGCACATAAGTGCCCTGGAAATTGTCAAGGAATGCATCTTCCAGATCCTCCCAACAGCGAACGGAGTCTGCTGGCAAGCTGTTCAGCCAATGCCGAGTTGGTCCTTTGAGTTTTAGTGGGAGGTACTTGATGGCATGTAGATCATCACCGCACACCATGTGGATGTGGAGGAGGAAATCCTCGATCCATACTGCGGGATCTGTTGTACCATCATATGATTCGATATTTACGGGCTTAAAACCCTCTGGGAATTCATGATCCATTACTTCGTCAGTGAAGCATAGGGGGTGTGCGGCGCCTCTGTGCTGGGCTATATCACGACGCATCTCATATGAGTCTTGCCTGCTGTGTTCGGCCCGGCCGGATTTACTTTTATCAGTATCCGCGGCGGTCATCATCATGTGGAGGCGCGCTACCGTGGTTTATAGACCGATCTTGCGTGTTTTGCCCTATCTTCCAATACATCTCGCAGGTCTCGTGTGTTGCCCCGTGCCTTGGTATTTTTGTTTGAGTGGCGGCGGGGTGCGGGCTGAGCTTCAAGCTGGAATGCCTCTCTGTCTTGGCCGCGAGGTGGCCGATCAGCTGCATCATACGCTGGTGATGTAGGTTTCAATGCTTCCTCCTCAAGTCGGGGTAGCAACTTGCACTTTGGGTAACCCTTGGAGGGGCGTTCGAATTCATATTCCTCATCCGCAAGGACTTCAGTCCATTTGTCTGCTAGCAAATCCTGACCAGCTCGAAGCTATTGTTGCTTTTTCTTCAGGCTATTTTCTGTGGCAATAAGCCGGCGCTTAAAGCGCTCTTGCTCGATGGGATCCTCCGGCATGACAAATTCTTCGTCGCCGAGGCTCACCTCGTCTTCGGAGAGAGGCATGTAATTGTCATCCTCCGCTTCTCCCTCTGCCGCTCGCTCGGGAGGGTTGGCTTGTTCATCCTCCGGCCCTAAATCTTGCTGGAGGGGATTGTCGTCATCTTCGGCACTGCCCGGAGTGCTATTGTCTCCTGTGCCGGCATCAACGCTTTTGTTGTGGCGAGACTTAAAGCGGCGCCGCTGACGTTGGCGCTTGGGTTGCTTCTTGGAGGGGTCATCCTCTGCTGCCTTGTCGCCATTGCCTTCTTTGGGTGTATCCACCATGTATATATCATATGATGAGGTGGCGGTCTAGTGCCCTGTGGGCAGTGGCTCCCGTTCGTCTCCCGCATCGTTGTCCATACCATCGATGTCTTCGGAGTCGAAGTCGAGCATGTCGGTTAAATCGTCGACAGTGGCTACTAAGTGGGTGGTGGGTGGGGAGTGAATTTTCCTCGTCATCCTCGTCCCATTCTAGCCGGATATAGTTCGGCCAAGGTTCTCCTGACAAGGAGAGAGACCTTAACGAGTTTAGCACATCGCCGAAAGGCGAGTGCTGAAAGATATCCGCGAAGGTGAACTCCATGATCGGCGCCCAATCGGATTCGACAGGCATGGGCGAGGGCGGCTCGGAGTCCATGGCCGGAGATGAATCCAGTGGTTCGGCATCACGGCTCCCGTGAGGGTAAGTTCAGTATTCGACTCTATCGCCGCTGAGAGTACGACCTCCATGGCGGGGGTCTATCCACCCGTCCTCGGATGGCGTAATTTGCTCTGGATTAAAAGCCGGAGTAGTCGCAGGTGCGATCTCCCGAACACTGTCTGACGGCAGAGCTAAATCATGCTCGTCATGATCGTGCGGCGCACCAGACATGGGCTCGAATCTGTCGAAGATCAAGTCTCCATGGATGTCGGCAGTGTATTTCAAGTTTCCGAACCTGACCAGGTGGCCAGGGGCGTAGCTCTCGATCTGCTCCAGATGGCCAAGTGAGTTGGCCCGCAGTGCGAAGCCGCCGGATATAAAGATCTGTCCGGGGAGGAAGACCTCACCCTGGACCACATCGTTACCGATGATCGAAGGAGCCATCAAGCCTTACGGTGACGGCACAGTGGAACTCTCAATGAAAGCACGAAAGTCGGTGTCAAAATCGGCGGATCTCGGGTAGGGGGTCCCGAACTGTGCATCTAAGGCGGATGGTAATAGGAGGCGGGGGACACAATGTTTACCCAGGTTCAGGCCCTCTCGATGGAGGTAATACCCTATTTCCTGCTTGATTGATCTTGATGATATGAGTATTACAAGAGTTGATCTACCACGAGATCGTAGAGGCTAAACCCTAGAAGCCAGCCTATGGTATGATTGTTGTTCGTCCTACGGACTAAACCCTCCGGTTTATATAGACACCGGAGGGGGCTAGGGTTACACAGAGTCGGTTACAATGGGAGGAGATCTACATATCCGTATCGCCAAGCTTGCCTTCCACGCCAAGGAGAGTTCCATCCGGACACGAGACGGAGTCTTCAATCTTGTATCTTCATAGTCCAACAGTCCGGCCAAAGGATATAGTCCGGCTGTCCGGATACCCCCTAATCCAGGACTCCCCCAGTCACCGAAAAAACTTGATGCACTTCGTGTACAAACTGGACAATCTCTTTCGAAGTATCAGGGTTCCGGACAAAAACTCATCTGTTACACCGGCAATTCAAAATTTTAGTAACTTATTACAACTCCGGACTTATTTTGCATTCCGCAGGCGCCATTCAAAGCCACGTTATCAACTTTCAACCCTTTCTGACATAATTTGCTATTTTAATGCATTTACTGATTTGTTTTGAGCTAAATGGCCCTGAAATTGAAAAGCACTACAAATGAACTCTGAAAAGGTTGAATCTTGGCATGGTATCATCATTTCACCCGCATATCATGTGCAAAAAAGTAGAGAGGGTCACGGCAAAAACTTGATGCACTTCGTGTACAAACTGGACAATCTCTTTCAAAGTATCGGGGTTTCGGACGAAAAGTCATCTGTTACACCGTCAATTCAAAAATTTAATAACTTATTGCAACTCCGGACTTACTTTGCGTTCAGCAGGCGCCATTCAAAGCCACGTCATCAACTTTCAACCCTTTCTGACATTATTTGCTATTTTTAATGCATTTACTAATTTGTTTTGAGCTAAATGGCCCTGAAATTGAAAAGCAGTACAAATGAACTCTAAAAAGGTTGAATCTTGGCATGGTATCATCATTTCACCCGCATAGCATGTGCAAAAAAGTAGAGAGGGTCACGGCAAAAACTTGATGCACTTCGTGTACAAACTGGACAATCTCTTTCGAAGTATCAGGGTTTCGGACGAAAACTCATCTGGTACACCGGCAACTAAAATTTTAATAACTTATTACAACTCCGGACTTATTTTGCGTTCAGCAGGCGCCATTCAAATCCACGTCATCAACTTTCAACCCTTTCTGACATAATTTGCTATTTTTAATGCATTTACTGATTTGTTTTGAGCTAAATGACCCTGAAATTGAAAAGCACTACAAATGAACTCTGAAAAGGTTGAATCTTGGCATGGTATCATCATTTCACCCGGATAGCATGTGCAAAAAAGTAGAGAGGGTCACGACAAAAACTTGATGCACTTCGTGTACAAACTGGACAATCTCTTTCGAAGTATCAGGGTTTCGGACGAAAACTCATTTGTTACACCGGCAATTAAATTTTTTAATAACTTATTACAAAAGAAACTATATAAAAAAACTATTAACAAATAAATAAAGCAGAAAAGAAGAAAACTATATAAAAAACTACTCGAAATAAATAGAAGAAAATAAATAAAGGTAAAAGAAAAAACTATATAAAAAATTACTCAGAAATAAATAGAAGAAAATAAATAAAGCAGAAAATAAAAACTATATAAAAACTACTCAGAAATAAATAGAAGAAAATAGATAAAGCAGAAAAGAAAAAACTATATAAGAAAACTACTCAGGAATAAATAGAAGAAAATAAATAGAGCAGAAAAGAAAAAAAATATAAAAAAATTACTAAAAATAAATAGAAGAAAATAAATAATGTAGAAAAGAAAAAAACTATATAAAAATTGGTGGGGCGCCGCCCAGTGGGCCTGCCAGACCTCGGGTGTGCAAATTCAGGCCTAGAAGGGCGAGCAGGCTCACAGGGCAGCGCGCCGTAGTTAGGCCCAGAAGCCTGCTATATAGAGGAGTTCGAAGGAGCAGCCGCGGCTAGGTTTATAAACCAGTGCGGCTGACCTTCGCCCGGCGAGGTGGGACTAAACTTTGCGCCCCTCACCTGGCAGCGCACACCCTTTAGTACCGGGTCGTGGCACCAACCTATACTAAAGGTGGGGCCTTTAGTACCGGTTGGAGCCACCATCGGGTACTAAAGGGTGGCGCTTCCCGCTGCTTGGCCTGGCCAAAATTGACCTTTAGTACCTGGTCGTGGCTTCAACCGGTACTAAAGGCCCATCCTATATAAGAAAACACTTCAAAACATTCAGTTTCTCTTCTTCCACTTCTCTCTGCCGCTGCCCCGCCGTCCCGCACCGTCGCCTCCCCTGTTTATTAGCTAGCTAGCTAGTGATGTATTCGATATATAAGATTCGAGATGATGTATTCGAGATTATATATATTATTAGAGACGATGTATTCGAGATTATATATTATTCGAGACGATGTATTCGAGATTATATATTATGTACTATAATTCAGTTTTTCCTTATTGATTGCATCCATGCATTGTAATTTGAATACTAAATTGTTTTATATTTCTTCTGGATTAGTTAAATAAAAGCTATGGCGGACAATACCGGCAGAGAGGGAGAAGAGACCCTGTTCGAGATCATACGCAGTCCTCACGGGCCAGATGATCAGAATGAAGACTATGACGGCTCCGAATATCTGAACAATACCGAGGAGGGTGATGATATGATATTCGATCGCGACGACCGAATTGATGAAGTCCATGAACTGTTAAGGAGATCAATATTCGTACAGGCCATGAAGCAGGAGCCGGGGAAGGATTTATGTGTGAAAGGATCAATATGGTTGACTAGAGGGGGGGGGGGGGGGTGAATAGGCAACTAACAATTTTTAAGGTTTTCTTTACCAATTTAAACTTTGCAATAATAAAGGTTGTCTAGAGTGCAACTAGGTGAGCAACCTATATGATGCAACAACAATAAGCATACAAGCAAGCAAAGGATATAACACAAATAAGCTTGCACAAGTGAAGGCACGAGATAACCAAGAGTGGAGCCGGTGGAGACGAGGATGTGTTACCGAAGTTCCTTCCTTTTAAGGGAAATACGTCTCCGTTAGAGCGGTGTGGAGGCACAATGCTCCCAAGAAGCCACTAGGGCCATCAGATTCTCCTCACGCCTCACACAATGCGAGATGCCGTGATTCCACTATTGGTGTCCTTGAAGGCGGCGACCGAACCTTTGCAAACAAGGTTGGGGCAATCTCCACAACAATTGGAGGCTCCCAACAACACCACGAAGCTTCACCACAATGGAATATGGCTTCGAGGTGACCTCAACCGTCTAGGGTGCTCAACACCCAAGAGTAACAAGATCCGCTAGGGATAAGTGGGGGGAATCAAATTTCTCTTGGTGGAAGTGTAGATCGGGGCCTTCTCAACCAATCCCGAGCAAATCAACAAGTTTGATAGGCTAGGGAGAGAGATCGGGCGAAAATGGAGCTTGGAGCAACAATAGAGCTTTGGGGGAAAGAGGTAGGGCAAATTTGGGGAAGAAGACACCTATTTATAGTGGGGGAACCAATCCAACCGTTACCCACCAACCAGCCTCAAGACAGAAGCGGTACTACCGCTTAGCAGGGCGGTACTACCGCTTATAAGCGGTACTACCAAGACCTCCCAGTGATCTTGCCACAATGACAAGGGAAACAGGCCCTGTCCCGAGCGGTACTACATGCGGAAGTACAGCGGTACTACCGCTTGGAGCGGTACTACCGCCCCATCGCCGCAGCTAGTACCGTAAAACCCGACACGAGAAAAAGCAGTCGAGAATCGAGGCGGTAGTAGCCCGGAACCACTGCGGTACTACGGCCGAAGCTTACAAGTGGTACTACCGCTCGTGGAGCGGTACTACCGCTTGAGGAGCTTCGGCGGTACTACCGCTGAGGACCGCGGTACTACCGCTGGGACAGGACAGGTGGGCAAAGATAAAGGAAAGATAGCTCCAAAGAAGCGGAAAAAGGGAACGTGTATGATAGGGATGTGTACGTGTTGATTCCACCCTAGCCTAACCAAAGAGGATCCCCTCTTGATAGTACGGTGACTCCTACGAAACTAGACCACCAGCATAGAAACGAAGGAGCTACACCGTCTTGAATAAAACACCGAGGGGAAGTAATCGTCTCGTGCCAAAGGATGAATCTCTGAAAGAACTCAACACACATGATTAGTCCGCAAAAGCATTGTCATCAATCACCAAAACACCTTGGGGATAAAAATTCCCTTACAATCTCCCCCTTTTTGGTGGATTGATGACAATACAGGATTTGCATAAACATGAAAGATATAGGATCAGCGCAAAGCCCCGCCGTCCTAAAATGTAGAAGGGCTCCCCCTGGATGTGTGTTGTCTAGATAAGTGCTTTGGACTGCACGACACAGATACCAGGATCAACGCTCCCCTACATTTTAGAGACCAACTACCTAAGCATGATATATGAGAGCAATATGAGATAACAGGATAAGCATGCAACTCATAAGCTAGATAGACATAGATAAAGATATTCGAAAGATAAGGTAGCATATGTCTCACACCATATGACTAGAACTTAGGTCTCACTGACACAAACCAGGCACAAACCAAACCAGGCAAATGCGAGAAAACACAAACGACGCGAGGAAACACACAAATCCCTAAACTCTCTCCCCCTTTGGCATCTAGACACCAAAAAGGAGAGGGAGTGAGGCTACAGCTCCAGGTGAGAGCAAGAGAATCAGATCTCAGCGGGAACGTCTGCGCCACCATCGTCGGTCGGGAAGTTCTCGGCATCACAATCGGTCCATGGGCAGTGCTGCTGAATCCACTCCTCCTCCTCAGTAAGCTGGTCCTCAGATCCACTGTTAACTGTGGCACCCAACTGGCGCATGAGCTCCTTGTGACGACGACGGGCCTTCTTCTCACCCACATGAGTCATGTACTGACCGTGAGCCTCCATGCAGAACAAATTCTTCATCTTCAGCTTGAGCCTCTTTGCCCAAGAGGGCTCTGTCGCAGAAGGCACATAGTCATCATCATCCTCAGCCTCAGTCTCAGCCTCCTCCTCGGTCTCCATGGCAGTGGCAGACGAAGGAACTCCAGATTTAGGGACCTGAAAGCCCCAGTTGTCCTTCTTCCTCAGACGCTTAATGTCGTGAGAAACCAACTCCCCGGTCTCTAGCATCACCTTGGGATAGACACGACCCCAGGCCTGCTCAATAAGTAGCATGATGAACGGGCCATAAATCGGGCACTTGCGCTCGGAGATAGCAGATAACAGCTCAGACCACATAACATGAGAAATATCCAGTGACTCTCCGGTGTTTTGCTCCTTCTCACGCTGGCAGAAGAGAAGCATGTCCACGAGATAAGAGTGAACCATATCTAGATTCCCGATGCGAGGGAAAAGAGTCTCACGGAAGACACGGTGAAGAATGTCCAGAAAGGCAGGAAGCTCATATGTTTCCTTCTTCATCTCAGGGTTGACCTTCAAAGTGCGGTAGGGCCATAGAGCTTGCTTGTGAGTGGCGGAGATGTTGCGGTGAGGACGAAAGCCGACAGGGGACTCAAGCCCTCGATCTTCCACCCCAACCAGATTCATGAACGCCTTCCATTTGACTGAAAGCAACTGGCCATTGGTCATCCAAGTCAGTGTCCTGTCCTCATCAGTCCCGAGATGAACCATGGCATAGAATTGGGCCACCATATCAGCATCATAATCTTTGTTGAATTGCATGACACCAAGAATGTTCAGCTGAGTGCACATCCAAGAGCTTCACCAAAATAATCGGATCCTTCTCCATATGGTCGGTGTCGATGGAGTGCACGTTAACATAGAGGTTCTTCTTGGCCTTGAGAACATCAAAGAAGATGGAAAACTGAAACCTGTTCCAGAACGGACGGTTGACCATAGTGGGATCTTGGTCTGCCTCATAGGGGTTGCGGCGACGTCGTGCCCAGAACTCCTTGGCTGGCATTTCTGGCACAGTTTTGCCTGGCTTCGGCTTGACACCAGGCGTCTTCTGGAGTTGGGGTGGAGGAGCGGCACTTGAGGAACCTCCTGCAGATTGGGGTGGAGGAGCAGCACTTGAGGAACCTCCTGCAGACTCAGTTGTATGGTACCTCTTGGACGTGGCACGACCGGGGTTGACACGCCGAGCCTGATGCTCATGGAGCTTATCACCTAGAACCACACACACGAACACGCAAACAACCAGAAAGAACGAGCATAAGCCACCAAGCAAAAACAAAACGGATCACTGAATAGTAGAAGTATGGTGGAAACTGGTAGAGGGCGGTAGTACCGCGGCCTGAGAGCGGTAGTACCGCTCCAAGGGGAGCGGTAGTACTGCTTGAGACTGGAAACAGCAGTTTCCTACTGCCGTGGTCAGATCCGGCACTACCGTCCTACCAAATTCAAAAATACTCCTACCAAACACTAATCCAAACTGCCTAGAGGCCTTCTCCATCCTACTCAAGCCTAGATTTGGCCAAAAATCTAGAGATGCAACTACTATTGCCCCTAGGATGCTAGATTGGAAATCTAGACAAGAAGAAAGAGGGAACGGAGGCAATACCGGCATCCATGGCAAGAGGACAAGGTGGGGATCGACTCCACCGAAGGAAATGGAGAGGAGCGCCCCAGAGAGGGAGATCCGCCGGAGCCCTCCCGCGGCGCCGGTTGCTGGAGAGACGAACAGGGACGTGGGGGCGAGCGAATGGGTGTGGGGGAGAAGAAAACTCCCCCTGCCCCCGACATAACCCCCTGCCCCCGCCTGCATGGCGGTAGTACACACAGCTGGTCTTGTAGTACCACAGCACCACCAGCGGTAGTACCGCTCAGCAACCACATGCCTCTAAACACACGGCTTAAGCTCAACGAAAAACGGGAAAAACTCAGCCAAGAGAAAGGAAAAACCAACAAGGCTACAAACACACAAACAACGGACCAGAACACACCTCTTTTAAAACAGGGCGGTGGTCGAGGCCACATATGTTTGAGTCAAGAGGTATGGCGTCGCGAAGATTTTAACCTTGGACCCATGACCAAAACTCGTCCTTGAAGCACTAGTACCATACAAATATGGTTAAAGTGAAAGACTAGATCAATTTATGCATAATGGGGGGAGGGAGAGTTCATTGAGAGAACAACACTCCCCCTATGTCCATGCCTACATCTAAACTAGACAACAAGTTGAGTGTGGTGGTGGGGGGTGGGTGCACGGGTTCAAGTCACATTGCTCAAATCAATGATATTTAGCTCACGCCTTAACTCGCGAAATCTTGCTTCATCCAAGGGCTTCGTGAAAATATCTGCAAGGTTATCATGAGTGTTGACATACTTGAGCTCGATCTCCCCTCGCCTAATGTGATCCCGGATGAAGTGATACCGAATCTCAATGTGCTTTGTCTTGAAGTGTTGCACCGGGTTGAGAGAAATCTTGATGGCACTTTCATTATCACACCAAAGAGGCACTTTGTCGCAAATGACACCGTACTCCTTTAAAGTTTGCCTCGTCCATAGGAGTTGAGCACAACAACTACCGGCCGCCACATATTCCGCTTCGGTGGATGAGAGAGACACACAACTTTGCTTCTTGGAAGACCAACTTACCAAAGAGCAACCAAGAAATTGGCACCCTCCGGAGGTGGACTTCCTATCCACTTTGTCTCCGCCTAATCGAATCAGTAAATCCTTCAAGCTTGAAGTTTGCCCTCTTGGGTACCATAAGCCAAAGTTTGGGGTATGAGCCAAATATCGAAAGATCCGCTTGACCGCCACATAGTGACTTTCCTTCGGTGCAGCTTGAAACCGTGCACACATTCCCACATTTAACATGATGTCCGGTCTAGATGCACAAAGGTAAAGAAAGGAGCCAATCATGGAGCGATATACCTTTTGATCCACCGCTTTACCATTGGGATCAATGTCAAGTTGGCACTTGGTAGGCATTGGTGTAGTAGCCGGCTTGACATCACTTAGCTTGAATCTTTTGAGCATGTCTTGAGTGTATTTGGCTTGGTTGATGAAGGTTCCTTCTCTTCTTTGTTTAATATCAAAACCAAGGAAGAACTTCAACTCTCCCATAGAAGACATCTTGAACTTGGAGGTCATGAGAGCGGCAAATTCCTCATTGAAAGCTTTGTTAGGGGAACCAAAGATAATATCATCAACATATAGTTGGCATACAAACAACTCCCCGTTGACCTTCTTAGTAAAAAGAGTGGGATCGATTTGCCCCACCTCAAATCCACGATCTTGTAGCAAGTCGGTAAGGTGGTCATACCACGCACGTGGGGCTTGTTTAAGGCCATAGAGTGCCTTATCGAGTTGATACACATGATCCGGGAAGTAGGGGTCCTCGAACCCGGGGGGTTGCTTGACATAGACCAACTCATTAATAGGACCATTAAGAAAAGCACTTTTTACATCCATTTGTTGCAACTTAAAGTTGTGATGGGAAGCATAAGCAATCAACAAACGAATGGATTGAAGGCGAGCAACGGGAGCAAAGGTTTCACCGTAGTCGATACCCTCGACTTGGGAGTAGCCTTGTGCTACCAATCTTGCCTTGTTGTGAATGATGTTCCCATGAGCATCTTGCTTGTTCTTGAAGATCCACTTGGTTCCAATGACGTTGTGGTTCCCCGATGGACTTGGCACCAATCTCCACACCTTGTTGTACTCGAAGTTGTTGAGCTCTTCATGCATGGCATTGAGCCAATCCGAGTCTTCGAGCCCCTCATAGACCTTTTGGGGTTCAACACAAGAGACAAACGCGTGATGTTCACAATAGTTTGCCAATTGTCTACGAGTGCTTACCCCTTTTCTTAGGCTTCCAACCACATTCTCCATGAGATGGCCTTTGGTGGTGAGTTTGGACGCAATCTTGGCGGCACGACGCTCTAATTCCTCCTCGGAGGTGAGGTGAGGAGGGGTCACTCGATCATCTTGAGCGCCGTCTTGAGCATGTTCTTGATCTTGAGCATGCTCGGGGGAGAGATCTTGACCTTGGGCATCATTTGGTGTGTCACCATCGTCTTGAGCATGATCTTGCCCTTGGTCTTGTTCAAGAGGTTGAGGGCCTTCACTTTGTTCTTTGGAAGCGTGTGGGTCTTGAGTAGGTGATGGCTCCACTTGAGTGGAGCATTGTCCTTCTCCTTCGGCCACAAGGGGTTCCTCAATGGGTAGAATATGACCAATACCCATTATTCTTATGGCTTGGGGAGGAATTTCATCACCTACATCACAAGTACCACTTTGCTCCACTTGGGAGCCGTTATTCTCATCAAACTCCACGTTACACGTCTCCTCAATAAGTCCTGTGGATTTATTGAGGACACGGTAAGCATGAGAGTTTGTAGCATAACCAACAAATATGCCCTCATGAGCTCTAGCTTCAAATTTAGACAAACGAACACCTTTCTTGAGAATGAAACACTTACACCCGAACACCGGAAGTACTTGAGATTGGGCTTGTTTCGGTGAGTATCTCATAAGGAGTCTTGTTCAAGCCTTTGCGGAGATAGAGCCGATTGGATGCATGACATGCGGTGTTGATGGCTTCGGCCCAAAAGTTGTATGGAGACTTGAACTCCGCCATCATGGTCCTTGCCGCATCCATCAACGTCACGGTTCTTCTCTCTCGCAACACCATTTTGTTGAGGGGTATATGGTGCTGAATATTGATGCTTGATCCCTCATCACTAAGAAACTCATCCAAGGTGTAGTTCTTGAACTCGGTGCCGTTGTCACTTCTTATTGTCAAGATCTTTGCATTATGTTGACGTTGAGCTTCATTTGCAAAGTCGATGACAGTTTGTTGAGTCTCACTCTTCCTCTTGAAGAAGTATACCCAAGTGTATCTTGAATAATCATCCACAATCACCAAGCAATACTTTCTACCCCCAAGACTATCAAAGGATGGAGGTCCAAAGAGGTCCATGTGCAGGAGCTCCAAGGGTCTCTTCGAGTAGATGATAGTCGTGGGAGGGTCAGAAGTTTCATGAAGCTTTCCTTCGATACAAGCACTGCAAGCACGATCTTTGGCAAAACTAACATTTGTTAGTCCACGGACATGGTCCCCCTTGAGAAGACTTTGCAAAGATCTCATATTGACGTGGGCTAAACGGCGATGCCAAAGCCATCCCACGTCAACTTTAGCCATTAGGCATGTCGCGGTCTTAGTGGGTCGCTCCGAAAAGTTTATCACATAGAGACCGTTCTCGACATGCCCAACAAAAGCTACTTTAAGAGTCTTGCTCCACAAGAGGGCCACGGTATCAATGTCAAAGAAGGTGGCAAAACCCATGAGTGCAAGTTGACAAACGGAAAGCAAATTCTATGCAAGGGACTCAACAAGCATGACTTTCTCGATCGTTAGATCATGAGAAACGACAACCTTGCCAAGACCCAATACCTTAGAATGTGAGGCATCACCCCACTCGACATTGGTGGGCATAGATGGGATCTTTTGCACGTCCACCACCAAGTCCTTGCTCCCGGTCATATGATTTGTTGCTCCACTATCGAGCAACCATGACCCCCCACCGGAAGCAAACACCTACAAGAGATCAATGCTTGGTTTTAGGTACCCATTTAGTAATGGGTCCTTTGATGTTAGTAACGAGGGTCTTAGGAACCCAAATAGACCGTTCAATGTATTCATGAGGAGAACCAACAAATTTGGCATAAACATGCCCATCACTAGCGCGGCATAACACATAAGAAGGATTAAAGTCGCCGGCTATGTTCGGAGGGGTGGCGTTGCCCTTCTTGGCATTGCCACCCTTTGCATGGTTCTTCTTCTTCTTGGAAGCACCCTCTCCCTCCCTCACTAAAGTTTGCTTGAGAGGAGGAGGTTGCTTGGTCTTGTCATTCTTCTTCTTGTTCTTGGGCTTAAAAGTAACCCAATCCCTCCTTGACACAACTTCCTTTTGATTACTCAAAAGGTCGTTAAGGTTCTTATCACCTTGTATGCATGTGACAAGGCCTTTTTCAAGTTGCTCCTTCAACTTAGCATTCTCCTCAACAAGATGCACATGCTCACAACAAGGGTTAGTAGTATTCGCATTATAAATCAATACCATATGAGGAAAGGTGTCTTTCTCCTTGGTTAGCTTCACTTGGAGTTGATCATGAGACTCTTTGAGACTAGCATGAGCACCCTTCAAGACTTTGTGAGCCTTGTCGAGAATGTCAAATTCCTCGTTGAGTCTAGCAAGATCAACTCCAAGTTTTGCCTTCTCGGAGCTTAGCACACGAGACACAACAAGAGCATGATCAAGATCTTTCTTTAATTTAGCATGATCATCGTTGTATGACTCCTCAAGAGCCAAACGAAGACCACACTCTTCCTCAAGAGCATTGGAAAGATCCGAAATCTCATCGGCATAGTCACGACTATGCCCTTCCATCTTAGAGATGGTTTCTTCATGAGCCTCGATCATGTCATTGGCTTCACCAAGTTGTTCCAAGAGAGCAACGAAGTGCTTCTTGGATTTTCCCTTGAGTTTACCCATAAAGGTCTCAAACTCATTATCCTCCACATTAGTCCCCTCATGTTCATCAATGCAATCCACAAAGAAGAATGATTGATGATGGTAGTTTTGATGTTGGGGTTACCTTGTTGGTGGCTTTAGCCATGAGGCACTTGGCGGTGATGCTTTCATTAGGTGAGTCGAAGAGAGACACCCGAGGAGTCGTCGCAATGGCAACGGAGGCCATGGCAACCGACTCACCATCTTCATCATCATCATCATCCTCATTGTACTCTTCTTGAACCACCAAAGCTTTGTGAGGAGCCTTCTTGGTGAAGTTGCTCTTGTTGGGGAAAGACTTGGCCTTGTCCTTACGGATGAGCTTGCCACCATTGTCTTCCCTCTTCTCATATGGGCACTCCGCAACAAATTGACTCACATTGCCACAATTGAAGCAAGTCCTCACTCGTTGCTTGCCCTTTGCGCCACTTGAGTTGCTCTTGTTGAAGTTGGGCCTTGAGTTCTTCTTGCTCCAAAATTGCCTTGAAGCAAGGGCCATGTGTCAGGACCCCGATTCCAAGTCACATCGACCTAGCTGGTAACACCTCATATCACTTTGCGGCCTCACGCACGGTATTCCCACGGGTGTCGCCTTACCATGGCCGGGACCGTTTATGCCTTTTGGCTCACGATATGATAGTGTCGCTAGCATCCACATGACAAAGAACCCGGCCGACATGGCTAGTCGTGAACCCAAAGCGGCACCAACCTATGGGGACAGGCATACATGAAACACTTCGAGCATGTCGGTCATCAACGTATGAACTCGGGCTGTAGCCTTTGGGCTAACAGGACTCCGTATCCGGGCTGTAGCGGGCTAGGCAGGACTCCGAGTATCATCGCGTGACATTTCCCGAAGGGATGACATAGGAACGAAATGAATCACATGCCGCCAGTCAAGTGTCCAAGCAGTAGTTTGGGCTAGCAGGACTCGTGAACCGGGCAGAAGCGGACTACTATCGCCGAAGCACAAGACTACATTTCCCCATATGAGAGGCTGCCAAGGATAAACAACTAGTTTGTCGGATCCCACTCATACCAAGCATTTCAATCATACACATAATATGCCCGATATGAGTAAATACAACAAGGCATCACAACAAAACTCTACAACTCAAGTACTTTATTTAAGAGGCCCGAGGAGCCATACATAACATAGTCATACAGGTAGGGGTCACATGACCCAACACTCAAGTCATACAATCACACAAGCACATGCGGAAGCAAACCAGTCTGAGTACAGACTCTAGAAAGAAAGAAAGCTTGTTGGAGCCTTTCTATCTACAATGGCCCTTCACAAGTCTTAGATCGCCACCTGGGTGGCTAGCTTACTCGTCGAAGTCAACATCTACATAGAATCCGTCGGAGGGGTAGTATAGTCCTCTAAAAATATTGATTACAAACATGAGTACAAAAGTACTCTGCAAGTCTTACCACGTAATCCTATCATACATGCACATTCTCAAGGAAGGAAGTGGAGTTATTTGCAGCAAGCCAGCTTTGACTCTTGGCTAAGCTATCCACGTGACACACTTTGTAAAGCATTTTGTCGTACACGAGTCCACTAATCACCATCACAATACTCCACCGTGGATCCTCTCTCGTCATCCCCGAGAGGGCCATCCACGATACTCACACTTATCTTGAGGCTTTTAGTAGTATCCATTTACTTGTCTATGAACTGATATAGGTAACCCAGAAGTCCTTCTCCGTGGACACGGCTATTCAATAGATCATATTTAACCCCTGCAGGGTGTACTTCTTCACACACGCTCACCACTTATCGTCGCGTTTACGACATGTACTCAACAACCTTCAAGCGGAAGCCCAACGTGGGTGTCGGCCTCAGCCTACCCAAACACTCAAGTCCCTAGTCCAGGTTTATCGCCTATTCGGTTCCATCCGCAGGAGTCCGCCGAGGTTTCCAATACAGCCCCGAACGATGTGTGCAGGGTTCCCGAGATACCAAACGGGCACTCGGTACACCGGCCACGGTGCCTACCGCAACACAACCCACCCCTAAGGTCAGCGTTGCGTGCGGCCCCCAGCATGCTACAAACACCAGAAACTACTTGCAACTCCCGGACTATGAACAGGGGTGGTTAAGAAGCCGAGAGGGTCAATTAAGGATCCCAATGTGTGGTAGTAACTGTTTCATGGATCACAAACACAGATCTCAGTTCTTAAGTTCGGCTTCAATGAAACAACCCACCATGTACTCCTACATGGCCTCTCATCGATACCTTTACCAAATCGTGTTCAACACTTTCACTCTCGAACCAACACAACCTTTCACTCCAGTTCATCATCCCGATGAGCCGGACGACACAACTCTAAGCATAGCAAGCATAGCATGGTAGGAATCACAAACATGGCTCAATCAACTCCTACACATACTAGTGGGTTTCATCTAGTTCTTGTGGCAATGACAGTCATGCAAAGGAAGTGGGTTCAACTACCGCAGCACACAACAGTTGAATCGCGTTGTCTTAATGCAGTAAACGAGAGCAGAAGCGAGAACATGGGTTTGTATCGGAATGATCAATGAATTGCTTGCCTGATGGAACTGGGGTAGAGAACTGCCCTTCAGATGGATAGTCGAGGTTATCTTCGGGGGCAGAACCTATCATGAAAGCACACCGAAATAAACACACAAGACAATATGCAACAATATGATGCATGCTATGACATGGCAATATGGATGTGTGTTGGCCTAATGCAAGTTGAAAGAACAGGGGATGAACTCATTTGAATCAAAGATTCAAATGATAGCTCATTTGAGTTAGTCCTAATGGTGCAATTCCTTATTCTGGTTATTCAGCATAGTTAAATTGTTTTAACATGCATGAAACCTGTACCAATGGATAGAGTGTATTTTTCTGATAATTTTTCATATATAAATCTTTGCATTTGGAGTTATAGGTAAAAAGTTATAAGCATTTGAAATTTGAATTATATTCTGAATTTACTATATCAAAATAAATCCAGAATTTGAATTAATGCGTCAAGATGAGGTCAGCGTGACGTCGGGGTCAACGGGTCGTCCAGGTCAAACTGACCAGTGGGACCCGCATGTCGAGTTAGTTTAACCAATTAACTTAATTAGAACTAATCCTAATTAGTTAACCGGGGTCCACCGTCATTGACTCAGACAGTCAACAGGCCCTGATCGTGGGTCGATGGTCAACTCGCATGGCGCTCAGTCTTGGCGAGGCCAAGCGGGCGGAGCAAAGTGCTTTTGCACTTTCCGCCACCAAATGGGCGCGGGAGCATCTACGTGGAGCTGGAGATGAGCCGCGGCTTTTGGTGAGGTTAGTTGGGGTCGGGGTGGCGGAGTTGGCACCGCGACGAGTCGGGCGGCGGCCGGGCTCGGGTGATGTCGAACTAGTTGCTAGGGGGCAAGGGGAGGCGCGTGGAGTGCATAGTTAGACTCAACGCGACACGGTGAGTGCGATGGACACGGTGGCGTGGCCGTTGGGTGACCGGAGCTTCGTCGGCGACGAGCTCCGCGGCGGTGGGTTCGGGCGATCGTGGTTGGGACGTTGTGGTGCGCGAGGAAGAGAATGGAGAGGATGGGGAGGAAGCAGGCTCACAGCGATCCCAGAGAGAGCCTCGTCGGGTCGGGACGGTCTCGATGCGGGCGGCGGCGGCGAGGGGATCTCCGCGGCTTCGAGCTCGGCCGAGGTCGGTGTAGTGGCTTGGGCACTTAGAGCGGCGGGACTCGGCTAGCTAGGGGTAGTGGAGGCGGCGGAGCTGCTGGACATGGTGGGGAGGAGTATGGACGGCGGGGAGCACGGTGTCGGCGGTGGCGCGTCGGCGATGGCGTCGGCCAGGTTGGGGGAGAGCGAGAGAGAGGAGGCAGGGGGAGACTGGCGTGTCCGGGGGGTCGGGGCGACGACGTGGAGGCCGTCCAGGGCGGCGAAGCGGCGAGGAGGTGAAGCAGGGCGGCGGCCAGCTGCGTGGCGCGCCCTGCGCTCGCCGGCGGGCACCAGTTGCTGCTCACTGGCGAGCCAAGCAGCTACCTGGGCTGCTGTTGGGCTGGGCGGCAGGTGGGCGCACGCAGGCATGATGTAAGTATTTTCCTTTTTTAGTCTTTTTCTAATTTCTGTAACTTTGTGGGGTTTATTTAAAATACCAAATCTATTTTAAAAATCACCAAAATGCTCCTGGTCACTTGTTGGAATATTCCCAACATGAAACATTTTGGTTTGACAATTTTTGAACATTTAAAATATTTTATATAATTAAAAATGCTCAAGTTCAAAACTTGTGAATTAATCCTAGGAACTTTGGATGACCTAGAAAATGATCCACCTCCTTTGACATGGGTTCTGAACCAAAGTAAAGAGGATGAACATTTTGAAGGGCATTTCGGATTCATTGAAATAATTTTTAGTAAACCCTAGTTGTTTTAAGGGGGTGTTCTGGGGTTTCCTGCCTTCCCCATTTCAAATTCAAATGAAAGTTAAACATGATGCACACCCTAATGCATGGTCTTACTGGGATGTGACAACTCACCCCCACTCAAAAGAATCTCGTCCCGAGATTTAGGATCTGTTGCGAAAAAGGTGGGATACTCAAGTCGAAGACGATCCTCCCTTTCCCAAGTTGCTTCTTGCTCGGAATGGTTTGACCATTGAACCTTTAGAAACTTGATATTCCGACGTCGAGTGGTACGCTCGGCTTGATCGAGGATACGAACGGATATTCTCGATAGGTAAGGTTATCTTGGAGATCAAGCGTTTAGTGGTCACTCCACGGATAGGATCCGAGAAGCAACGCTGAGTTGGGAAACGTGGAAGACATCATGGACTCGGAAAGATGCGGAGGTAGTTCCAATTGGTAGGCAACTTCCCTCGTTTGGCAAGAATGCGAAAGGGTCCAATGTAACGAGGAGCCAACTTGCCTTTGATACCAAACGATGGGTTCCTTTAGAGGAGTAACCGAAGGTAAGCCTTTCGCCAATTTCATAAGCCATAGGCTTATGCTTGCGTCATATTGGCTCTTTTGACGAGATTGGGCTGTTTTCAATTTCTCTCGAATAACGCGAACCTGCTCTTACGCTTCTGAATCATGTCCGCCAAAGAGTTGTCTCTCCCGGTTTCGACCCGATTAAGATGCGTTCGACATTTCCGTCCATAAAGAACTTGAAAGGGCTTTGCCCAAGCTGGCTTAATAGCTATTGTTATAAGCTTAACTCGGCGAATGGAAGGCATTTCTCCCAATTCATGCGAAAGAGATGATGAAGCTCAAGCATATCCTCTAGGATTTGATTGACTCGTTCTACTTGACCACTTGATTGGGGATGGAAAGCGGTGCTAAAAGAGAGACGAGTTCCCATAGCGTTTTGGAAACTTTCCCAAAATCGAGAGGTGAAGAGACTCCCACGGCCTGAGTTAATCTCCAATGGAACACCATGAAGAGACACTATTCAAGAGATGTACAATTCAGCTAGCTGGCTAGCGGTTATACTCTCACGAACAGGTAGGAAGTGGGCTACTTTGGAAAGACGATCGATGACAACGAAGATAGCATTATTCCCTCTCTTGGTCCTGGGAAACCCGGTAATGAAGTCCATACCGATTTTATCCCATTTCCATTCAGGAATTTCCAAAGGTTGAAGGGTACCAGCAGGCCGTTGATGCTCTGCTTTAACTTGACGGCAGACGTCGCAGTTAGCAATGTATTGAGCGATTTCTCTCTTCATCCTAGTCCACCAAAACCTCTGGCGAGATCTTGATACATTTTAGTACTACCGGGATGAATGGTGAGAGGAGAGTCATGAGCTTCCTTAGGATCAATTGCCGTAGCTGTTGTTTCTTGGGAACCACTAAGCGGTTTTCAAAGAAGACAACACTCGTTCATCTATGGAGAAACATTTAGCAGCTCCGCTAGCGATGTTCTCCTTAATCCGAGATATCCTCTATCATCTTCGCTGAGCAGCTATGATTCGATCCGTAAGGTCAGGTTTCGCCACCGGGGTGGAAAGGAATCCTCGAGGAACAATGTGAAGATTAAGCTTACGAAATTCCTCGTGGAGAATTGGTTGACTTTGTTGTAACATCAGATTGTTACAATAAGATTTGCGACTTAGTCGTCAGCCATGACATTGGCTTTGCACAGGGTGTAGGATATTCCTAAGTCGAAATCTGTAATCAACTCGACCCAACGTCTTTGCCTCGAGATTCAAACCGGTTGGGTGAAGATATATTTCAGACTTTGGTGATCGGTGTAGATTTCGCAACGATTACCCGTAAGGTAATGTCGCCAGGTTTTGAGTGCATGAACCATCGCCGCAAGCTCTAGATCGTGTGTGGGATAGTTATCCTCATGTGGACGAATCGTCGAGAAGCGTAAGCAATCACATGACGATCTTGCATGAGTATGCAACCTAGTCCTTGTCGCGAGGCGCCGTAATAGATAATAAAGTCCTTAGAGAAATCTGGTGGAACAAGTACGGAGCAGATGTCAGCGTCTTTTCAGTTCTGAAAGCTGAACTTCGACTTTGTGGCGCCCATTCGAACTTCTTATCTTTCTTGAGGAGTTCGGTTAGAGGTTTAGCAACTTTAGAGAATTCTCGATTTAAGCGGCGGCAATAGCTCGCTAAACCGAGGAAACTTCGAACTTGCTTGACCGATTCAGGTGGAGTCCAATCAAGGACGGCTTGAACTCGCTTCGGGATTGACAGCAATGCCCTTACCAGAGATTACATGTCCTAGATAGGTCACGGTAACCGAATTCACATTTAGAGAATTTGGCATAAAGGCGGTGCTCTCAAGTTTCATCAAAACTAGCCTTAGGTGTTCGGCATGTTCTTCCTCATTCTTGGAGTAGATGAGTATATCATCGAGGTATACTCTGATTTAATTTATCCAAATACTCCATGAAGATTGAGTTCATTAACCGAGAGAAAGTGGCTGGAGCATTGGTTAATCCGAAGGACATGACGGTGTACTCGTATTGGCCATAACGAGTAACAAAAGCCGTTTAGGTATGTCCCGTTTTGATTTTGATTTGATGGTAACCCAACCTCAAATCCATCTTGAAAAGACCGAGGATCCGCGAGCTGATCATACATGTGTCGTTGATCCCGGGAGCGGATACTTGTTCTTGATAGTGACCAAATTGACAGGTCGGTAATCTACAACCATCCGATCCGTACCATCCTTCTTCTTGACGAAGAGGACGGGCAAGCCCATGGAGATGAACTAGGACGGATGAAACCCTTTTGCAAGGACTCATCGAGTTGTTTCTTAAGTTCAGCTAGTTCTAGGGTGCCATCTTATAAGGTCTTCTAAGATTGGGACGGTTCGGAATAAGATCTATCACGAACTCGACATCCCCGTCGGGTGGAACACTGGCAGTTCCTCCGAAAGACATCCGGAAATCACGGACTACCGGAATATCTTGAGATCGGAAGGGGTTGGCATTTAAGGAGTAGAGTGGCGCTTAGACACTCGGGTTAAAACATCCTTTGTTTTGCCGAAGGATGGGTAAGTTGAACAGTTCTAGTAGAGCAATCAATCTTAGCGTAATGGGCTGACATCCAGTCCATACCCAAGATGATGTTTATGTCCGAGGACTTAAGAGCTATTAGAGATGCAAGAAAGACTAATCTGTCGACAAGAATCTCATTCCCATGACTTATTCTAGAGGTTTGCCATCTAGAACCAGGAGTTTGAATTTCCATGGAGGTAGGCATGTCACAGAATGTGGTGTTGTGCAATCGAGCATAGCTCTCAGAAATAAATGAATGAGATGCTCCAGTATCAAAAAGAACAGTTGCCGGATGGCAATTAACAAGAAGCGTACCGAGGACGACGTTGGGATCCTCATAGGTTTCTTCGGCAGAGACATAGTTGACATGGCCACGAGCGGTGGCAACTGGCTTAGCATAGGGCACCTTTCCTGCTGGCTTGCCGCGGCCAATAGACTTTCCAGCTTGATTGGGGTTGTTCTGGGGACACTCTCGAATATAGTGGCCCGTCTCTCCACACTTGAAGCAAGTGATCACATTTGGACGTGGAGCAGCACTAGCAGTTGGACCTCCATAAGTCTTGGGTGGAAAATACGGCTGGTTGGGGCGAGGCGCCTCAAAGGATGGCCTCGGGGTGTACCTGGGTGGTAGAGCAGTATTTGGGACCCAAACCCGGCGCTTCTGGGATCCAGAGCCGGATGACGATCCAGAATCACGGATGTGCTTGCGTGAAGCCTCAAAATCAGTCTGCTTGATTTGCTACCGATAGCCTTATTGACTAGCTTCGGAAAGAGGTACACTCATGCAGACGGAGATCTCGGCGTAGCTCAGGCTAAGTCCCTTGCGGAACCTTGCCTGCTTCTTAGCATCGGTAGAAACTTCTTGGGAGCATAACGTGCTAACCTCCCAAATTCACGGCAGAGGCATCCACCGTCACCGCCTTGGGTGAAACTGCAGAATTCCTCACGCTTATGCGGTCCATAAGACCTTCGGAATATGGTGCTCACGGAAGGCGGCACTGAATTCATCCCAAGTTGTAACTTGTCCAACCGGACGATAGCCTCATAATTTTCCCACCAGAGACTAGCGGGGCCTTCCAGATGATAGGCGGCAAAGGTAACCTTGTCAGCCTCAGCCACGTTGGCGGAACGCAGCTTGTGGTGGATCTTGGAGCCAATCATCTGCGTCGAGAGGCTCGACGGAACATTTGAATTTTGGAGGATATAGCTTGGCGAAATCATTGAGTGAAACCACATCGTTTCTTGGCTGGCGTGCTGTGTTTTGTTCAATCCGCCCAATAAGCGGTTGGTTTCGCGCTTATTGCGTTCGCTTCAAAGATCACCTCGCCAAGGATGGCGGTTGCGGCAGATTCACATTTCTGGCTGCACTGGCTTCTCCCTGCTCTGGAACAGCAGGAGTGTTGCGAGTGTTGACCATCCTGGGAGACAAAGCAAAGGTTTAAACCAGGATGGCAGAATCTAACAAGGAAGTGTGGAAGGTAATGGATAGCATGGAATGCAAAGATGTTCACCCGTATGACATGGTAATATAAAACTGCCATATATATATATACCAACGGTCATACACACCATTCATAGTTTAGTACAAGCCTGACGGAGTACCACTATAAGGAAAGGCGTTACATCTCATCGGAAGCATTCCAACTCCTATACATTATTTTTCTATACTTCCGGAATGATACACACTAAGTCGTATTCCACGAGTCACGCAGGACGGTGGAAACACAACTAGTACCATACTAGGAATACTACTACTATCTCAGGCAGCTCCATAGTAGTCCTCATAGAAGTCACCACCCCAGCTGAAGTGGAACATGATCGTCCGGAAGCAGACAATCTGTGGGGCCTGTGGACCATAAGGACTCGGATGTGGCCGTGGACCAACAAACGGTGGCGAGACGAGGCCCATGAGGGGAGTGATGCCTCCAACCTCACGCCACTCCATAAAGTCCGCAGACTCTCCCGCACGGGTACAAGTCTCTCATGTCCATATATCCGCTTGCACGGCAGTGCAAACCTAGTCGAGTAGCCCAAAGGATCGAACGGCATTAAAAGCTCCATACGCAAGGCCGGTTCTCACGGTCCTTGTCCTCCAAAGAACTCAAGAGTAGTACGAAGAGTGAGTCCTCATGGGATGCATCGCTGTACAAACCCGAAGATAGCCATGCGCCCGTGGAGGGATGGCATATAGCGGAAATCCGTGTTGCTCAAAGAAAGCAGTTCGCTCGAATAATAGTCATCATGGAATAGGCTGCATCTTGCACCGACATTCCAATAGTGATTCCGAGCCCATAAGAACGATGAAGTGGCTCAAGAGCTCGGAATAGGATGGGTAAATCCGACCGTGCATAGATATTGGCTTTGATTGAAATCCTAAACTGCTCCTCGACGGTATATTCAGGATACCATCGATAACCAGCCTCAATCATCACCCTAACCAACATGGCCGTGTGACCGCACACATCAATGCACGGGTCAGGCGAACCACTTGGTTACGGGGCGGTGGCCATCCGAAGCACAGCCACAATGCAAAGGCATTAGAATTTCTAGGAAAATCGGGCAGCATAACATCTGTAAATGCTCAAATCAGATTTGAGACATTTCAAATCAGATTGTAAAACCACTCAACAACATCATATCAAGGTTCGGTTCAAATGATAGCATACTAAAATTTAGTAGCACTGAATCGAGGATGTAACCAACAATCCTATAAGTTACTACGGATTAGTAACACGTGAACTCGATAGAGAGAAGAGAGCCTAGTCCTATACCCACGCCGAATGAGAAGAGGATGACTCGGATCGAGGGCATAAGGTAAAGGAGTAAAAAGAGCCTTACGTTCCCTCCCACAATCAATTCCCTACATATAACTAAAGCATTTCTAGACTCAACTTGACCAGTTTGGCTTAGCGAACCTACACAGCAGCCCCGCTCGATGCCAACGCTGTCGGGACCCGATTCCAAGTCACATCGACCTAGCTGGTAACACCTCATATCACTTTGCGGCCTCACGCATGGTATTCCCACGGTGTCGCCTTACCATGGCCGGGACCGTTTAGCCTTTTGGCTCACGATATGATAGTGTCGCTAGCATCCACATGACAAAGAACCCGGCCGACATGGCTAGTCGTGAACCCAAAGCGGCACCAACCTATGGGGACAGGCATACATGAAACACTTCGAGCATGTCGGTCATCAACGTATGAACTCGGGCTGTAGCACTGGGCTAACAGGACTCGGTATCCCGGGCTGTAGCGGCTAGGCAGGACTCGAGTATCATCGCGTGACATTTCCCGAAGGGATGGACATAGGAACGAAATGAATCACATGCCGCCAGTCAAGTGTCCAAGCAGTAGTCTTTGGGCTAGCAGGACTCGGTGAACCGGGCAGAAGCGGACTACTATCGCCGAAGCACAAGACTACATTTCCCCATATGAGAGGCTGCCAAGGATAAACAACTAGTTTGTCGGATCCCACTCATACCAAGCATTTCAATCATACACATAATATGCCCGATATGAGTAAATACAACAAGGCATCACAACAAAACTCTACAACTCAAGTACTTTATTTAAGAGGCTCCGAGGAGCCATACATAACATAGTCATACAGGTAGGGGTCACATGACCCAACACTCAAGTCATACAATCACACAAGCACATGCGGAAGCAAACTAGTCCGAGTACTGGACTCTAGAAAGAAAGAAAGCTTGTTGGAGCCTTTCTATCTACAATGGCCCTTCACAAGTCTTAGATCGCCACCGGGTGGCTAGCTTACTCGTCAAGTCAACATCTACATAGAATCCGTCGGAGGGTAGTATAGTCCTCTCAAAAATATTGATTAAGCAAATATGAGTACAAAAGTACTGCAAGTCTTACCACGTAATCCTATCATACATGCACATTCTCAAGGAAGGAAGTGGAGTTATTTGCAGCAAGCCAGCTTTGACTCTTGGCTAAGCTATCCACGTGACACACTTTGTAAAGCATTTTGTCGCACACGAGTCCACTAATCACCATCACAATACTCCACCGTGGATCCTCTCTCGTCATCCCCGAGAGGGCCATCCACGATACTCACACTTATCTTGAGGCTTTTAGTAGTATCCATTTACTTGTCTATGAACTGATATAGGTAACCCAGAAGTCCTTCTCCGTGGACACGGCTATTCGAATAGATCATATTTAACCCTGCAGGGTGTACTTCTTCACACACGCTCACCACTTATAAATGCGTTTACGACATGTACTCGGCAACCTTCAAGCGGAAGCCCAACGTGGGTGTCGGCCTCAGCCTACCCAAACACTCAAGTCCCTAGTCCAGGTTTATCGCCTATTCGGGTTCCATCCGCAGGGAGTCCGGCCGAGGTTTCCCATACAGCCCCGAACGATGTGTGCAGGGTTCCCGAGATACCAAACGGGCACTTTCGGTACACGACCCACGGTGCCTACCGCAACACAACCCACCCCTAAGGTCAGCGTTATGTGCGCCCCAAAGATGCTACAAACACGAAACTACTTGCAACTCCGGACTATGAACAGGGTGGTTAAGAAGCCGAGAGGGTCAATTAAGGATCCCAATGTGTGGTAGTAACTGTTTCATGGATCACAAACACAGATCTCAGTTCTTAAGTTGGCTTCAATGAAACAACCCACCATGTACTCCTACATGGCCTCTCATCGATACCTTTACCAAATCGTGTTCAACACTTTCACTCTCGAACCAACACAACCTTTCACTCCAGTTCATCATCCCGATGAGCCGGACGACACAACTCTAAGCATAGCAAGCATAGCATGGTAGGAATCACAAACATGGCTCAATCAACTCCTACACATACTAGTGGGTTTCATCTAGTTCTTGTGGCAATGACAGGTCATGCAAAGGAAGTGGGTTCAACTACCGCAGCACACAACAGTTGAATCGCGTTGTCTTAATGCAGAAACGAGAGCGAAGCGAGAACATGGGTTTGTATCGGAATGATCAATGAATTGCTTGCCGATGGAACTGGGGTAGAGAACGCCCTTTAGATGGATAGTCGAGGTTATCTTCGGGGGCAGAACCTATCATGAGAGCACACCGAAATAAACACACAAGACAATATGCAACAATATGATGCATGCTATGACATGGCAATATGGATGTGTGTTGGCCTAATGCAAGTTGAAAGAACAGGGGATGAACTCATTTGAATCAAAGATTCAAATGATAGCTCATTTGAGTTAGTCCTAATGGTGCAATTCCTTATTATGGTTATTCAGCATAGTTAACTTGTTTTAACATGCATGAAACCTGTACCAATGGATAGAGTGTATTTTTCTGATAATTTTTCATATATAAATCTTTGCATTTGGAGTTATAGGTAAAAAGTTATAAGCATTTGAAATTTGAATTATATTCTGGAATTTACTATATCAAAATAAATCCAGAATTTGAATTAATGCGTCAGCATGAGGTCAGCGTGACATCAGGGGTCAACGGGGTCGTCCAGGTCAAACTGACCAGTGGGACCCGCATGTCAGGGTTAGTTTAACCAATTAACTTAATTAGAACTAATCCTAATTAGTTAACCGGGGTCCACTGTCATTGACTCAGACAGTCAACAGGCCCTGATCGAGGTCGATGGTCAACTCGCCGGCGTCTAGCCGCCGGCGAGGCCAGGCGCGGCGGAGCAAAGTGCTTTTGCACTTTCCGGCCACCAAATGGAGCGCGGGGAGCATCTACGTGGAGCTGGAGATGAGCCGCGGCTTTTGGTGAGGTTAGTTGGGGTCGGGGTGGCCGGAGTTGGCACCGGCGACGAGTCGGGCGGCGGCCGGGGCTCGGGTGATGTCGAACTAGTTGCTAGGGGGCAAGGGGAGGCGCGTGGAGTGCATAGTTAGACTCAACGCGACACGGTGAGTGCGATGGACACGGTGGCGTGGCCGTTGGGTGACCGGAGCTTCGTCGGCGACGAGCTCCGCGGCGGTGGGTTCGGGCGATCGTGGTTGGGACGTTGTGGTGCGCGAGGAAGAGAATGGAGAGGATGGGGAGGAAGCCAGGCTCACAGCGATCCCGTAGAGAGCCTCGTCGGGGTCGGGGACGGTCTGATGCGGCGGCGACGGCGAAGGGGATCTCCGGCGGCTTCGAGCTCGGCCGAGGTCGGTGTAGTGGCTTCGGGGCACTTAGAGCGAGCGGGACTCGGCTAGCTAGGGGTAGTGGAGTGCGGCGGAGCTGCTGGACATGGTGGGGAGGAGTATGGACGGCGGGGAGCACGGTGTCGGCGGTGGCGCGTCGGCGATGGCGTCGGCCAGGTTGGGGGAGAGCGAGAGAGAGGAGGCAGGGGGAGACTGGCGTGTCCGGGGTCGGGCGACGACGTGGAGGCCGCCCAGGGCGGCGGCGAGGAGGTGAAGCGGCGGCGGCCAGCTGCGTGGGCGCCTGCGCTCGCCGGGCGGGCACCAGAGCTGCCTGCTGGCCGAGCCAAGCAGCTCATTGGCCTGCGGCTCTTTGGGCTGGGCAGCAGTGGGCTGCACAGGCGACAGTAAGTATTTTCCTTTTTAGTCTTTTCTAATTTCTGTAACTTTGTGGGGTTTATTTAAAATACCAAATCTATTTTAAAAATCACCAAAATGCTCCTGGTCACTTGTTGTAATATTCCCAACATGAAACATTTTGGTTTGACAATTTTGAACATTTAAAATATTTTATATAATTAAAATGCTCAAGTTCAAAACTTGTGAATTAATCCTAGGAACTTTGATGACCTAGAAAATGATCCACCTCCTTTGACATGGGTTCGAACCAAAGTAAAGAGGATGAACATTTTGAAGGGCATTTTGATTCATTGAAATAATTTTAGTAAACCCTAGTTGTTTTAAGGGGGGTGTTCGGGGTTTCTGCCTTCCCATTTCAAATTCAAATGAAAGTTAAACATGATGCACACCCTAATGCATGGTCTTACTGGGATGTGACACCATGTGTTCATGATAGTCATACTTCGTATCTTCGAGGTTGCTCTCTTCTTCTTCCTCCTCTCCTTCTTCTTCGACACAAACCTTGGCCTTCAAAGCGAGGTTGGGCTTCTTTGCTCTTTGGGAGCGAAGCACCGCATTGTCGGCGGTCTTTTCCAATATGCTCATAGCCACAAACTCATCCAACACATCACTTGAGGACAGGGTGTGGAAGTCCGGCCTTTGACGGATGACGGAGGAGGGCATCATTGCCTTGAGGAATTTGCGCTTGAACCAGTTGTCATCCGTGGCCTTACTTCCATGATCCCGGAGGGAGACTGCGAGCTTGGTAACTCTCCAATAGAGCTCACGAGGTTCTTCATCTTCTTTCATAGCAAACTCATCGGCTTCATCTTGCACCACTTCATAGTTGGAACGTTGAATGCTCGCGCTTCCTTGATAAAGGGAAACCACCTTGTGCCAAGCATCTTTGGCAAGGGAGTAGGGCCGGAGATGAGGGAGGTCTTCGGGAAGGATTGCTTCTTGGATGATGAAGAGAGCATTCTCATTGAATTGATGGTCCACGACTTCTCTAGGAGATAAGTTGCTCGGGTCATGCGGATAGAAACCTTCTTCAATGATTCTCCAAAGGTTAGTGTTCACATGATTTAAATAACGCTTAAAACGATAAGCCCAAGAATCAAAATCCTCCTTTTTATCAATCTTAGGAGGTGGACCGGCATGATTCAAATGAGTAGAAGGAATCGGTCCACCATAAACGGGAGGAGGTTGCACATGGGCGAAGATGCCGGTGTCATTCTTACCACTAGACGATGGGGCTTTCTCACTAATAGCTTCCCCCTTATCGGAGTTAGCATCCGTCCCCGTGTTGGCAGGATCACCCACTTTCACGGGTGCGGTGGAAAGTTTAAGCCCTTCTAGGAATTCCTTAAACATGTCCTTGACCTCGGTCATCATGGATGTTTTCAATGTGTCCAACGCCACATGGAATTCCTCACGAGAAATCGAGGTACCCCCATCTCCTGTAGATGATATCGGATTCGCACCGGAGTGCTCTCCCACATCATCTACGACGTCAACCATACTCTTCGGACGGTAAAGTCCTTAAAAAGAGACGAGGCTCTGATACCAATTGAAAGGATCAATATGGTTGACTAGAGGGGGGGTGAATAGGCAACTAACAATTTTTAAGGTTTTCTTTACCAATTTAAACTTTGCAATAATAAAGGTTGTCTAGAGTGCAACTAGGTGAGCAACCTATATGATGCAACAACAATAAGCATACAAGCAAGCAAAGGATATAACACAAATAAGCTTGCACAAGTAAAGGCACGAGATAACCAAGAGTGGAGCCGGTGGAGACGAGGATGTGTTACCGAAGTTCCTTCCTTTTAAGGGGAAGTACGTCTCCGTTAGAGCGGTGTGGAGGCACAATGCTCCCCAAGAAGCCGCTAGGGCCATCAGATTCTCCTCACGCCTCACACAATGCGAGATGCCGTGATTCCACTATTGGTGCCCTTGAAGGCGGCGACCGAACCTTTACAAACAAGGTTGGGGCAATCTCCACAACAATTGGAGGCTCCCAACAACACCACGAAGCTTCACCACAATGGAATATGGCTTCGAGGTGACCTCAACCGTCTAGGGTGCTCAACACCCAAGAGTAACAAGATCCGTTAGGGATAAGTGGGGGGAATCAAATTTCTCTTGGTGGAAGTGTAGATCGGGGCCTTCTCAACCAATCCCGAGCAAATCAACAAGTTTGATTGGCTAGGGAGAGAGATCGGGCGAAAATGGAGCTTGGAGCAACAATGGAGCTTTGGGGGAAAGAGGTAGGTCAACTTTGGGGAAGAAGACACCTATTTATAGTAGGGGAACCAATCCAACCGTTACCCACCAACCAGCCCCGCATAGAGCGGTACTACCGCTTGGGCAGGGCGGTACTACCGCACCCTCCCAGCGGTACTACCGCGCTGACAAGGGAAACAGGGCCCTGTCCCCCGAGCGGTACTACCGCGGAAGTACAGGCGGTACTACCGCTTGGAGCGGTACTACCGCCCCTACTGCCGCAGCTAGTACCGTAAAACCCGACACGAGAAAAAGCAGTCAAGAATCAAGGCGGTAGTAGCCCGGAACCACTGCGGTACTACGGCCGAAGCTTACAAGCGGTACTACCACTCAGGAAGCGGTACTACCGCTCGGGGGCGGTACTACCGCTTGACGAGCTTCGGCGGTACTACCGCTGAGGACCGCGGTACTACCGCTGGGACATGACAGGTGGGCAAAGATAAAGGAAAGATAGCTCCAAAGAAGCGAAAAAAGGCAACGGTTGTGATAGGGATGTGTACGTGTTGATTCCACCCTAGCCTAACCAAAGCGGATCCCCTCTTGATAGTACGGTGACTACTACGAAACTAGACCACCAGCATAGAAACGAAGGAGCTACACCGTCTTGAATAAAACACCGAGGGGAAGTATTCGTCTCGTGCCAAAGGATGAATCTCTGAAAGAACTCAACGCACACGATTAGTCCGCAAAAGCATTGTCATCAATCACCAAAACACCTTGGGGATAAAAATGCCCTTACAATGTGCATACTACGTTTGCGAGAACATTCGCATGATGACGTCCAAAAGGAGCAGATCTGATAGACAGCTATGGGTACGTTTGCCAGAACACTATACATAATTTTTACATCCCCCCTAACCTTTTAGTACCGGTTGATGTTGCCAACCGGTAGTAAAGGTCTGTCCCCGCCGGCTTGTGCCACTGGTGGCGCTTTAGCGGCGGGTCGTGCATAACCGGTACTAAGGGGGGGGGGGGGCTTTAGTCCCCACCCTTTAATGCCGGTTGCAGAACCGACACTAAAGGCCCTTACGAACCGGTGCTGTAGGCCGGTTCTGCACTAGTGCGCTACCCTTTCTGTCACTGGGCGAGGACACCGCAAGATTGAACCCATCACAAAGCACCTCTCCCATTGCAAGAAAACCAATCTAGTTGGTCAAACCAAATCGATAGATCGGAGAGAAGTACAAAGCTATCTTAATCATGCATAAAAGAGTTTAGAGAAGACTCAAATAATATCCATAGATAGCCTGTTCATAAATCCACAAGTCATCGGGTCTCAACAAACACACCACAAAAGAAGATTACATCGAATAGATCTCCAAGAAAATCGAGGAGAACATTGTATTGAAGATCAAAGAGAGAGAGAGAGAGAGAGAGAGAGAGAGAGAGAGAGAGAGAGAGAAGAAGCCATCTAGCTACTAGCTATGGAACCGTATGTCTGTGGTAAACTACTCACACATTATTGGAAGGGCAGCAAGGTTGATGTAGATGCCCTCCATGATCGAATCCCCCTTTGGCGGAGTACCAGAAAAGGCCCCAAGATGGGATCTCATGAGAACAGAAGCTTGCGGTGGTGGAAAAGTATTTTTGGCGCCCCTTTGATGTAGGGGAGTATTTGAGGATTTATAGTGTTGTAGTTAGGGTTAGGAGACCCCCGAGGGGCCCACAAGCCTAGGAGCGCCCCCCTGGGGCGTGCCCCTAGGGCTTGTGGCCTCCTCATGGGTCTTCTGGCCTCCTCCCAAAGCTTCCTAGGTTTCTTCTAGTCCAAGAAAAAACACCATAAAGTTTTATTCCGTTTGGACTCCCTTTGATATTCCTTTTCTGTAGAAGTCAAAAACAAGGAAAAAAACAGAAACTGGCATTGGGCACTAGGTTAATAGGTTAGTCCCAAAAATGATATTAGCATATTAATGATATAAAAAATTCAAAGTAGATAACATAATAGCATGGAACAATAAAAAAATTATAGATACGTTGGAGACGTATCAAGCATCCCCAAGCTTAATTCCTGCTCATCCTCGAGTAGGCAAATGATAAAAATAGAATTTTTGACGTGGAATGCTACCTAACATATTTATAAATGTAATTCTTCTTATTTTGGCATGAATGTTCAGATCCATATGATTCAAAACAAAAGTTTAATATTGACACAAAAACAATAGTACTTGAAGCATACTAACAAGAAAAATCATGAAACTTCAAAATAACATGGCTAAAGAAAGTTATCCCTATAAAATCATATAGTCTTGTTATGCTCCCTCTTCTCAACACAAAGTATAAATCATGTACTACCCCGGTGTCAGCCAAGAAATTGGTTCATACTTTTTATGTTCTTAAGCTTTTTCAACTCTTCACGCAATATATGAGCGTGAGCCATAGATATAGCACTATAGGTGGGATGGAAAGTGGTAGTAGACAAAAGAAGGGACGAAGTCTCACATCAATAGGCAAATTAATGGACTATGGAGATCTCCACGATTGATATCAATGTGAGTAGGGATTGCCATGTGACGGATGCACGAGAGATATAAGTGTATGAAAGCTCAAAAGAAAACTAAGTGGGTGTGCATCCAACTTGCTTGCTCATGAAGACCTCGGGCATTTGACGAAGCCCATCATTGGAATATACAAGCCAAGTTCTATAACAAAAAATTCCCACTAGTAATATATGAAAATGTCAACATAGGAGACTCTCTACCATGAAGAACATGGTGCTACTTTGAAGAACAAGTGTGGAAAAGGATAGTAACATTGTCCCTTCTCTTTTTTTCTCTCATTTATTTTTCCTTTTTCTTTTTTTTCATCTTTTTTTCCTTTTTGGACACTTTGGCCTATTTTTTTATTTGGGCCTTTTGGCCTCTTTTATTTTATAAAACTCACATGTGACAATGCTTAATGATAATAATCACACTTTTATTTACTTACAACTCATGAATTACAACTCAAGGTGAAAACTCATAATGATGGAACGGTGGAGTTACATGGCAATATATCTCGAAATGGCTATGAAAATGCCATAATAGGTAGGCATGGTGGTTGTTTTGTGAAAAGGTATAAGGTGGGTTTAATGCACTGGCAAAAGTTGCGCGGCACTAGAGTGGCTAGCAAAGGTGGAAGGGCGAGAGTGCGTATAATCCACGGACCCATCATTAGTCATAAAAAACTCACATACTTATTGCAAAAAGTTTATTAGCCCTCGAAGCAAAGTACTACTATGCATGCTCCTAGGGGAGAGGTTGGTAGGAGTTAACCATCGCGTGCTCCCGACTTTCATACAAAGGAAGACAATCAAGAATAAATTGCGCTCCAACTTCATCACATAACTAGAAGACCATACGTGCATGCTACGAGAATCACAAACCTTAACACAAGTATTTCTTTAATTCCACAATGCACTACTAGCATGACTGTAATATCACCATCTTCATATCTCAAAACAATTGCAAGGAATCAAACTTCTCATATATTCAATGCTCTTTATGAAAGTTTTTATTATATCCCCTTGGATGCCCATCATAATAGGATTAAATTCATAACCCAAGAAAATTACCATGTTGTTATTAGACTCTCAAAATAATATAAGTGAAGCATGAGAGTTCATCAATTTCTTCAAAATAACATCACCGCCGTGCTAAAAAAGATATAAGTGAAGCACTAGAGCAACTGCCTAGTGATACGTCTCCGTCGTATCTATAATTTTTGATTGTTCCATGCCAATATTATACAACTTTCATATACTTTTGGCAACTTTTTATACTATTTTTGGGACTAACATATTGATCCAGTGCCCAGTGCCAGTTCCTGTTTGTTGCATGTTTTTTGTTTTGCAGAAAATCCATATCAAACGGAGTCCAAACGGGATAAAAACTGACGGAGATTTTTTTGGAATATATGTGATTTTTGGGAAGAAGAATCAACGCGAGACGATGCCCGAGGGGGCCACGAGGCAGGGGGCGCGCCCCAGGGGGTCAGGCGCGCCCTGGGCCCTCGTGGCCATCCCGTAAGGCGGTTGGTGCTCTTCTTTCACCGCAAGAAAGCTAATATCCGGATAGAGATCATGTCCAAAATTCAGCCCAATCGGAGTTACGGATCTCCAGGAATATAAGAAACGGTGAAGGGCCAGAATCTGAAACGCAGAAACAGAGAGAGAAAGAGAGACATATCCAATCTCGGAGGGGCTCTCGCCCCTCCCATGCCATGAAAGCCAAGGACCAGAGGGGAAACCCTTCTCCCATCTAGGGAGAAGGTCAAGGAAGAAGAAGAAGAAGGGGGGCTCTCTCCCCCTCTCTCCCGGTGGCGCCGGAACGCCGCCGGGGGCCATCATCGTGCGACGGCGATCTACACCAACACCTCTGTCATCTTCACCAACATCTTCATCACCTTCCCCCATCTATCTACAGCGGTCCACTCTCCCGCAACCCGTTGTACCCTCTACTTGAACATGGTGCTTTATGCTTCATGTTATTATCCAATGATGTGTTGCCATCCTATGATGTCTGAGTATATTTTCGTTGTCCTATTGGTAATTGGTGAATTGCTATGATTGGTTTAGTTTGCTTGTGGTTATGTTGCTGTCCTTTGGTTCCCATCATATGAGCGCGTGCGTGGATCACACCATAGGGTTAGCTTGTGGTTATTTTTCCTAATTTTGTCAGAATTTTTTGGGTTACATAAGTATGGTGGATGTTCGAAACTTTACAGACTGTCCTGTTATCACAGGTTGCTGTTATAGCTTCATTATTTGCATATGTTTGAATTCTTGTTGAAGCCTCCTTGACTTGAGGCCATATAATTGTGATAGCATACAGTGGGTAATGTTTGTTTATAATCATACAATAATGTTACATCAGTACATGATGGGATTTCTTTGCCATATTCACTAACCCCACCACTAAAAGTTTGGTTAAGTTTTGTGTGGATGAAGTGTTCGAAGATCGAGGAGGTCTCGATGTGAGGAGAAGGAGGAGAGGCAAGAGCTCAATCTTGGGGATGCCCAAGGCACCCCAAGTAAATATTCAAGGAGACTCAAGCGTCTAAGCTTGGGGATGCCCCGGAAGGCATCCCATCTTTCTTCAACAAGTATCGGTATGTTTTCGGATTTGTTTCGTTCATGCGATATGTGCAAATCTTGGAGCGTATTTTGCATTTAGTTTTCACTTTTCTTTTATGCACCATGCTAGTATGAGATAGTCCATGGTTGATTTATAGAATGCTCATTGCACTTCACTTAAATCTTTTGAGTATGGCTTTATAGAATGCTTCATGTGCTTCACTTATATCATTTGAAGTTTGGATTGCCTGTTTCTCTTCACATAGAAAACCACCATTTGTAGAATGCTCTTTTGCTTCACTTATATTTGTTAGAGTGTGGGCATATCTTTTGTAGAAAGAATTAAACTCTCTTGGTTCACTTATATCTATTTAGAGAGATGACAGGAATTGGTCATTCACATGGTTAGTCATAAAATCCTACATAAAACTTGTAGATCATTGAATACGATATGTTTGATTCCTTGCAATAGTTTTGCGATATAGAGATGATAATATGTGGGAGGTTCTAGTAAATGGTTGTGTTTAGTAAGAATATTGGTGTTAAGGTTTGTGATTCCTGAAGCATGCACGTATGGTCTCCTAACTATGTAACAAATTGGCGCGCATTGTATTTTGATTGTTTATCTTTGCGTGAAGGTCGGGGGCGCGCGATGGTTAACTCCTACCAGCCTCCCCCCTAGGAGCATGCGTATAAGTACTTTGCTTCGAGGGCCAATAAACTTTTGCAATAAGTATATGAGTTCTTTATGACTAATGTGAGTCCATGGATTATACACACTCTTACCTTTCTGCAATTTGCTAGCCTCTACGGTACCGTGCATTGCCCTTTCTCACCTCGAGAGTTGGTGCAAACTTCACCGGTGCATCCAAACCCCGTGATACGATACGCTCTATCACACATAAGCCTCTTTATATCTTCCTCAAAACAGCCACCGTACCTACCTATCATGGCATTTCCATAGCCATTCCGAGATATATTGCCATGCAACTTCCATCATCATCATATACATGACTTGAGCATTCATTGTCATATTGCTTTGCATGATCGTAAGATAGCTAGCATGATGTTTTCATGGCTTGTATGATTTTTGATGTCATTGCTACGCTAGATCATTGCACATCCCGGTACACCGCCGGAGACATTCATATAGAGTCATATTTTTGTCCTAGTATCGAGTTGTAATAATAAGTTGTAAGTAAATAAAAGTGTGATGATCATCATTATTAGAGCATTGCCCCAGTGAGGAAAGGATGATGGATACTATGATTCCCCCACAAGTCGGGATGAGACTCCCGACTAAAAAAAGAGAGGCCAGAGAAGCCCAAATAAAAAAAGAGGCCAAAGAAGCCCACCAAAACAAAAAGAAACAAAAAACAAAATGAGAGAAAAAGAGAGAAGGGGAAATGTTACTATCCTTTTACCACACTTGTGCTTCAAAGTAGCACCATGTTCTTCATATAGAGAGTCTCTTGAGTTATCACTTTCATATACTAGTGGGAATTTTCATTATAGAACTTGGCTTGTATATTCCGATGATGGGCTTCCTCAAATGCCCGAGGTCTTCGTGAGCAAGCAAGTTGGATGCACACCCACTTAGTTTTAGTTTGAGCTTTCATACACTTATAGCTCTTAGTGCATCCGTTGCATGGCAATCCCTACTCCTCGCATTGACATCAATTGATGGGCATCTTCATAGCCCGTTGATTAGCCGCGTCGATGTGAGGCTTTCTCCCCTTTTTTGTCTCTCCACACAACCTCCATCATCATATTCTATTCCACCCATAGTGCTATGTCCATGGCTCACGCTCATGTATTGCGTGAAGAGTTGAAAAAGTTCGAAAAAGTAAAGTATGAAAACAATTGCTTGGCTGGCACCGGGATGGGCATGAGGGGTACCTTGTGTTAAGAAAAGGGAGCATAAAAGACTATATGATTTTGTAGGGATAACGTTCTTTAGCATTGATATTTTGAAAGACATGATTGTTTGTTGGGATGCCCGAGTATTAAATTCTTTTATGTCAAATGATAGACTATTGCTTTGAATCACTCATGTCTTAATATTCATGCCATGATTAGATTACATGATAAAGATTATGCTAGGTAGCATTCCACATAAAAAATTATCTTTTTTATCATTTACCTACTCGAGAACGAGCATGAATTAAGCTTGGGGATGCTGATACGTCTCCGTCGTGTCTATAATTTTTGATTGTTCCATGCCAATATTATACAACTTTCATATACTTTTGGAAACTTTTTATAGTATTTTTGGGACTAACATATTGATCCAGTGCCCAGTGCTAGTTCCTGTTTGTTGCATGTTTTTTGTTTTGTAGAAAATCCATATCAAACGGAGTCCAAACGGGATAAAAACTGACGGAGATTTTTTGGAATATATGTGATTTTTGGGAAGAAGAATCAACGTGAGACGATGCCCGAGGGGGCCACGAGGCAGGGGGCGTGCCCTGGGCCCTCGTGGCCACCCCGTAAGGCGGTTGGTGCCCTTCTTTTTCCGCAAGAAAGCTAATATTGGGATAGAGATCGTGTCCAAAATTCAGCCCAATCAGAGTTACAGATCTCCGAAAATATAAGAAACGGTGAAGAGCCAGAATCTGAAACGCAGAAACATGGAGAGACAGAGAGACATATCCAATCTCGGAGGGGCTCTCGCCCCTCCCATGCCATGGAAGCCAAGGACCAGAGGGGAAACCTTCTCCCATGTATGGAGAAGGTCAAGGAAGAAGAAGAAGAAGGGGGGCTCTCTCTCCCTCTCTCCCGGTGGCGTCGGAACGCCGCCGGGGCCATCATCGTGCGACGGTGATCTACACCAACACCTCTGTCATTTTCACCAACATCTTCATCACCTTCCCACATCTATCTACAGCGGTCCACTCTCTCGCAACCCGCTGTACCCTCTACTTGAACTTGGTGCTTTATGCTTCATATTATTATCCAATGATGTGTTGCCATCCTATGATGTCTGAGTAGATTTTCGTTGTGCTATCAGTAATTGGTGAATTGCTATGATTGGTTTAATTTGCTTATGGTTATGTTGCTGTCCTTTGGTGCCCATCATATGAGCGTGTGCGTGGATCACACCATAGGGTTAGTTGTATGTTGATAGGACTATTGTATTGGAGGGCAAGAGTGACAGAAGCTTCAACCTAGCATAGAAATTGATGCATACGGGATTGAAGGGGGACCCATATATCTTAATGCTATGGTTGGGTTTTACCTTAATGAACCTTAGTAGTTGCGGATGCTTGCTAATAGTTCCAATCATAAGTGCATAGAATTCCAAGTCAGGGATGACATGCTAACAGTGGCCTCTCCCACATAAAACTTGCTATCGGTCCATTAAAGTAGTCAATTGCTTAGGGACAATTTTGCAACTCCTACCACCACTTTTCCACACTCGTTATACTAACTTTATTGCTTCTTTATCTAAACAACCCCTAGATTTTATTTACGTGCTCTTTATTATCTTGCAAACCTATCCAACAACACCTACAAAGTACTTCTAGTTTCATACTTGTTGTAAAGCGTGTTGGGGAACGTAGCAGAAATTCAAAATTTTCTACGCATCACCAAGATCAATCTACGGAGAGAATAGCAACGAGAGAGAGGGGAGTGCATCTTCATACCCTTGAAGATCGCGATGCGGTTACAAGAACGTGGTTGATGGAGTCGTACTCGCGGCGATTCAAATCGTGGAAGATCCGATCTAGTGCCGAACGGACGGCGCCTCCGTGTTCAACACACGTACAGCCCGGGGACGTCTCCTCCTTCTTGATCCAGCAAGGGGAGAGGAGAAGTTGAGGGAAAACTCCAGCAGCACGACGGCGTGGTGGCGATGGAGCTCGTGGTTCTGCGGCAGGGTTTCGCCAAGCACTACGGAGGAGGAGGAGGTGTTGGAGGAGGGAGGGGCTGCGCCAGGGGAAGAGGTGCGGCTGCCCTCCCACCCCTCCACTATATATAGGGGCAAGGGGAGAGGGGGAGGCGCCTAGGGTTTCCCCTAGGGGCGGCGGCCAGCAGATTGGATCTCCCTAGGGAAAATCCTAGGAGACTTGCCCCCAAGCCAAGCATGTGGAGGCTTGCCTCCCAAGCCAGTGGGGCGCCCACCTCCCAAGTAACGTGGGAAAGGGTGTGGGGGCGCACCACTCCTTAGTGGGCTGGTTTGCCCTCCCCTTTGGCCCATGAGGCCCTCCAACACTTGGGGCTCCAGAAACACCTTTGGTCATCTTGCCATAGCACGGTACCCCAGAACACTTAGGACTCCAATACCCTTCGTCCAATATATCAATCTTCACCGCCAAACCATTCCGGAACTCCTCGTGACGTCATGGATCTCATCCGGGACTCCGAACTACCTTCGGTAACCACATACTATTTTCCATAACAACTCTAGCGTCACCGAACCTTAAGTGTGTAGACCCTACGGGTTCGGGAACCATGCAGACATGACCGAGACACCTCTCCGGCGAATAACCAATAGCGGGATCTGGATACCCATATTGGCTCCCACATGTTCCATGATGATCTCATCAGATGAACCACAATATCGGGGATTCAATCAATCCCGTATACAATTCCCTTTGTCTATCGGTATGTTACTTGCCCGAGATTCGATCGTCGGTATCCCTATACCTTGTTCAATCTCGTTACCGGCAAGTCTCTTTACTCATTTCGTAACGCATGATCCCGTGACTAACTCCTAAGTCACACTGAGCTCATTATGATGACGCATTACCGAGTGGGCCCAGAGATACCTCTCCGTTATACGGAGTGACAAATCCCAGTCTCGATTCGTGCCAACCCAACAGACACTTTCGGAGATAACTGTAGTGCACCTTTATAGCCAACCAGTTACATTGTGACATTTGGTACACCCAAAGCATTCCTACGGTATCCGGGAGTTGCACAATCTCATGGTCCAAGGAAGTGATACTTGACATTAGAAAAGCTCTAGCAAACGAACTACACGATCTTGTGCTATGCTTAGGATTGGGTCTTGTCCATCACATCATTCTCCTAATGATGTGATCCCGTTATCAATGACATCCAATGTCCATAGTCAGGAAACCTTGACCATATGTTGATCAACGAGCTAGTCAACTAGAGGCTCACTAGGGACACATGTATTACGATTTCCGGATAACACAATTATAACATGAACAATAGACAATTATCATGAACGAGGAAATATAATAATAACCATTTTATAATTGCCTCTTGGGCATATTTCCAACAGTCTCCCACTTGCACTAGAGTCAATAATCTAGTTCACATCACTATGTGATTGCAATGAATCCAACACCCATGGGGTTTGATCATATCTTGTTTGTTAGAGAGGTTATTAATCAACGGGTCTGAACCTTTCAGATCTGTGTGTGCTTTACAAATCTCTATGTCATCTTCTAGATGCAGCTACCACGCGCTACTTGAGCTGTTCCAAATAACTGCTCTACTATACGAATCCGGTTCACTACTCAGAGTCATCTGGATTAGTGTCAAAGTTTGCATCGGCGTAACCCTTTACGACGAACTCTTTTACCACCTCCATAATCAATAAAATTCCTTAGTCCACTAGTTACTAAGGGTAACCTTGACCGCTGTCCTGTGACCCATTCCTGGATCACACTTGTACCCCTTGACTGACTCATGGCAAGGCACACTTCAGGTGCGGTACACATCACAGCATAGAGCCTACGTCTAAATCATAGGGGACGACCTTCGTCCTTTCTCTCTCTTCTGCTGTGGTCAGGTCTTGAGTCTTACTCAATACTTACACCTTATAACATAGCCAAGAACTCCTTCTTTGCCGATCTATTGTGAACTCCTTCAAAATCTTGTCACGGTATGTATTCATTTGAAAGTACTATTAAGCGTTTTGATCTATCCTTATAGATCTTGATGCTCAATGTTCAAGTAGCCTAATCCAGGTTTTCCATTGAAAAACACTTTTCAAATAACCCTATATGCTTTCCAGAAATTCTACATCATTTCTGATCAACAATATGTCAACAACATATACTCATCAGAAATGCTATAGTGCTCCCACTCACTTCTTTGGAAATACAAGTTTCTCATAAACTTTGTATAAACCTAAAATCTTTGATCATCTCAGCAAAGCGTATATTCCAACTCCGAGATGCTTACTCCAGTCCTTAGAAGGATTGCTGGAGCTTTGCATACTTGTTAGCATCTTTTAGGATTGACAAAACCTTCTGGTTGTATCACATACAACCTTTCATCAAGAAAACTGTCGAGGAAATAATGTTTTGACATCCAATCGCAAGATTTCATAAATAATGCGAGAATCGCTAATATAATTCCAACAGACTCTTAGCATCGCCACTGGTGAGAAAGTCTCATCGTAGTCAACTCCTTGAACTTGTCGGAAACATCTTAGCGACAAGTCGAGCTTTCTTAATGGTGACACATACCATCATTGTGCATCTTCCTTTTAGAATCCATATGTACCCAACAGCCTTACGACCATCAAGTAGTTCTTCCAAAGTCTACACTTTGTTTTCATACGTGGATCCTCTCTCGGATTTTATGGCCTCGAGCCATTCGTCGGAATCCGGGCCCACCATCGCTTCTCCATGGCTCGTAGGTTCATTATTGTCTAGCAACATGACCTCCAAGACAGGATTACGTACCACTCTGAAATAGTACGCATCCTTGTCGACTTACGAGGTTTGGTAGTGATTTGATCCGAAGTTTTGTGATCACTATCATCAGCTTCCACTTAAATTGGTGTAGGCGCCACAGGAACAACTTCCTGTGCCCTGCTACATACTAGTTGAAGTGACGGTTCAATAACCTCATCAAGTCTCCACCATCCTCCCACTCAATTCCTTCGAGAGAAACATTTCCTCGAGAAAGGACCCGTTTCCAGAAACAATCACTTTTGCTTCCGGATCTGAATTAGGAGGTATACCCAACTGTTTTGGGTGTCCTATGAAGATGCATTTATCCGCTTTGGGATCGAGCTTATCAGGCTAAAACTTTTCCACATAAGCGTCGCAGCCCCAAACTTTTAAGAAACGACAGCTTAGGTTTCTCTAAACCATAGTTCATACGGTGTCGTCTCAACGGAATTACGTGGTGCCCTATTTAAAGTTAATGCGGTTGTCTCTAATGCCTAACCCATAAACGATAGTGGTAATTCGATAAGAGACATCATGGTTTGCACCACATCAAATAGGGTGCAACTATGATGTTCAGACACACCATCACACTATGGTGTTCCAGGCGGCATTAGTTGTGAAACAATTTCCACAATGTCTTAGTTGTGTACCAAACACGTAACTCAGATATTCATTTCTATGATCATATCATAGACATTTTATCCTCTTGTCACGACGATCTTCAACTTCACTCTAAAATTACTTGAACCTTTCAATAATTCAGACTTGTGTTTCATCAAGTAAATATACTCAGCATCTACTCAAATCATCTGTGAAGTAAGAACATAACGATATCCACTGCATGCCTCAACACTCATTGGACTGCACACATCAAAATGTATTACTTCCAACAAGTTGCTTTCTTGTTCCATCTTACTGAAAACGAGGCTTTTCAGTCATCTTGCCCATGTGGTATGATTTGCATGTCTCAAGTGATTCAAAATCAAGCGAGTCCAAATGATCCATCTGTATGGAGTTTCTTCATGCATATCTACCAATAGACATGGTTCGCATGTCTCAATCTTTTCAAAAACGAGTGAGTCCAAAGATCCATCAATATGGAGCTTCTTCATGCATTTTATACCAATATGACTCAAATGGCAGTGCCACAAGTATGTGGTATTATCATTACTATCTTATATCTTTTGGCATGAACATGTGTATCACTACAATCGAGATTCAATGAACCATTCATTTTAGGTGCAAGACCATTGAAGGTATTATTCAAATAAATAGAGTAACCATTATTCTCCTTAAATGAATAACCGTATTGCGATAAACATAATCCAATCATGTCTATGCTCAATGCAAACACCAAATAACAATTATTTAGGTTAACACCAATCCTGATGGTAGAGGGAGCGTGCGATGTTTGATCACATCAACCTTGGAAACACTTCCAACATATATCGTCATCTCACCTTTAGCTAGTCTCCGTTTATTCCATAGCTTTTTTTATTTTGAGTTACTAACACTTAGCAACCGAACCGGTATCTTATTACCATGGTGCTACTAGGAGTACTAGTAAAGTACACATTTAATACAATGTATATCCAATATATTCATCAACCTTGCCACCTTCTCATCTACCAAGTATCTAGGGTAGTTACGCTTGATGATCTGTTCCCTCATTACAGAAGCACTTAGTCTCGGGTTTTGGGTTCAACCTTGGGTTTCTTCACTAGAGCAGCAACTGATTTGCCGTTTCATGAAGTATCCCTTCTTGCCCTTGCCCTTCTTGAAACTAGTGGTTTTAATAACCATCAACAATTGATGCTCCTACTCGATTTCTACTTTCGCGGTGTCAAACATCACGAATTGCTCAAGGATCATCATGTCTATCCCTGATATGTTATAGTTCATCACGAAGATCTAATAGCTTGGTGGCAGTGACTATGGAGAACCATCACTATCTCATCTGGAAGATTAACTCCCACTCGATTCAAGTGACTGTAGTACTCAGACAATCTGAGCACATGCTCAATGATTGAGCTTTTCTCCCTTAGTTTACAGGCTAAGAAACTTGTCGGAGGTCTTACACCTCTTGACGTGGGCACGAGCTTGAAATCCCAATTTCAGCTCTTGGAACATCTCATATGTTCTGCGACGTTTCAAAAATGTCTTCGGTGCCCCAATTCTAAACCGTTTAACATTACGCACTGAACTATCACGTAGTCATCAAAACATGTATGTCAGATGTTCGCAACATCCACAAACGACGCTCGAGGTTCAGCACACTGAGCGGTGCATTAAGGACATAAGACTTCTGTGCAGCAATGAGGACAATCCTCAGAATACGGACCCAGTCCGCATAATTGCTACTATCAACTTTCATCTAAATTTTCTCTAGGAACATATCTAAAACAGTGGAACCAAAGCATGAGCTACGACATAATTTGCAAAGACCTTTTGACTATGTTCATGATAATTAAGTTCATCTAATCAAATTATTTAATGAACTCCCACTTAGATAGACATCCCTCTAGTCATCTAAGTGATACATGATCCGAGTCAGCTAGGCCGTGTCCGATCATCACGTGAGACGGACTAGTCATCATCAGTGAACATCTTCATGTTGATCGTATCTACTATACGACTCATGTTCGACCTTTCGGTCTCTTGTGTTCCGAGGCCATGTCTGTACATGCTAGGCTCGTCAAGTCAACCTAAGTGTTTTGCATGTGTAAATCTGGCTTACACCCGTTGTATGCGAACGTTAGAATCTATCACACCCGATCATCACGTGGTGCTTCGAAACAACGAACCTTCGCAATGGTGCACAGTTAGGGGGAACACTCTCTTGAAATTATTGTGAGGGATCATCTTATTTATGCTACCGTCGTTCTAAGCAAATAAGATGTAAACATGACAGACATCACATGCAAATCATAAAGTGACATGATATGGCCAATATCATCTTGCGCCTTTTGATCTCCATCTTCGAGGCGCGGCATGATCACCTTCGTCACCGGCATGACACCATGATCTCCATCATCATGATCTCCATCATCGTGTCTTCATGAAGTTGTCTCGCCAACTATTACTTCTACTACTATGGCTAACGGTTAGCAATAAAGTAAAGTAATTACATGGCGTTTTTCATTGACACGCAGGTCATACAATAAATTAAGACAACTCCTATGGCTCCTGTCGGTTGTCACATGCAAGTCATGATTCCTATTACAAGAACATGATCAATCTCATACATCACATATATCATTCATCACATCCTTTTGGCCATATCACATCACACGGCATATGCTGCAAAAACAAGTTAGACGTCCTCTAATTGTTGTTGCAAATTTTTTTACGTGGCTGCTATAGGTTTCTTAGCAAGAGCATTTCGTACCTACGCCAAAACCACAACGTGATATGCCAATTTCTATTTACCCTTCATAAGGACCCTTTTCATCGAATCCGATCCGACTAAAGTGGGAGAGACAGACACCCGCTAGCCACCTTATGCAACTAGTGCATGTCAGTCGGTGGAACCTGTCTCAGGTAAGCGTACGTGTAAGGTCGGTCCAGGCCGCTTCATCCCACGATGCCGCCGAATCAAGATAAGACTAGTAACTGCAAGTAAATTGGCAAAATCGACGCCCACAACAACTTGTGTTCTACTCGTGCATAGAAACTACGCATAGACCTAGCTCATGATGCCACTGTTGGGGAACGTAGCAGAAATTCAAAATTTTCTACGCATCACCAAGATCAATCTACGGAGAGACTAGCAACGAGAGAGAGGGGAGTGCATCTTCATACCGTTGAAGATCGCGATGCAGAAGCGTTACAAGAACGCGGCTGATGGAGTCGTACTCGCGGCGATTCAAATCGTGGAAGATCCGATCTAGCGCCAAACGGACGACGCCTCCGCGTTCAACACACGTACAGCCTGGGGACGTCTCCTCCTTCTTGATCCAGCAAGGGGAGAGGAGAAGTTGAGGGAAAACTCCAGCAGCACGACGGCGTGGTGGCGATGGAGCTCGTGGTTCTCCCGCAGGCCGCCAAGCACTACGGAGGAGGAGGAGGTGTTGGAGGAGGAGGGCTGCGCCAGGGAAGAGGTGCGGCTGCCCTCCCACCCTCCACTATATATAGGGGCAAGAGAGAGGGGAGGCGCCTAGGGTTTCCCCTAGGGGCGGCTGGCCAGCAGATTGGATCTCCTAGGGAAAATCCTAGGAGACTTGCCCCAAGCCAAGCATGTGGAGGCTTGCCTCCCAAGCCAGTGGGCGCCCCACCTCCCCAAGTAACGTGGGAAAGGGTGTGGAGGGGCGCACCACCCCTTAGTGGGCTGGTTTGCCCCTCCCCCTTTGGCCCATGAGGCCCTCCAACACTTGCCGGGGATCCCGAAACACCTTTCGGTCATGCTGGCCATAGCCTAGTACCCCCAGAACACTTCCGGACTCCAATACCCTTCGTCCAATATATCAATCTTCACCGCCGGACCATTCCGGAACTCCTCGTGACGTCCGGGATCTCATCCGGGACTCCAAACTACCTTCGGTAACCACATACTATTTTCCATAACAACTCTAGCGTCACCAAACCTTAAGTGTGTAGACCCTACGGGTTCGGGAACCATGCAGACATGACCGAGACACCTCTCCGGCCAATAACCAATAGCGGGATCTGGATACCCATATTGGCTCCCACATGTTCCATGATGATCTCATCGGATGAACCACAATATCGGGGATTCAATCAATCCCGTATACAATTCCCTTTGTCTATCGGTATGTTACTTGCCCGAGATTCGATCGTCGGTATCCCTATACCTTGTTCAATCTCGTTACCGGCAAGTCTCTTTACTCATTCCGTAACGCATGATCCTGTGACTAACTCCTAAGTCACACTGAGCTCATTATGATGATGCATTACCGAGTGGGCCCAGAGATACCTCTCCGTTATACGGAGTGACAAATCCCAGTCTCGATTCATGCCAACCCAACAGACACTTTCGGAGATACCTGTAGTGCACCTTTATAGCCACCCAGTTACATTGTGATGTTTGGTACACCCAAAGCATTCCTACGGTATCCGGGAGTTGCACAATTCATGGTCCAAGGAAGTGATACTTGACATTAGAAAAGCTCTAGCAAACGAACTACATGATCTTGTGCTATGCTTAGGATTGGGTCTTGTCCATCCCATCATTCTCCTAATGATGTGACCCCGTTATCAATGACATCCAATGTCCATAGTCAGGAAACCATGACCATCTGTTGATCAACGAGCTAGTCAAATAGAGGCTCACTAGGGACATGTAGTGGTCTATTTATTCACACATGTATTATGATTTCCGGATAACACAATTATAGCATGAACAATAGACAATTATCATGAACGAGGAAATATAATAATAACCATTTTATTATTGCCTCTAGGGCATATTTCCAACAGCGAACGTTAAGCGTGTGTAGAGTTGTATCGGTGGTCGATAGAACTTGAGGGAATATTTTTTCTAACTTTAGCTCCTCGTTGGGTTCGACACTCTTACTTTTCGAAACAGGCTACAATTGATCCCCTATACTTGTGGGTTATCAAGACCAGCTCAAAAGATATAAGTGAATCACATAGAGTATTCTAATAAATTCACGATTAATGTGTGTCCTCTCAAAAGGTATGTACAGGAAGGATGATTGTGGCAAACTAAAAAGCAAAGACTCTTATCATACAAGATGCTCCAAGCAAAACACATATCATGTGGTGAATAAAAATATAGCCTCAAGTAAATTTACCGATGGATTCAAGACAAAAGAGGGAATGCCATCCGGGGCATCCCCAAGCTTAGATGCTTGGTTGTCCTTGAATATTACCTTGGGGTGCCTTGGGCATCCCAAAAATTAGGCTCTTGTCACTCCTTATTCCGTAGTCCATCAATTTTTTACCCAAAACTTGCAAACCTCACAACACAAAACTCAACAGAAAACTTGTGAGATTCGTTAGTATAATAAAGCAAATCACCACTTTAGGTACTGCTTTGAACTCATTCTAATTTTGTATTGGTGTTATATCTACTGTATTCCAACTTCTCCATGGTTCATACCCCCCGGTACTTCCCATATATTCATCAAAATAAGCAAACAACAAAACCGAAACAGAATACGTCAGAAACAGAACAGTCTGTAGCAATCTAAAAACTTCGTATACATCTGCAGCTCTAAAAATTCTAAAAATTTAGGAAAACATGGGAAATTCGTATATCAATCTTGCATCAAAATTTCAGAAAATGAGCACGCTCCAGTGAATTTTATAATTTTCTGTACTGGGCGCAAAAGTTTCGGTTTTCTCACAGAATCAAATCTACTATCTTCCAAATCATCCCAAAGGTCTTACTTGGCATAGACACTAATTAAAATAATAAAAACACATCTAACCATAGGCTATAAGACATATTTTATTGCAAAACAGAAGCAAAAAGGTAAAAACAAAAATAAAATTGGGTTGCCTCCCAACAAGCGCTATTATTTAACGCCCCAAGCTAGGCATAATGCAACGATCTTACTTTTTTTGATCTTTCTTCCCCCTTTTATTGGGTGTGCTATTGGCAACAAGTTTTTCAAAGAGAACAGGAAACACATCATCCATAAAAAAATTGGTGGTGCTTAGTTGTTCCGCCGTGTATTGACTTTGACTACCAGCCACGATCCAAGAGTAACGTTGATTAACGTCATTGAAAACGTGTTGGATCTTACTTAAAAGAGGAACTTCCTTTTTAACTCATAAAAATGCGATTGTCTCCAAGCAAATGTCTTAGCATATAGTCACTGTTATAAAGGACCTCATCTATAACTGGGTTTTCACGGTTCATACCATAAAAATCAAACCTCTCTAGCCTCCCTTACAATATGATCAAACTCATTCATGAGGAAAAAGGTGGCGATCTTTTTAGCTCTCGGATCCTTTATAAGAGGCAATTCATAAAACAATCTTTGCAAAGTAGGATGGGTGCGAATAAATTTTCTCTCAAGTTTAAGAACAAGCGCGGAAATAGCTTCTGCATAAGTTTTGGTCCTCTTGATTATAGGAACGTCATCACAATTCAAATTTCCAACACAATTAAAGAATTCTTGGATCACGCTTTTCCCATAAAATTTCCTTATCCCAAAACAAAAGTTTTAGCATCGAGATTAGTAGGACGTCCAGTTTTAGGAGTCCTTCCATTATCTATTTCTGCCATACCAATATCACTCATGGTGAAAGATCTGAAGCGAGAAAAAGAAAAAATGCAAATATTTTTGTGTTTTGCTGAAAATGTTTTAGAAGTGGGGGAGATGAAAATGAGAGGAAAATGGCAAATAATGTAAGTGCAAGGGATGAGAGTTTATGATAGATATTTGGAAGGCTTCATGTAGAACCTCCCCGGCAACGGCGCCGAAAATTCTTCCTGCTACTTCTTGAGCTTGCGTTGAATTTTCCCTTGAAGAGGAAAGGGTGATGCAACAAGGTAGAGATAAGTATTTCCCTCAGTTAAGACCAATGTATCAATCCAGTAGGAGGCACAATCAAGTTCCCAATAGATGCACCTGCAGAAACTAACAAACACTTGCACACAACGCGAAAAAGGGGTTGCCAATCCCTTCACGGTCACTAGCAAGAGTGAGATCAGATAGAGGTATATTTAAAATATAAGTAAAAGGCAAAATAATGTAAACAAAAATAAATTGCAGCAAGGTATTTTTGGGTTTTTGGTTTTATAGATCTGAAAATGTATGATAAGGAATAGACCCGGGGGCCATAGGTTTCACTAGAGGCTTCTCTCTCAAAGAAAGCATACGGTGGGTAAACAAATTACTGTTGAGCAATTGATAGAAAAGCCCAAAGTTATGACGACATCTAAGGCAATAATCATGAATATAGGCATCACGTCCGTGACAAGTAGACCGAAACGATTCTGCATCTACCACTATTACTCCACACATCGACCGACTCCTGTCCACATCTAGTGTATTAAGTTCATAAGAACAGAGCAACACTTTAAGCAAGATGACATGATGTAGAGGGACAAACTCAAGAAATATGACATAAACCCCATCTTGTTATCCTTACTGGCAACAATACAATACGTGCCTCACTACCCTTTCTGTCACTGGGTGAGGACACCGCAAGATTGAACCCATCACAAAGCACCTCTCCCATTGCAAGAAAAACCAATCTAGTTGGTCAAACCAAGTCGATAGACCAGAGAGAAGTACATAGCTATCTTAATCATGCATAAAAGATTTCAGAGAAGACTCAAATAATATTCATAGATAATCTAATCATAAATCCACAATTCATCGGATTTCAATGAACACACCACAAAAGAAGATTACATCGAATAGATCTCCAAGAACATCGAGGAGAACATTGTATTGAAGATCAAAGAGAGAGAAGAAGCCATCTAGCTACTAGCTATGGACCCGTAGATCTGTGGTAAACTACTCACACATCATCAGAAGGGCAGCAAGGTTGATGTAGATGCCCTCCATGATCGAATCCCCCTCCGACGGAGTACCGGAAAAGGCTCAAGATGGGCTCTCACGAGAACATAAGCTTGCGGCAGTGGAAAAGTATTTTTGGCGCCCCCTCTGGTGTAGGGGGAATGTTTGAGGATTTACAGTGCTGGAGTTAGGGTTAGGAGACCCCCGAGGGGCCCACAAGCCTAGGAGGCGCCCCTGCTGGGGCGCGCCCCTAGGGCTTGTGGCCTCCTCATGGGTCTTCTGGCCTCCTCCTGAAGCTTCCTAGGTTTCTTCTAGTCCAAGAAAAATCACCATAAAGTTTTATTCTGTTTGGGATCTATTTGCTATTCATTTTCTGTAGAAGTCAAAAACAAGGAAAAATATAAACTGGCGCTCAGCACTAGGTTAATAGGTTAGTCCCAAAAATGATATGAAATATCATATTAATGCATATAAAACATCCAAAGTAGATAATATATTAGCATTGAACAATCAAAAATTATACATATAATGGAGACGTTTCAATTATTATCCAATGATATGTGGTTATCCAAGATGTTTGAGTAGATCTGTTTTATCCTATGGGTTAATATATGATCGTTGTTGGTTTGAGTTGTATATTTTATTTTGGTTCTGTCCTACGGTGCCCTTTGTGTCGCGCAAACGTGAGGGGTCCTTGCTGTAGGGTGTTGTAATACGTTCATTATTCTCTTATAGTGGGTGGCGTGAGTGACTGAAACACACACCCGAGTAAGGGGGTTGTTGCGTATGAGAGTAAAGAGGACTTGTACTTAAGGCTATGGTTGGGTTTTACCTTAATGATCTTTAGTTGTTGCGGATGTTAGCTAGAGTTCCAATCATAAGTGCATATGATCCAAGTAGAGAAAGTATGTTAGCTCATGCCTCTCCCTCATATAAAATTGTAAGAACGATTACCGGTCTAGTTATTGATTGCCTAGTGTGGAGACCCCGACTCATAAGTCGTGATCATCAAATGCACGTGTACAGTGATCCCAGAGATCAATGCTCACTGAACACACAGAAGCTGAATACCAAGAGTCTTACATCCATACATACCGTATTACACAAGTAGGACCATTATGGTCAAGTCTTGAGTATATCATCGCAGCGGAAATCTTCGTTGACATCTTGGACCCATGCCATATGCCTTAACCCTACAGGCATACTGACTGGGAAGCTTCCTAGCTCGCATGTTCGTCACCGAAGTATTCTTCATCATATCCTGTTCTTTCATGCCTGGCCAATAAAATAACCAGTGGCAAGCCAATGAGTACTTTGAATGTACTCGCAAGCAACCCAAGAGTGATAAAAGAATAATTATGCAAGGCTCTACTGCTAAATTGGCATCTTTGCGGAAAGCTAGTTTTGAGTGCTATGACATGTTCAACAACTTGTAAAGCATGCAACAAAAGAATTCAAGTAACCATGAGGACAGGTTACAAATATCAACATAAAATCAAGTTGGAAACCACCAAACTTAATCTTCATGTCATGTCTTTTGACTCGACCCAAGTAGTTCTTTCCACACACACATCAGGTTTCGTAAACATGTGGTCGTAGCCCAAGAGCGGTTACCCAACTATCCTTGACCGTGGACATGACTATTCGAATAGTTTTACACTATGCAGAGGTATCACACTTTACCCACAAGATCCGGGGAACTTCCGTGTCATCCACGACCCGCGGTAGCTCAAGTACCCGGGGTAAGCACCCGATCACTATCTTTCCCTAGACGTGACCAACATAGAGTCCACTCGATTGGTAACATCCGTCGTGCCAAACATTGTCTCATAATAAATTTTGTGGAGCCACCCTCCCATATCACACAACACAAGCACGGGGTACCAACGGTGTGTCCGGTGCCCTGTAAAAACATTCATGGCCGCCCTACCTGGCACGACCCCGTCCCGAAAGTGACCACGCCACTCCCGTCGCTAGTAATGTGGGCATGCATGTTAGGACGAACTAGGTAATTAATAATGCCCTTTCCCATATAAGGGTAGAGTGGTTGCGCATGCAAGGTTGGAGTAACGGTCGCAACTTAAACCAATCCGTTTTCGAAAACAACACACTCACTTGCCTCGGTACACCACTTCTTTACCAAGTGGTTTAGCTCATCATCTCCCTCGAGCATTAGTGGCACCCGATGGGGTTTTCGAAAAGTCCTTGGAAATGCTTTTGTCTCCATGACCATGCATACACCCGTCCCTTTTTGCGTAGCAACTACTTTAGCATCCTATCTACTCCCACCCGCATAACCCTCATAAGAAGGTAGGGTCATGCACAATGCAAGTATCAACGAGGAAGTAACGGAGGCAACCCACCAAAGTGGTTACCACCATCATCATGATTCTGATGCAACAATAATAAAGTGCTATATGACATGCATAAAAAGGGGTTTCATAGTCATGGTCAAAGGGCGGCTTGCCTGGCTCCGTAAGGTCTTCAATCCTTCTGGTCCATCTCCGAGTATTCCCTCTACTTCGTCAACTAACGTCGGAAACAATCACAATAAGCAACACAACAAGGCAAAAATAAAAGTACTCTAAAAATGTGAGTTGGACTTTTCTAGGATACCTTTGGTCATATGAAAAATGACCAAAGTGGTTTTATTGGAAGTGGATCAATGGATACTTATGAGCATTTCAATATGTTGGATTCAAAGGATTTATGGATTTGCAAGAAGTGCACAGAAACATTATTTTGAAAAATGAGCAGAGGCACCCATTTAACAAGGAATGGGTTTAGAAGCATTTAGGAGTTGGTTTCACTATATTTGGAGTTCAAATAATTTCTCTATGAATTTGCAAAGTTGGCAATATATGGAGAAATGGGCCAATATTTCATGTGGCATAGAAAGTACCGGGAAAAATGTTCAAAAACTAAGTTCTAAACTTATAAGTATATAGGAATTTGAATCATGACATTTGGATCAAAATTGGGATATCTTTGATTTCCTAAAGTTTATCACAGAAATGGAAAAATGGGATTTCATAAATATTTGTGAAGGAAATGTTTCTGAAAAAAATGTGCTAATAGAACCATGAGGTAGATCATGATTTAGAGTCACTAGGAATTTGAATCACAAAATTTGGAGTTCAAATGAATTGTTTATGGGTTTTTGAATTTTATTGCAAAAATAAAAAAGGAAAGGAAGAGGCTATACCATAATGTGCACTGAGCGCATCATAGTGCCGCAGCGCACTGGGCCAGCCCAGCAGCTCGGCCACGCGGGCGACGGGCGATAACGATGAAGGCGCACTCTGGTTGGGCGTTTTGGCCGCAGGGAGGCAGAAAACGCAGGGGCGTTTCCACTCACGGTGCCGGAGGGGTGTGTAGTGGCGACGGTTTGGATGGCCATGGGGGAGGCCACCGGCCATCCATGGATTCACACTCACAGTGCCCTGCGGAAAGAATGGTGGGGACGAGGGGCTCCGTGGTGGATGTTTGAAGGCACCCGAGTAGCTAGTGTGAGAAAGGGGGCTCGGGGTAGCTCGTATTTAAGCAAGAGCCGAGTCGGCAATGGCGGCCGTAGGAGGAAGAAGAGGGCATGAGGGGGAGAGAGATTGTCTAGGAGGTGCACGGGAGAGAGGGAGATCAAGAATAGTCCAGAGGAGAGCTCGAGAAGGCCTCTAAATAGAGGGGCGTGGTGCACCATGGACGCGGCCTACGGTGCACTCAGGCGAGCTCCATGGAGGAGAGGGGGGCGAGGGAGGAAGGGGCCGACAGCGAGGCGTGTCCCGGACGTCGAGGCAACCTCGGGAGACATCTTCCCGATGCCCAAGGTTGTCGCACTCCCTTGGAAGGGTAAGCTACGGTGCGGGGGAGCACTGTAGCATGCTCCAGAGCGCAAGCTCTACATGCCAATGTGCTCTGGGCGCGTCCTCTTGTGTCTAGGAGCTCTAGGGAGTAGTAAAGAAAGGGGAGGAAGCATTGGATGCTCTAGAGGTGCTCTGGTGTGAGGAGGGGATGAGAGGGAATAGGAATAGTGGCTTTCCAGAGAAGAAGAGTGGGGCTTTCACCCACCAATTATTGGTCCATGGCCTTGCAAATTTCGCCAGAGGTAGAAGGTGATCAGGGTCAGTTGTGGTAAAAATTTGAGGTAAAGGGGAATAGTGAATGTGGTACAAATGGTAGTTTTGGCAAAGTGCCAGAAGGTGTCTGATGTTGTTTTGGGCAAGCAAATGGATTCCATTTTACATGAAAATTAACAAGATCAAGTAGCATATAGAATTGAGGTTGTCCACCAATTTTGAGCTCATTTGAAGAATGTTTCCAATGTAACTTTGGCAAACCCTAGAAATCAACAGAAATGGGCTTTCCAAGATTTAGTCATGCAAAACTATTCTCCTTGATGCACCACTTGGTGTAGTGTCATCATTTGGATATTGGAGCATGTCCACAAAAATATAGATCAAACAGAGAGAGTTGGTAATGTAGAGTTGCTCAAATTTGGATCTGTACAGGAAGGGTTTTGGGGCACTTTGCTGAACCAAAACTATTTTGATTGGAATGAAACTTTGCAAGATCCTGACATTATGCATATGTGACTTGCTAGAATTTTCCTGGATTTATTTGAAAATATTTCTTATAGAAATATTTGAAATACTTGAAATGAGCAGAAATGGTTTTAGAGGGTTTTGTCCAATATTTTGAATATGAACATGTGTTGAAACTCTTATATATGGACAATATATGTCCAATGAGCTTCCCTAAATTTTCTTAAATATGTTTGAAACATTAAAATAATTTTAACCTATTAAACACCATTTCTGGCCTTAAGAAAAAGCCTTTAAATAAAATAGCAAAATAATTTTTTAAAATAATATTTTTTTGTGGTTTATGGGAGTCCTGTATCTAATAGGAGTCAAATATGCTTTTGGGAATATTTTTCATTCCCTAACTTAAGTACTTGTAGTGCAAGCCTCAATTTAGGGGTTTTGGAAAACCTAATTTAGAAAATACTTTTTGGCCAAATTATTTTTGCAAGAAATTATTTTTATGTCCTATACACATGGCATGATCATTGGAAAAGTTTTGGATCAAGGAGAAGAAGTATAGGGGTGGAAGCTACTATATGACTATTAGAGCACTTTTGAAAATAGCACTAAAATCCAATTCAAGGCAAGGACAAAAACACAAAAAGTTTTTGTCAAACCACATTTTGTCATGATTTATTTGCTTAAGTGTTGTGGCATGAAAATCAGGGTGTGACACCCAGGGACAAAATATTTCTCTTGTGTTACAATAAGCTTTCTACTACACTACTAAATTTATTATCTTGTAATTTATTCTTACTTTTATTCTTGTTCTAGGTAAAACAAACGTTAAGTGTGAGTAGAGTTGTATTGATGGTCGAAAGAACTTGAGGGAACATTTGTTCTACCTTTAGCTCCTCGTTAGGTTCGACACTCTTACTTACCGAAAAGGCTACAAACGATCCCATACACTTGTGGGTTATCAGCCGTCTGCATGATACGTCTCCAACGTATCTACTTTTCCAAACACTTTTGCCCTTGTTTTGGACTCTAACTTGCATGATTTGAATGAAACTAAACCGGACTGACGCTGTTTTCAGCAGAACTACCATGATGTTGTTTTATGTGTAGAAAAGAAAAGTTCTCGGAATTTCCTGGAAATCCACGGAGGCACTTTTTGGAATTTATAAGAATTATTGGGCGAAAGAAATACACCAGGGGGCCAAGGGCCTGTCCACGAGACAGGGGGTTGCGACCCCTCCCCTAGGGCGCGCCCCCCTATCTCGTGGGCCCCCTGGACCTCCTCCGACCTCAACTCCAACTCCATATATTCCGTCTCGGGAAGAAAAAAATCAGAGAGAAAGTTTCATCGCGTTTTACGACATGGAGCCGCCGCCAAGCCCTAATCTCTCTCGGGAGGGCTGATCTGGAGTCCATTCGGGGCTCTGGAGAGGGGGATTTGTCGCCGTCGTCATCATCAACCATCCTCCATCACCAATTTCATGATGCTCACCGCCGTGCGTGAGTAATTCCATCGTAGGCTTGCTGGACGGTGATGGGTTGGATGAGATTTACCATGTAATCAAGTTAGTTTTGTTAGGGTTTGATCCTAGTATCCACTATGTTACGAGATTGATGTTGCTATGACTTTGCTATGCTTAATGCTTGTCACTAGGGCCCGAGTGCCATGATTTCAGATCTGAACCTATTATGTTTTCATGAATATATGTGTGTTCTTGATCCTATCTTGCAAGTCTATAGTCACCTATTATGTGTTATGATCCGACAACCCCGAAGTGACAATAATCGGGATACTTCTCGGTGATGAACGTAGTTTGAGGAGTTCATGTATTCACTATGTGTTAATGCTTTGGTCCTGTTCTCTATTAAAAGGAGGCCTTAATATCCCTTAGTTTCCGCTAGGACCCCGCTTCAACGGGAGGGTAGGACAAAAGATGTCATACAAGTTCTTTTCCATAAGCACGTATGACTATTTATGGAATACATGCCTACATTACATTGATGAATTGGAGCTAGTTCTATATCCCTATGTTATAGCTATTGCATGAGGAAACGCATCCGGCATAATTATCCATCACTGATCCATTGCCTACGAGCTTTTCATATATTGTTCTTCGCTTATTTACTTTTCCGTTGCTACTGTTACAACTACTACAAAAACCCAAAAACATTTATCTTTACTTTTGCTACCGTTACTATTATTATCATACCACTTTTGCTACTAAACACTTTGCTGCAGATACTAAGTTATCCAGGTGTGGTTGAATTGACAACTCAACTGCTAATACTCAAGAATATTCTTTGGCTCCCCTTGTGTCGAATCAATAAATTTGGGTTGAATACCCTAACCTCGAAAGCTGTTGCGATCCCCTATACTTGTGGGTTATCAAGACTAATTTCTGGCGCCGTTGCCGGAGAGCATAGCTCTATTCTCTGAGTCACTTGGGATTAATATCTGTTGATCACTATGAAGAACTTGAAAGACGACCGAACTACTATTTTGCCCTCAACTACGAGGGGAGGTAAGGAACTGCCATCTAGCTATGCACTAGATTCTCCTTCCGTTATTAGTAAGCTTGCGACACCTAAACCTGCTACTGCTATGAGCTCTGATGTGTCGCATGTTATTGATGATGCCACTTCTGCTATGCATGATGAAACTACTTCTGTGCGTGATACTACTTTGCCATTAGGTGAATTTCTAGATGAACAACTTGCTAGAGTTAGAGGGGATGAAATTTCTGAAGATCCTATTACTGATGATAGTGATGATGAAGGTTCCCCCAATGATAATGTTTTACCTGTTGTTCCTAAGGGTTATGTTATGAATGAAAAAGCTGCTCTTGAAATCCTTGCTTGCAATGATAGAAGTGATCTTAAGAAATTATTAGCTAAATGGAAGCAGCAGTCTCTTAATGCTAGAATGAAACCCGACCCTGCTTTTGCTACTTCACCTATTTGTGTTACTGATAAGGATTATGAATTCTCTATTGATCCTGATATTATTACTTTAGTTGAATCTGATACTTTTTATGGCCTTGAATTTGAAACTGTTGTGGCACATCTTACCAAGTTGAATGATATAGCCACCTTGTTTACTCATGATGAGAAGTCTCGCTATTTATATATCCTTAAGATATTTCCGTTCTCATTAAAGGGTGATGCTAAGACTTGGTATAATTCTCTTGCTCCTTGTTGTGTGCGTAGTCCCCAGGATATTATTTATTATTTCTCTGCTAAATATTTTCCTGCTCATAAGAAACAAGCTGCCTTGCGGGAAATATATAATTTTATGCAAATCAAAGAAGAGAGTCTCCCACAAGCTTGGGGAGGCTTCTCCGGTTACTTAATGCTTTGCCTGATCATCCTCTTAAGAAAAATGAAATACTTGATATCTTTTATAATGGACTAACCGATGCTTCCAAGGATTACTTGGATAGTTGTGCTGGTTGTGTTTTGAGGAAAGAACGATCGTGAAGCTGAAATATTATTGAATAATATGTTGACTAATGAAAATAATTGGACTCTTTCTCGAGCCAGTTCTGAAGTAATTCCTGAACCAATTGAGCCAACCCTGAGCCTATTCCTAAACCCTCCGAAGAAGAGAGGTGTTTTATTTCTCATCTGAAGATATGCAAGAGGCAAAGAAATCAATGAAAGAAAAATGTATTAAAGCTGAAGATGTTAAGAATTTACCTCCTATTGAAGAAATACATGGTCTTAATTTACCGCCTGAAGAACCACATCGTCTTGATAACCCGACACAGGTAGTAAAGGTAAATTCTCTCTATAGATATGATAAAGTTGAAATACCCTCTACTAAATTTCATAGCCCATGCTTAGATGAATTTGATGACTTTATGGCTAGGCAAGAAAGTTTTAATGCTTATGTTGGTAGAGAGTTAAAGAATAATGCTTTCGAAATAGGACGCGTAGGTGATAATCTGGCTAGAGTTAAAGATGAACTTCACCGCGTTAGCAAATATGCTTCTATGGTTGCTACTCAAGCTGAGCAAGTACTTAGAGCTCAAAATGTTTTGCTTGATGAATTAAATAATAAAAATGACTTTTCTGTTAGAGTGGCTACTAGAACTGGTAGAATGACTCAGGAACCTATGTATCATGAAGGCCACCCTAAGAGAATCGAGCAAGATTCTCAGAGAAATAATTTAGAGGCACCTAGTTCTTCTAAAAAGAAGAAGAAGAAATATGATAGAACTTTGCATGCTTCTAATGAACCTACTGTAGACACACCTGAGAATCCTAATAATATTTCTATTTCTGATGCTGAAACTCAATCAGGTGGTGAACATGAACCTAGTGATAATGTTAATGATAATGTTCATGTTGATGCACAACCTAGCAATGATAATGATGTAGAGATTGAACCTGTTGTTGATCTTGATAACCCACAATCAAAGAATCAACGTTATGATAAGAGAGATTTTGTTGCTAGGAAGCACGGTAAAGAAAGAGAACCATGGGTTCAGAAACCCATGCCCTTTCCCCCTAAACCATCCAAGTCAAAGGATGATGAGGATTTTTGAGCGCTTTGCTGAAATGATTAGACCTATTTTCTTACGTATGCGCTTAACTGATATGCTTAAAGTAAATCCTTATGCTAAGTATATGAAGGATATCATCACAAATAAAAGAAAGATACCGGAAGCTGAAATTTCCACCATGCTTGCTAACTACACTTTTAAGGGTGGAATACCAAAGAAACTTGGAGATCCGGGTGTACCAACTATACCATGCTCTATTAAAAGAAATTATGTTAGAACTGCTTTATGTGATCTTGGAGCCGGTGTTAGTGTTATGCCTCTCTCTTTATGTCGTAGACTTGAATTGAATAAGTTGACACCTACTGAAATATCTTTGCAAATGGCTGATAAATCAACTGCTATACCTGTCGGTATTTGTGAGGATGTGCCCGTTGTGGTTGCAAATGTCAATATTTTAACGGACTTTGTTATTCTCGATATTCCTGAGGATGATAGTATGTCTATTATCCTTGGTAGACCTTTTCTTAATACCGCAGGGGCTATCATTGATTGCAACAAAGGCAATGTCACTTTTCATGTTAATGGTAATGAGCATACCGTACACTTTCCGAGGAAACAATCTCAAGTTCATAGCATCAATTCAATTGGAAAAGTTCCAACTATCATTTTTGGAGGTTTTGAATTTCCTCTCCCTACTGTCAAGAAAAAGTATGATATCCTTATTGTTGGGGATTTTCATATCCCCGTTGAGGTAACTTAGTGTTATTCGAAATTTCTCCGGTTCCGTGTTATTCGGAATGAGTTCGTTAACAAGACTTGATCAACCTTGCTAGTGAGTTCATTTTGATGATCACGAGATGGATGAAACTAGAAGGCACAACCTTCTGTACCCTCTTTTTACTTTCTTTTATTTAGATTAAATAAAGCAAAAATAGTATTATCCGTCTGTTTTCTGAATTATCTGTGCATTAAAAAATAGCCCGAAAATAAAAGTGCTCCAAATGCCCTGCAAATCTAGTATGATTTTTTCTAGAATATTTGAGGATTTTAGGCACTGAAAACACTGCAGAAGGGGCAAGCACCAGGCCACGAGAGAGGAGGGCACGCCCCCCTGTAGGGCGCGCCCCCTGTCTCGTGGGCCCCTGGTGGGCCCCCTCCACTTATGCCAGCACGCACACACTTCATCTTCTACCCAAAAAAAATCCCCATCCAGCTCAAGCACGAGTTCTAGCTCTTCTTGCTGCGATTTTCGATCTCTTAGCTCAAAGCTCCATTCACAAAACTGCTTTGGGAGATTGTTGCTTGGTATGTGACTTCTCCATTGGTCCAATTAGTTTTTGTTCTAGTGCTTATTCATTGCAAATTTTTGCTGCATAGGTGACCATGTTCTTGAACTTGCATGTTAAAATTTTGAGGTCCCAAGCAATTCCAATGCATGATATAGGCTCTAGGCACTTGTAGGAGTAGTTGCTATCAATCTTGTTTAGTTTTATGCACTTTCATTTTGAAGTTACTAAAATTTCAGAAATTTTCAGAAAAAGAAATATGCTTAGAAGAATGTACCAAGGAGGTTCATCGGCAAAGAAAGGGCCAAGGATTGCTATACGTGAGCAAGATGTTGAATTGCCGAGGGACGCAAATGACGGGCTTGTGAGTGGCCATCCGATGATTTTATGGTCGAAGCAGGCTTCAAGGAGGAATTTGACGCATATGTGTGTAATGCCGAGCGGGAGGACTTCTTGCAAGATAAGTGTCCACAGTACTATCAGTTGACCGATTCTTTTGTGCGGAGGTTTAGATACAACTGTTTGCGTAATTCTCCTAGTGTCATGTTTGATATTTATGATACATCTTATACCATGGATTTAGAGGATTGCACAACTGCTTGCAAACTCCCGTAGTGGGGTAATATTAATGATCCTCGCAAATCTGAATTTAGAGATTTTCTTGCTAGTATTACTGTGGAAGAATCTAGGGACGTAGCACAAGCTACCGTAGGGAGCATTCATTTTCCTGCTATACATTACTTTGCTCTCTTTATTGGTAGATGAATTAACGGTAAGGACGAAGTATGTCACATGAGTGCTCCTGATCTTTCTGTCCTCAGGAGTGCTGTGTCAGGTTATAAAGGTTATAACTTGGGTGCAATAGTTGCACGTAGGTTGCAGAATAATAGTAGCAAGGGAGATTTATTTGGAGGAATTTATGCAACCCGTGTGGCTAACTTTCTTAATATAGCTCCACGAGAGGGGAATATGATTTTCCTCCTGTTTATTTGGATAAAGATCTATGTTCCATCATCATTTTCTTGAGAGGAATGAACAATTCCTCCATTATCGACTAATCTATAACAGACGCAGCGTCATCCCAGTTACTCTTCCTGCCCCCTACCTTTTTGATTATCAGGCAAGAGGAAGATACGTTGTCACCAGGGAGGAAGCAACTGAGTATGAGAGAGGAATGGAGGCAGCTCGCCAACGCGCTGCCGCTCAGGAGGCGATCGCCTTCGCATCTGATTACAACCCCAGCTTCACTTATGGATATCAGCCAGGCGGTCCTTGGTACTAGACCAACTTTGGCCAAAAGCCTAAGCTTGGGGGAGTACGTATTGAAAGTGCAACTATCCCTAGGTGGTTTTGGTAATTCATAACAATATATAGCTCATTGAGCTAATGCTATTCCAAGACAAATATTTCAGGAAAGCTCAATGAATGGCATGGCATGGATGATGAAAGTGGATCCCTCAAAATATCAAGGACAAAGGATTGGCTCAAGCTCAAAATCTCAAGACTCTACATTTTACATTTTAGTGATCCAAGACCACATTGAGTCTATAGGAAAAGCCAATACTATCAAGGAGGGATGAGGTGTTGCTTAATGAGCCTTTTGCTTCATGTGCTTAGTGATATGCTCCAAAACCCTCCACTACTTTCTCACATCCACATATGACCTAAACCTAAAGTCAAACTCGGCCCTACCGATTTTTTCTACCCAGCGCCACCGAGTTCAGATGACTTAGCCACTGCCACAAACCCTAGGCAAATCGGTCTCACCGATAGGGATCTCGATCTCACCGAGATGGGATTGTAATCTCTATGTTTCCCTTTCGTAACTTTTCGGTCTCACGAAAGAGCGAATCGGTCCCACCGAGATTACAATGTAAACTCTCTGTTTCCTTTTTGTAACTTTTCGGTCTCACCGAAAGAGCAAATCGGTCCCACCGAGTTTATCTGACCAACTCGATGGTTAGCTAATTACCAAATTCGGTCTCACCGAGTTTGTGTAATCGGTCTCACCGAGATTACGTTATGCCCTAACCCTAACCATATCGGTCCTACCGAGTTGCATGTCAGTCCCACCGAAAACCCTAACGGTCACTAGGTTTACTAAATCGGTCTGACCGAGTTTGATGATTCGGTCCCACCGAGTTTGGTAAATTGTGTGTAACAGTTAGATTTTGTGTGGAGGCTATATATACCCCTCCACCTCCTCTTCATTCGTGGAGAGAGCCATCAGAACAAACCTACACTTCCAACTTACCAGTTCTGAGAGAGAACCACCTACTCATGTGTTGAGGCCAAGATATTCCATTCCTACCATATGAATCTTGATCTCTAGCCTTCCCCAAGTTGCTTTCCACTCAAATATTCTTTCCACCAGATCCAAATCCTATCAGAGAGAGTTGAGTGTTGGGGAGACTATCATTTGAAGCACAAGAGCAAGGAGTTCATCATCAACACACCATTTGTTACTTCTTGGAGAGTGGTGTCTCCTAGATTGGCTAGGTGTCACTTGGGAGCCTCCGACAAGATTCTGGAGTTGAACCAAGGAGTTTTTAAGGGCAAGGAGATCGCCTACTTCGTGAAGATCTACCGCTAGTGAGGCAAGTCCTTCGTGGGCGACGGCCATGGTGGGATAGACAAGGTTGCTTCTTCGTGGACCCTTCGTAGGTGGAGCCCTCCGTGGACTCGCGCAACCGTTACCCTACGTGGGTTGAAGTCTCCATCAACGTGGAAGTACGATAGCACCACCTATCGGAACCACGACAAAAACATCCGTGTCTCCAATTGTGTTTGAATCCTCCAAACCCTTCCCTTTACATTCTTGCAAGTTGCATGTTTGATTTTCCGCTGCCTATATACTCTTTGCATGCTTGCTTGAATTGCGTGATGATTGCTTGAATTGTTCAAAGATAGCTAAAATCTGCCAAAGTCTAAAATTGGGAAAAGACATAGCTTTTAATTGCTCAAGTAGTCTAATCACCCCCCCCCCTCTAGACATACTTCAAGGTCCTACAAGTGGTATTAGAGCTTTTGTCTCCATTTGCTTTGATTTCCATAGCTTTTGGTGGTCATAGCCTTGGTTTCACCACCTAGGAGAGTATGGCGTCTAGCGAGGGAAATTATCACCGTAGAGGTCCTTACTTTGATGGCACTAATTTTGCTAGTTGGAAGCATAAGATGAAAATGCATATTCTTGGACATAACCCCGCCGTTTGGGCTATTGTGTGTATTGGCTTGCAAGGTGAATTCTTTGATGGGAGAGAACTGAATCGTGAAGCTAGTGCGGAAGAGTTGAAGATGTTGCAATACAACGCTCAAGCTTGTGATATCCTCTTCAACGGATTGTGCCCCGAAGAATTCAACAAAATCAGCCGTCTTGAGAATGCAAAGGAAATTTGGGATACTTTGATTGATATGCATGAAGGTACCGACTCCGTCAAGGAATCCAAGTTGGATGTACTCCAAAGTCAGCTTGACAAGTTCAAAATGAAGGATGGTGAAGGTGTCGCTGAAATGTACTCTAGGCTTGCTCTTATCACAAATGAGATTGCCGACTTAGGAAGTGAAGAGATGACCGACAGATTCATCATCAAGAAGATCCTAAGAGCATTGGATGGAAAATATGATACCGTGTGCACATTGATCCAAATGATGCCAAATTACAAAGATCTCAAGCCAACGGAAGTCATTGGAAGAATTGTTGCTCATGAGATGTCACTCAAGGATAAGGAGGAACTTCACAACAAGTCAAGTGGTGCTTACAAAGCCTCATGTGAAGCCCCACATCATCAAGTGAGAAACAAACCTTCAATGAAGAATTGAGCTTAATGGTGAAGAACTTCAACAAATTCTACAAGTGTAGAAGCAAAGAAAGAAGCTCCAAGTCAAGGTCCTACAATGACAAAAGATCTTCTAGTCGAGGCGCAATTGCTACAATTGTGGGAGACCGGACACTATTCAATGAGTGTACGACACCCTACAAAAGAGGAGAAGATTCTCCCAAGAGAAGAAGTAGAAGATAAGAATCACCACCAAGAGAGAGAAGGAGTAGAGATGATCGTTATGAGCGAAGACCCTCACGGAGAAGCAAGGATTAGGAAAGGAAGGATAAGTCATCAAAGAGCTACACAAAACGAAGACATCAAGCTCATGTTGGTGAATGGGTATCCGGCTCCGACTCGACAATCACTCCGAGAGAAGCTATCACTCCGACTCGAACACACTCAAGATGAAGGTGTTGCGGTTTAGCACTTGTGTCAACCAACTCCTCGACATATTTGAATCACCAAATGAAGGAATTGGAAGATGCTTCATGGCCAAAGTCCTAAGGTAACACACCCCAGTATGTTGATTTTAATAGTGATGAAGATGACTTGCTAGGTGATGATGATTTACTTGTTGACAACTCTAGTGATGAATACTATGATGAAACGTCAATTAATCATGCTAATCAAGATGAAACGAATGACAATGATAAGGAGAAAATTGAGCGCCTAACTAAAGAACTAAACACTCTTAAGTTAGCTCATGAAACTATCTTGAAGATCATCGAGAACTTTTAAGGGCTCATGAAAAGTTACGCTTTGAAAAGCTCAATCTTGAGCAAGAGCATGAGTTCTAAAAGCGATCAATGATGATCTTCGAAGAAAAGTTCTTCTTACATTGCCAAGCGTTTACTCTTATCTACTTACATGCCTCAAGTCAAGTCTAGTAACAAGAACAAGAAAGATTCTTCTTCTAGTAGTAACAATAACAATGCTAAATCCAATATTGTTGCTTCTAGTAGTTCTCTTGATTCCACTAATGATTCTCTTAGCCAAGTTACACTTGAGCAAGAAAACAACTTATTGAAAGGAATTATAGAGAAAGGTGTATACAAGAGCCTTGCCGGGAGTAAGCAATTTGAGGAAATGGTACGCAAGCAAGGAAGGCACCAGAACAATCAAGGTGTTGGTTTTGAACGAAAGTTCAATGCCAATGGAGTTGAGTGGGAAGAAGATCAATACCCCAAGACGAAGTTTGTTCCTCAACAAGAGAAGTATGATCCTACTTCCTTCAAGGGAACACAAGCACAAGATGATCTTCCACCACAAGACCACAAGAACAAAGGCAAAGACAAGCTTCAAGAGGAGATTGATGCATTTGAAGAAGCACCTAAGGCCTTGGTCAAATGGGTTCCCAAGACTACGTCAAGTTCTACTTCATCAAGCACAACAACTACTACACCAAGGATTCCCATCCAGATGATATGGATCCCGAAGAACAAGAACTAGAGAGTTCTTTAGGGTGACTCCGCCAACATTTTTCACTCATATCATTATGGCAAGGACAAGTGCAATCAACTTCCATATCTTGCACTAGTTCAGGGAGTCACAAACCCTCATGTTGGTAAGGCAAGGGACAAGGTAACCTAATGCTTTCATGGACATCATTTTGAGTATGCATCACTCTATGTCTATGGATATTATTGTTTGTTCCTTGTGGGACTAACCCGTGTAGGTATTGAAAATGCAACTCACTCCAAAGGATTGCTTCAAAAGATCTACATCAACATTTAGCATCCACATTTTCAACACCTACATGAAGTCATCAACGACAACCCAAGGTTAGTTTATCCCTCTAAGGGGGGATCTCACATCTAGGGGGAGCTTAAATCTAAGAATTGAGTCAAAGGAACTCTAATGGTGTGAACACATAAATGCTTTATGTAAAAGTGGTAACCCCACTTGAGCTTAAATGATGAGTATGACCTATGATCAAATGTTCTCATTTGACTCCTAAGTCAATATACTCATATATAGATGACCTAGTCATCGCCAATTGTTTGATAGATGCTAGAATTGGTTGTGCATGCTTTGTCACATATTCCATTTGTCATTTTATTGTGTGAGCATGTTGGTTGCATATTTTACTCATTCGAGGACATCCACTTGTTGTTTGATTGATTGGTTTCTTTTTCTTTTGCCAAGTGGATGGACAAGAATGCCTAAGAACCTTCTCTAGCTATCTATGCTTTTATTGTCTCAAACTCTATTCATGCTACATCACAAAATTTGATCAAGTCAGATTGAACCACTCGTGTGAGGAGCACTTTGAGTCCCGATTAGTCATAGACTTAAACTTCCAAAACTTCTTTGTGATTTTCGGTCTGACCGATTCCTCCATTTTGGTCATACCGAGATTACTAAGTCGATCTAGGTTTTCAATCTCGGTGCAACCGATTTTAACTTTTCGTTCACACCGAGTTGCTATAACTGTTATAGTTATGCATCTCGGTGCCACCGAGTTGTTCAACTCGGTCACACAAACAGTGTCGGGCTATATATATCACACGGGCAAATTTTGGAAAATTTTCTCTGAAACTCCTCGCCCGCGCATAGCTCGCTCTGCCTACTAGGTCTACGGATCATCGACTTCGTCGCCAGCCGCCTCCTGTCGCGGGTCTCCGCCGCCATCAACGGATTTCTCCTCCGCCGTTGCCGCTGTAGCGAGTTCACCGCCGAACTAGGGTATGAACTCGATCACTGTGCTATCCTCGTCCGATTCTCAGCACATTGTATTCGTAATGCATGTTGCCACGATTGAAACACTTCTATCCAGTCAAAACAATCCTTAAAATAGGTATGATTCGAAAATTTAGGGTTAGGTTTCCGCCGAAACCATCTCGGACCCACCGAGTTGAAAAACTCGGTCCCACCGATTTGGCTAACGCCATTGCACTAGTAAGTCTCGGTCTGATCGAGAATTACAAATTGGTGTGACCGATTTTAGAACTTTGTGAAACCCTAGCAGTCTCGGTGCCACCGAACTGTGACTCGGTCTGACCGAGATCACTAGTTTAGGTTCCAAAACTGCTTCGGTATCACCGAGTTTGAAAATCGGTAGATCCGAAATGCTTTCTGTGGAAACTAAAACTAAGTTTTTGGAATCATTCTTTTGCAAAAATCTTTGCATTTTGTGATGCTCATCCATTCTACCTCATCTATAACTATTCACAGGGTCAGCAGTCAGTCAGTGCAGCATGTCAGACCAAAGTGACAGCCAGAACAGGTCAGAGGAGCATATTCAAATGAGTGAGGGCACTAGTCCCTCTAGCAGCTCAGATGAGGGGAGCAGAAGCACTCCCAGTAATTTGCCCAAGGCTGCCACAAGGACAAGGAAGAAGAAGACCTTAGAGTCTGATGATGAATATTATGTGGCAGCTGAGGATGAGGCCAGTTCCAAGAAGAAAGTGCTCAAGAGAGGTACAGCTCAACAACAGTTAAGCCTGGAATGAAGATCAAAAGGCCAGCAGGTAGACAACCAATGTCCAAAGCCAGAGTCTCCACTCAAGCTTATTTGGAATCCCAACCCAAAGAACCTGCTGCTGCTGAAGGAAAGAAAAGGAAGGAAAGGGTCAAGAAGACCATGGCCAGAGTGATTGGGAAACCATCTATGATGGAATAAGAGGAAGAAGAAGAGGTTGCTGAGCCTGCACCCAAGGCACAAAAGCTGATGGGTGATGCCATAAAGTCAGGGGCTGCAACTTCAAAGCCCAAAGCTGCCCCCAAGCCCAAGAGTGCACCAAAGAGAAATACCAGGAGTATACCAGCAACAGAGAAGAACAAGGCTCCAATGCCTGAGGTTGATGCTGAGGAAGATGAAGAAGGGCAGGTCCTAAGGAAGCTCAAACCCAAGATCCCAGACCACAATGATGCTCATCCTGTGGCTGAGAACATGAAGATCAGGAGAGATCAAGGGTTGAGGCTATGGAGAGAGTCAGATCCATATGCCACCAGGAGAAGGACTGATGTGGATTACAGGTTCCACACCAAGGAACAGCAGGATTTCTATGAGACTATCTTGTTGGATAAGAAGCCCATAGTTTGTGATATGAGGTGGGTCGACTGGACCTACATTCAGGAGAATGAAGAACACTATCCTGGAGTATATGACATCTTCCGTGCTTGTGGAGTTGCAGATTTTGTTGGGCGGAAGCTCACAAATTGGAATGACGAGCTCATAATGCAATTCTACTCCACATCACATTTCTATCCAGATGGCAGGATAGTGTGGATGTCTGAAGGAACACGATATCAGTCAACCATAGAGGAATGGGCAAGTCTGATCAATGCCCCAAAGGAAGATGAAGATAACTTGGACATTTATGCCAAGAAGAAGATGGGTCACAACTCAATGTCACACATGTACAAGGAAATCCCAGATGATGCACTTGAGTCCTTCAAGTTTGGATCAGTTCATTATCTTCTGTCAGGGCTGCCTACAATCAACTGGATCCTGAGGCACACTCTTTTGCCCAAATCAGGTGACCACAACATGATCAGAGGGCATGCAATCAATTTGCTTCACGTTTTTGATGTGCCTCAAAAATTCAAAGTCATGAGCCTCATAGTTGAAACTATCAAGAGGACTGCAGCAGACCAGAAGAGGAGCTGCGTATATGCCCCATAGATTCAGGAGTTAATTAACTCAAAGATGGGCACAGGAAAGTATCTGTTGTATAAGGAACACATGGTTCTCTATCCTGACTTTGAGGACAATCAAGTTGTCATGACTGAAAATGAACCAACATCAGTGCAAGCGCAAGAGAAGAAGGAGAAAGCAAGGAAATAGAAGGCTTCCAAGATGCCAACTGAAGCAGAGGCATCTGAATACTTTCTGAAGAACAAGCAGGAGCAGCTTGGTTACTTGATAGCATCAACTCTGCGGATTGAGAAGGGTTGGCCACCTAACTCAAAACCAGGAGAGCACGGAAAGAATCATGGAACAAAAATTCTATGATCTTGATGTCAAAGTAACTGAGATTCAGTCAGCTGTGGAGCAGCTACAGGATGACATGCAAGAGAGGAAGGGCAGGACAACGACTGATGCATTTGCCAGAGTGCCACGAGCTTAGAAATCAGCTGCAGAGCCAGTTCAAGACACCAGAGTCACTTCATCAGCTCCAGCTACAGCTCCAGCACCACCAGCTCCAGCACCAACTCCTTCAGCTCCGTCTACATCGATTGAAGCCTTCGTTCTTGGAGTTCTCTGGACACCACCACCACCAGAAGACCAAGCCTGAGAGACGATATAGTCCTATGCATTTTCTAGGAACTTTTTGGTAACTTGTTGCCAAAGGGGGAGAAAAATGTATAGATCATAGGCTTCGAGAGAGAGAGATTTGCTTTTGTTCTCTCTTGTCTTTTAGGTTGAACTTTATTTGCTTTTGATTGTTTGAGATACTATGCAATTACCTGTGAGACATTGATGATCATGTGTTTGATCATAAGCTACACTTATGCTTGTTATGATATTATCTTACTTATCCTTATATGATCATTCACTTTGCTTGGTGATGAGTGCATGTATTCAATCTTTGTTATTTTGAGCGCTCCTCCAAGATGTATGTGACATGGAAGAGTAACCCATGAGCCTAATTCCTTGTGCATTTGCAGTCCAAAGCAAATATTACTATGCACAAATTTAGGGGGAGCTCTTGCTTATCACATACTTCTCAAAGCGACGATGTTTTTCAAATTTTATTATCATTTGTCGAAGCTTTGATCTATATGTTGTCATCAATTACTAAAAAGGGGGAGATTGAAAGTGCAACTATCCCTAGGTGGTTTTGGTAATTCATAACAACATATAGCTCATTGAGCTAATGCTATTCCAAGACAAATATCTCAGGAAAGCTCAATGAATGGCATGGCATGGATGATGAAAGTGGGTCCCTCAAAATATCAAGGACAAAGGATTGGCTCAAGCTCAAAAGCTCAAGACTCTACATTTTACATTTTAGTGATCCAAGATCACATTGAGTCTATAGGAAAAGCCAATACTATCAAGGAGGGACGAGGTGTTGCTTAATGAGCCTTTTGCTTCATGTGCTTAGTGATATGCTCCAAAACCCTCCACTACTTTCTCACATCCACGTATGACCTAAACCTAAAGTCAAACTCGGCCCTACCGATTCTTTCTACCCGGCGCCACCGAGGTCAGATGTCTTAGCCACTGCCACAAACCCTAGGCAAATCGGTCTCACCGATAGGGATCTCGGTCTCACCGAGATGAGATTGTAATCTCTCTGTTTCCCTTTCGTAACTTTTTGGTCTCACCGAAAGAGCGAATCGGTCCCACCGAGATTACAATGTAAACTCTCTATTTCCTTTTTGTAACTTTTCGGTCTCACCGAAAGAGCAAATCGGTCCCACCGAGTTTATCTGACCAACTCTCTGGTTAGCTAATTACCAAATACGGTCTCACCGAGTTTGTGTAATCGGTCTCACTGAGATTACGTTATGCCCTAACCCTAACCATATCGGTCCTACCGAGTTGCATGTCAGTCCCACCGAAAACCCTAACAGTCACTAGGTTTACTAAATCGGTCTGACCGAGTTTGATGATTCGGTCCCACCGAGTTTGGTAAATTGTGTGTAACGGTTAGATTTTGTGTGGAGGCTATATATACCCTTCCACCTCCTCTTCATTCATGGAGAGAGCCACCAGAACAAACCTCCACTTCCAACCTACCAGTTCTGAGAGAGAACCACCTACTCATGTGTTGAGGCCATGATATTCCATTCCAACCATATGAATCTTGATCTCTAGCCTTCCCCAAGTTGCTTTCCACTCAAATCTTCTTTCCACCAGATCCAAATCCTATGAGAGAGAGTTGAGTGTTGGGGAGACTATCATTTGAAGCACAAGAGCAAGGAGTTCATCATCAACACACCATTTGTTACTTCTTGGAGAGTGGTGTCTCCTAGATTGGCTAGGTTTCACTTGGGAGCCTCCGACAAGATTCTGGAGTTGAACCAAGGAGTTTGTAAGGGCAAGGAGATCGCCTACTTAGTGAAGATCTACCGTTAGTGAGGCAAGTCCTTCGTGGGCGACGGCCATGGTGGATAGACAAGATTGCTTCTTCGTGGACCCTTAGTGGGTGGAGCCCTCCGTGGACTCGCGCAACCGTTACCCTACATGGGTTGAAGTCTCCATCAACGTGGAAGTACGATAGCACCACCTATCGGAACCACGACAAAAACATCCGTGTCTCCAATTGCGTTTGAATCCTCCAAACCCTTCCCTTTACATTCTTGCAAGTTGCATGCTTTATTTTCCGCTGCCTACATACTATTTGCATGCTTGCTTGAATTGCGTGATGATTGCTTGAATTGTTCAATGATAGCTAAAATCTGCCAAAGTCTAAAATTTGGAAAAGGCATAGCTTTTAATTGGTCAAGTAGTCTAATCACCCCCCCCCTCTAGACATACTTCAAGGTCCTACACGTATTTCTCACCGACTTTACATTCATGTTCACACACTAGTCGTCGGTGCTCATACTCTTTCATTGTATTATCATGTTAGTTTAAATTTCTTTTTCTAGTTTTCTTCTTATGTGTTCGATAAACCTTAAGAAAAACCAAAAAAAATAGTTAGTTTAATTTCCATGCTTGTAGTAGAATTAAAATGAAAACCCAAAAAGATTTCTAGTTCTTCTTCTTACTTGTTGGGAGCTTTCCCGTGTAAATAGTTTTATTTTCTTTTCTTTCTTTTGGGGGTCGAGAAGACCATATTGAAAATGCTTAGTGGCTCTTATATGCATGAATGTTTATTTAACTTAGAGCCCGTATTACCCTGTCTTCTCTCTTGAGTTGAATGCCTGCAGATTCCAGCTTAGTCCAATGCACGTGCACTCTTATTATTATACACATCGTTCGATTAAATGAGTGAAAGGCAATAATGACGATATATGATGAACTTATTGGGATGAGAAAAGCTGGTATGAACTCGACCTCTCTTGTTTTTGTAAATATGATGAGTTCATCGTTCCTGAGTCAGCTATTATGAAGTAAACATATTTGCAATGACATTTAGAGATTATAGTTACTTGTGCCATGCTTGATTAGCTTTGAGTTATAATGGTTTACCTTGCATGCCAACATGCTATTAGAATGATTATGATATGATATGATGGGATGGTATCCTCCTTTGAATGAATTGAGTGACTGGACTTGGCACATGCTCACACATGTAGTTGAATCAAATCAACATAGCCTTCATGATATTTATGTTCATGGTAGGTTATATCCTACTCATGATTGTTCTTGGTGTGAATTAATTTTAATGCATGTTTATGACTGTTGTCGCTCTCTCAGTTGGTCGCTTCCCAGTCTTTCGCTAGCCTTCACCTGTACTAAGCGAGAATACTGCTTGTGCATCCAAACTCCTTAAACCCCAAAGTTGTTCCATATGAGTCCACTATACCTTCCTATATGCGGTATCTACCTGCCGTTCCAAGTAAATTTGTATGTGCCAAACTCCAAACCTTCAAATGAAATTCTGTTTTCTATGCTCGAGCAGCTCATGCACAACTAGGGCTACCTATATCTTCCATGCTAGGTGGGTTATTCTCAAGAGGAGTGGACTCCGCTCCTCATTCACGAGAAAGGGCCGGTAACCGGGATGCCCAGTCCCATGATCCAAAAAGATCAAAGCAAATCAAAATAATTAAACAAAACTCCCACAGGGCTGTTGTATGTTGGAGGCACTCATTGTTTCGAGCAAGCCGTGGATTGATGCTTGTTGGTGGTTGGGGGAGTATAAACCTTTACCATTCTGCTTGGGAACTGCCTATAATGCATGTAGTATGGAAGATACATCCATCTCATAGTTGTTGCGTTGACAGTGAAAGTATGCCGCTCAAAATGTTATTCAATCTCTATTTTAAAAATCGAGCTCTGGCACCTCTACAAATCCCTGCTTCCCTCTGCGAAGGGCCTATCTATTTACTTTTATGTTGAGTCATCACCCTTCTTATTAAAAAGCACCCGCTGGAGAGCACACTGTCATTTGCATTCATTACTATTGGTTTATATTGGGTATGACTTGACTGGATCTCTTTTACCATGAATTACAATATTTAGTCAGTCCTTGATCTTTAAAGGTGCTCTGCATTTATGTTTTGCGGTCTCAGAAAGGGCTAGCGAGATACCATTTTGTTATACCATGTTATGATTATTTTGAGGAAGTGTTGTCATCCGAGTTTTATTATTATGGCTCGCTAGCTGATTATGTTATGGATATGAGTAATTATGAGACCTACGTGTTATTGTTAGTATGGTTAGTTCATAATACTTGCTGAAACTTGAATGCTGGCTTTTCATGTTTACAACAAAAAGAGCAAAAAGAGTTTGTAAAAGTTTTTCTTTATCACTTTCAGTTTATCAACTGAATTGCTTGAGGACAAGCAAAGGTTTAATCTTGGGGGAGTTGATACGTCTCCAACGTATCTACTTTTCCAAACACTTTTGCCCTTGTTTTGGACTCTAACTTGCATGATTTGAATGAAACAAACCCGGACTAACGATGTTTTCAGCAGAACTACCATGATGTTGTTTTATGTGTAGAAAAGAAAAGTTCTCGGAATGTCCTGGAAATCCACGGAGGCACTTTTTGGAATTTATAAGAATTATTGGGTGAAAGAAATACACCAGGGGGCCCAGGGCCTGTCCACGAGACAGGGGGCGCGCCCCCTATCTTGTGGGCCCCCACGACCTCCTCCGACCTCAACTCCAACTCCATATATTCCGTCTCGGGGAGAAAAAAATCAGAGAGAAAGTTTCATCGCGTTTTACGACACGGAGCCGCCGCCAAGCCCTAATCTCTCTCGAGAGGGCTGATCTGGAGTCCGTTCGGGGCTCCGGAGAGGGGGATTCGTCGCCGTCGTCATCATCAACCATCCTCCATCACCAATTTCATGATGCTCACCGCCGTGCTTGAGTAATTCCATCATAGGCTTGCTGGACGGTGATGGGTTGGATGAGATTTACCATGTAATCAAGTTAGTTTTGTTAGGGTTTGATCCCTAGTATCCACTATATTCTGAGATTGATGTTGCTATGACTTTGCTATGCTTAATGCTTGTCACTAGGGCCCGAGTGCCATGATTTCAGATCTGAACCTATTATGTTTTCATGAATATATGTGTGTTCTTGATCCTATCTTGCAAGTCTATAGTCACCTATTATGTGTTATGATCCGACAACCCCGAAGTGACAATAATCGGGATACTTCTCGGTGATGACCGTAGTTTGAGGAGTTCATGTATTCACTATGTGTTAATGCTTTGGTCCTGTTCTCTATTAAAAGGAGGCCTTAATATCCCTTAGTTTCTGCTAGGACCCCGCTTCAACGGGAGGGTAGGACAAAAGATGTCATACAAGTTCTTTTCCATAAGCACGTATGACTATTTATGGAATACATGCCTACATTACATTGATGAATTGGAGCTAGTTCTATATCACCCTATGTTATAGCTATTGCATGAGGAAACGCATCCGGCATAATTATCCATCACTTATGCATTGCCTACGAGCTTTTCATATATTGTTCCTCGCTTATTTACTTTTCCGTTGCTACTGTTACAACTACTACAAAAACCCAAAAACATTTATCTTTACTTTTGCTACCGTCACTATTATTATCATACCACTTTTGCTATTAAACACTTTGTTGCAGATACTAAGTTGTCCAGGTGTGGTTGAATTGACAACTCAACTGCTAATACTCAAGAATATTCTTTGGCTCCCCTTGTGTCGAATCAATAAATTTGGGTTGAATACTCTACCCTCGAAAGTTGTTGCGATCCCCTATACTTGTGGGTTATCACTGCCCATCACTGGTACATTGCTTCCTGTGGCGGGCGCCTGTTCCTACCCACCACAGAAACCATTGTACTAGTGGCGGTACTTCCATAGCGCCCGCCACTAGAGAGATACTACAATATATCAATTGTTGGCATTGCGGGTTGACACACATTACTCCAAAATGCGTAGTCATATGATTCTCAATATAGTTGAACCAGACTGAGTAATTTTGGAAACAAACGACCAAATAATTAAGTAACACTTCAAATTTGTTCGACTCAAGAAACAAGCATCAATGTATCAATCACATCCATCTTAACATACTTATTAACTAACCGTTCATCGCTTGATATATTCATGACTTAGACCATATTTCTAAACATGGTCGATGACAGCCATCATCTGAAAGTCATTGCGGTTGCTCTTACTTATGGTGATTATCACAAGGGTGTCCAGCCTTAGTTCTCGCTTTGCCGTCATGAACTCCCGCCAGCCGGACTCATATAAGGATATGAGTCTGTCTGATTCTGTCTTGTACTGAACGCCAGTGACATGCCCTGTTGGTCGATGGTGCACTCCAGCGATGCCAATGGCGGGGATGTCCACTCCAAAAAACATCTTCGTATGTAACTTATAAACTCTCCATCATTAAGAGCAAATAGAGAGCACACAATGTCAGACATCTCACCATACTTGGTTATGAAAAAAAGATGAAAGAATACAAAACAGCTCACCATGATTTTTTTTGGTGTCGTTGTTTTTGTTAAAAGGTGCACAAATGGCTTCCCAATGAAGGCCACACTTGACGGTAACATCGCGGTAATATTTAGGGTCGCATCCCGAGTAAGCTTCCTCATTATTTGAAAGAAAATTGCTGAACCGAAAGGACCATCGTCAACATCTTCCTCATAGTCATCATCTTGCTCATCCTCGTCATTCTGGCTGTCATCATCATCCAATCTGTCCTCATCTTCACGGCTTCCCTAGTCATCCTGGCTGTCTCCATCATCCTGGTGATCATGGCTATCATCATGATCCTTGTCATCGTCATCGTCATCGCTGCAGGAATACATTGTCCTTATCTTGTGACCTCTCCATTCACGAAAAAGGATATGTACCCTCCTCTGATGAAATTATTCTGTGCAATGCACTACTCCCATCCATCACCATATATGATGGTTCTATCCTTACGTTTACGCACATCCAGTTTGAATGTGCGCCCCATATCATCATCAAAGTACATAACATTACCGCATAAATTGTTCAAGTCAACCCTTATGTTGCATGGCATACATTATGCAACAGTTAATCATCAACAATAAAGTCAGTGCAATAATTATACAAATGGTTTGAATAGAATATTAATTGAAGTTAAAGACAATTACCACTGATTTTTGAAATTCGTTCGTCAAGAAGAGTCTGAAATCTACTGCAGTATCCACACTATCCATACATGGCATTTGCAGATATGGCAGATCTTATGCCTCATGATCCCTAATAATCATTATGAAGCACTTATTAACTGTAATTTTGAGAGGAGGAACTGACTAAGAAGGGTTCAAAAAAATTTGGCATGACCTTTGCTGAATATTGAACATATTTTGAGTACCAAAAATTTGATGGAATGGAAGTTAATCAACGTTTCATCAAAACATTGGCATTCATTTTTAAAACCCATGCACTTGTCATATGTAAGAAAATTAAACAATATTGTCATAGCAAATGAACTTTGGCATGAACTTTGCTTACAAAGTTGACGTATGGAGTGACAAAAATTTGATGAAATGGAAATGAATCAACGTTTCACAAAAAATTATGCCCGTAATTGTGACAGGCACGACCAGGTACCCGCCACCGCTCTTTTGGAAAAGTAGCAGTGGCGGGTGGCCTGTCCTGCCAGCCACTATTTATAGTTCATCTATATGACTTTTTCCAGTAGCGCCCGCATCAGTACTTGTAGTTGATAGTAGTTGGTCTTCAGATCTGGATGTAATTTTTATTATTTTTGATATTCATTGTACTAACATGATTGAAAATGAATAGATCAAAAGTTTTCTCGGAAAAAAATAGTGCTAAAGGTTTACGTTTTTCTTTTTGACATCTACTAGTTAGCATGCACGTGCAACGCACGTCTCAAACAATTATAAGTGAGTTCACATGGTATATTATTGAACAAGTCTTGAAAAAATAAATAAAAGGGATACAAAATGTTGGCATGCCAATCAAATTGTATTTTCAAATGTGAGACATCTTTGTGATCCAACAAATACGTGAAGAATTGAGTGTCCAGCCATGATTACCACCCTTTTTATCGAACTGATTTCCAACTATTTTCGAGATGAGTTTGCACATAATCAAAAGGTCACTTCCAAGGACATACAACTTGTATGATAGGAAATATAAGCTGACCTATGACTACAGAAATTTGTATCTTTACGTAAATTGAAAACGCTTTAGAATAACTAACTGAAATTGTAGAAGGGGTAAAATAAATGCGATGATGATAAAATCATTAGTCCTATCATGTTATCAGTTAACCCATTAACTGATAACATGCCATATGCAGCAGTGACTCAACGATGAATCATCTCCTCTCCTGCCATGTTATTATTTAATGTGAGCAACATATAAGAACCAAAGAACAATACAACATCAATGGCTTAGCTTATGTATAGAAACGGCAAAGGTTTTAATATCATCATTACGTTGAAAGAAACACACCGTGTATTATCTGGTGGGATACAGTGAAGAAGCACAAAGGATAAGCAGCATTTACCAACAATAAGAGTATATTTGATACCTAAATTTACCTGCCAATTCATCACAGATATATTTAATACCACTATACGAAGAGGAAAGAATTAAAGGAGACCCAATGATTCCGTGCAATTACATTGATCACCCTAACGACATAAGATCCAAAGAAAGAATTAACATCAGCTATGGCTAGCAAACAATTTCTGTTAAAAGAGTAAATGAGCATTCCCCTGTAGCTTGCAAATGAGCATTACACAAGCTCTTGCATTTAATTAGAGCCTGGGTTAGCAGGAAGAAACAAATAAAATGTGAATAAAGAATAACTTACCTTCAGATTGTACATGTTTTTTCCTAAAAAGGCAGGGAAGATGAACACAATATGTATACTCAGTAGTCGGGCTTGATGACTTAACAACCTAACAACAGCAGCAAAAGAATACATTAGATTCAGACAATCATCTATTGTAGCAAGCCATGAATCGACCATTTGAATTATCTGTCGAGGATAATGACAACAACAGGAAAAACACACATTAAAATCACAGACCACAAATTGACACATAGGGTACACTCAAGTAATGGACAAATGTACTTATCAGATAGTACTGCCGTACAACAAACTTCAGAAGTTAGTACATCTCTGAAATCAGGCCAAAGTCTCATAACATAAAATCGTCTTCAGTTAGTAGTGTCATAGATCAAATGTCAGTCATCTTTCCAATCACACATATGAGTAAATTGCTTGAGAGATAAAGCCAGTTGCTTGCTCTGAAACAAAAGGGAAACCATATAGCAGACAGTCAATTGCTTTCTTCAAAATGAAAGGGAAACAAAAATTAAATCAATCTCAAAGCTTACCGCCTGAATAATCTTGAGAATAGGAGGAGCCTTTAATGTGAAGATCCTTCGCAAAGGCCCATTGAAATATACAAAGATCATCAACGCCTAGCAGCGCAAAGCATTCTCATATGAAAGTCTCTAAATCTTACGATGAATTGGTCCACTTTCATGAACATCAATTCTATGGTTTCCATTGGTTGTAAGTACCACATGATCGACAGTTTACAAAATTCAGCAATATTTCACAGATTGAAATGGTAGGTTATTCATCAACAAAATCAGGAGAGGAGGATGTAGCAGAGGAGTTCCCGGCGGCGCGATGTCGAGTGGTGACGGATCGTGTAACAAAGACATCAATAATACGTTCAATTTCTGGTCCATACAGTGAGGGAAATCCTCTGCTTGCAAGAGAAACCAATCTTCTGAACCACTTAATAATCCAGCAATGAAATTTATATTTTATAGTCTGCAAGTTCAAAGATTTTGATGAGCACGACAAAATTTCAATGGCATTGCAATAACATTACCAGAATATATTGGTCTTGCAGAAACCACTTTACTAACTCAAATGAAAGGGGGAAAATGCATAATGAGGATGAAGTTCTTTCGCAGAATGGCACATAACAAATAGACCACGATTTTTTATGCATCAAACCTAACACTCACAAGTCACGAAATACCCCTCCAGTCAGAATTATTAAAACTGCAAAACACAATATCATGATTGCCTGAAATCCGATCATGAAAGGTCAATTATCATAATCTACTTTTCATATGTACTAGGTGGTACTCAAGGTATCGTGTCACTGTGATAGCCCACTTAAAAATAATTTCGTTAAATAGTTGCAAGCTAAAGAATTTTAGACCATCTTAAATCATTCAGTTAAACATTTACATGCAAAAGAGTTTCAGCCCCTCCCACTTAATCTTGTTTTACTGGCAGAGTTGGAACTCCGCTCCCATGTAAACACAAACAACCGAGTTAAACATGCCACAAATGATTTTGTTACTACCTCAAGGCAGGTGTGCAGAAAGAATATTGCACTTCTTACCAATCTTGTGGATCTGAAGTTTGAAATTAACATTTGGGCACTGGAACTTGCGAGCTGTGAAATCTGCCTAAGCAATGAGAAGAAAGCAACAGTAAATGATCGAAGAAAGAGAGGCCTATACCAGAACCAAAGTAGATCAAACCTTGTCAACCAGTACATCCCGATACGTTTTGGTCGCCCCTAACCACACTGCGCTGTAGGAACTACTCCCTCCGTTCGGAATTACTTGTCGCAGAAATGGATGTATCTAGACATATTTTAGTTCTAGATACGTCCATTTTTTAGACAAGTAATCCCGAACAGAGGGAGTATCATTCACAGATGCATGCTTCAAATTTCAAAGAACACAATTTGAAGAAACAAGATGTGAGATTGGCGACAACATCACGGTTATCCCCATACACTCCGGGATCCAAATGTACAACGCAGAGGAAACGCAACATCACCCGCGCTGTATGAAGACGTTCCACCACTCGGAAAGCTGCCCTGGTCCTTGGCGGTGGCGGCACCGCTCGCCTCCGATCAGAGCGGCGAGCACGGCAGCCGCCATGGCACCGTCAGCGCCTATGCCCCAAAGCCGCCACGCCCGCACCTAGCGTTGCATCCGTGGCCGCCCACTGCGTGCTGCTGCTGCCGCCGCTGCTTGAGGCAGAGAGGATCCCGCCGTCACCGGCGCAGCCGAGCCAGCTGTGTCTGCGCCGCCGCCGCTGCCCGAGGAAGGAGAGGGACCCCGTCGTCGCCGGAGCAGGACGAGCCCGATCTGTCTCGCGCCGCCGCCGCCGCCGCCCGAGGAAGGAGAGGGACCCGACGCTACCGACGCAGGTCGAGCTTCGCCCGGCGGCATCCTGTGGCAGCGGCGAGGATAAGAGAGGAGGAAGGGGTGGGGAACGGCGGAGGCGGGGGCTTGATCCTCCCTGGAGCAGCGGCGACGGCGGAGTGAGGGGCGATAGGAACGACAGAGGCGGGGTTAGATGGACGCGACGTCCTCGCGTAGGAACGATAGAGGCGGGCGTGGGTTGTTTCTACGGGCAGAGTTTTCGTCCGCCCTCGTGAAGTTCTCTTGTTTAGTAGTAGTCCTGACCATCTCAGGCCCGGCCCTGTCGGCCCACCTAGGCCTGGCCCTAAAATCCAGGGCCTAGGCCCGATGGGCTTGCCCGTGGGCCGGCCTTGGGCCTGAGTTTTGAGCCCACCAGCAGGGTCTGGACGGACTTGGGCTTGGCATATTGGCATTTTAAGGAAGAGGCCCGGCCCACGGCCCTAAGCCCTAAGGGATTTTTAGGGCTTTTTACCAGATGGGCCGGGCTTGGGCTTGAAAAGTAGGCCCGATGGTAGGGCCTGGGAGGGCCTGGGCCTCAGTTTTCTGCCGTGGGCTTTTTTAGGCCCGGCCCAAGCCCAGTCCGGCCCGGCCCATGGCCACATATATTTAGTAGTAGTGTAGAAGTGTAGACTAAAGGTTGACGTTTTTTTTTTGACATCTACTAAAGGTTTACGTTGGAATTAGCTTGCATGCCATATGGGACAAGCTAAGTCCGGTTTGAAGTCCAGAACAAGTACGAGTAGGTTTAGGTGATCTTCGGGTCGGTTCGTGCATATATATGCACATCCCCTGTATGAATTTGTACCACCGAGGAAACAAGAGAAGAAATAAAAATAAGAAGAGGCATAAGTTACGTGTCTTCGGCAAAATTTTCTGCACGCCCGTGTTCATTCCGTGTTATAATATTCTATTTTTAAATTGTTTTCGGGGACAAACTGTTATTAGAATTTCCACTACCGAATACGTCGGGAAGTCCTACAGTGTTTCGGATTCCAGCACACCCCCTTTCCCCTTCCCCACCGACCCCCACCGCCACCGCCGTCGATGGCACGCCCCCCACACCCCCCGCAGCCACCGCTCGACGCCCCCATGCCTCGCCAGACCAGATCCACAGGCTCGCCCCCCAGGTCCCTCCCTCCTGGGGTCCCGCAGGGCTCGTCGGTGATTTAGATGCCTCTGCCATTTGTTTACCAGGATTACCTAGAGAAGCTGCGCCGGATTGGATCGGTCTCCCCGGCGACGCTTCAGGCGACGAGGATGCGGAGGTGGACAGAGAGGGCGACGAGGATCCGCGACGACGCCGACTCGTGGATGCAGTGCGTGAAGGAGTGGAGGGAGGCGGATCTCGCTGCGGCGAGGAGTCTGGATCCGTTTCAAAAGCTCTACAGATTGAGGTACGCTCAGACATGCCAGATCCAAGCAGACCGAGAACTGCTCAACCTCGCTCGGAGGATCTACTTCGAAGGCACGAGGGCGGAGAAGGCCCAGATGCCCAGTCCGAGAGAGCAGCCAGAGGCGTTCGTTTTTGGGCGAAATCAGAAGCGAAGTGCGGCGACGCTCGCCGCAGGGCGCGCTGGGAAGGGATCCTCGGGCGCCTGCCTTCCTGCCCCCCTTCGGACTTGGAGGAGGTGGATCCATGGCCCTACCTGTCTGCGACACCGGATCGGGATTGTGGCGACTACAACCCCTAAATCTCGATCCTCTGGCTTTTTTGGTCACGGGGGACAGCTACTGTGCAGCGCATGAGAACTGTGGAGCCGGATTTGGAGTGAGCAGTGCGATGGCTGAATGCATATTCTCGGTGGAGGAGGCCTGGAAAGAGATGCCCAAGCAGAGTGAACCCATGCCCCCGTCCACACCCACTCATCATGAGCGGCCGACGAGAGACTGCGTTTATCCAAGCTCAGATCAACGAGGAAGAAGAGATTTCAGAGGTGATGCGGGCGGTGACAGCATCGATGAGGATCCCAAGGAGAGGCAGCGAATCAGTGCCGAAGCTGGTTACCAGGATCATGTCGTTCACCACGGATCACGAACTGTCCCTGTTCCTGACAGGCAGATCGACACCGGCGAGGGTAGTGATCTCCTGGCAATGGCAGCACAAGATTCACCGCTGAGAGAGCGGCGGATCCGTTGGCAGGCATTCTGGAGATTGCAATTGCAGGAGAGCATCACAATCACCGTGAACCTGACAGCGCCGCAGTAACCAAATTTAGATCGAAGCAAAAAATCAGGGGCGCTTCTGGTCATGGAGGCCTCGGGCGGGTTCAGATTCGTGGACTCGAGAAGAGGCGGCAGGATTCAAAAGGGCCGCATGGCTGACGCAACAGCCAGCTCACCCACCAAGCTGCCAGATGATCACCTTGACGAGGCAGAAGGGTGGTACAGTCAGCTCTAGGAGCCTATAAAAGGTAGATTGGGGGGAGAAGAAGCTAGGGTTCCATCTCTCCCAACCACCCTCGCTACAGCGGCGGCTACCACCCCCGACCCAGATCTCATGGCAGACGGAGGGCGCGGGCGGGGCAGAGCCAAGAGCAGAGGCGGTCGGGGAGACCAAGCAGGGAATTGGCCTCCCGGCCACCAGCAGATCAACCAGGGGAGCGGGGTGCAGCAGCAGCAGCAGTCGTTCTTTGGTTTCGGTTACCAGGGGCCGCCGCCACCATGGGCCTTCCCGGGTCAGTTCCCAGGACCTTTCCCTCCGCCATGGGGAGGCCCGCAGCAGCAGTGGTTCGCCCCACCGCAGCAGTCTCAAGGACAATCGAGCGGGCAAGGGGGGAATCAGGGTGAAGCTCATGGTGGTAACCAACAACAGACCAGGTCTCAAGCCAAGAATCAGCAGAAGAAAGGCAAAGACGCAAATCAGAGGGCCCTAGCTACCAACCCAGGTTTGATGTCCTACTCTGGGGTCACTTGTTACAATTGTGGTGACCCTGGGCACCACAAAGACAAGTGTTCAAAGCCCAAATGCTGCTTTATCTGCAAAATGATCAATTACAAAGTAGAAGACTGTCCAGTCAGGAAGAAGCCACACTCGACAGCAAAGTTTGTAGGGAGTGCCGCACAGGGACTCGGCTTTTACCACCTGGATGCTCCTGATGTGAATGCCCAGCACACTGGGTGGTTGAAGAACGTTGGGATAGTTTTTGTTGAGTCTGGGGAGGTCTCAAAGCAGGAACTGGCAACAGAGTTTGCCAGCATCTACAAAACTAACTGGCCTTGGCCCATCAATGCTCTAGATGAGTGGACATTTCTAGTCAAATTCCCTCCTGAGATAGATGTGGAGCAAGTGTCCGGATACCCCTGCTCCGGCCTGTCCAAGGATAACTCTATAGTGAAAGTAGAAGTTTGGAAAGGGGAGATCACTGCTGAAGAAGAATTACAGAAAGTCTGGATCAAATTAAGAAGCATGAACCCCAAGTGGTGTGAATGGTCTCTGCTGGACCAGATCACATCTACTTTTGGTGTACTGCTGGATGTAGACTGGCAGCACAATTTCCAGAACTTCTATGAAACTATCAGAGTTAAAATTGCCTGTAAAGACCACTCCAGGATACCAAAGGAGAGAATTTTTGGGATCCATGGGAAGCTGTACAAAATCAAAGTTGAGGTGGAGCCACCAACTGCTGTTGTGGAGGAGCAAGTCCAGGGGCAACTCACAGATGACCAGCAGAGTGGAGGTACTGACAACAACCACAATAGCAAAAACAATGATGATACAACCTCTCATAAGAGTTCCAAAAGCTCAAATAATGGATCCAGGACCAGTTCTAGTAGTGGAATGAACAGGGGAGCCAGTGATTACTGCCAAGAAGAGATGGAGCCCCCAACCCCAACTACTCTTCTGAAGAACAAGTTGCCAGACTCTCTGCAGAACATCAAAAGCAGTGCACTTAGTAACCTGCTGGAGGATGGGGACCTAGGGGATGGATTCAGCCTTATGAGGGAGATGGAAAGCTGGGAGGATGATGGAATTAGCACTGAAGATGGAGAAGATGACATGCCAATAGAACCCTTGCACCTGCCTGGAAGCAATGCCGAGGATGCTGTGGAGATGGAGAGATATGTAGAAGACTTCCCACCAATCCAACAACAGAACAATGCAAAAAATTGGGGCCCTGTCCAAGCTCCCAGAATGAGTGCCAGGGTTGCTGGAGACACCAGAACCATACTTCAGAAAGCTCAGCAGTTCAAAAGTGCTCAAGATGCAAGAATCACCAGAGAAGGTATAAGCAAACCTTTCTCACTTTTCAATAATCCCAGTTTCCTTTCTGTTGCTAATAAAGTAGGTATAGATGTTATTTTGGAAGAACAAAAAGATGCTGACCCTTCCAATAATGTAGCTGATAGATGTAGAGAGGGGTGTGTGATCCCTGACAGAACTGAAGGTTCTGCTTCAGACTTCATCACCCCTAGGAAAATACCTAGTGATGTTAATGTTGAATCTAGCAATAGTGAGCTATGGTATTTGGTTTGTAAGAATAAAAGGGGCAAGCACCCCAGAACTAGACTTGTAGCATGAATGCTTTGTTCTGGAATGTGAGAGGGATAGCTGCCCCTGGTAGGAAAACTCTGGTCTTGGAAACTATGGCTAAAAACCATGCTTCCATTGTAGGTTTTCAAGAAACTAAAAAGGAGGAGTTCTCGGACTCCTATTTAAAATCTCTAGTAGGTAATAGAAACTTTTCCTGGCATCATTTGCCAGCCCAAGGTTCTGCTGGAGGCATCCTGATGGGAGTGGATCTGGACATCTTAGACGTGGTCTCCTGGTCCAATTTAGATTCTTCTGTTAGTTGCGTTATGAAACTGAAAACTAAAGATAATACATTTAGAGTCATTACTGTCTATGGTTCTCCTTATGAAGAAGGGAAAGAAGATTTTATCTCTGAACTTCATACCTTATTCTTGGAAGACCCTCTCCCCACTCTGATAGGGGGAGATTTTAATTTAGTGAGATATGCCAAAGATAAAAGTAATGGCAATATTAACCATAGATGGAGTGAGAATTTCAATGCCTGGGTTGGAATCTGGAGCTTGCTTGAAATTAAGCTATCTAGCAGAAGATTTACTTGGGCCAATAACCAGGTGGACCTAATCATGTCCACAATAGATAGGCTTTCTTGTAATACTGAAATGGACATGATCTTCCCCATGGCATCATGTAGGGCTTTGCCTAGATGTGGGAGTGACCATGTTCCTTTAATTTGGGATTCTGGTTTAAACCAAGCCCCTAAAAGCAGTAGTTATAAAATGGAGAAGTGGTGGCTACTTAGAGAGGACTTCTCCAATCTAGTTACTGGAATTTGGAGTGAGACCACCAATGCCTCGTCCCACATTGAGAACTGGCAGATTAAAATTAGGAAGCTCAGGAGAATCACCAAAGGGTGGAGCTCCATTGAGGAGGCTCAACTTAGAAGATACAAAAAAATCCTCCTAGAAGATTTTGATAAGCTTGATATTAAATCTGAATCCTCAAACCTTTCTGAAGCAGAATTTTCTAGAATTAGATTCATCCACTCTAAGCTCCAGAAAATCTGGCTCCAAGAAGAGGTTAAAGCTAAACAGAGATCTAGAGATAGATAGATTAAGGAAGGTGACAGGAACACTGCATATTTCAAGGCAGTGGCCAACCAGAGAAGGAGGAAAACTATCATCCACTCTCTGGATGGACCTGAGGGGCCAGTCACTGATAATGCTGAGATGCTTAAGATTGCTAGTGACTATTACAAAGACCTTTTTAAAAAAGAAGATAGGAATGGTTTTAAAATGAATCAAAACTTTTCTCTGAAGAAGAAAAAGTCACTACTGAAGAGAATATCACATTAGAAGCTCCTTTTTCAGAGGAGGAGGTCAAAAAGGCAGTTTTTGACTCATACTCTGATGGAGCCCCAGGGCCTGATGGGATTCCCTTCTTTTTCTACCAACAATTTTGGGAGCTGGTGAAGAAAGATCTGTTGAATATGTTTTCAGACTTCCACAAAGGGAAGTTTGACATACACAGACTTAACTTTGCTATGCTGACCTTAATCCCTAAGGAACCAGATGCTTCTTCTATGAAGAAATTTAGGCCCATCAGCCTTTTGAACTGTAGCTTAAAGATTTTCACTAAGGTACTCACCAATAGATTCTCAAAAATCCTACAAAGGCTAGTAGCTAGTAATCAATCTGCCTTCCTAAAAGGCAGATATATCCTAGAAAGTGTAGTTACAGCACATGAGGTGCTGCACTCTATTCATTCTAGCAAGAGACAAGGATTGGTGCTGAAGCTAGACTATGAAAAAGCCTTTGATAAGGTCAACCTAGAATTCTTAGAGGAGCTACTTAAGTTTAGAGGGTTTGGGGGGAGATGGATTCAATGGATCAGGCAAATTACCCATGGGGGGTCCATTGGATTCAAGGTGAACAACAGTGAAAGTGATTTCTTTCTCACAGGGAAAGGGCTCAGGCAAGGAGACCCCATCTCTCCACTGTTATTTAACCTAGTAGTGGATGCTCTCACCAGAATGCTGATGAAGGCAGCCAATCAAGATATGATTGCTGGGCTCTGCCCAGAAGCCTGCCCAGGTGGGATCATTTGCCTGCAATATGCAGATGATACCATCCTCTTCCTAGATAAAGACCTACAACATGTCTCAAACCTGAAGATAGTGTTGAACTGCTTTGAGCAGGTCTCAGGAATGAGAATTAATTACAGTAAGAGTGAGTTGATCCCCATTAATATGGATAAGGAGGAGACTGCTAGCTTCATTCAAACGCTAGGTTGTGCTGAAGGGGTTTTCCCTATTAAGTACCTAGGGATCCCCCTCCACTACGACAAGCTTAGAAGGGAGGATATACAACCCCTTATAGATAAGATCATGAAAAGGATTGCTGGATGGAGAGGAAAACTACTCTCCTATAAAGGCAGACTTGTGCTCATTCAAGCATGCCTGGCTAGTATCCCCATTTACCTTCTTTCCTTTTTCAAATTCCCTAAGTGGGCCATAGAATTGACTAATTCCCAGATGGCTAACTGCCTATGGAATGACTTTGAAGGGCATAGGAAACTTCACCTGGCTAGTTGGAAAATGATTTGTATAAAAAAAGAATTTGGAGGTCTTGGAATCCCAAACCTTCAAGAGGTAAACACATGCCTTTTAGGATCTTGGGTCAAAAGATTCTATGAGGAAGGAGAGAAACCCTGGAAATCCATTATAGATCAAAAGTATGTCTCTAGGAAACCTAATCTATTTGCTGTTAACCCTACTCCAAACTCCTCTAGGTTTTGGAAGGGATTCCAATCCATCATCCAAAACCTGAAGTTTGGATTTAGATGGAAGGTGGGTAATGGTGAGAAGATTAGATTCTGGGAAGATACTTGGTTTGGGACCTCCCCTCTAGCCACGCAATTCTGGCCTGTGTACATAGTCTGTAATGAGCAATCCAAAACTATTAAAGAAGTCCGGGATGGGGAAACTCTCAAGCTGACCTTCAGAAGGATTTTCGATGATAAACTCATGGAGCAATGGCACCACCTGGTAGAATGTGCCAGAAGCATTGCTCTTAGTGAGGACATTGACTCACTGGTATGGCAACTTGAGAGCAAGGGTGTGTACTCCTCAAGCTCTCTGTATCATGTAATCACTTTTCGTGGGGTGCAACTAGTTTTCATCCCAGCGGTGTGGAAACTTTATGTGCCCCCGAAAATCCACGTTTTCCTGTGGCTCTTCTCGTATAACAGGTTGATGAACAGAGATAACATGAGGAAAAGGCACATCTTTAAACCTCTGGGTTGCGTCTTTTGCTCTGAACAGGAAACTAACACCCACTTGTTTTCTGAATGCATCGTAGCAAAAAACATTTGGTCGTTTGTAGCTGACCACTTTCAGGTCGGGATAGGAGTAGATTATGAATCTGTTGCCAGATTTTGGGTATCCAATAGGAAGAATTCTGCTCTAAACATGGTCTCGTCGGTTGTCCTCTGGTGTTTGTGGAAGTATAGGAACTCTATTATCTTTAACAACACCGTTTGGACATCGATTTTGCAGGTTTGGAGGTTGATCCTCAGAACCCTCAAGTTCTGGGCGATCTTGGCGCCAGAAAATGGCAAGGCTTGTCTAGAAACTTTCCTGACAGCACTAACAGTGTTCTTGCTGCAGCCACTGAGAATAATGAGTGGCTAATGCTGGAGGGCTGCGCGAAGGATGGGGTCGTGAATCAATGGGGCAAGCTGAAGATCTCTCGACGATGGTGGCGTTTCCACTCACCAAGGAAGCAGAGTGCTCGAAGGGCAAAAACATGATATGCAGCCCAGTATCGACGCTTGCCTGCTGGTCTCCTCAAGCAGCCTCGGCACCACCGTTCAAGCTCAGGAAAGCTGCGGAGATGGAAGCGGACGCAACCTGGTGACTTTAGTCTGATTACCTTAGTTCGGGCCTACGTGCCGTTTGATCTTTTCAAAGATCTGTACTCCTGGTTTTCTCTTTTCAGTATCGCAGTGTCTTTTTTAGGCTGAATTTCTCCTCTAAGTGAGCTGCTGTATAACTGAAGATCGAGTTTGGTTTTATTTGCGTAATGGAACCGGGGAGGGGGAGGCCTCCCTGTTCATCTAAAAAAACTATATATATAAGGTCCGGCCTGTGAAACCAGAATTTTCCCGTGAGCTCGAACGATGGAGTCGTATCGTCCGGTTGACACAAAGCTTGAAGATCTTCCAGAGGTACGTATACATCACACCGTATACTCAACAATTCTGTCATATTTCAATATATATATGTAAGTTGCCTGAATTTGCAATTGGGTAAGTCAAATTAGAAAGGAAACGGCGGTAAGCCCAAAGGCTATCGAAACCACTTGGCGGACGACAGTGGCCGGCCGAACTGTGCACGACACATGATTGAACGGTGAAGTCCTCTTTTGCCCTGAGCATGGACGGCTTGATGTGTATCATCGTCTCAAAATCGTCCAAAGAATATCGTGTGTATAGCAGCCTTCAAAGGCTATTGCAGCGAGGCATGGGGATACAAGGCCTCGAACAGCCCGCAATGCTGTTGTTGTTTGGTTTGTTTCGGATGTGACTCTCGATGTCATGGATGGGTTCGCTAGAGGAATCTGGTGCCAAGGGGGGGTTCAGAGGGTGTATGGAGGCGGCGGCAATACGGCGATGGGGAAGGCCAGAGGTGGGTGGGGCGGCGAGGTGTGAGCTGGAGTGTCCCGGCCGCTGATGGCGGTGAGATCAGATGGACATAGGAAGGAGAAGACGGAAGATTGAAGAAAAAAGATGAGCCTTTTAAAGATTAAAAAAAGCAACCTACTCCAAACGCTTTTTAAGGCAACCTATGAATAGTCGGCCTATATTGCGAAAGTCCAATTTGGCTCGTGGTCGTGGGAGCATATGCTCCTGCGTGTTAAAATATTTTCTGGAAATATAAAAAAATAAGAAAAATTAGATATGTTCATTGTCACACTAAAATGTTACATGCTTAAGCATTTTGACTTGTGCAAAAATCAAATCGAACGCCAAATGTTACCTTCAAATATTGCACTTAATTTTGTTTTTTATAGTGTGAAGGCTATCCTATTTGATATTAAAATTGTCAGGCACGCTTGTTACACTAACATGAACACCTAAAAAAAAGTAAGAATTTTTAAATTTTATTTACTATTTGTTTTAAATTTACTGTTTACTGACGGCGGAGCATGCATGCATGCAGGACGTTCTGTGCAGGGCACTTTCGTGCTTGGGTATGAGGGACGCGGCTCGTGTGTCCTCCTCGTGCTCCGCCTTCCTACGGGCTTGGGGGAGGTATCCTCGTCTAACCTTCGACGAGGATACGCTCCGTCTCAGACGACAGCACCCGGAACCGGAAGCAGCCGCTCCTCATGAAGCCGGCGAGGACAACCTGATGCCTCCCCCAATCATCCTCGGACAGCAGCAGCAGCAGCAAGACGACGTGCTCGTTGTGCTGCGGAAGCGAGACGAGCTCGCGAGGGGCTTTGTGCGCCACGTGGATGCCATCATGTCGCGACGCCGCAGCGGCGCGGCACTGGATGCGCTGACCATCAAGTTGGCCTACCTGCGGGAGCAGGACGCTCCCTGCGTCGATCGCTGGGTGCGCCTCGCCCTGACGTCGACGATGACCAGGCGCCTCAGGCTCGACTTCCTCCCGCACGGCTGCTACAACCCGGACAGGCTCCGGTACGACCTACCCTGCTCGCTCCTCTCCGCCGGGACGGCAGCGGCCGGCGCGCTGGAGCACCTCTACCTCCGGATGGGAAGCATACGGGCCCCCATGCCGGAGCTGGCCAGCTTGGTGACCCTGGTTCTGTCGAGGGTGCGCGTCACCGGGGAGGACCTTGGGCACTTGCTCCACTCGTGCCACAGACTGCAGAGCCTCAAGCTCAAGCGCTGCGGGGACCTGGCGTACCTCAAGGTGCCGCCTGATCGTCTGAAGCAACTGAGGACTCTTGTCGTGAAAAGTTGCTGGTCGATGAGGGAGATCGACATATCGGGCTCCTCCGTCGAGTCCCTGCGGTTTGAAGGCCGGCACATGCCGGGAACCCTGCTTTGTGGGTCAGTTGGACCCGCCCTCAAGGTGACAAGTGCGGAGTTTGACCTCGAGCACCTGATTGGCCCCGCCGAATCTGAAGCCACCGAAGCCGAGTCATCGCGGCTTCAGCTGTTAAGCCTAGCGCGCCTCATGCCGCGCCTGGAAACCTTATCCTTGACCCTAGTACGCCACATCAAGGTTTGTCAATAATTCCTTCCAACTCAAATTTTCTTCTTCTTATCCAACCCAAATACCAAATACATATAGTACTATTTATTTATATACAGATACGATTTAGTAAGAGAATAAACGCATGCAGTGTAGTAGGAGTACTAATGACTAAGAGGACTCTGCAGGTAGTTATGACTTCCCCGCACAGCAGCGGCAGCAGATTCCGTCACCTGAAGCGTGTGAAACTCGAATTCTACATGCCGGGCCGACATGGAAGAGACGATTTTCTCTTTCTCTATTCATTTCTCGACTCGGCGCCGACCCTGGAAGCGCTTTCGTTGGATGTACGTACGTAGCAGCTAGCTAGTTCTACATACTATCACTAGCACGTAAGTAGTAGTAGTAGCTTGCTAATCAATTGCCATTATTATTATTAAGATCTTTTTACGTGTATATATCTGCAGGTGATGCGTGGTGCACCGGTTTTTGACGCGAGACGATATAGACTGCGGCAGCAGCAGCAGCCAGCGGGTGGCTATTTCAGGAAGCACCAAGGGCTCCCGCACCATAGCCTAAAGGATGTCATCATCACCGGGTTCGATGCAGACCTTGCTTCCCTAGAGCTCGCGCTCCACATTCTAGACAAGGCGTGCGTCCTTTGCTGTATGTCGCTGGAGCCTGGAGACGATATGGAGCCGTGACGACGATGGTGACCCGTTTATGATACGCCTTATTCAGGAGGCCATTTTCAAGTATATCGCCCCGGCGGTGCCATCAGGATCTGGTATACTGCTACAAGTCAAGTGAGGTGGTGTTTAAAACGGAACGTAATAAATCTCCTGCTCCTGATGGCTTCACTTTTGAGTTTTATCATCACTTTTGGGATTTGGTTAAATATGATTGAAAATCTCTTTTTATTATTTTCATAAACGGGAGTTGGATATCTCTAGGCCAAACTATGGTGTTATTACATTGGTGCCTAAGACTAAAGAGGCCAATCAGAGCTAGAAATTTAAACTCATATGTCTTCTTTGAGCAGTGGCGGAGCTTGAAAGAAATCTCAGGAGGGACGAAACTGCATTAAAAAAAATACGAATACAACAAGTTAGACATTGCAAATACAGAAAACTTAGATAATTATATATATTGATCTTGTCCACATTAGCTTACAAAATACATTTCTAATATTAGTTAGATGTATAACCTTCCCCATGACAAAAGAAACTAAATACTCCCTCTGTCTCATAATATAAGACGTTATTGCATTCAATGTGCTCACATTGGATGTAAAACCTACGGGGTGGAGTGAGTACTATTTAACCATGGAATATTCAGTTCACTACAGATACACGAGTTATACCCTCTGATAGGCCAGGCAGAAGCCGTGGCGGTGGCAGCAGCGTCCTTCTTGTCGGCCTCGAGCTTCGAGGCGGCGAGACTGTCGGCTTTGGTCTGAGACATGGTGATGACGAAGATGACACGGACGTAGCGGATCGGAGACGAGCAGTCGCGTGGTCGCTTCCCAAAAACATAATCGCCCCTCTCTCGTACAGGATTCGTCGCATCATGCCGAGGCGTGGCGGGCGGCAGAGGAGGAGAAGCGCACGAGGGTCTCTTCTCTTCTCGAGCTCCAATAGCATGTGAAAAAAAACATTATAAGGAGGTCCAACTCCTCTCCAACTAGCGGGATGAGACTAAATTTCCCACTACACCTAATGCCAATTAAACCCACGTGAGCCCTTACAGATTTTCAAAAATTGTTAGACGGGCCTTAGGCCTATCCTAATATTTCAACAATGTATTCTTCTGCAATGAAGGCACGCGAGGTCCCGTGCACGGGAGATTTTGCGCTTCAGATAATGCGGGTAATATATGCCGAAGGCTTTTTAGTCGTTAGCTATTATCACATAATGCCCTCCCAATGCTCCACATTGTACAGGTGCTAACGTTGTCAACTAAGCAAAAAAAATTGATATGGCATGCTAGTTATGAAGAGAGAGAGTAGTATGGTGACCCAGGAAGAAACGGTGCTAAGCATGTGTACCTAGATGAAAGCACATTTCTAAGTCTATAACTAATTAAATGCATGAAGCTTAGCACCCAAAAGCTTAGCACCTTTGCCATTAAGAACTTTAGTTGCTAAGTCATTTAATATACTTAGCACCTCATCTAAGCACATTTGCATTGGAGGAAGTCTAATAGGTCATCATAGTGCAGCTTGAGCTGAGAGCGGCTGGGTCCTACGACTTTGCAACAACTCGAAAAAAGTCCAAAGCAAACCTTGAATTTATAGGCGAAAGCTAAATTAAACCTTGAACTCGCAATCCCTGAAATCAGTACACCAAATTCATTGATCCCGGTTTATTTTGAACCTTGAGATCGTTCCCAAACAGGGGTGGCAGATTAAACCCGGGATTGTTGACTGCGAGTGAGGGAGAATTTATTTTTTGGGGGGCAAATTACCGTCGTTTCACACCCACCAGTCGCGATGGGCCGGCCCATTAGTGTTCGCGCCAGATAAAATGTTAGAAAAAGAAAACCGAGCTGTAGGAATCGTACACGGGAGCTACAGCTAGAAGCGCGGGATGATAACCTATGGAGTTAACGAGCATTCGTGTTTATCAGTCAACGCAACAAGTTAAAATAAGCTAACAGCAGCGCCTGATCCTAAAAACAAATGGTAAACACTCTGTTTTAAAATAGTGAATATTTTTTAGAACGTGAATATTCTGCAAAATTCTGAAAAAAATTGAACTCAACATTTATTTCGAATTTTGAACATTTTGAAACGCGAACATTTTTTGAAAGTACAAATAATTTTTGAAAATATAGGAGGTACTGTAGCGAACATTCTTTTTAAACACAAACATTTTTTGGACTCGGATATATTAAAAAACAGAGAGGTACTGTAGGGATTAATTTTTTAAAACGCGAACCATTTCCTCTAGCTCCTGTAAAAGATCTTAGATGGACTAGTGGTTTTTGAATTTGTGAGCAGTTATTTAAAAGATGAATATTTTTTAAACACAATTTTTAGAACACGAACAATTTTGAAAACCTAGGAGGTACTATAGCGAACAACTTTTTAAAACGCAAAATAATTCAAGTTTGTGAGCATTTCTTTTAAACAAGAATATTTTTCTAATTTGAACATTTTTTTTTGAAAGCCTAGGACGTACTGTAGTGAACATTTTTCTAAAGCACAGAAATTTCCAAACTTTGAACGATTTTTGAAAATGAGATTTTAAAAAATGAGGTATTGTGGTGAACAATTTTTTAAAACAGAACCATTTTCTAAATTTATGTGAATTTCTGTAAAACAGGAATATTTCTTGAATTTAAACATTTTTAAAAGTCTCGAACAATTTTTGAAAACAATAACATTTTCTCGAGGCAGCGATCAAAACGAACAGAGGAACACACGTCATAGTCAACAATCGCAGGGTTTGACTTGCCACGTCAGCGAATACCAGCTAAACGGTCTTAAGGTTCAAAATAGACTGGGATCAGAGAGTTCGGTGTGCCAATTTCAGGGATTGCGAGTTCAGGGTTCAATTTAGCTTTTGCCTGAAAGTTTAAGGTTTATTTTATACCTGGCTAATTGGCATGAGAAAATAGAGGAGCTTGCCTAGTATAAGAAAATGTAATAAAATCCCAAAAAAAGTTATCCAAACGAATGGTGCAACACAATACACCTTATATTTCGGACTTTTTCTTAAAAATTTATACACCTTATATTAAGAAACGGAGGGAGTACTTTTTTCTTGCAATTCAGGTTCGAGCGGTGGGATGGAGGGTGGCCGTTGTTGGGAGGGCGGTGCTGGTGGACAACGGAGGTCAGGACGGAGCAATTGAAAGTCGGGGTGGCAGCGGCCCCAAGAGTTCGCAACGTCAGGTGCATTGACCTTGTGTTGTGTGGGCGGTGAGGTTCCTCTGCCATGCTATGGTGGCCGGTTTGGTCAATAGGGTCGGAAGCCACGTTGGCGACAACTCTGGCTTTCAGTAGAGTTAGGTAATCAATACTGGTCTTTTATTTCATACCGACAACATGAGGGTTCAAAAGGATCTTAAGTCCAATTATAGGTTCAAATGTCCGGAATGGAAGGGAATTGAATGTAGTGAATGTCAGAAAATATAGCGAACCAACTTGTGGTTGGATGGTTAGAGGGACTGTGGTATCCCCAGCCCACTTCAGATATTTTTGTAGATGATATTGCGGCTCATTTTTTAGAAGGTGCTCATAGGGGTAGGGTGTGCGTGTGTGCGTTCATAGAGGTAAGTGAATGCGCATGTATATGAGCGCTTGCGTCTATACTGAATGTCAGAAATATAGGGTGCTTAACGTAAAATGGATAAAATTCCTTTTTCTTTAACACTAGCAAAATTCTACATGCAGCGCGTGTGCTTCCAACCGCTCTCTGGTACACAAGTTCATTCGTGAAATGTTGTTCGTTACAGAGCTTAGCAAGGCACCTAATGCATACCCCTTTTTTATGGGCATGCATACCCCATACTAGTATTGGATGCGTACAAAATCTGATTGAACAAAACTAGTCCACGATAAAGTTGTTGTGTGAGGAAGGACATATGGCACGTACGGTAACATGATAGAAACATTTATTCAACCACGCGTTCAATACAAACATCAATAACCACATGAGAGCAATACTCTTGCAACCTGAGGAGGAGATATAGTACACTGATACACAGAAATCTAAAGAGTGCACTCGAGAGAACAACAACAACACCACCAAGACAAGGCTCGCAAATCAACAAGCTAATAGATGGTGTGGCAGGAGCAGGACATGAAGCTCTTCTTTACTACTCATCTTCATCATCCTCCTCGTCGCCGTACAACTCATCTTCATCCTCCTCGTCGTCTTCGTCTTCATCGTCCTCCTCGTCGTCCTCATCCTTCTCCTTGTCGCCTTCATCCTCCTCCTCCTCGTCTTCATCGTCGTCCTTGTCACCTTCACCCCCCTCCTCCTCTTCTTCTTCATCCTCCTCGTCGCCTTCATCCTCCTCCTCGTCGTCTTCATCCTCCTCGTCATCTTCATCCTCCTCTTTCCCGCCTTCATCCTCCTCGTCGTCGTCTTCATCCTCCTCGTCGTCGTCGTACAACTCATTCTCAACATTGGGGATCCACTTTTCTTTTGCTTCCATCCTAGTGTCCTCAAACATAGCACGGTGGTGCTCAAATCTTCTAATGTTTCCATCAACATCCTTGTCGACCTCGTGGAACGCGTTGATGTCCATCGTTTGGACAGAACTCAAGAGGCTCTGCATATCGGTGGTGTGATGGTAAGAAGTAGTGTGGGCATCAAGGTCACCTATGAAATGATTGGCTTCGTCGTTGTGTTCGGTGTCAGCTATGGCTTCCAAGACCCGCAGCTTCCGCTCCAGCTCCTCGGCCCTCTCCTTCAACTCTTGGAGAAGAGGGAGACCCTCGATGGACATCTTATCGGACTTGGCCTTCTTGGCTCTATTGACAGCGGCCAAGAGCATAGGCGCTGCAACAAGTTGGTCGCAGCCGGTGATGCTAAACACAACCTCCCCATACTTTTCGTGGTTCTTGTCGAAGAACCGCTCGGCTTCCTGAAGGCTGTCTAGCGAATCAATGTAGCATGTGTGGGTGGTGGTGTCGCTCATGGTGTTCTACCTTAGGCAGCTAGCAATAGGGCACGTGGTGGGCGAAAGCAACGGGAGTAGTTTGTAGTGGAGCTACAAGGTGGATGCTATTTATAGATAAGGCTATAATCATTTTTTTAGGGACATTGTAAGTAGCATGGAGAACTCCAGCAGCATGAACGCGGCATGATTGCACGGCTATCTACGAATGCTGCCGTCTACTACGGTCTAGGAGCCACATGCATGTCAGACATATGGAGACCAGACGAGCTTGTGAATGTGGCACATGCATGATCTTACTTTTTCAGGCTATGTACAAGTACGGAAGATCTCCCTCCTATTGCTTAATTTGTTCTCTCTTAACATCCAACCTAATGGGCAAAGGCCACTGTTTGAAACCCGAAAGTGCTTTTTGGAGATAAATAAGGCTATAGTTAGTTTCTTATAGAGACAGTGTATAGCGCTAACTAGCTATGAGTGACAATGTGACATGCAGAACTCGATCTTATGCGGAGTGGTCATCTCTTCTCTTCTCAACATCGTCGATATCTGACAAACACACCTGATTATGTTGACATTGGTGTATATATTTCGGAATAGATAAATCCCAAACATTCGGAATTTAAGCATGTCATCCCGAATGTTTTTTGATGACAACTTTAGTGTATGCGAGGTGGCAACTTTAGTTGTTAACACATGGCAATTTTGTTCCAGTTTGATTTTTTGTCAGAAAATTGCCTTGTTTATCAACATCGCCTTAACTAAAGTTGCCATGAAAAGAGTTCGGGTCAGCATGCTTAAAAATCAAACGCTCGGGACTTATTGAGGTCCATATATTTTGTTTTTGTTTACGTGAGGGAGCGGGTAGAAGGCGGCATGATTGCACGGACTCTACAGCACTCTTGAAGTGCTGCCATGCACTAGGTGCCACATGTGTGACTCTGTACAACACTCTTGATGTATGGACAGCAGGTTGTGTACCAGGGTAAATTTGACAATTTTGATCTGTAAATGAAATCATTTCACAAAATAAATTGTTCCTAAATTTTTTTCACTCAGTTGACCTTTTTAAGCGGCGCCCGACACGAATGTGCCACACTATATTGTGCAACGCCTGACTAACAGGCGCTACACGCTTGCCCAGCATTGCACTTCGCGGACTGCCTAAAAATTATTAAGTCAATGTGGAGCGCCTCTAGGAGTTGCACTAGTGGTTAGCCCAATCACTAGTGTAACCACTAGTGCAACGCCTAGAGGCTAGGCGCTACAATGTATAGTGTGGCGCCTAGCTCTCAGGCGCGGCACACTGACTTAGTAATTTTCGGATCACCCGGATGCGATGCTGGCTAGGCGTGCAGCGCCTGTCAGTCAGATGCTGCACAGTGTAGTGTGGCGCCTTCGTGTCGGGCGCCACTCAAAAAGGCCAGCCAAATGAAAAAAATAAAAGCAGTTCATTTTGTGAAATGATTTCATCCCCAGGTCAAAATTGTTAAATTTATCGTGTACCAGCAGTTAAGCTTGTGAATGTCAAAGGATAAGAATGCCAGTGCGTTGTAACACATGCATGGACTGCATGGATCCATGCCTATCTCATCTCTTATCTTCTTGAGGCTAGACTGATGGCTAGTTCTCTCTCTTCTCTCACTCTTTTTTCCCGAGCAATACTAGCACTTGGTCATGGACTCCATATATCAAGCTCTACATTTCCATTTGAGAATTGCTACTTGATTCAGCCCTTTGGACATTTCAACATTCTTACAGATACTTCTTAACATACAATAAACATGCACAATAGTACTTCCGGTCCTTGTTAGGAAACGTACAGCTGATGAATCGGCAGTGGTAGACATACGGAGGCTTTACAGAACTTTTACAGGCAATGCTGAGGTGGGCTGGTTTAATTAATAATTAGATGAGGTGGTTTAATTGATAATTAGATGAGGCCAACCATCAGACTAGCATGCAGCCGTTGGATCACAACCTGGTGGACCGTTGGATAGTACTGAGTTATTTGGATTTTGGAAGCGAGTTTGTTGAGATATGGAAGCACGTAATATAGGGAAACTAATAAATACCAGATATTTAGGAAACCAATCGAGGAGTTTCAGGAAAATAATTAGCGGGAAATTAATGTAGCGTCGAGACTTTCCAAAAGCATCTTTCTTCCTTATGAATCACAGTTTATTTCCTTACGAAGCACTTCTTGTTTCTAGTATTCCTTCAAATTGCGTCGAGCAAAAACAAAATGTGCTTCGATCTAAAAGAAACTGTTTTACTTGTTAGCAGTTGCTGACTATAATTTTGCTTCCATGTGGAAATAATGTTGGTTAATTACGATTAGTTTCAAACAACTAAAATCTAGTACGAAATTTTGTATTTCCAGATGCATCTTATGCTACAAAACATACATGGATGTGCAATGGAAGCATTCCTTTAATTCATGGAAATATTACAAATAAATGTAGTAAAAAAATCCAAGGCGTATGTCTATGCAATGATGACATAGCATTTGTGTGCTTCCCTGAAAACATTCCAGTAGACCGAAGCAAATAATTTGTAGTGCAGTAGAAACATATTTGTCAACATAAGCATTTGATTTGTGCTATGTTTCTAAGAGCTTCATAACCAAAATTTTGATGTAAAGGGAACACTCTTTTTGTATATAATGGAAACATTTCCTTTGGAACCAATTACAACTCTGTTTGGCACCAAAACTAGAAGACTACTAGAACACTATTTTAACATTGTCATAGCTAGTGTGGTGGACACTGGATAATCTGATCACGATGGGATGATCTGCTGATGCCACGAGCCCTACGTCATTCACAGCACAACCGACAACTTAGGGCCTGTTCGGAGTCTCACCACTCCAGAACTCCACTCCCTGAGCGGGGTAGCTTCAGCTGAAAATAAAGGAGCTGGGAAACACCTGCTCCGCAGATCCTCGTATTTCTTGGAGCCGGCGGACTACCGAACAGGGCCTTAACTTGATCTCACCTCATACATACTCAACGCGTTAGAAGATCATTGGGACCATGCTGGTAGCAACGAAGCACAGCTGGAATCAGGTGTGGCAAAATATCTATACAATAGAAGCATCCGGTGAGAACAAAGGAAGCACACTGTAGTGATAAGAAAATCACTAAACAAAGCAAAATAATTGTACAACAAAAATTACTAACAGAAGCAACACCGGTAATGGTTGAATTACATTAGTAGTGGTTGAAGCATATGCTAGTATCTGATAATGATTGAAGCAAAAAAATGTATAAAAGTAGCACACACTTACAATGATCGAAGCAAAAAATACATTAGATAGAAATATGCAAGAAATTAAAGGAGGAAGCATGGTGGATTGGAAGCATAGTTTCATTTTATCACACCATACACAAGACACCTGGAAGCACGCAAATTTGATGGCTAGCATGATTAGGGCATAAAGTTAATTAAAATATAGAATCTTAGCTAATATGAACATAGGGTATTGTGAATATAACCACAGATATGAATAAGACTAAACTATTTTCAGTAAGAAAACTATTAGCAAACTGATCATGGACTATTGCCACCAATTACCAAGATTGAAGAAGCAGATCTATGATGCTTAGGAATCATGGATTTTTGAAGCATCAATGTTATCTCAACATAAAACAAGAGTACGCAAATAGAAGCATATTTAGAATGTCAACTCTACGTAGTAAAGAAGCACAAGTATGATGCATATGAAACATGGATATTTGGAAGCATCATATTCATACAGCCTCAACAAAGCTTGTACATACTTCAAGAACAATACTTTGAAATTGAGGATAACCCATGCTTGTCACCAATACGTGAGTCCAATTATTTTAGATCTAGAACAGCAATTTCATCAAAACTAATTATTGGTTTGGTAAGGTCACACACGTTTCAATCTAAGACGTCATCATTGAGCCGAAGTGCCGCATATCGACCCTTGAGCATACAATCTGTTTCGGCATGTTCATTGGTGTGTGTCAAAATATGGGAATTGAAGGAATAAACCGAGACACGAACATGTTCACTGAAAGTAAGTGTATCGAAGCAAGACAATGGAATTAAGAAGCTTATCCTATGTACCTAAATAGCTTATTAAACACAATATGTCGATTCGTAGGAAGCTTGGAAATATGACAGCTCAACATTATTTGTCTTGGTCGGAAGCATAGAAATTGATAATAGAAACAACTAAGATTGCTTCCAACATGAGGATGTATGCTTTTCGTCGCCTACATACAAATTTAGCCAGTTTTTTAGTGACCAATGAAAGTAATTTTCTTGACAAAGAAGCATCAAAAAGTGAGCTCGGTACATTTGTATTGTTACTTGGAAGCATTGAAAATTGAAAAAAAAGGCACAAATACTAATATTGCTGCCAACCGAGGAGGCATATTTGTGTGATGCATCTACCCAGTTCACAAAAAAATGGTGGTTGATTTAGTGACCCAATACATGCTAGAAGGCACAAATTCACACCCACAAACATGGCATAAACCAAGGTATTGCCATCTTGGTATCATATGAAAATCAGAAAACAATTATTTTAGGAATCAACTAGCACTGCATCATTAAAAAAGTAGAAGTGGAGAGGACTCAAACCCTAGTTCTGATGAGGATGTGTTGGGAGAACCTATGATACTCCATACGAGCTTGCTTTGTTCCTCAACCGAGTGCTACACCAACGAGGTGGACCGGAGTCCAGAACGGCAAGTGGAGCGAGGCCTGATCCCGGTGGAGATAAGCGCGACAGCGAGTTAGCTGGCGAATTCGTCGCTGACCAAGGACGCGGAGCTGGCCGGTGGAGTCAGCTGTGTGTGAGGCAGGGGGGAGGGATCTGGACGAGGCAAGCTGGAGGGCTGGAGGCGATGCGCGCGCGTGAGGTGCAGGGAGAGAGCTTGGCGCTGCGTGCGAGATTAGGGAGAGAGATTTACAAAATTCACGTACTTTTTCCAAATCCATGTTTTTTTAATTCATGTACGTTTTCAAATCTACGTACTTTTATCCAAGTTCACATAATTTTTTCTAATTCACATACTACTACCAAATTCGTGAACTTTTAAAATTTTCATTTCTCTAATCCGCATTCTTTTTCCATGTTTGAATATTTTTTCAAAGTTATGTACTTTTTTAGCATTCACCTACTTTATTTGGAAAAACTTCATGAATTTGAAAAATTGCGAACTTGGAAAAAGTAGGCGAATTCGGAAAAAAGTATGCGAACATGGTAAAAGTACGCGAATTTCAAAAATGTGTGTGAGTTTGGAAAAATTACATGAACTTGAGAAAAGAACTCAAATTTGAAAAACTTAAGTGAACTTGTAAAAAGAGCATGAATTTCAAAAAAGTTCATGTATTTGAACAAAGTATGCGGATTTAAAAATGCACGCGAACTTGAAAAAGTACCTGATTTTTTAAAAAAATAAGAGAACTTGAAAAAGCAACGCGAATTTTAAAAAAGTTCATGAATTTGAAAAAAAGTATGCGGGTTTAAAATATACACAAAGTTGAAGAAAGTACGCGAATTTGAAAAGAATATCAAACTTTAAAACAATACATGGATTTAAAAAGGTATGTGAATTTTAAAAAAGTTCATGAATTTGAAAAAGTACGTGACCTTGAAGAAAGTACCCGGTTTTAAAAAAGTACGTGGATTTCAAAAAAGTTCATAGATTCTAAAAAATTACACAAATTTGAGCCAGCGCCGGTCAAACCGGGGTGAGTCAACACTGAAACCGGTCAAAATCGTGACAAGGGACAAACTATGTTCAATTCAAGTAGTTGAGAGTGCAAGTTGTTCGATTTTGGAGTTGAGGGATCAAATCTAGACTCCATCAAAAATTAAGGGATGAAAATTATACTTTTCTCTTTGTTAAATATGCTCACTTTAGTCCATTAGCTCGTCGGGCATCAGCCAAAACTCTGATCTATCAGCCAAAACAGGGTCATGAAGCTTGCAACCTGGAAGGCCGCGCTGTAATCTCATGGTGAGCGGCTTGCCCTCGTGCGTCATGTGCTCACCGCCATGCCCGTCCACATCCTTATGGCCATCACTATCGACCCAACGATCTTTAAGAAGATCACATGTGTCATTCGTGACTTCCTTTGGCATGGCCGGCGTGACGCCAAGTCGGGAACCTGTCTGGTCAGTTCGCCGCGCGTCTGCCGCCTTTTGGAGTACGGTGGCCTTGGCGTGTGTGACTTTCATCTCACCGGCATCTCGTTGTGTTGCCGTTGGCTTTGGCTCAAGGCCACGGACCCTTCGCGCCCATGGCACCACTTGCAGCTCCCCTCCGACGACGTGACTAGCTGCTTCTTCCGCACCTCCACATCTTGTCACCTCGGCGATGGGAGAACTTGTCGTTTCTGGAGCGACCACTGGCTTGAAGGGTAGGCCATCTTAGACATCGCCCCTGCGTTCTATCCCTCGAGTCACATCGACGGCGCCACCATACGTTGGTGTGCGACGGCCTCGCGTAGCGGGTCTAGATCAGCGACATCCATGGTGCCCTTGGACCTCAGGAGGTCATTGAGTACGTCAACCTTTGGCACAAACTCCAAGGCATAACCCTCACCTCCGAGCCTGATCGCATCACCTGGAGGTGGACGGCGAATAACACCTATTCGACCAAGTCTTGCTACCAAACTTTGTTCCATGGATCTACCTTGCCGCCATGCTGGAGACTATATGGAGGAATTAGGCCCCTCTCAACAACAAGGTGTTCCTCTGGCTTGCGTCCCTTGACCGATGCTGGACGGCCGAGCGCCGAGCTCGTCATGGCCTCACCCAAGACGGCACCTACATCCTTTGTTCCTAAGAGACAGAGTCTATCGACCATCTTCTCTCTGGTTGCGTGTTCTCCCAGATCACCTGGCACGAAATTCTCTTTTGGTGCCGGCTCACCTCCCCTCCGATGGATGGCGCCACGAGCTTCTTCGCCTGGTGGTCACTGGCAGCCGAGACCTCCCCGAGCTACCTGCGTAAAGGCCTCAATTTCAATGTCGCATTGGCCGCCTGGGCCATCTGGAAGCATCGCAACGCGGTCATCTTCAACAGCTTACAACCTTCCACCGACGATCTGGTCCTAGCTATCAAGGAAGACGCTCGCCTCTAGGCCAAGGCGGGTGCCAAGGGATTAGCTAGCATCATACCTGTAACCTGATCTTTTGTATTGAGGCTGCGCATCCTCCTTCCCCTGCTCGCTACTGCACCCTCCTAGACACCTGGCTGTGTACGTCTGTGAGGCTGCACCCTGTATTATACTCTCTCTTTTCACCTATCAATGAAATATTACGTTGGTCAGCGTATTCATAAAAAATACATGGTATAATATCTTATGCGTGTCCATGGCCCCGCCACTAAATATTGCTTATTGTGTTTTCCTGTGACTTTGCCACCCCTCTTGAATTTATGGTGACGAGTCCAAACTTGTTTTATGGTGTGGCTAGATTTTCTGCCTTGCAATCTTAGTACGGTTGTGCTAGTGTGTACCTGCTGCATAGCATCCCATCATCCGCGCGTCATGTGGGTGTACATTTTGACAGGCGCCTTGATCGTTGGATGGTATTGTTAATTGTTGGGGCTTATCAAAGCTAATTTGTTCGCGATCCAGCACAAAACGCTGTCATGGCAGCGAAATATTAGCAACCCGACACAAAACACTGCCATGGCAGCTGAAAACGCGGCCATGGCAGCGAAACGAGTAGAGGCACTACCAGAAACCGTAATATTTCTGTGGGTCTACTGATTTTCCTGTCGGGCCCGCAACTAGTCCACAGGAAAAAGAATTGGGCTGTCGACCGGTCCCTAAATCACCGGCGTCATGGAGGTACGTGACCTAAATCTCAAAACTCGGATGTTTCCTGTTTGAGGCATCTTCGGATCCCCAAATCTGGCGCAGCTCTCGGAATCCCCAAATCCGACCTCAGATCTGATCTACAGAACTGTGGTTTGGATGCATAATAATCCCCAAAACTGGTGCAGCTCCTTGGATCTCAAATCTCGTTTTAGATTTCAGCTATGTCTTTGAAGAAATTGCAACCATTTATTGCTGCTTATTATTACTTCAGTTGGTTTGGAGGCAAGAGTATGTATTCAAGGGATCTGAAATTTTACTAAGAATGGTGGGATACTTGGGGAGTTTCAATTAGTTCTCGAACTTTAAGTATGATTGGGCTGGATATAACTGTACGTATCCATAATTTTGCGTGTAATGTTGTTTCAGCCTAAATGATAATTTTCTTTCTATTTTAGTGGTATTTTTTCATTGACTTACTGTACAACACCATAATAATTCAATCTCTATTTTTTCTTTCCATACATTTTTATTTTACCTGCGTTTAATTTGCTGACATTCAGGAAGCACTGAGATGCTGCATTGGAAATACGAGGAGCTTCATCAGTGCAAGAAGTTGAGATTCACTCAACGGCAAGAAATAGTCTCATGTTTTTCTTCCAAATAGTATGTACCATTCCCCACTGTGATACTTATGAACACCCATTTGAGATATCCTTTTCCTAGTTACAGTTCATCCAAATCACGAGTAGGATTTATGGTTCATGATCCAACTAAAAGAGGTGTAATATCCTCTGCCCTTGACATCATATGGTGCATACTGTTATTTCCCTACCTGTCTTCAAATTCATGTATTGGTTAATTTCGATTCAAGTTTCCTATCTTGAAAGATCATGCTATCTTCAGTTTGCTCAAGAACATCTGAAATGCACCTAGACATTATATTTCACAGTACTGACAATGAAACTGTACCAGGAAAGGCTTATTACCAGCAGCTATGCTCAAGATATGAATGCGCTGTTATAAAAATTAACATGACAAAGATATGTTCAGGGGCTCCTATCATAGGCCATACTATATGTCATCTTAATTTAGTTACTCCTTTTACTACTTGCTTCTTGGAATTTCCTATTGTCTTATTATCTAGTACTTAACAGTTCTTGTGTATTCCTCATATTTGAGCTCACCGTGTTCTTCCTTCTCCCTTAAGTGTTATTTTGTTTTATTTCTTATATTAAAGATTGAACAATTGCAGTGCAAGCACGCAATTGGTTGTTCCTGCTGGAGAAGGTGCACAATCTTGCCGAGTTGCATACAATCATGTAAAATGGTATATTTGTACATTGCTGGAACTAGTTGATTGTAGCGCTTAGTTGTACAAGTTGAATGCAAGTGTCTGGGTGCGATGACCCGTAGATATTGCATTGCTCTGAAAATTATCAGTACATTGCATAGATGAATGGATGTTACTCCTTACATTGTTGTTCTGAACTTCTGTACTAATTTACTGAAGCATCAAGTAACAACTATCCTCTGTTTGGGTCAACCCTTTCCCTAGTAGTGTTGCATTCTATTTCCTTATTATTTTTTGATTGTTTTACTATCCAGTACATAGAGGTTAAAGCAGGTGGTTGAGGTATCACTCCATTTCAAGAAATTGAATGAGATTCTTCCAAATGAAGTGGCACCATTTCCTTTCATATTTTGTTGTTCTATGCACATGAACCTAGAGATTAAATATTGATCAACACCTGATTGAGGTCTTATTTGTCTAGTTTGTAATTCATTCTTATCAGGAGCAAAATTCAAGATTGGGGATCTATAAGAGATGCAAGTGCCTCTAATCAAGGTTTTTTTTTACTTTTGCTTTCACCATCATCCGTGAAGTTTTATCAGGAATAATTGTCAGTCAAGTTTTCTCGCGATTATTGAAAACATATCCTGCTATGTCCAGTGTGCCCAAGATCACGAGGCCAACATTATAGACCTAATAGTTGCTATGTTGGTTTAGTCTGAACACAATCTCTTTCTATTGCTTTGTGGTCTTTTATTGTCTCACCCTGATGTACAGTTTCCATGCTGCTACATTATCAAATAATTGCATAATGTTTTGGATTTTTTATTCTTAAGGAGATGATGATGACTCTGCCCATTTTTTTGAACATTTGAAATGGATTGACTTAAGAGCATGGACATTGGTAGTGTGATTTCTTGCAAGAAGTCTCTAATGACTTATCTGCTCAGGAAGTTAGCTGATAATTCTGTCAAACTAATCCAGTAGCATGTGCTTAACTTGTTTAGGTCTTTTATTGTCTCACCATGGATTTTGTCAGTCGCATGATTTGTATAAAATCTGAGATATGATGGTAGAAAAAATTACGCCATTATTAGTCTATAAGCCGTAGAAGTGGGTAACTTTGCTGAGACAAAAACAAGTTGGGTATATATACCAATGTTATTGCGAGAAACAGAGATAACAAATAGATTATGCTTATTATACCTTATAGTTATTGTTCCTGTTTCTCATTACCTTACCTTTTTGTTGCAAACTGTTGACACTTGCAGATTCTTACAAGTTCAATTATATGTCCACTGCAGGGTATCCTTGAAGAGAAGCTTGCAACTTAAGCTGCAACAGAAGTGTATATGTAGTTGATGCACTTGTGTGTTTTTAGATGTTGCACCTCTGTTTTCATTGACCTTCGATTCATGTATGTAAATTCTATGGAACTGTATCTGAAGACTTGTGAATTTGTATCTCTGGTTGATGGAAACAATTGACAGTGATGTTTCTATGTTCTAAATATTCTGAGTTATGGAATAGCTATGTATAAAACCATTAATATTTTTTTTGTTCATTGGGTTTTTTTTTCCGACGGTTATATATGACAGGATATACTATATAACCTCAGAGGGCCAAACCTGTCGGGAAAATGTGAAAACTCGACAGAATAGAGTTCCTGTCGGCCAACCGACAGGCATAGTTTATTTTCCCTATCAAGCTATCCCTGATGGCTAACCCTGACGGGTGGCCCACAGGAAATACTTTCCCTGTCGGTACACACTATTTCCCTGTCGGTTTTGGGCTCACAGAAAAAATCCAGTTTCTGGTAGTGAGGAGCCACCAGAAGTGTTGACTGGCAGCGAAACCCACGGAAGGCTCTAACCAAGGCGTTGAACGCATCGTCCATTGAGTATCGTGATTATTAAAAAGGTTAAAATATTATACGATATTGTTCTACTTTGTCTTCTATTCCAAGATGATCATGTACTCCTATATATATGCCTATGTGGCTCAATCAATACAATCTATCATATTTCACAACAATCCCTCTTTCTCTCCTTTCTAACATGGTATCAACCTTGTCTCGATTCTAAACCCTAGCCGCCGCCGCTTACGCACCGTGCCGCCCCCGAGGCCGTCGATCTCCATGATCGCCACCGGGGGCCGTGTGACCCGTACTTAGGGTTCGTCCGCCGGTCCAGTTAATCGGCTGCCTTAGAGAGTTTTTTTCTTCCCGATCAGTTGATCCGGGTTTTCTTTGTCGCCGGTCGTTTCAATCGGTACTTCTTTTTGGTTTTCTGATCTACGATCGGCTTGAGTCGCTCGTCGTCGTTCATCATCTACAATGTGTGTCTGCTCCACCAACATCTGCATCAGCCACCAAGATCGACCACATCACTACGTCCGAGTCTTCACGTTGGGCATTGCATCAGATGCGGGTGTGCGGCTGCCGCTTGCACCTTTCGCAGGTTGTCGATCCGCGCCGTGAGGCCACTCGCGCGTCGCCGCTTCGTCGCCCCTTTGGGCCGTAGTGCCGCGATAAGCGATGCCCGCCGCCGCCCCGAGGTCATCCCAACGGTGCATCGACCCGCGCTCCGTTGTTGGGCCGCCCCTTCGGGCTGTAGCGCTGCGGTCCTTGGTCCTCGCTACCGCCCCGGGGTCTTCCCACCGTCGCCCCGACCCGCATGCTGCCGCCCTGTCGCCCCTTCAGGCCGTAGCGCCGCGGCTTGCGGTCCACCACCGTTCCCGCGCGTCGACTTCCCGAGGTATGCACCGCGCCGCCTTCCTTGGCACGGGAACGCCACCGTCCGCGCTGGTCTTCATCACGCCGTCGGGTTCCTCGCCTATACTTCGAGCATTGCCGCCGTGCTTCTAACCTAGCCGCCGCCGCCGCCATCAGGCCGCCGCAGCCGCTCTTCTTCGGCCGGCGCCGCCGCCCGTCCACCTCATTCGTCTTCATCCAGCACCAGCCCGTCACTAGCATCGCCGTCATGTTTCCTGATCACTTCGTCTACTCCGACCACCGATTGCGACATCGCCGATTGGCGCCGCAGCCGTCATTGAATCTTCTTCTCTGTTGGCCCTCTAACTCCTCGACATGGCGTACAGCTCGTGCAGGTTCCTCGTCTACGCATGCCCGGTGCTGGCAACACCGACGCGTGTCTTCACCCACAACGTGTCCCCCGGCCTGGCAAGCGTGGTGCCGCGCTTCGTCAACTTCGTATTCGTCTGTCTACACGCTTGCCCGGTGCTGGCAACATCGACGCGTGCCTTTGTCTACGACGTGTCTCCGGTTTGGCAAACCTGATGCGATGCCTCGTCAACATCGTTTTCTTCCCGGCGTACCACTACTTCGACACCACTGCGCCCATGCTAACTCGGCGCCTCCTTGCGCCCGCGGCTCCACGGCGACATCTTCGACACCGGCTACCCCAACTCGACATCGACCACGACATTCTTCGCACGGCAAGCTCAACGACGGCTACACCACCTACGCTTTCGGCTACTTCGACAAACGGCACAAAGGGCTACCGCCTTGCTTGAGCAACCTCGTCGGTTTCCACTCCAGCCACGACTTCTGCGATGCGTCGACCGTTACGACTGAGGGGAGGGGGGGTCCGTCGGCTTGCCTTCGGATTCTTCTCCAGTCTCATCGTCTGCGCCGCTACAATTGTGACTACGAGGGGATATTGAGTATCGTGATTATTAGGAAAGCTAGGATGTCGTAGGATATTATTCATTGCCTTGTACTTCAAGATGATCATGTACTCCTATATATATATGCCTATGAGGCTTAAGCAATACAATCCATCATATTCCACAACAATTCCTTTCTCTCCTTTCTAACAAGACCAGCTCAAATCATGCACCCCAAAGCAGATTCTTTGGACTCAAATGTGTTAACCCTGCCATGTTAGGCTGTGTTGGCCGGTGCACCTTACCACACAATATGAACTAGTTCCTAACATAATTGCATAGCTTGGTGCCTTATTGAACCAGTTGTTCATATATGATGGTGTAAAGGAATATCAACCTCTCGCGTAAGGCACAACACTGCTTGACGTGAGAGCAACTCCAATGGGGCGATCAATTTCGTCCGCCCGTGTCCGTTTGGGTCGGCGCGGACAAAAGTGGCGGCCCAACGCGCCGACCCAAACGAATGCGCGTCCGTTTTTCGTCCGCGAGCGACCCATTCCAGGCCCAATTTTGAGCCGGATTTGCGTCGGCGCGGACATGAGATGGACGCGCGCGCGCCTACTCCTCTCCCCGGGCCCGCCGGTCGGTGGCAGCCACCAACATTCCCCCCATTTTCCCCAAAAACGCTCCCGCCAGCGCGCGCCCCCGCCCCCCAACCAGTCATGGAGGACGCCATCGACCTCGACCTCAACGCCGCTGCCGGCCTCGCCTCCCTCGCCTCGTCCGGCGCCGTCACCCCCTCCGATAAAGGCAAGCCTCGTGCCCCGCGCAAGACCGCCGCGGCGACCAAACCGAAGAAGGCGCTGACGCCCGAACAGCGGGCAAGGGAGTCGGCCAAGAGGAAGGGCCGGAGGCAAGCCGCGGACGCGAGGGATGAGGCCGCCGCGCAGGTGAAAGGATCGAGAAGAGGTGTATAGAGGGAGGGTGATTAGACACTAAGTACCAAAAGTTGCAGTTTTTAATTTCTTTAAGTTGAAGTGGAGTTTTGGCACAAGTTTAACAAACACAATACATATCAAGCAAGCATGCAAAGAGTATATGAGCAGCGGAAAGTAAAGCATGCAACTTGCAAGAATGTAAAAGGATGGGATTGGAGTGTCCAAACGCAATTTGGAGACTCGGAGATTTTTGAGACGTGGTTCCGATAGGTGGTGCTATCGTACATCCACGTTGATGGAGACTTCAACCCACGAGGGGTAACGGCCGCGCGAGTCCATGGAGGGCTCCACCCACGAAGGGTCCACGAAGAAGCAACCTTGTCTATTCCACCATGGCCGTCGCCCACGAAGGACTTGCCTCACTAGCGGTAGATCTTCACGAAGTAGGCGATCTCCTTGCCCTTACAAACTACTTGGTTCAACTCCACAATCTTGTCGGAGGCTCCCAAATGACACCTAGCCAATCTAGGAGACACCACTCTCCAAGAAGTAACAAATGGTGTGTTGATGATGAACTCCTTGCTCTTGTGCTTCAAATGATAGTCTCCCCAACACTCAACTCTCTCTCACAGGATATGGACTTGGTGGAAACAAGATTTGAGTGAAAAGCAACTTGGGGAAGGCTAGAGATCAAGATTCATATGGTATGAATGGAATATCTTGGCCTCAACACAAATGTAGGTGGTTCTCTCTCAGAAAATGTATGTTGGAAGTGTAGGCACGTTCTGATGGCTCTCTCCACGAATGAACAGGAGGTGGAGGGGTATATATAGCCTCCACACAAAATCTTGTTGGGGAACGTAGCAGAAATCAAAAAAATTCTACGCATCACCAAGATCAATCTATGGAGTTATCTAGCAATGAGGGGAAAAGGAGTGCATCTACATACCCTTGTAGATCATGAGCGGAAGCGCTCAAAAGAACGGGGTTGATGGAGTCGCACTGCCGTGATCCAAATCACCGATGACCGAGCGCCGAACGGACGGCACCTCCGCGCTCAACACACGACGGTTGGGGAAGACGTCTCCTCCTTCTTGATACAAGGGGAAAGGAGAGGTTGATGGAGATCCGACAAGACGACGGCGTGGTGGTGGATGCAGTGGGATCTCGGCAGGCTTCACCAAGCTCTCAGAGAGGAGGAGGTGTTGGAGAGGGGAGGAGGCGCCAGGCTAGGTGCGGCTGCCCCCCCCCACTATATATAGGCCCCTGGGGCACCGCCCCAGGATATGGGATCTCCAAGGGGCGGCGGCCAAGGGGTGGCTTGCCCCCAAGGGGGCGCCCCACCCCTAGGGTTTCCTGCCCTAGGCGCGGGGAGGCCAGGGGCGCACCAGCCCACCAGGCTGGTTCCTCCCACTTCAGCCCATGGGGCCCTCCGGGATAGGTGGCCCCACCGATGGACCCGGGACCCTTCCGTGGTCCCAGACAATACGGTGACCCCAAACTTTCCTGCTGGTCAAACTTGACTTCCTATATATAAATATTTTCCTACGGACCATTCCGGAACTCCTCGTGACGTCCGGGATCTCATCCGGGACTCCGAACAACTTTCGGGTTACTGCATACTAATATCTCTACAACCCTAGTGTAACCGAACCTTAAGTGTGTAGACCCTACGGGTTCGGGAGACATGCAGACATGACCGAGACGACTCTCCGGTCAATAACCAACAGCGGGATCTGGATACCCATGTTGGCTCCCACATACTCCTCGATGATCTCATCGGATGAACCACGATGTCGATGATTCAATCAATCCCGTATTCAATTCCCTTTGGCAATCGGTACGTTACTTGCCCGAGACTCGATCGTCGGTATCCCAATACCTCGTTCAATCTCGTTACCGGCAAGTCACTTTACCCGTACCGTAATGCATGATCCCGTGACCAGACACTTGGTCACATTGAGCTCATTGTGATGATGCATTGCCGAGTGGGCCCAGAGATACCTCTCCGTCATACGGAGTGACAAATCCCAGTCTCGATTCGTGCCAACCCAACAGACACTTTCGAAGATACCCGTAGTGCACCTTTATAGCCACCCAATTATGTTGTGACGTTTGGCACACCCAAAGCACTCCTACGGTATCCGGGAGTTGCACAATCTCATGGTCTAAGAAATGATACTTGACATTTGGAAAAGCTCTAGCAAACGAACTACACGATCTTTGTGCTATGCTTAGGATTGGGTCTTGTCCATCACATCATTATCCTAATGATGTGATCCCGTTATCAATGACATCTAATGTCCATAGTCAGGAAACCATGACTATCTGTTGATCAACGAGCCAGTCAACTAGAGGCTCACTAGGGACATGTTGTGGTCTATGTATTCACACATGTATTACAATTTCCGGATAACACAATTATAGCATGAATAATAGACAATTATCATGAACAAAGAAATATAATAATAACCATTTTATTATTGCCTCTAGGGCATATTTCCAACAAATCTAACCGTTACACACAACTTGCCAATCTCGGTGGGACCGAACTGATAAACTCGGTCGCACCGATTCAGCAAATCTAGTGACCGTTAGGATTTTTGGTGGGACCGACATGCAACTCGGTAGGACCGATATGGTTAGGGTTAGGGCATAACGTAATCTCGTGAGACCGATTACACAAACTCGGTGAGACCGATTTTGATAATAAGCTAACCGGAGAGTTGGTCAGATAAACTCGGTAGGACCGATTCGCTCATTTCAGTGAGACCGAAATGTTACGAATAGGAAACAGAGAGTTTACATTGCAATCTCGGTAGGAACGATTACGCAAACTCGGTGAGACCGATTTTGGTAATAGATCCATACAGAGAGATTGCAATCCCATCTCGGTGAGACCGAGATCCCTATCGGTGAGACCGATTTGCCTAGGGTTTTTTGCAGTGGCTATGACATCTGAACTCGGTGGCACAGGATAGAAAGAATCGGTAGGGCCGAGTTTGACTTTTGGTTTAGGTCATATGTGAATATGAGAAAGTAGTTGAGGGCTTTGGAGCATATCACTAAGCATTTTGAGCAAGAGCCTCATTAAGCAACACCTCACCCCTCCTTAATAGTATTGGCTTTTCCTATAGACTCAATGTGATCTTGGATCACTAAAATAGAAAATGTAGAGTCTTGAGCTTTGAGCTTGAGCCAATCCGTTTGTCCTTAGCATCTTGAAGGGGTTCCACATCCTCTAGTCCATGCCACTTTATTATTGAACTTATCTGAAACATACTAGGTAAAAGTGTTAGTCCAATAAGAGATATGTTGACATTAATTACCAAAACCACCTAGGGAGCACTTGTGCCTTCAGCAGGCCGTCGCCGTCGGCGCCGCGCAGCAGGAGTTCACCAACGTCCGCGTCGCCGCGGCAACGGGGGAGGCGCTCTACATGCTAGGGGTAAACCCTAGCCAGCACAGCGTCCTCCAAGCCGCCGTCGCCGCGGCCAGCACCGGCTCATCGGTGTTTCCTCGGATGGTGCTGCCCGACTCACCCCGCGCATCGGCTTGCAACCCGGTCCCCGGCTTCCACGTCTACCCGCAGGCCTCCCGCCTCGCCGGGGAGTGCTCACCCGACGTGAGCGTGGTCGCGCCTTCCACGCCCGCGCCCGCGCCCATCGACCTCAACGCCACCCCGGTGGTCGGTGGCTCGTCGTCCGGCGGCACGAGGAAACGCGCGCGACAGACGCCGGCCGGCGGGCTCCCGGACGCCCGTAACCTGTTCGAAGAAATGTCGTCCGCTGTCGACGAGGACTACATGCAAAACCTCATCTTCGAGGGTGGTGCGCCGGGCGCTGGCTACGATCCCGACGAGACACAAAGCCAGGACGGCCGCGGGGCGTTCACGCCGGCCGCTGGCTATGATCCCGATCAGGCGGCCTTCATGCGTGATCAGGTCGGCATCGACCTGGACGGCTTCCCCCTCGACCACGAGTTCCCGGAGAACTATGGGCTAGAGGAAGAGGACCAGTGCGACATCGAAGTGGAGCCTTTGTTCGAGGACGAGCTCGCCAACCAAACCGCCGGTCCTAAGCCGAAGCGCAAGAGCAAGCGCGACGGCGGCGCATACATACCGCCGAGGACAAGCTTCTTTGCGAGTGCTGGCGGGACATTGGACAAGACCCAAAGACGGCCGCCGAGCAAAAGCATTCGACCTTTTGGACTCGTGTGCACCGCGAGTTTCATGAGCGCAAGAAGTTTCCACCTTACCAATTTGTGAGCACGCGCGGGTGGGTCTCTATTTCCAAGCGGTGGAGGGTGATCCAACAAGAGTGCAACAAGTTTTGCGCCACCCTTGAGAGCGTCAAGGCCCGCCCCGTGAGCGGCATCGGCGTGCAAGACATGGTATGATAGCAAGCAAGCCGCCCTCTTTTGTGCCATCAAGATCATTCTTTTACGTCTTCATTTGCTATCACTTGCCATATGCTTGCATGGAAACATTTTGTAGGCATTTCAAACTTTGAAGGCATTCAAGGTTCAACACAATGGCAAGTGCTTCAACCTCTCCCATTGCTATCGCGTCATCAAGGACAAAGAGAAGTTCAAAGCACAATATGCCGCGCTCAAGGCATGTGGGTGGAAGGGCGCCATGGAGGATGTTGGGGAGGGCGAGCCGACACGACCGCAGGGGAAGACCAACTCCAAGAAGGAGGACAAGCGAGATGCGGCCACCAACTCCTTGATCGCAAGCGTGGATGGCGTGATGAATAAGAAGGACTCAAGGGAGGAGGAGCGCCGGCGTTTCAAGGCGGAGCAAATGGTTGCTTTCATGGAGATCCAAAGGAGGAGGCTTGATCTTGACGCCGAGAAGCAAGCCAAGATGTTCGAGCTCGAGGCGGAGAAGCAAGCCAAGATGCTAGAGATCGAGGCCGCCAACTCCAAGACAAAGGCGAAAGAAGTGGCTCTTGCAAGCATGATGACCGGGGTGGAGATCATGAAGGTGGATCTCAACGCCTTGTCGCCAAGGAAGAGGCCGTGGTTCGAGAAGATGCAGGCCGACATGCTCAAGTTCGACGACGAGTGATCTATGGCGTCGAGAGCCATCTTTTTGTATGCCGGCAGGTGTGCCGGCATGACCACGGGAGCCGCGACGGCGTGGTCAAACTCAAGTCCCGCCATTTTTTGTGTGTCGGCCGGTGGCATGAAAAGCGCCAAAGATGAATTGTGGTATTTTTCGAAGCCGGCATTGTATGCGCGGCTACCGCATGATGCCGGCATGAGACATGGCCGCTGGCATGATTGGTCGCGGGCCTTTTTTATTTAAAAGTTGAATGCGGACATGAAATGGGCCGACGCATTGGGGGCATTGCCGACCCAAATGCAAAACTGGACGGACGACCCAAACAAACAAAAAACAGACAAATGCACCGTCCGTTTGGGTCGCCCTATTAAATTGCTCTGAGTGCATACTTCTGTCCAGTGGATTGGATAGGTAACGCCCCAGCCAATGGCATCCCAAATCCCACACGTCACCCGAATAATCAAGTACACATGCGAAGCAGTACGAAGAAAGCGACGAATCGAATGGCTCCCACCAACACGCTAGTTGGCTAGTCGGTGCGTGATCGAGTGGCATGCCGCTGGCCCTACCCAACTATGTTTATCACCAAGAGCGACGCAGGAAAATCGAAACAAGCCGAGCCGGCCATAACATCCATGAGGGAACTGAGCAAACCGATCAGGCTATCTAGAGCGGCTACCCTGACATGCGATTGGCACACTGACAGATGGATCCAGGCAATGACCCATATCAGGGATGCAGTACGTCAGACGATCCGGCTCCCAAGCTGTCTAGGTAAAGAGCACGATTAGAAAGCACGTGGAGCCTCGTGCACACAGAGCACACGATCCCAACATGTCTGCCCCAGTCATGAACGGGCAAAAGAACAGAATTATCAGAAGGCCTGCCAAATCTTTTTTTCAAGAGTACGTCAATAGTAATACCATATTTTTATGAAAGATAAAAAGAAATTTACAAGAAACTTGTGAGATGGGAACATCAACGCAAGTCCAACCCACACAACATCTACACCACAAGTCTAAAGCCTACTCTCTCACAAATCAGTGTAAAACTAGCTAATGTTTTTTAAATAATACTCCCTCCATTTTTATATACAAGGCCATTATGAAATATATGTTTTGCATCTATACAAGGCCATCAACAGTAATCGAGGCAAAGTTAATGATACTTTCTCATACTAGCAACATGTTTAATAGTTGCATGCATGCAGTTATAATGACAGTCAGCTACTTTCTCCACTTAGTTTTCTTGCATGCAAGTGGGGTATTAATGATCTCAATAAACGAAAAAAAGCTGACTTGCAAAGTAGGCATTAAATTTTACATTGGTATCTGTAATTTGAGTTTATGGCATTGTATATAAATATCGAGGGAGTACATTTTTTATTAAATTTCAGAAATATTACATCGTAATTATATTTTTTTATAAATAATACCCAATCGGCCCATTGCTGGCCGCTTGGATCCAGTCGGCCCACTGCTGGCCGATTGGATCCAGTCGACCCACCGCTAGCCGATTGGCCCTGCGCGGCGACTATTATTTTCATTCTTTTCTTTTCCTTCCATATACTCTTTTGTTTCTTTTTTTTTTGTTTCTCATTCTACATTTTTATATACATGATCAACTTTTTTCAAATACTTGTTCAAATACTTGTTTAAATTCTTTTTTCCTCTCCGATTTGTTTTTCATTCTACATTCTTATACAGATGTTAAACATTTTTCAAATACTTGTTCAACATTTTTATATACATGATCAACATTTTTTCAAATACTTATTCAACATTTTTATATACATGCTCAACATTTTACAAATACTTGTTCAATATTTTTTCAAATACTTGTTCTACATTATTCAAATACTTGGTCAACATTTTTAAATACTTGTTCAACATTATTCAAATACTTGGTCAACATATTTCAAATACTTGGTCAACATTATTCAAATACTTGTTCAACATTATTCAAATACTTAGTCAACATTTTCAAATACTTGTTTAACATTTTCAAATACTTGTTCAACATCTTATTCAAATGCTTGATTAACATTTTATATACATCAATATTTTTAAAATACTTCGTCAACAATTTTTAAATACCTATTCAACAGTTTTCAAATACTTGTTCAACATTATTCAAATACTTCTTCAAAATTTTATGCAAATGCTTGATTAACATTTTATATAGATGATAAACATTTTAAAAATACTTCTTCAACATTTTTCAAATAGTTGTTCAACATTTTTTGCAAATGCTTGATTAACATTTTTATATACATGATCAACATTTTTCAAATACTTCCGCAACATTTTTCAAATACCTATTCAACAGAAAAAATGGGTGCATGCACCTGTCGGCCTAGAGGAAGCAGATCGGGGCAATCATCGTGGTGGGCTGAGTGGGGCCAATCGCCAGCAGATGGGCGATCGGGGAATCGCCAGCAGATGGGCTGATCGATCCAACCATTGGCAGAGGGCCGACGGGGGGCCGGTCGGCCAGCAGTGGGCCGACTGGGGGAATCGGCCAGCAGTGGGTTGATTGGATTCACCGACTGGGGGCCAATCGGCCACCAGCAGGATGACTGCATCCAATCAGCCAGCAGTGGGCCGACTGGGTATTATTTAAAAAATATATAATTACGGCGTAATATTTCTAAAATTTAATAAAGAAACGTATTATTAACAAAAATTAGCGTAAAACTCCAACTCCAAGTCCTGCCTCTTTCCAATCCCTGAGCTCATTTAGAATATGACTAGCGGTTGGGGCGCGCCATGGCGCGCCGCCTGATAGATAGTTGGGCGGTGCCAGGTTGGACGCGCCCCTTCCACATTGCGGGATGTACTTCACAGTGTTAAAAGGGAGTGGCTTAAGAGTCGTATTATATTAATATGTCCTTATAGTTTACATGACCGACGACCTAAACAACAGTGGTTCACAAGCAACACACGGGGCTTTTGGCACAAAAGGAAGGCGGAGGAACAATCAATCATCTCTCGTGAAAAGGAGGTTCTGCCCAAATGATTTTCTGTCAGTAAGCGACTCATCTCTCCCATCTTCCTCCAACTCGCTTATCCCACAGAAATGGTGTGGCTCCAGAGAAGATTAAGAAGAGGCGCCGGCACCATGGCCGTCCGAGCATGTTCCAGCCGAAGTGTGGCAATGGCACAACAAAGCAGCCGACGTTGACCTGATCTTCGCCATCCGGACCACCAGTTGCTCCCTCATCTCTTGCAGGAGCGCCCCTATCTACAAGCGCACCTCAGCTATCTTAGGTCCTTTTGTTCATCGACGCGGAGGAACGGCAGGCTTAGCCCCATGCTGGCTGCTTCTGTGGATTATGCGCCGCTGCTCGCTGCTTTCCATCCTGCTGGCACGTATTCGATAATGCAATGGCACACAAAATTCCTAGAGATTGGGAGAATAGAAGCTAGGTGTAACGAGAATTATCAAACTGAAACCACCAACGAGAGCACACCTGAGTCTGTTGGCGCGGTCTCGCTCATCTTGGTGGTGTCCTCCTTTCGTAGCTGCCGCCTTTCTTGCCAAGCCTATCATAGAATGAGTTGTCAGTAGTCAAGCTGCACTCCAATTTCCATCATCGCTAAAGCTATCACAAGAGCAAGTAGTCTGAGAACCATTCCAATGCTACTCAAGAAGCATAACTAAAGAGGTAAACATGCCAAAATTTCTGCATGTACAGCCAAACCAAAAACAAAAAAAATTCAGCAGCTCGTACCACACAAAATCCAGGAATACAACACAGAACAATGAACCTATGCACACTTTGAATATTTTTATGAAGTACTGGATTTGAAGTATGAAACTTTATAACCCACATCTGCACCGACCGGTCTCTGTAATTCCACACGAAACAAGACTAAGAAAGAGAGTACAATCTGTACTTCGGCTGACTTTTACAGCATGCAACTCCATTAGCCATGAAATCTTGTGAAGCCTGTTTTGATGATGGAAAATATACACAAATATGAAAACAAGAGAGATTCATGAAAGAAAAGAAAGGAACCATCTTAAATGAAGAAACCTTATGTTTTGCCCTCCCTGAACCCAACATGTACATACGAACAAACATGTGCCACCATACCCCCACTTCATCAATCCATGTGCTAACTGGTACATGGTCATGCTAATTTCACTTAGTTATTTGATGTCCATGTCTAATTGACTAAAGAAAGGACTCTACTCACAAGTCAAAATGTATATTTCATAATAGAGTTGTATACATCATATATGTATGTGTGATATCTTTGAATTACTTGAACTATTTACATATCTTTCAGATATTACAGTATGTTTTCTTCCCACAACCTCAAGCATATGAAAACTCACTTGAAGAACAAAGAATGTTAATAGTTCCGAGAGGAGAAGACCTACATAAGTATTCTATGAAAATACATTGTGATGTGGTCCCCTAGAGGAGAGGTCTCCACATTTGAGCCCCAAACCTGCATGGCAATATGAAATAGTTGAAAATTAACAAAATCAGGAAATGAAGAGAAATCTAGAAACAAGGGCATCCAATTTAGAATAGCCATCCATACGAGGCATGGGTAAGTTCAGTGCACTTGGCCTCGGTTGGTATAACCTCTTCTTCAACGCAAGCATACAATTATCCTGCTGTAATAGCTACATGAAGCACAACTCTCCTGGCAAAACAAAGTAAAAAATTTATGACCAACTGTAATGGAAAATATAAAAATGCCGATCTTGCCCTTCTGATCGCCCTGAAAAGGGGGACGAGGAAGAAGAGGATGCATATGAAAGGTGAAATAGATGATATGTCAGTCACTGACCTGGTATGTGTCGCGGTATATCTCTATGGTTGCGGTGTGCGCGAGCATGTTGTTGTGCAGGCTTGTTGTCAGCAGAAGAACCTGAGGAAAACTGGTTGAAGATCTCTCCTATGTCATCTGCCCCCTTTGGCAAAAAATTATTAGGCAGTACGCAATAATACAACATGATAGAAGATGATGCTACAAAGGCATGCCACGATGTATGTATCCAGTAATATAGAGGGATTGCCCACTAACAGAATTAAATTGATTCTGCAATAGTTTGTTTGTAAACGAAATAAAGCATGCTATGCTATCTTCATGGATAAATGGAGAACTATTGAATGCACCAGGTCTTTTAGCGACAAAACTAACCTGAGTAGGATGTACCTGAGGCTCGTTATTAGTAGAGGATTCTTCACCCGGGGAAAGCTGGTTACGTTTTTTATTCGATATAGCCATTGTTCCCCGCTGTAACAGAAGCTCAAAGTGGAAAACAAAATATGTTAGGTACTCAATTTAAAATGGCTTATTTTGTCGCATGCTTATACTGAAATATGGATAGAGCACAAACCATAGCACGTATCTAAAAGTATCAAGAAAGCAACTTCGTTGACCTACATGGCCACATATGCTCAAGTGTTGTTCTTTTCAAAGCATGCTAATCCACTATTTTGTCAGGTCAGGTGATCTATTGCAGTAACCAAGGAAGTAAATGCAAATAAAAGTTTTAGGCCTTAATATGCACACCATTTCTTAAGATCTGGTCATAGCAAATACTTGAGAAAATATATACAGTATATCTATGTTGTGCAAATCTAGTGAGAAAATTCTACATTTTGATGCAAGGGATAAATAACACCGATGCTATAGATACAACTTCTCGGCTTATTTACAACTGATGTTCAAAGTCAAGGATACGACGATATCTTAGAAAATCAGCATATGACTATGCCAACATCATACATGCCCACACACAACTTCTGGGCGCCTCCACGTGAGCATGCTTCCCTCAATAAAAAAACATGATCATGTTGTTCAGTCAAAGAGCAGTACCTCCTCGAATGCCTTGAGAGCTGATTGGATGTCCATTAGCCGCTCCACGTTTTGTTGTATTGCCTTGTTAAATTTGCTCTTGCTCCGAGGGAACTGTATGACCAACACAGTTAAATTGATTCAGAAAAGAAGAGAGTTAAATCAGGAGTGAATTTCCAAGAAATGGCTCTATTATTCAAGATCATAAGCACAGCCAAAAAGATATACATGGATATTGGATACTTTGCACAAAAAAATCTCAAGTACAGAGAATACAGTATAGAAGTATATACGGAAGTTGTTGTTATAGTTCCTAAAACCACAAGGATGACTGAAATCCTTGAAATAATTGTATTTTCTTATTTGCCCAAGGGATACCAATCCATATGGGTTTTCTCTGGCGAGAAATCTTTGTGGTTCACTTATGAAAGTGAACAGAACAACTTACGTTTTTATAGCCTAACACTATATACAATTTCATCGCAGAGGCTAAACTTGACTAAATATAAATCATAGGGGAAGATAAAAACATACTGAAATAAGTTGTTTCATGGTAGGTTTTCCTGTAAAAAACATGAGTTAAACACACACGTCACTTCCTCAGCCATTGTTGCATCAACAAGCTAACAAAGGCTCAAAATTACACATAGAGATGTACGTGTGCAGCCTGCTAACTTCAAAAAACAAATATAAATGGAAGTTGCCATAGCTTTGGTCTACACCATGTGCAGCATGCTAGAGCCTCATTCTGAACAATTTTCAGACAAACTCTCACTCTGAACAATCATTTGCTGCTGCAGAGACAGGGGAAGTTTCCGATGACTCATTGGGTCTTTATCTCGAACAAGTCTTGGAAAATAACACATGCATGTCCTACTGTTATTCCTTCCTAGAAAAAGTTCGGAAAACAGGCAGGAACTATAAATGATTGACAAAATTTACAGTCACATTTTTCTAGCTACAATAGGCAGGAACTATGCATACAAACATCACTTTGATACCTTTTAACTACGTGAATTGTACATTTGATTTCAGAAATTCTCAACACGAACAGGACTAAAAGAACTACGGAGTATATATGGGTAACCAAACCAAACTAAACCTGTGAATGTGATTATTTGAATAAGCCGAATGAACATACTAAAAGATCAATCTAATTAATTGATCGATAAGTGAATCACAGGCAATTTCTAACCAACCGAAACAACTGAATTAGGGGGGCTCACTGAACAGCTGGCTTGGAGGAATCTCATCAAACACGTAACATGCAAAAAAAATTGTGTGAGGGGATTTGATGCATAATTTCAGTTGAACACAACTTTCAACCAGAATCATGATAGATCAGAACATGAGTGGATCTTCTGCCTACTTACAGCCTCTAAAATTGATTTCACCTTGATGAGTGGAAACATGAGCATGCACTCTTTACTTGGATAAATGAATCAGATCAGATCATATCGACATAATTAGCTATTTAGCTTAATAAGGAATTGTGATAATTAAATTTGGAGCGAGTAAAACAAAGCAAATATTATCTGAACCCAATGTGCCATGAATAATAAGGAAATCTATTGCATTTTTAACTATCTTTTCATGTTATTCCAAGCTTAATAGACGGAAGGAGATAATTTTTTCTAAGAAATGTGCATGACCTAAGAAACTAATATATGTATGTAAACATGTAGCAGCATAACAGAAGTACTCTTTCCATGAGTGGCAATGCTTCTCTTCACATATATATCGTTAAAAGAAGTAACTAATATATGTACTATGCAAATATTAACAGCTTACTCGCAAAACTTTCCACGGATCAGATTATATGTGTGAAGAGAAGCAATCTCACTCATGGAAAATTTTGTGAGCAAGCTGTTCTTTGTTTAATCTTTTGCAAGATTGTTGTTTCCTTCTCTTTTTCACTTTCCAGGAGTACTCTTTCCATCTTCTTTGTTAGGACTGCAGATTCCTTCATGAACAGATTCCTGCACAAGAAGCAAAGTGTCAGCTCTCCAAGGCCACGAACAGACAGAATTTCAGAGGCCATGGAAGTTGACTGTCCATTGTAGCAGGAACAAAAATTCCACCAAAGAAGCTGAGGAAGAACTCGCATCAAACAAAATGCACTGAAGCAAATGGCACTTGGTAGCATTTTGGCCCCTCTTGTCAAAGGCCTCACCGGAGAGGATTGATGGAGGCCGCCCGCTCTCCTCCTCAGGCCTGCCCGGGATTGACCCCAACCCCGGCGAGATGCTTCCTGGAGCGGACGGGGGATGACCAACGCGACCGCACAACCCCGCAACTTGGCCCTCGGGCCCCTGGCGGTGGGCAGGTGCGCGACGGGGCACCAGAGGTGGTGGCTGGACATGTCGGCTCCCATCCAGCGGGGCATCGACCCACCTAGCTCCGGCGGGACAAGGTCGTTCGAGGCCGCCCGGAGAAGGGGCGCTGGAGGTTGGCCTCGCGGGATCCGTCGCTGGCGGCTCGTCCCTCATCGGCAACTACGACGACAATGTCCATCGAGGAAGAAACGGCGCAGACCAAAACAATAGCCATGCCGAAAGAGGAGGCGAGCCATCGCGCTAGCGCCATGGACGGTTCGAGCCGAGCCGCCTCCCTCGCTGCAATCCGCTCATCCCCGCCTTCTCTGACCAGCGGCATCTAAGCGAACGCACATCCGCCACTCCTATGCGTTTGCTCCGGCCGACCCGGCCCTGGGCTGACGATGAGCAAGATCTGTCAGGCCTGGGCGTCTCAATGGAAGCAGGACCATCTGCGGGGGACGGGGGGAAGTCGTCCGGGTGGGGCTCCTCTTCTCGCGACTTCGACGGGACGAGGGATCCGTCGCCGGTGGTGCGGGCGGATTTCTGCGGCGAGGCCGACGACGGCGTGTGGGATGTGGCGGCGCGGGGTGGTGGAGCAGAGGCGAGAGCACTGGAGACGAGGAGGTTGCGTGCGAGGAGGGAGAAAGGGAAACGCGTGCTAGCGCCAGGGAGGGTGTATCTGGGGGAGATATTTCCTTAGGAGAGAGAGAGCGCTACCCAATTCAAGTAACAGTAAAAACGATGAGGTGGAACACCTTATTGTTTTGGATTCTTGAGTTGCCCGGGTGATTTGAATTCAGTCGTCCGGTTAAACACCCCAGCATTCCTTTGTTTTCAAAGTGACCAAGCGACCGCAATGACAAACGTGTCATTTCACCGACGCACTGAGATTCCTCCGCGTTTGCTGCCACCAAAGCCACACCTTACATCATTTAACCAACTCGGTGGCATTTGGACGCCGTTAGCCAGTAGGATAATAGAAAAAACATCACATTGCTTCTCAATATTAATATACTCTTCCCTTTATCCAAAAACCATACATTGCTTCACGAGCAAACCGCGGGAATCCAAACAGGTCTGACCAGTGACCAACTCTTCGCTCCTACCAAAACATGTACATCTATAATACAAACGCACGTTCATTATATTTACAAAGTGCCAGGGTAGGTGTTGGTGGCAGCTACACCACACTACTCAACACCATGCATGCTGGGGGGCGATGTACCAAGACTTGGCAGGGTTATTTGCTTATCTTATCTTGACATGTAACTGCAAGTGTAGCCTCGCCTTCGGGCTCTTCGTCTGTACTCTGTACAGGTAACTGCTAAGATCATGGTACTGTCAACGGATGCTGTTGTAGTTCTTGTACTAGCTCCCTGGCAGTTGGAGCGAATTGTCGACGATGAGAAGCTTCTGAGGATCTGGGCCCTCATCGTCCGTGTCGACAACCCGGCTGCGCCATTGCAGCCGATCAGCAGCCTCCTTCACTTTCAGAACAACATCAGCTGCGTCTCGGATTATTGCCGCGCCCCCTGGCCGGAGAATTCGGTCCATCTCGACCAGTATGTCAAGGGTACCACACCTGAAGACAAATTAGTGCGGTGAACCACAATACCTTCCTGAGTTGCATGGTGACTATGTGATTTTTGAAGGCATCATGTTTGTCAGGCCATGCGTTGAAAAAGGAGAAACATAACTTTAGGCCCCTTTTGCGGAACAGAAATTGACAAACTGTACACATACTGATGGTATTCAGCAATTAAGGGATTCAAACAATTGCTGTAATTAAGCTGGGCGGATTTCATGTTAGCTAGTACTTTTTTTCAGATAAGAAAATTCAGTAAGCAGATATCCATGGTCCAAGGGTAATGGTGGTTGGTGGGTGCCTCTTGAAGTCTTTATGTACAGGGAGAGTATGCCCCTGCTACTCTATACTTTAGTAGAGTTTGGTACCCTCAAGCTAAGTAAATTAGAAATAGTATTCATGTCTCTTTCTGAGTCTGTTCTGCCTCACAACAGAACAAGTATACTTGAACAAAGAGAATTATGAGGAGTCACTTACTTGTCGATATACAAGCTGAATACTCCATTAGCATGTATCAGATCATATGTACGTGGATACGTAGAGAAAGCTTCACACCTAACATCGAAAAAATGACTCGAGATAGTGAGTTCTTGTCAATATCTTAATGGAAAAATAGGAACAGTATTCCTTACAAGACAACATTTGCTCTGTAACATTACCAGTCCATGTATGTTCCAATCAGGCCGCGCTCATAGATGATACCAAGGGTGTTGTTGTCTGTTATATTTGCAGGAACCACGTTCATGACCCAAACAGGGTATTTCAACATGGCAGCGGCAAAGCTACCAAAACCAGCATTCATGTCCATGACATTTCTGTAACTCCTATGAGATAAATCTTTCAAATATGTTCCATAGAATTCAACTCTTCTCCTCCAAACTGAACAGTCATGTTTGTATGCCTGGATGGTCATCCCCTTAATTTCCCCATTGGCTATTCTTGGTGGCACTGCAGCAAGTCTTTGAGGCCATTTCTCCAGCGGGCCATCATCAAGTTCAACTCTTGGAAGATGAGTTCTACACATCGAAATATTTACATACCTGCAAGATAGAAGACCAATCACCCTTTAAGAGTTTGTCGATAAAGTAATCATTCAGTGCAAGCAAGATAAGGCTAATATGTTAGATTATCCAATGACTCAGCAAGTGCCTTCTTTTTGTCCTGTTCGGCGGTAAGCTCTTTGGATTCACTGGTGTTGTACTCATACTCTTACTAACTCACTTGGATGCACCTTTTTGTACATGCTTAAGTATTGGGTAAAGTTATTTTTAGTTATTGAGTTGTCTCCTGAAAAATTCCAGGCACACTTACGTAGAGATGGCTAATATTTTAGATTACCAATGACTCAGCAACTGCCTTCTTTCTGTCCTGCTCGGCGGTAAGCTCTTCGGATTCACTGGTGCTGTACTCATACTCTTTACTAACTCACTTAGACGCACCCTTTTGTACATGCTTTAAGTATTGGGTAAAGTTCTTTTTAGTTATTGAGTTATCTCCTGAAAATTTCCAGGCACACTTATGTTCAACTAACCCGGAGAACTAACACTAATGTGTATACAAGCCCTCCCATGTTATGTACAGACTGACAAACTTCAGAAAGTAACGGCCATAATTTGTATGTTTCTTCTCAACCTCACAATAACACGCGCGGAGTATAACATAAACATTAATCCTGGCCAAATTACTCTGTGCAGTGTCAACTTCTTGGGTACCATTGAGGAGCATGGAAAATAAAACAGTGAACTATTATGCTTCAACCACACGAAAATTCCCAGAAAAGCAAAGCTCAGGCTGCCAAGGAGAACCTTACCAAGCACTATCTGGGTCATCTTCTGTACAGAGTGGTGGTGATCTCAAGAACTCTGCTTCTTGGGCACAGTGGAGATGATTAATAGGCTTTCTCCAAACAGAAACTGTGCCCTTATCTGACACCTTTTCCCAACAAAGCTTATTTGCAGTACCTTCCATCGCTAATTGCTCACCAGCAAGGTTATTGTTTGTTTGATTGGGGCCCTTGTAGGGTGATTTCCAGCTGATGGGTGGTCTGGACATAACCCAATACCCACCAGGTATGAGAAGACGGTCAATTTCCAGCATATACAGCCCATCTGGAATCAGCTATAGGTGAATGAGAACATCAGAAAATATGTGCAATCATCATACAAGAAATATGTGTTCCTTTTCCCAGATAGTATCGATTTAGTGCATGTCCTACCATGAGCAGTCCATGAAACATGGCAGTCGGCGCAGTGCACCATGTCGAAGGACCTTGAAGGATACGGCAGCCTGCGAGCGCCGAGCACTCCAATCATCGCGGGCAGTCCACGCTCCAAGGCGAACTGGACATGCGCACCGTGTCTCTCCCTCGGAGCAATGGACATGGTGAGGACGCCATAGCTCAACAGGTAGTCCCCAAAGCTCGCAACCTACAACGAGCCACAGCATCAGCGGCGAGAACATACGGTAATCTACTGGAAACACAGAGTGATTTAGTCCAGTTACTCACTCCGCAACCGATATCGAGCGCCGTTCGCACCGCACCGCCGCGGAGCGGCACCACGCGCTCAAGCTGCTCGACGTAATTCCCCGCCCCCTTGGGGAACACCAGCCACTCCCCGCGCGCGTGCAAGGGGTCCTGAGAGGCGGCCAGCTTGGCCACGGTGAGCGCTGGCAGATCCGCGTTGGCGTACCGCGCGCGCTCCCGCCGCGCGGGCCACGGCGGGGGCGGGTGGTACCCGGGGGGCGGGGGGACGCGGCAGTGCGGAGGCGGGGGCGGAGGGTGAGGCGGCGGGTCCTCGGGCGGGTGCGGAGGATGAGGCGGCGGAGGGTGCGGGGGGCAGTGGCGCTCGCCGGAGGGAGGCTCGTGGCAGGGGGTGTGGTGGGAGGCGTTGGGCGGGCAGGGCGGGACTGGCGGCGGCGGGGGATGGGGGTGCTCATGGTGCTGCGGCGAGGGTTCGGGCGCCGGGGGGAGCGCGGCGGTGGTGGAGGCGCTGGTGGACGGGGGAGGCGAAGCGTAGTCGTCCCGGGCGCGGGAGACGACGGCGGAAATGAGCAGGAGAGACGTCGCGGCCGCGGCGGCCGCCGCCCCCGCGAGGGAGAGCGCCCGCGGCAGCGGCTTGATGACGGCGTCCACCGCCGGCGCCGGGAGCGGCATGGCGTCGCGTGATGGATGATACACTGGGCTGGACAGCAGTATCGGATGCTCCGAGCATCCGAGCTACTGCTCGAAGCGGAGTGGAGTGGTTCCGGTGCGGCCGTCGTGTTCGTATTTGAGGAGGGCGGTTACCCTCGCAGGCCCGGCCCGGCCGTTGTCGTTGGATGGGGCCCGCGGAAAGTCCAGTCCATTTGCGTCCAAGGCGGCTAGGCTCGATTAAAATATGGCCACCCCTTTAAAAGATGGCTTATCTAAAAAAATTAAAATATGGCTTGAGTTTCTCAAACTAACTTGAAGAGGCAAATAAACTTTAGTGTACAAACCAGTTCGTTTTGTTATTTTTTTTTTTTGAGAATTTTTCATTCATATCACGAATCAGTACAAAGAAGTTGACCCTTACAAGCACACTGAAACGCAAACACAAAGGACCATGAACACCTAGAATATCCTAAAACAACCATAACACAAGAAGATCTCCGGAGCCCTGTGTCATCATCCCCGAATCTTGAGAGAAGACCCTACAGCAGAAGGATTCGCAACCAACCAGAAGGGTCATCATCTTCGACCACGGTACAATTATGCTACGATGCTTCCTCCTTTCTTGACACCGGTACCGAGAGGGCATGGACATTAATCCAACACACCTGCAACAGCCGTCGCCATGTTTGGCTTTGAGTACCGCTGAAAAGTGTCCTTCCGGAAGGAAGAGAACTCGAGTCATCCGACCGGTCCAAAGATCATGGTCGGGCCATCCGCCTTGACAAAGCGGGATCTACCACCAAAGATCGGTACAGAGGAAGGAGAAGAAAAAGTGATACGCCTCCAACGTATCTATAATTTTGATTGCTCCATGCTATATTATCTCTGCTGTGGACCATATTGGGCTTTATTTTCCATTTTATATTACTTTTGGGACTAACCTATTAACCGGAGGCCCAAACCCGTAATTCTTTTTTTTGCCTATTTGAGTTTCAAGAAACGGAATATCAAACGGAGTCCAAACAGAATGAAACCTTCGGAACGCAATTTTCTCACCGAACATGATCCAGAGACTTGGACCCCCCGCCAAGAAAGCTGTGAGGTGGCCACGAGGGTGGGGGCCGTAGAAATCCTTCTTGCTACCTCTTGAGCTTGCGTTGGATTTCCCTGAAGAGGAGAGGATGATGCAGCAAACTAGCGTAAGTATTTCTCTCAGTTTTTGAGAACCAAGGTATCAATCCAGTAGGAGGCCACGCGCGAGTCCCTCGTACCTACACAAAACAAATAGCTCCACGCAACCAACGCGATTAGGGTTGTCAATCCCTTCACGGTCACTTACGAGAGTGAGATCTGATAGAGATGATAGATAATATTTTTTGTATTTTTGGTATAAAGATGCAAAGTAAAATAAAAAGTAAAGCAATAATAAAGTGGTGGAAGATTAATATGATAGAGAATAGACCCGGGGGGGCATAGATTTCACTAGTGGCTTCTCTCAAGAGCATAAGTATTTTACGGTGGGTGAACGAATTACTGTTGAACAATTGACAGAATTGAGCATAGTTATGAGAATATCTAGGTATGATCATGTATATAGGCATCACGTCCGAGACAAGTAGACCGACTCCTGCCTGCATCTACTACTATTACTCCACTCATCGACCGCTATCCAGCATGCATCTAGAGTATTAAGTTAATGAAAACAGAGTAACGTCTTAAGCAAGATGACATGTTGTAGAGGGATAAATTCATGCAATATGATAAAAACCCCATCTTGTTATCCTCGATGTCAACAATACAATACTGTAACATCCCAAATTTCCTATTTGGTATGTTTTACAATTATAGCTAAGCATCTATGCATGTTGTGTGAATTTGAGTGGCATTTGAATTTTTGGGGTTTTGGAATTTGAATTCAAATTGTGGCAAGTGGAAATCATTTCAAAAATTATGCCTGATAAATACTTGAGAAAAAGTATGAGAGGAGTAAACATGACACTACAAAAATATCAGAGGAAAACATTGCCAAAAGTTTTGAATTCAAATTTGAGTTTTATTTGAATTTTGGAAAAAATGAATTTTTATAAAGTTTGGATTTTGCCTCGAAAATGTTCAAATGATAGGAATATTCCCTGATCATTTTGATATATATATGTCTTATATAAATATTTATATTCTCTCTGCTTTTATTTTTCAAAAAATGGAAAAGAAAAGACCCAGCGCCACCAGCCGACCGCCCAGCCAAGACTGGCAGCTCATCAAGATTGGCCCACCAGCGCCACCAAAGCGCCACCAAAGGGCCTCATGAGCCACCGACGGCCGGCTAACTCCCTCGCCGAATCGTTTCCGCTCGGTCGCCTGACGCGCGCCAGACCCTCTCCTCACCGACGGTGGACCCCACCGTCACCTACACCTCGCCCACGCCGCCACCAGCCCGCCGCCGCCGGAGATCCGTGAGATCCGGATCCCCGAGATCCTCGCCGTGTTTCCTCGTCCAAGCCGAGGACCCCCTATAAATACTCCCCCCCCGCTTTCCCCTCCCCTCGCGGACTCTCTCTCTCCTCCGCGCCCTCGCGGAGTAGCCGAACGCCGCCGCCGCCATTTGCCGCCTGAGCTTGCCCTGGCCACCCCGAGCCCGCTGACTCCACAGACCCACCTCGCCCGTCCGCACTGGCCGGAGCACTCGCTGCCGCCTCGACCACGGAGACGCTGAACACTCGCCGCCCGAGCCGCCGCGCCCGATCTCCATGAAGTCGCCGAACCCTCCCCGCCGTCCGATCTAGCTCAACGGCATAGATTAGAACCCCGAAGGGTTAGGTTATTTATAATAGACCGGTCCGGTTTAGTTTAGTTAGGTTTTTTTTTATTATTACTAGACCGGCCCGATTCGTTTTAACCCTAGGCCCGTTTAGTTAAGTTACGCCTGTATGCTAGTTAGCCCATTAGGCCATTTTTCTTTTATTTTGTTTTCTGTTTTAATGAATAGTTTCAAATTTGAAAAATTCATAACTTTTAATCTACTTAATATTTTTAGTGATTCTTGTTTTGTTGGTTTGCAAATTTCCTATAGTTTCTGTAGAAAATATAATTAGGCATTTTAAAATTGTTTAGAATTGCTTTATTTTAGATTTAGTCAGAATAGTAAATCTGCTATAAAATGAGTTAGGAAAATTATTTTTAGTGATTCTTTTGTCACAACTTTGTTTTGACATTGCCTAACAGTAGGAATTAATTTGGGCATTTTAGGATTAATAAAAAATAGTTTTAATCAGGATCATGTTATTCTTAATTAATTAACTAGCTACTGTTTTCCTATTATTTTAATTAGAAAATAAATTTATTTTTCACATGTGATTGATTATTCTAGGTTAGTTTCTGTCACTTTAGAGCATGAACTTTTATTTATAATAAATAAAACTTTTATTTTATTTTTCTTATTAGAAATTGCTTTAGTCCTAATATGAGTTTCATAATAGATTTTAAATTGATTCTTTTTGCTCCTAGTTGCTTAATGCATTCTTTTCTGTTAAGTTAACATAAACCCATGCTTAGGTTATGTTGAGAAAAAATTTGTTATGTAAAACTATTTTTTTGTTGTTGCTTGATGTAGGAAAACTTTGAGTTGGATTTTCTTCGAGTTTTCCTTTGGGTTTTGATTCGTTTGTTTGGTGTGTTTCATATTACTATGCTGTTATGTAAGTGATCATATGTTGTATGCTTATTGTGGTTATTGTTTGCCTCGGTAGAATTCCCGGAGTGCGAAGCTTGCTACTACGAATCCCTAGCTTACGAGGATCGTCAGCAAGGCAAGTCATTGATCATGTTCTTTATAATACCTATGATTTTTTTGCATTAGAATAATACCTCCCCACCATGCATGCAGTAGTTGAAATTTTGAAGTTATAATCTTGAGTAGTATCATGTGGTAGGATGAACCAATTCCCCTTGTTACCATGACCCGGACGAAGTAGTTTATTTTGCTATGCTCGAGACGGGTTGGTTGAGTGAATTCATAAGGAGATGTGAGAGTCAAGATGATGACAACCCCATGAACTTCAAGCTCAAGATGGACTTCGAATTCACCACTGGGTGGAGGACGGTTGACGGCACCTGGAGAACCCGGTGGTTGGCGGGATGCATGGAGAAGTGCCATGACATCTTGCGGAAAGCTTCACCCAGCCACGAAGAGACGGATGTATACCACATTGACCGAAGCTTACTGCAGCCGCAAGCCATTATGGGCTCGCTGGGTCAACCCTAGTTGTGACGCTGGCTGGACGGTACTACGAGATGTAGAAGAACGGTAGGATTGATGGGTACCGGCAAGGGCGTAAGAACTCTTGGAAGACCCTGTTTCATTCATCCCATCTTCAAACACCCTGAAGTGCGAAGACTTAAAAGGAGGAACGACATGCGGGTAAAGTGCGCAAACCTCTGCAGAGTTAAAGATCTAATCGATTAGCCGTGTCCCCGATTACGGACAATTTGAGCCTCGAACTTGGAAGTATTCGAAATCTCAACACTAAAACTAATAAATTAATTTGAGGGTTTATGACTTAATAATTTGGGAATGAGACATTGGTTGGTGGAACCATCTCAATAACTACCAACAATTTTGTAGTATTTGCAAGCAAGTCCATTGTAGTAGGGAAAACCGGCTTTTCGCAAAATGAAGAAACATAGAGCCCCACAGCCAAATTGCATATAGTATTAGTAATACTTTATTATTCTCTATTCATGTCTTGCCAAGATATTCCAAATGCTGACCTACACGGCTGCAACGCCTTATGTTGCGAGGAGTATTCGATCAGGATTGAGGCTACGATCCGCGCTTGGCGATTGCCCTATGGAGTCGGATGGACTCGCTATTCTTCTACGCTCGCAGCTTTACTTAGTTTATTTCTCATGAGTTGGCCTTCGTCAATTTATTCTATTGTAATAAAGACTCTATATGAGAATCGTAATAAATTCAGGTGTGATTGAACTTTGATTATTTCATCAATGTACCGTGAGTACCAAAGATGATCTTGGGATGGTATGCATACGTAGATTTGACCGATTTTGGGTCAGGTTGCTACAGAGATGGTATCGAGCACACGCCGACCGTAGGACGAACCCCTAGGATCGGAAAGCCATAGGAAGAGACTATTTACTTTATATCCTTATCATTCCGTAATTCTCCCTGCTCATTTCGACTTCTCTCCGATTTTCAACATTCTAGATGGCGTCGAGTTCACCCCGCTTTTGCTACCGGAGTTTCGCCACCAAATGAGACGATGCCCTTCGGCAAGAAGCTGGTCCAGATGGTGAAGAAGCTGAAGATTGCTCGCCTCGATCACCGAGAAGCCAACCAATGCACTTCCGACGGATACCCGCCTGTGATTGAAGTGCATATTCCAGGAGAACCTTCGGAGGACATACTGAGCCTATTGACTTTGAGTTTACCGACTTCAACCGGATCCTCGGAAGAGACATGGCGATATATCGTGCCTTGGACATCTCCGAGAAGAGTACAGGCCGAGCTCGATCCATCGACTCGCCATGGTTTCTCGCAGAGCAAGGAATGGAGATATCATCCGCACCGTAGAGGACGACTCCATTCTCTCTTATGTCCAAGACTTGGAGTGCCTCCTCAGAAACGGAGATCCGCATCGCCAGAACTCAAGGCACACAGGAGGCTATTTTTCCGTGAACTGAACTCGAGGAGAAGGCACGCAGACTTCCTTAACCATGAGGAAGAAATCGCGGACTTCATGGAGAGAGTCGACGACGAAGATGAAGGTTGCCGCATTGGACGAAAAGATGGACTTGGGAGAAGACCTTTTTCGAGTGGAGATGATGGACCTCTCGTGAGCAACGATCAGGATTATGAAGGAGTTCCACCGAGAAAGCCGCAAGAGGAGGCGCCGCAATGAGGACGCCACACCGGAGGACATCGCACTGAGGACGCAAGGATTATTGATGAAGACATTTAGTCGACCACCATGTTATTTTACTTTTTCGTCGATCAGTTAGGCCGATATTTTCGATTAGTCGTGAGCTTTTGTAATCGAGATTGAACCATGTTTGAGTGGAATGAATAAATGATTGGTGTGTTTATGATTGTGCATTCATATGGGTAGTGTTATTTCTCATTAGACCATTGTTCTATTCTAATTTTCTCATCCACTCCAAAACACCAGATGCCTCCAAGACGTGACCCCGGTCTCAACTTCCCGCCGGAGCTCACCCAGCTGATCCAGCAGCAAAATGCCCTCATGCAGATGCTCATTCAGAACCAGAACAACAACAACAACAACAATCCACCGCCACCACCCCCCGTTGACAACTTGACTCGATTCCTGAGGCTGAATCCGCCAGTGTTCTCTAGCAGCACTGAGCCGATTGTGGCCGATGATTGGCTCCGCAAGGTCGGAAGAGAGCTAATCACTGTTGGATGCACTGATGCAGAGAAGGTGCGCTTTACCGCACATCAACTTGATGGACCTGCAGCTTCTTGGTGGGAGAACTACACCGCCACTTATCCCATCGGCACCATCACGTGGGATCAGTTCCAGCAGAGCCTTCCGCACCGCCATGTTTCACCTGGAGCCATGAGTCTGAAGAAGTGTGAGTTCCGCAACTTACGCCAGGGGAACCGTACTGTGGCGCAGTACGTGGATGAGTTCATCAAGTTAGCTCGCTATGCCCCGGATGATGTGGCCACAGATGCCGCAAAGCAGGAGAAGTTTCTCGAGGGACTCAATGATGAACTGGGTATGCAGCTTATGGTGGCTACCTTCACCAACTACCAGGAGCTGGTAGACAAGGCCACCATACTTGAAGGCAAGCAGCAGCAGATTGATAGCCGCAAGCGGAAGTACAGCTGGGGAAGTACAACCTCGAGCTCAGCAGAAGCCCGATATGCCCCATACTCGGAGGGCATACCCATCACAACCATGGAGGACATAACCATGGAGGAAATGGGAACAACCGCAACCAGGACAACAAGTCGCAATGGCAATGGCAATGGACACGGTAATGGCAACCAAGATCGTTCTGCCCGGCTTCAAGGATCTGAGCCACATCACTGCTTCAAGTGCCGTAAAACAGGCACTATGCCACCGACGCCCGGAGGCCAAGCAGAGGAATGGAAACGGCAATGGAAGCTCAGCGAAGAAGCCCAACCCATTCCCGTGCTCGGGTGAACCACATTGACGTGGAGGACGCCTATGATCAGCCGATAATCGTGGTTGGTAAGTTTTATTGAATTCACGCTCAGATTGGTACTCTTTGATTCGGTGCAACGATTCATTCATATCAAGGGTAGTTGTGGAAAAGTACGGTTGCCCACTAAAACCCTTAGAAGCCCCTTCGCCGGGCCCGCAGAGGAGAAATGATGGCGAGCTTAGGCTGTCATACAACCTCAACATCGGAAATCATAAATTTCCGCAGACCTCATAGTATTGGAAACCTGCACCTTGGATGTAATCCTAGGCATGGATTGGTTGACGAAGTTTGAAGGAAACATAGATCGTGTCAAGAAATCTATTTCGCTCACCACCCGGAGCGTAAGAGGATCAAGTATGTATCCGCACATAGCCGATGAAGAATCAGTGCATTCCCTCACGGAGTTGTTCAGAGGAAGTGCCATGAGTGCAAGATTTTCCGATGTGTTTCCGGAGGAATTACCAGAATGCCACCGGACAGGGACATTAAATTTCTGATTGAGTTATTGCCCGGCACAGCCCCAATATCCAAGAGACCTTATCGGATGCCCCCGAATGATTTGAAAGAGATCAAGAATCAAATTAATGAGTTATTGGAGAAAGGATATATTCGGCCAAGCTCATCACCTTGGGGAGCCCCAGTTTTTTTGGTAGAGAAGAAGGATAGAACCTTGAGGATGGTTGTGGATTATCGTTCGTTGAACGACGTAACCATCAAGAACAAGTACCCTCTGCCGATGATTAATGATCTATTTGATCAGCTAGTTGGAGCCAAGGTATTCTCCAAGATCGATCTTCGATCAGGGTATCATCAGTTGAAGATCCGTGAAAAGGATATACCCAAAACAGCATTCACTACGTGTATGGTTTATATGAGTATACCGTCATGTCATTTGGATTGACTAATGCTCCCTGCATACTTCATGAATCTGATGAACAAGGTGTTTATGGAATATCTGGACAAGTTTGTCGTGGTGTTCATCGATGATATACTGATTTTTCCAAGAGCGAGGAAGAGCATAAGGAACATTTGCGCCTAGTTCGAGAAACTTCGAGAACATCAGTTGTATGCCAAGTTCAAGAATGTGAATTTTGGCTGAAGGAAGTTGGATTCCTCGGACATGTTATTTCAGGAGAAGGAATAGCATTGACCCCGCCAAGGTTGAATCGTCACCGATTGGCGCCGCCCACCTCCGCCAAGGAGATCCGCAGTTTTCTCGGACTCGCAGGATATTATCGGAGGTTCATTGAGAACTTCGAAGATTGCCAAGCCCATGACTGAGCTGTTGAAGAAGGAAGCCAAGTACATTTGGACCGAGGATTGTGAAGCCGTTTCTGTGAATTGAAGAAACGTTTGGTTACAGCCCCAAAGGCTGATTTTGCGGACATACACAAGGATTACCAGGTTTATTGTGACGCTTCTCGTCAGGGACTTGGAGGAGTACTCATGCAGGAAGGAAAAGTTGTAGCTTATACCTCTAGACAGCTACGACCTCACGAGATGAATTATGCCACACATGATTTGGAGTTAGCAGCCGTAGTGCATGCACTCAAGACCTGGAGGCATTTCCTTATCGGAAACCGTTGTGATGTTTACACAGATCACAAGAGCTTGAAGTATATTTTCACGCAGAAAGAGTTGAGCCTCAGGCAGAGGAGATGGCTAGAGTTAATCAAGGACTATGACATGAGATTGCATTATCACCCAGGGAAAGCTAATGTTGTAGCAGATGCCTTGAGCCGTAAGAGTTATGTGAATACTCTTATAGCAGGAGGATTACCCCAGAGTTAGTCGATGACCTCGAGATCTCCGATCGGAGATAGTTCCGAGAGGATATGTTGCAACTCGAAGTTCAGTCCACTTTGGCGAAAGGATTCGTGAAGCCCGTAAGTCGGACAAGGAAATTGATGAGATAAAGCAAAAGATGAATGAAGGAAAAGCTAAAGGATTTCGTAAGGATGAACACGGAGCTATATGGTTCGAGGATCGATTATGTACCCAATGATCCCGAACTCGGAAGCTAATTCTTCAGAGGCTCATGATTCACCGTACTCGATTCACCCCGGTAACACCAAGATGTATCTGGATTTGAAGGAAAGTTTCGTGGATGATATGAAGAAGGATATTGCCGAGTACATAGCAGTATCGATGTTTGTCAACGAGTAAAGGCGAACATCGAAGCCAGCAGGGTTACTTCAACCTTTGCCGATTCCCGATTGAAAATGGGAAAACTTGGAATGGATTTCATCACAGGATTGCGGGACCTGCTCAGGTTATGATTCCATCCGGTAGTGGTTGATCGTTTGACCAAGGTAGCTCACTTCATTCCCGTGAAGACTACCTATACCAGTGCTAAGTTGGCCAAGATATACATGACCAGGATCGATGTCCGCATGGAGTTACGAGGAGTATCGTGTCGATAGAGGAACACAGTTTACCTCAAAGTTTTGGAATCGTTACATGAAACCTTGGGTACGAGGCTGGAGTTCAAGACAGCTTTTCATCCGCAGATGATGGACAGACCGAGAGAGTCAACCAGATTCGGAGGACATGTTGAGAGCTTGTGTGCTAGACTATGGGTCTAGCTGGGATGATAATTTGCCATACGCAGAGTTCTCATACAACAACAGTTATCAATCCATCAAGATGGCCCCTTTCAAGCTCTATACGGAAGGAGGTGCGAACACCATTGTTGTGGGATGGTGTTGAGATCGATCGCCGGTTCCGATCTTATCGAGATGCCAAGAGAAAGTCAAGCTGATTCGGATAGACTCGAGATAGCTCAATCGAGGCGTAAGAGTTATGCCGACGAAGAACGCAAGGAAGTAACTTACTAAGCGGGAGACCGAGCATATCTTCGTGTGTCTCACTTCGTGGAATCAAGAGGTTTGGTGTCAAAGGAAGTTAGCACCCGATTCATTGGCCCGCACAAAATCCTCGAACGTCGTGGAGAAGTTGCTTACAAGTTGGAATTGCGGAAGGATTGTCCAGAGTTCATGATGTCTTCCATGTTTCTCGGTGAAGAAGTGTCATGCCGACATGGCCGATATTCCGTTGAGAGACACAAGGCCCCTAGAGGCCATACAGCTCGACGGTGATCTGACTTATAAGGAGAAACCCGTCCGAATTCTCGAGATCTGCGAACAGAGTCACCCGCAGCAAGATCATCAAGTTTTGCAAGGTGTCAGGAGTCATCACTCCGAGGAAGAAGCCACCGGGAGCGAGAAGAAGACCTTCTTCGAGACCACCCGCACCTATTTGCTAGCCAACCCAAATCTCGAGGGCGAGATTCATCTTAAGGTGGGTAGGTTTGTAACATCCCAAATTTCCTATTTGGTATGTTTTACAATTATAGCTAAGCATCTATGCATGTTGTGTGAATTTGAGTGGCATTTGAATTTTTGGGGTTTTGGAATTTGAATTCAAATTGTGGCAAGTGGAAATCATTTCAAAAATTATGCCTGATAAATACTTGAGAAAAAGTATGAGAGGAGTAAACATGACACTCCAAAAATATCAGAGGAAAACATTGCCAAAAGTTTTGAATTCAAATTTGAGTTTTATTTGAATTTTGGAAAAATGAATTTTATAAAGTTTGGATTTTGCCTCGAAAATGTTCAAATGATAGGAATATTCCCTGATCATTTTGATATATATATGTCTTATATAAATATTTATATTCCTCTCTGTTTTTATTTTTCAAAAAAAATGGAAAAAGAAAAGACCAGCGCCACCAGCCAGTGGCCCAGCCAAGACTGGCAGCTCATCAAGACTTGGCCCACCAGCGCCACCAAAGCGGCCCATGAGCCACCGACGGCCCGCCAACTCCCTCGCCCGAATCGTTTTCCGCTCGGTCGCCTGACGCGCCGCACCCCTCTCCTCACCGACGGTGGACCCCACCACCACCTACCTCGCCCACGCCACCACCAGCGCGCCGCCGCCGGAGATCCCGGAGATCCGGATCCCCGAGATCCCTCGCCGCGTTTCCCTCGCCCAAGCCGAGGACCCCTATAAATACTCCCCCGACCCTGTTTCCCCCCTCACCGGACCTCTCTCTCCGCACACCTCGCTGGAGTAGCCGAACGCCGCCGCCGCCATTTGCCGCCTGAGCTCGCCCGGCCACCCCGAGCCCCGCTGACTCCACTGCACCCACCTCGCCCGTCCGCACTGGGCCGAGCACTCCGCCGTCGCCCCACCACCGGAGACGCCAGAACACTCGCCGCCCGAGCCGCCGCCGCCGCCGTCGATCTCCGGTAAGTCGCCGGAACCCCTCCCCGCCGTCCGATCTAGCTCAACGGCGTAGATTAGAACCCCGAAGGGTTAGGTTATTTATAATAGACCGGTCCGGTTTAGTTTAGTTAGGTTTTTTATTATTATTATTAGACCGGCCCGATTCGTTTTAACCCTAGGCCCGTTTAGTTAAGTTACGCCCAGGGCGTTAGTTAGGCCCATTAGGCCATTTTTCTTTTATTTTTGTTTTCTGTTTTAACAAAATAGTTTCAGATTTGAAAAATTCATAACTTTTAATCTACTTAATATTTTTTAGTGATTCTTGTTTTGTTGGTTTGCAAATTTCCTATAGTTTCTGTAGAAAATATAATTAGGCATGTTAAAATTGTTTAGAATTGATTTATTTTAGATTTAGTCAGAATAGTAAATCTGCTATAAAATGAGTTAGGAAAATTATTTTTTAGTGATTCTTTTTGTCACAACTTTGTTTTGACATTGCCTAACCGTAGGAATTAATTTGGGCATTTTAGGATTAATAAAAAATAGTTTTAATCAGGATCATCTTATTCTTAATTAATTAACTAGCTATTGTTTTCCTATTATTTTAATTAGCAAATAAATTTATTTTTCACATGTGATTGATTATTCTAGGTTAGTTTCTGTCACTTTAGAGCATGAACTTTTATTTATAATAAATAAAACTTTTATTTTATTTTTCTTATTAGAAATTGCTTTAGTCCTAATATGAGTTTCATAATAGATTTTAAATTGATTCTTTTTGCTCCTAGTTGCTTAATGCATTCTTTTCGTTAAGTTAACATAAACCCATGCTTAGGTTATGTTGAGAAAAATTTGTTATGTAAAACTATTTTTTTGTTGTTGCTTGATGTAGGAAAACTTTGAGTTGGATTTTCTTCGAGTTTTCCTTTGGGTTTTGATTCGTTTGTTTGGTGTGTTTCATATTACTATGCTGTTATGTAAGTGATCATATGCTGTATGCTTATTGTGGTTATTGTTTGCCTCGGTAGAATTCCCGGAGTGCGAAGCTTGCTACTACGAATCCCTAGCTTACGAGGATCGTCAGCAAGGCAAGTCATTGATCATGTTCTTTATAATACCTATGATATTGTTGCATTAGAATAATACCTCCCCACCATGCATGCAGTAGTTGAAATTTTGAAGTTATAATCTTGAGTAGTATCATGTGGTAGGATGAACCAATTCCCCTTGTTACCATGACCCGGGACGAAGTAGTTTATTTTGCTATGCTCGTAGACGGGGTTGGTTGAGTGAATTCATAAGGGAGATGTGAGAGTCAAGATGATGACAACCCCATGAACTTCAAGCTCAAGATGGACTTCGGAATTCACTACTGGGTGGAGGACGGTTGACGGGCACCCTGGAGAACCCAGTGGTTGGCCGGGATGCATGGAGAAGTGCCATGACATCTTGCGGAAAGCTTCACCCAGCCACGAAGAGACGGATGTATACCCCATTGACCGGAAGCTTACCTGTGCAGCCGCAAGCCATTATGGGCTCTGGCTGGGTCAACCCTAGTTGTGACGCTGGCTGGACGGTACTACGAGATGTAGAAGAACGGTAGGATTGGATGGGTACCGCGGTGGCCGTAAGAACTCTTGGAAGACCTGTTTATTCATCCCGCCTTCAAACACCTGAAGTGCGAAGACTTAAAAGGAGGGAACGATTCTTGCGGGTAAAGTGCGCAAACCTCTGCAGAGTTAAAGATCTAATCGATTAGCCGTGTCCCCGGTTACGGACAATTTGAGCCTCTGGAACTTGGAAGTATTCGGAAATCTCAACACTAAAATTAATAAATTAATTTGAGGGGTTTATGACTTAATAATTTGGGAATGAGACATTGGTTGGTGGAACCATCTCAATAACTACCAACAATTTTGTAGTATTTGCAAGCAAGTCCACTGTAGTAGGGAAAAACTGGCTTTCGCAAAATGAAGAAACATAGAGCCCCACAGCCAAATTGCATATAGTATTAGTAATACTTTATTATTCTCTATTCATGTCTTGCCAGCATATTCCAAATGCTGACCTACACGGCTGCAACGTCTTATGTTGCAGAGGAGTATTCCGATCAGGATTGAGGCTACGATCCGCGCTTGGCGATTGCCCTATGGAGTCGGATGGACTCGCTATTCTTCTACGCTTCGTAGCTTTACTTAGTTTATTTCTCATGAGTTGGCCTTCGCCTAATTTATTCTATTGTAATAAAGACTCTATGAGAATCGTAATAAATTCAGGTGTGATTGAACTTTGATTATTTCATCAATGTACCGTGAGTACCAAAGATGATCTTGGGATGGCATGCATACGTAGATTTGACCGATTTTGGGTCAGGTCGCTACAAATACGTGCCTTGCAACCCTTTCTGTCACTGGGTAAGGACACCGCAAGATTGAACCCAAAGCTAAACACTTCTCCCATTGCAAGAACTACCAATCTAGTTGGCCAAACCAAACGGATAATTCGAAGAGACTTGCAAAGATAACCAATCATACATAAAATAATTCAGAGAAGATTCAAATATTGCTCATAGATAATCTTGATCATAAACCCACAATTCATCGATCTCAACAAACACACCGCAAAAAGAAGATTACATCGAATAGATCTCCACGAGAGAGGGGGAGAACATTGTATTGAGATCCAAAAAGAGAGAAGAAGCCATCTAGCTACTAACTATGGACCCAAGGTCCGAGGTAAACTACTCACACTTCATCGGAGGGGCTATGATGATGTAGAAGCCCTCCGTAGTGGATTCCCCTTCCGCGGAGCTCCTAACAGGCCCCAAGATGGGATCTCGTGGATACGTAAAGTTGCAGCGGTGGAATTAGGTTTTGGCTCCTGCACTGATCGCTCGGGGCGTGAGGTATATATAGGAGGAAGGAGTACGTCGGTGGAGCAACAGGGGCCCATTTATAGGTGGGGCGCTACAGGGGGTAGGTGATACGCTCCAACGATCTATAATTTTTATTGCTCCATGCTATATTATCTATTGTTTTGGACTATATTGGGCTTTATTTTCCACTTTTATATTACTTTTGGGACTAACCTATTAACCGGAGGCCCAGCCTGTAATTGCTGTTTTTTGCCTATTTCAAAGTTGTTTCAAGAAACGGAATATCAAACGGAGTCCAAATGGAATGAAATCTTCGAACGTGATTTTCTCATCGATAAGATCCAGAGACTTGGACCTCCGTGAAGAAAGCCACGAGGCGGCCACGAGGTGGAGGGCCCCCCCTGGGCACGCCCGCCTCGTGGGCCCTCAAGCTCCACCGACGCATTCTTCCTCCTATATATACCCACGCACTTCAACAAATCAGATACGGAGCCAAAACCTAATTCCACCGCCGCAACTTTTCAGATCCATGAGATCCCATCTTGGTCCCTGCTCGAGCTCCACCGGAAGGGGAATCCACCATGGAGGGCTTCTACATCATCACCATAGCCTCTCCGATGAAGTGTGAGTAGTTTACCTCAGACCTTCGGTTCCATAGTTAGTAGCTAGATGGCTTCTTATCTCTTTTTGGACCTCAATACAATGTTCTCCCCCTCTCTCGTGGAGATCTATTCGATGTAATCTTCTTTTTGCAGTGTGTTTGTTGAGATCGATGAATTGTGGGTTTATGATCAAGATTATCTATGAGCAATATTTGAATCTTCTCTGAATTCTTTTATGTATGATTGGTTATCTTTGCAAGTCTTTTCGAATTATCCATTTGGTTTGGCCAACTAGATTGGTAGTTATTGCAATGGGAGAAGTGTTTAGCTTTGGGTTCAATCTTATGTGTCCTTACCAAAGGATGTAAAGGGTTGCAAGGCACGATTGTGTTGTTGCCATCGAGGATAACAAGATGGGGTATTCATCATATTGCATGAATTTATTCCTCTACATCATGTCATCTTGCTTAAGGCATTACTCTGTTTTCATTAACTTAATACTCTAGATGCATCTTTGGATAGCGGACGATGAGTGGAGTAATAGTAGTAGATGCAGGTGAGTCGGTCTACTTGTCACTTGACGTGATGCCTATATACATGATCATACCTAGATATTCTCATAACTATGCTCAATTCATCAATTGCTCAACAAGAATTGCTCACCCACCGTAAAATACCTATGCTCTTGAGAGAAGCCACTAGTGAAATCTATGGCCCTCGGGTCTATTCTCATCATCTTAATCTTCCTACGCTTTATTATTGTTTTGCTTTTTTACTTTGTTTTTTTATTTTACTTTGCATCTTTATACCAAAAATACCAAAATATTATCTATCATCTCTATCAGATCTCACTCTCGTAAGTGACCGTGAAGGGATTGACAACCCCTATTCGCGTTGGTTGAGAGGATCTATTTGTTTTGTGTAGGTACAAGGGACTTGTGCGTGGCCTCCTACTAGATTGATACCTTGGTTCTCAAAAACTGAGGGAAATACTTACGCTACTCGGCTGCATCATCCTCTCCTCTTCAGGGGAAACCAACGCAAGCTCAGTACGTAGCAAGAAGGATTTCTGGCGCCGTTGTCGGGGAGTCTACGCAAAAGTCAACATACCAAGTACCCATCACAATCCCTTATCTCTCGCATTACATTATTTGCCATTTGCCTCTCGTTTTCCTCTCCCCCACTTCACCCTTGCCATTTTATTTGCCCTCTCTTTCCCAATCTCCTCCTCTCTTTTCGCTTGCCTTTTCCTGTTTGCTTGTGTGTTGGATTACTTGTTGCCATGGCGCAAGATAATACCAAATTGTGTGACTTTACCAATACCAACAACAATGATTTTCTTAGCACTCCGATTGCTCCTCTTGCCAATACTGAATCTTGTGAAATCAATGCTGCTTTATTGAATCTTGTTATGAAAGATCAATTCGCCGGCCTTCCTAGTGAAGATGCCGCTACTCATTTAAATAGCTTCGTGGATTTGTGTGATATGCAAAAGAAGAAAGATGTTGACAATGATGTTGTTAAATTGAAGCTATTTCCTTTTTCGCTTAGAGATCGTGCTAAAGCTTGGTTTTCGTCTTTGCCTAAAAATAGTATTGATTCTTGGAACAAGTGCAAAGATGCTTTTATCTCTAAGTATTTTCCTCCCGCTAAGATCATCTCTCTTAGAAACGATATTATGAATTTTAAGCAACTTGATCATGAACATGTTGCACAAGCTTGGGAGAGAATGAAATTAATGATACGTAATTGCCCTACTCATGGTTTAAACTTGTGGATGATTATACAAAAAAATTATGCCGGATTGAATTTTGCTTCTAGAAACCTTTTAGATTCGGCCGCGGGAGGCACTTTTATGGAAATCACTTTAGGAGATGCTACTAAACTCCTAGATAATATTATGGTTAATTATTCTCAATGGCACACTGAAAGATCTACTAATAAAAAGGTGCATGCGATAGAAGAAATCAATGTTTTGAGTGGAAAGATGGATGAACTTATGAAATTATTTGCTACTAAGAGTGTTTCTTCTGATCCTAATGATATGACTTTGTCTACTTTGATTGAGAATAATAATGAATCTATGTATGTGAATTTTGTTGGTAGGAATAATTTTGGTAACAACGCATATAGAGGGAATTTTAATCCTAGGCCCTATCCTAGTAATCCTTCTAATAATTATGGAAATTTCTACAACAACTCTTATGGAAATTTTAATAAGATGCCCTCTGAATTTGAGAATAGTGTTAAAGAGTTTATGAATTCACAAAAGAATTTAAATGGTTTGCTTGAAGAGAAATTACTTAAAGTTGATGAATTGGCTAGATACGTTGATAGAATTTCTCTTGATGTTAATTCTTTAAAGCTTAGATCTATTCCTCCTAAGCATGATATCAATGAGTCTCTCAAATCCATGAGAACTTCCACTGATGAGTTCAAGGAAAGAACCGCTAGGATGCGTGCTATGAAAGATGCCTTTATTAAAGCGTGTTCTTCCAATTTCCAGGAAAATCAAGATGAAGATCTAAAAGTTATTGATGTGTCTCCCATCAAATCCTTGTTTTGCAATATGAATCTTGATAATGATGAGATTAAATATGAGTCACCTTTACCTAGAAGGCGTTCTAAAAACTCAGAGCTTTTAGATTATGATGCTAAAATTGATAAAAGTGGGATTGAAGAAAGTAAAACCTTAGATGTTGCTAAACCCACTATTTTGGATTTCAAGAATTTAATTATGAAAGTTGCTCTTTAATTGATTGTATTTCCTTGTTGCAATCCGTGCTAAATTTTCTGCATGCTTATAGTCAAAATAAAGCGTTTACCAAACATATCGTTGATGCCTTGATGCAATCTTATGAGGAAAAACTTGAGATGGAAGTCTCTATCCCTAGAAAACTTTATGATGAGTGGGAACCAACTATCAAATTTAAGATTAAGGATCATGAACTTTATGCTTTATGTGATTTGGGTGCTAGTGTTTCTACTATTCCCAAAACTTTGTGCGATTTGCTAGATTTCCGCGATTTTGATGATTGCTCTCTAAACTTGCCTTATTCCACTATTTGTTTAGAGATGCATTGTTGCAAATAGGAATATTTATTTTTAGTTTTTGTTAGATTGTTTTCAATTTTCTTTTTATGTTTAGATTCAATTTTTTATGTGAATCTTTTATGTTTTAGTTAGTGTTTGTGCGGTTAAACCTACATGATCTTCTTTCTGCAATTTTAACAATTGTTTTCGTGAACAGAAAGTTTCTGGAAATTACAGCAAGATCAAACAACTATCAACCAAGAAGATCCTGTAGGTTTAACTTGGCACAAACACTAATTAAAACATAAAAACACATATAACCAGAGGCTAGAACAAATAGTTATTCCTAAACAGAAGTAAAAGCAAAAAACTAAAAGTAAAATTGGGTTGCCTGCCAATAAGCGCTATCGTTTAACGTCCCTAGCTAGGCATAAAAGCAACGATAGATCTAGGTATTGCCATCTTTGGTAGGCAATCCATAAGTAGCTCTCATGATAGATTCATATGGTAATTTTATTTTCTTTCTAGGGAAGTGTTCCATGCCTTTCTTTAATGGAAATTGGAATCTAATATTCCCTTCCTTCATATCAATAATTGTACCAATCGTTCTAAGGAAAGGTCTACCAAGAATAATAGGACATGAAGGATTGCAATCTATATCAAGAAAGATAAAATCTACGGGCACATAATTCCTATTTGCAACAATAAGAACATCATTAATTCTTCCCATAGGTTTTTTAATAGTGGAATCCACAAGATGCAAGTTTAGAGAGCAATCATCAAAATCACGGAAATCTAGCAAATCACACAAAGTTTTTGGGAATAGTGGAGACACTAGCACCCAAATCACATAAAGCATAAAACTCATGATCCTTAATCTTAATTTTAATAGTTAGTTCCCATTCATCATAGAGTTTTCTAGGGATAGAAACTTCCAACTCAAGTTTTTCTTCATAAGATTGCATCAAGTCATCAACGATATGTTTGGTAAAGGCTTTATTTTGACTATAAGCATGAGGAGAATTTAGCACGGATTGCAACAAGGAAATACAATCAATCAAAGAGCAACTTTCATAATTAAATTCCTTGAAATCCAAAATAGTGGGTTTAGCAACATCTAGGGTTTTGATTTCTTCAATCCACTTTTAACAATTTTAGCATCAAGATCTAAAAACTCTGAATTTTTTGAACGCCTTCTAGGTAAATGTGGATCATATTCAGTCTCATCATTATCAAGATTCATATTGCAAAACAAAGATTTGATAGGGGATACATCAATAACTTTTATATCTTCATCTTTATTTTCATGGAAATCTGGTTTAGCTGCCATCTTATTGACTAAGGTAGCCTGCTTATCCGAAATTTCAGCAGTCAACTTCTCAAGACGAGCAATTTGAGATTTTATACCATCAAATTCTCTACACATATCATCGAGATGTTTATTCATATAACTAATAAAACTTTTTTGTTATTTAAGCTCATTCCTGAAGAAATTATTATGCTCAAATTGCAAAACCATAAAACTCCTGACGTTGCTTTCTATCTCTTCTAACCTTTTAAGGTGAAGGTCACCAAATCTAGGTAGAGCCATCGAGACAAACAAGCAATCCAACACACCAGAAAACGAAAAGCAAACGAGAAAAAGGCAGACAGAAGAGAGAGGGCGAATAAAACGGCAAGGGTGAAGTGGGGGAGAGGAAAACGAGAGGCAAATGGCAAATAATGTAATGCGAGAGATAAGGGATTGTGATGGGTACTTGGTATGTTGACTTTTACGTAGACCTCCCCGGCAACGGCGCCAGAAAAGAGTCTTGATGACCCACAAGTATAGGGGATCGATAAGTAAGAGTGTCGAACCCAACGAGGAGCAGAAGGAAATGATAAGCGGTTTTCAGCAAGGTATTCTCTGCAAGTACTAAAATAAGTGGTAATAGATAGTTTTGTGATAAGATAATTTGTAACGAGCAACAAGTTAAAAAAGGAAATAAAGTGCAGGAAGGTGGCCCAATCCTTTTTGTAGCAAAGCAAGCATGGATAAACTCTTATATAAGGAAAATCGCTCCCGAGGACACATGGGAATATCGTCAAGCTAGTTTTTTCATCACGTTCATATGATTCGCGTTCGGTACTTTGATAGTTTGATATGTGGGTGGACCGGTGCTTGGGTGCTATTCTTACTTGAACAAGCATCCCACTTATGATTAACCTCTATTTAAAGCATCCGCAACTACAACAAAAGTATTAAGGTAAACCTAACCATAGCATGAAACATATGGATCCAAATCAGCCCCTTACGAAGCAACGCATAAACTAGGGTTTAAGCTTCTGTCACTCTAGCAACCCATCATCTACTTATTACTTCCAAATGCCTTCCTCTAGGCCCAAATAATGGTGAAGTGTTATGTAGTCGACGTTCACATAACACCACTAGAGGCTAGACAACATACATCTCATCAAAATATCGAACGAATACCAAATTCACATGACTACTTATAGTAAGACTTCTCCCATGTCCTCAGGAACAAACGTAACTACTCACAAAGCATATTCATGTTCATAATCAGAGGGGTATTAATATGCATAAAGGATCTGAACATATGATCTTCCACCAAATAAACCAACTAGCATCAACTACAAGGAGTAATCAACACTATTAGCAACCTACTAGTACCAATCCCGGACTTGGAGACAAGAATTGGATACAAGAGATGAACTAGGGTTTTGAGAGGAGATGGTGCTGGTGAAGATGTTGATGGATATTGCCCTCTCCCGATGAGAGGAGCGTTGGTGATGATGATGGCGATGATTTCCCTCCGGAGGGAAGTGTCCCCAGAGAAAAGCTCACGAGCCCTAGATTGGTTCCACCAAGGTTCGCCTCGTGGCGTGGAGTCTCGTCCCCAAAGGTTGCTTATGATTTTTTCCTTGACGAAAGACCTCATATAGCGTAAGATGGCCATCGGAGAGCCAACGGGGCCCACGAGGTAGGGGCGCTACTGGGGTAGGGCGCGCCCACCCTCGTGGGCTGTGTGGGTCCTCCGTGAACTTCTTCCGCCAATATTTTTATATTTTCCAAAAATGACTTCCGTGGAGTTCGTGACTTTGAGTTGTGCGTAATAGGTCTCTAATATTTGCTCCTTTTCCAAATTTCTGAATTCCAAATTGCCAAGATTCTCCTCCTTATGTAAACCTTGTAAAATAAGATAGAAAAGGCATAAGTATTGTGATATAACATGTAATAACAGCCCATAATGCAATAAATATTGATATAAAAGCATGATGCAAATGGACGATCAAACAAAGAAGAGAAATCATACCAACAACGAAGAAGAAGGGTCTTCGCCTCCTCGCATCCATCGCCCATCCGAGGACCCAAACGCCAAGGCCGATGGACCTCCAGCCACCAAAGCCCGCGGCCTCGATAAGACCTGGGTCCCTAACTCACTGGCTCCTAGACGAAGGCAAAAGCCTCGCCTGACCGCGAACGGAGCCCGGAGAAACTTATTCTGACGCGACACCACCACAATGGCCTCGGCAGCGTCTCCCTCAACCCTAACCCTACCACACACCCACCTAGCGAACAGACCCGAGGTTCCCCCTCCCTCCCACTGCCGGAGCGGCCGACGGAGAGAGAGGGAACCGGCGGCGTCACCGGCGGCGCACAAGGAAACTGTCGTGGAATTGTCACGGCAGATGTCCTCTTGCAAGGACTGAGTCGTGGAGCCATCGCAACTAGGAAGCTTAAAGGGGTTAATCGGGACAAAGGACACGAGAGGTTTTATACTAGTTCGGCCCCTTGCGATGAAGGAAAGCCTACGTCTAGTTGGGTTGGTATTGCTTGATGTTTCGATGACCAGGGAGCGAGATACACTATGGCCGACTCTCGATCGCTTGTTTTGTTCTTTAGCCGCCAAAGAAGTCGCCCCTTATATACACGGGTTGACGCCTCAAGGCTTACAGAGTCCCGCCGCTTATAAACAAAGGTCCGCCGGTTACTAGTTAAATCTACCTTATGATACAAGTCATGCTATTGCGGCGGTTTGTTACAACGGGCCTTAAGTCGCCTGTGGGCCTTAAGCCCTTTTGTTGAACCGCCATCTTCATGCTTGATTACAGGCTTGGCTCTGGCGAGCCTTCTTTGTGTAACCCGGCCCCTCCTGGGCGGCTTACACAAATAGTTATATCCCCAACATTAGGCCCCAGATTTATTTGAACCTGTTCATGTCAATCTTAAAATACCTTTAAGAAGTAAATCTTCAGTCTTCCGGCTGTGCAAGGGTTTTTCTTTAACCCACCATGGCGTCATCTTTTGGATTCGTGTTAACCCGCCGTGACGTCATCCTTACATAAATTCATTCTTTATTTCATCGTATCCTCCAACGGATCCTTGCCTTTACCGACCGTCTGAAACCGAGGCGCCGGGGTCACTGGATAATAACTTTTATCTCCTCGTTTCGTGCCGCCTCAGCTATCCTTTCCTTATAAATAGGCGCGACCTAGGTCTTCCCATTCTCTTTCTTCCACCATCCTCTTCCTCTCGCTGCTTCTTCGCCGCCGAGCTCGCCGCCGACGCCGCCGCAGATCTCTTCGCTTCACCGACTCCGCCACTGCATCAACTTGGTTTGACCAGAAAAATGCAACGACCCTCCGCCGCAATCCTGCATCCGTAAGTCTCCTCTTCCTCGCTTCAGAGATCCACACCAGACCTTCGAAGTTCTTCGCGTTCTTCGCTGTTCATCGATCCTTCCATAGATTTCATCACCTCCGCTTCTTCTGATCTTGAAGATGGTAAAACTGATGCGGTAGATATTCCGCACTCCATTTTGAATGCAATAGATCCCTTTATGTCACACATAAGCCCCATTCGAGCCCTTGAGCTTCAACGGCGCCAGTTCTAGGTCTAGAAAATTTTCTTTTTAGAACAACTGTTTGATCCGAAATGATAACAGCAACTTGTGAAACTTGTTTGTTCCACCCGGAAGTGAAAAACTGCCTCTGTTGAATTTGCTTAACTGCTCATTGATACCTATAGCGGCTTAATATTCATCGCATAGTCATCCATATACCATTAGGCCCCTTCTTAAGCCGCCATCTTGACTAATTTTAAATATTTTCCTCCAGGTTAAATTTGAACCGGAACCTCTTATTTTGTCACAGGCCTTAATTTTTGTCATGGCACCTAAGGCGGCCAAGGCTCCTGTCACCTGTAATTGGGTCCCATCCACAGTCACGAGGAGTAAACTGTCTGAATTTGTGAAGTCTCGCCATCTGCCAAAAAGGAGGCCATGTCTTATCGTGCCTCGACCCGCCTCAAGAAAGGCCTCAACCCAAATAAGGGAGGTGGTAGTTTTACGATCACATGAACCGGGATTTGCCCTCCCTACCAAAATTCTTCAGGGAGGTTTTGAATTTCTTTGACCTTAGACCTCAAGACATTGGACCCAATTCCGTGTCAAATATCTGCAATTTCCAAGTCTTCTGCAAGGTGTACCTGGGAGAGGAGCCAAATCTGCTTTTGTTCATAGAGCTTTTCTACTTGAACCGGTAGAATGAACGTGCCAACGGTCCCAGTCTTGAACTTGGCGGTATCTCAATTCAGCGGCGGAGAGACCGCTTTTCCTTATGCTGAACCGCCGAGTCATCCAAAGATTGGAATCGATGTGGTTCTATTGCCGTGACACTTCCTCAGCTAACGAGAGCCCTCTCGCTCGGCTTCGCTCGCGCTTTGAGTCCAACCATCCGCTAGCGGACAAGCTAACTTCTATTGAGCGTCTGCCTCTCAATCCCACCATCAAAAAGATCAAATCTCTTTTGGGAAATGGCCTAAACGGCATTGATCTGGTCCGAGTTTGGGACGCCATAGTACTTCCGCTAAGACGCTGCCCCGCTTAATGTGTACTTATTCAGCGAAAAGGATGATCCATCGCGCCATAGCTCGAGGACTTACCAGATGATGCGGTGGAAGCTACGACCCCACCGCCAAGGAGGGCACAATAACTAGTAACGCCTTCGCTTACTTCCTTCTCGCAAGAAGAACCCGCCCTCGCAAGTGAGTCATCAACCTTAATAAATATTCCTAGCCTTGTCACACCTTACTTGTACTCATAATTTCTTATCTTTTTTCACAGGCCGATGACAACTTTTGGAAGGTCCAGTATGACCATGAGCTGCTAAACAAGCCAGGACAGCCAAGAAGACCGAAAGGAAAGCCGCCAAAACGGGAACTTCAAAGAAGAAGAAACCAAGCGCCTCCGATTTACTCAAATTGGACGACACTTCTTCGGATGATGAAGAGGTAATCCCCGATTCTCTTCACTCCTTTGTCATTATTTTACTGACATTTCATTCTTTCAGGAGGATACGGGGCACAGCCAGGCGGTTGGTGAAGAGGTAACTATAATTTCCTCCGACTCAGAGCCGGTGCCCAAGCAAAAAATCCGAATGATAACCCGGAAAGTAAGATTTTCTCATCCTCTAGCTTATCAAGATCCTCAATTTCTTTTGAAGCAACAACAGCTTGAAAGTTGGAGGCGCACCTTGACCAACAAGGATGCGTAACTCTCCTCCGCTTACCCGACGAACTAGGAAGCGCCTGATCGAGGTTATCTCCGATTTAAGTTCTGTTTTTCCTTTGGCGGGTGTAATTCGCCAACCTCTCAATTCATCCGACTCCAATTATCAGGATACCTCACCTTCCTCCATGAAGTCTATGCAATCAAACATGCCGGCTTTCAAAACTGCTCCCTGCATCAGAACTTTAGTTATCAGAGGCTTTGACCTTACTCATGCTTTAGTATTCATCCTTCTACCTTTGTTAACAAAGATGCAAGTGAAGCCCAAAGAAGAGGGCAAAGAAGAATAAGCCATCCCAAGACCCGATTGTAATCGAACCGGCTACCGATATGTCTCGCTTAGATAGTTTCCACCCATCACCACCGAACAAGCTTCGACATTCCGTGCCAACCTCTCGACCCGCAGATGTCAAGATACTCTCAACAGCCCGATAACCCGAAGCTCCTAGCCCGGCCAAGATGATCGACCCGAAGTTGAAGTTTTGAAAAGTCAGTTTGTTGAACCAGTATGCCTACTATCCTTGCCAAATGTAACGCCAAGGAAGAACTTGTTAACAATCGAATGGCCAAGCAGGACATTACCGATTATACTCACTTAAGCATTGGTGATATAGTCTCGGTTATCTCAATCAAGTGCATAATAGCCGTGACCTGAAATTGACATGGTGAAACAAATACAACACAAATATGAGGTATAACTTATGCTATTTTCCTGAATCTTACTTATCAGACAGCCCCAAGTCTCATCGCTTATGAATAATATGTCAGAGACTTAGAAATCTGCTTACTGTTGGTTTGTCCGGTTTAAAGAGAATATATTTAACCCGGTTATAGCATGATAGTTTTGAAATTGCGATACACATTAGCCCCCAAGTGTCAAGTATCTTTACTTGTAAAGTGCTTGAGACTTAATATGCATAACCCGACATGGTAGATTAAAAATTCTTCAGCATACATTAGCCCCCAAGTGCCAAGTATCTTTACTTGTAAAGTGCTTGGGATTTAATATTATCTTACCATGATTCTTACCGTAACTCGGTATCAATGTAGGTCACCATAAGTAAATTTGAGTCGGAGATTGCTGACCTGAAGAGCCGTCTGACAACTCAAGAGCTTGAAACTCAAAAAGCCAACTCCAAATTTGAATTCAGCGTCTCTGAACAAGAGAAGTTGAAGAAGAATTTTGAGTCAAAGAAGAAAATCTGGGCTGATGAGAAAGCCTCACTGGTGACCCGGGCTGAGACGGCAGAGGCTTCACTCGCAGAAGCAACAACCGAGCTGTCCGACTTAAAGCGTCATATATCTCAAATGGTCTCAGCTATCTTTGGTAAGTTATTGTTCATAACCCCAAATATTGCAATCCTTCCTTTGATTATTGTCGTTACCGTTATCTCCGGCTCACCTTTATGTTTGTGAACACACAGGCCCCAGGAGCACCAACCTCAAGCAGAACATGCTGGTCAAACTTAAGGCGGTTTACACTCTAGTGGAGCAGTTGTACACCGGTTCACAACGTGCTTTGGCTGTTGTAGCCTTATCAAATACTACTCCCCACCTTCTGCAAGACGTGCTGAAGTGTCTCGCTGTGCTACCTCAGCGGATCCAGATTTAAGGCGGCATCTTCAAGAGTGGGGTCAGAGCCGCATTGAGCCGGCAAAAGCATGGATTCCAGAACTAGACCCGACCGACCTTGCTCTTGGATACCCGAGTCTGAAGGAAGATGGTAGCATATTTGATGATCATGATTTCACCGCCTGCGTCAAAGTCATACGTCCTGTGGCTACCCTTATTGGGAACGACATCGACCTCTCCAAGTTCTCTCCGGCTATGACAATGAGAACCGGAGAATTCCAAACACTCCATATGATCAAGTCACCGATCCCTCCAACGCGTAAGCATACTTTTGCCCCTGAAGTGGACCCAGCCGGTTTAATAGATGATGAAGCTGAGTTTGAAGCCTTGAGTGGCATTGACAAGGCCTCGTCAACCTTCCAGGACAAAGCAACCAACGGAGAGGCGGAGAAGGATAACCCGGAACCATCAAGCCCACCAAAGGAGTGAACCGCCAGGCATTATGACTTTGCAAAAAATAATGCTTCATTATTCAGACTCGGGGAGTCTTGTGATAGGGTCGAAAAAACCTCGTAACTTTGTCATGCCTTCGCGCATGTTTGTGGCACTTAACACTTTCGTAAGCCACCATCGTTATATACTTCCAGCTTATGTTGATCTTTCCTTGATGTCAAAAATTCTTCTTGCTTGAACCTGTATAAGAAACAAAATAGAATTCCCTTGGCGACTTATCGCATCCGGGGTCACATAAAGTATTGATAACCCGGAGTATGAACCAAAACATCATATAAAGGCCGGTTTATGATTACGATCACAATAGCATACCGCGGTCTTAGTTGGTATATATCACGGCTTATGTGACCCAAATCGAGAGTTAATTTAACTCCCGCCGCTTGGCACATATAATGTTTACTCGCCCTTAATAACATTTATACTTACAGAGTATAATGAATAGTAAACTTAATTTCAAAGGCCTCTCGATTCAATATGGTCATGGACCGCTCCAAAGGGTTAAGCTAAGATTCGAATACGATCATATAGCCCCAATGGCTTTGGCGATGCCGATCAAGTGGGTATCGACACTATGTTCTCTTTGGTTCAATACGACCTATGTTTGAACAGAAGCCCCAAGTGACCATGAGAGTTGTTTAATGACGCTGATTCAATACGATCCACGCCGTAACCCAAAGGGGTTAAGCTATGATTCAAATATGATCAAGAAGCCCCAAGTAGGTTTGGCAAGATGTCGATCAATTGGGTATCGATACTATGTTCTCTTTGGTTCAATACGACCTATGTTTGAACAGAAGCCCCCAAGTGACCATGGCTAGATTCAGATATGATCATAAGCCGGACCAAAGGGAAAGCTGGATTCAGATATGATCCGCTCCCTGTTGGTTGTTTCCACCACCTGGTAAAAAAGATATATAAACCTTTGAAGGTGGCAAAAAGACTTTTATTGCCTTATATAATATATACATTGCTAATATATATATATATATATATATATATATATATATATATATATATATATATATATATATATATATATATATATATATATATATATATATCCCGAGAGCCGTGGTTCAAGTATAGTAAGGTCAAGATGAGCTATGTTCCACGGCCGGCGGGTCTCTTCCTCCGACTTACATGAGTCTTTGTGCTCCCGAACATCGATAAGGTAGTATGACGCGTTGTTCAGATTTTTGCTGACCACAAAGGGTCCTTACCAAGGAGGGGATAGCTTGTGCATAGCAGACTAATCCTGGATGAGCTGGAGTACTGAGTCGCCTTCCTGAAAGGCTCGCTTTAACCCGCGGTCGTGGATAGTGGCGCAGGTCTTGTCGGTAAATCGCCGAGCGGCTATTGCCAAGTCTCGCCTCATCCAACAAGTCAAGTGCATCCCGTCGAGCCTTTTCATTATCAGCCTCAACGTAAGCCGCCACTGGGTGAGTCGTGCCGATGTCACTTGGCGGAACTGCCTCGCCGCCCGTACACCATAAAGAAAGGTGTATAACCCGTAGATCTGTTAGGCGTTGTGTTGATACTCCATAGCACGTAGGGTAGCTCCTCCACCCAACAACCCAAAGTTCATTGTAAGGGGACCAAGAGCCGGGTTTGATACCCTTCAAGATCTCTTGATTAGCTCTCTCGCTTGACCATTAGATTGAGGATGAGCAACACCAAACATCAAGCCGGATATGTTCTCGTTGATGTAACTCTTCCATGGCACCCTTGGAGAGATTAGTACCATTATCGCTATGATGTTGTGTGGAAAGCCAAAATGAAAAATCACCTTTTTCATGAACTCGACCGCCGTGGCTGCATCACACTTACTGACCGGCTCTGCCTCAACCCACTTGGTGAATTTATCCACTGCCACCAAAAGGTGTGTTTTCTTATCCTTAGACCTTTTGAAAGGTCCAACCATGTCAAGCCCCCAGACTACAAATGACCAAGTAATTGGAATCACCCTCAATTCTTGAGCCGGCATGATGAGCTCGTTGTGAGAATTTTTGACATCCGTCACATCTCACGACTGATCCTTCAGATCAAGATGAGCCGTCACCAATAAAAACCATGACGGAAAGCCTTGGCCACCAGAGATTTTGAGCCGACATGATGACCACAATCTCCTTCATGGATCTCAATGGCATCTCCCGACCTCCGCAGTTTACACACAACGTTGAAACGCCCAAGAACGCCAAGGTGATGCAATTCGCCATGAACAATTATCATAGATTTGGACCGCTCGACGATTTGTCTTGCCAAGGTCTCATCCTCGTGCAACTCTCCCCGGTCATATAGGCCAAATATGGACTGTCCAATCCGGGATAGCATGGAGAGCTGCCACCAGATGTGCCTCCGGTCCGCATCGCTAGTTCTTCCTCTCAGAGGCACTTTGATGTAAGAGTTATGCAAAACATCAAGAAAGGTGTTAGGCGGCACCGCTTACGCCGAGACCCTGTGTGGCTTAAAGCATCACCGCCTCATTCTTCCTCCGATCAATGTGACCCACTTGATAACCTTTGAAGTGTCCAGCCACCGTGATCAACTTCACGACGATAAGCCACCATCGGGGATCCTTGAGTCCCACGTGCTCGACACTGCTGAGCGACGAGGTATGAGTCGCCAAGCACCTTACCCGCTCAGATTCATCTCTTTGGCCATCCGAGACCATGGAGTAAAGCCTCGACTCAGCTGCATTGTTAGTACAGGAAACATAAGCCGGAGCACATAACAAAATTTGTCACCGGGGAAGTTAAACGACTCCACCCTCGAGCCTTCCAACCGCCTCGACCCATCAAAGTGAATAGTCCAATATGTGTTATCCGCTTCTCCTCGTGCTCAGAATCTCGTCCCATCATTGATAAAGTCCACCAAGGCTTGAGACTTAATAGCTGACGTGGCATGTACTTCAAACCATGAGGCCCAAGCTCAATGGCCCACTTGACGACTCGCCTGCGGGCTTCCCTGCTCGATGATGTCTCCCAAGGGGCATAACTTACCACGCTTATAGGATGACCTTGAAGCATCGCTTCAGCTTCCGCTTGCCATAAACACTCCATAAACAAGTTTCGCCAATGTGGATACCTTTGCTTGGACCGAATGAGCACCTCATCGATGTATTAAACCGCCGTTGAACCGGATGCTCCTTGCCGCCTCCTTGCGCCCACCACGATAGCCACACCGACGGCTCGGGCGTTAGCAGCCACATATAACAGCAACGACTTTCTATCAATAGGAGCCGCAAGGACCGGCGGCTCGCATAACCGCTCTTTAAATCTCAAAGGCAGCGCCAAGAGCGCTACCTGCATTTAAAGCATTTGTTTTCTTCATCATCCGATATAGCGGCAGGTTTTCTCGCCTAACCGCTTATGAACCGCTTAGAGCGGCAACACGACCCGCCAATCGTTGAACATCGCTTATACACGCCGTTTGGCCAAGGAGGTGATCGCTTTGATCTTCTTTGGTTAGCCTCAATGCCTCGCTTGAGACCAGAAACCCGTAAGCTTGCCCGCAGTACACCAAACACACACTTGTCCGGTTAAGCATCATCTTATAAACCCGAGATTATCAAAGGTCTCCTTTAAATCAGATATCAAGGTTTCTTCTCTCTCGACTTCACCACGATGTCATCCACATAAGCGTGAACATTGCGCCCAATTTGACTATGGAGACAATTTTGTACACATCTTCGATAAGTCGCCTGGCACTTTTGAGCCCAAATGGCATAGATACATAGCGAAGGCTCCAAACGGAGTGATGAAAGCCGCCTTCTCCTGGTCCTTAATCGCCATTTTGATCTCGATGATAGCCGAGTAAGCATCCAAAAATCTCAAACGCCGCAACCCGCCGTAGCATCGATGATTTGATCAATACGGGAAGGCAAGGGATCAGCCGACAAGCCTTATTTAAGTCCGTAATCCACACACATCCGCCAAGTGCCATTCTTCTTGAGTACCAAAGACCGGTTAGCCAACCACTCCGGTGAAAGACTTCCACAATGAACCCAGCTGCTAAGAGCCGAGCCACCTCTTCCCCAATAGCTTTCCGCCTTTCCTCATTGAACTGTCAAGAAATTGCCTCGACCGGCTTATACTTTGGATCAATATTAAGAGTGTGCTCACGAGTTCCTCGAACACCCGCATGTCGAAGGTTTCCATGCAAATATGTCCCGTTCTCACGGATGAACTCGATGAGCGCGCTTTCCTATTTAGGATCCAAGTTGGCACCGATGTCGAATCGCTTGGAAGAGTCGCTCGAGTGAAGTCAATAAGCTTTGTTTCAAAGAGCCGATTTAAACTTCAATGTCGGGTCATGCTCAGTAGTCAGCTTCTTTAAAGAGGTCATATCTGTCGGGTCAACATTATTCGATAAAACTTCAGCTCCTCCACGCACAAACAGACTCAAAGATAAGCCGACGCCTTCCTCACATTCCAAGGCTACCTTTCAATCCCATGCACAAGGATGGTGCCCTTGTGACCCGCATCTTGAGCTGCAGATAAACATAACACGGTCGCGCCATGAACTTGGCATAAGCCGCCATCCAAACAGAGCATGATACGGCTCCTGATTTTGACTACCTCAAACGCCAATTTCTCACTCGAATCATATTCATCTCCAAAGGCCACTTCCAGCTCAATCTTGCTAACTGGTACGCCGACTTACTGTGCACCACTCCATGAAAGACAAGTGTTGGACGCCCTCAAGTCTTTATCACCAACCCCATGCGCGTAAAGGTCTCATAATAGAGAATATTGATGCTGCTTCCTCCGTCCATGAGTACCTTAGTGAATTTATATCCACCAACCTGAGGTGCTACCACCAAGGCCAACTGACCTCGATTATCAACCCGGAGGGGGTGATCTTCCCTGCTCCATATAGTGGGCTGCTCTGACCATCTCAAATAACAGGGAACCGCCGGCTCAACAGAATTCACGGCCCTCTTATGAACCTTCTGGTCACGTTTGGACAAATTAGTGGTAAACACATGGTACTGCCCACCATTCACCGCTTTGGTGGCTTTGATAACTCGATCGCCGCTGTTGTCCCCTTGACCAGGCTGCTATTGACTGTAGCCGCCTTGACTTTCCTGAAAGCCGGAACTTGAACCGCCGCCCGAGCCATGAAAACCGCCGGCCCCTGAACCGCCACCCGATCCATGATTGCCATCAAACATGTTGGAATTCTTGAAAGCCTTCATGATCGTGCAATCTTTCCATAAGTGGGTGGCGGGTCGTTCCCGAGTACCGTGTCTCAACAAGGCTCATTGAGAAGCTGCTCAAGAGATGGACCTGACCCGCCAGATCGAGGGGGCGGTTTTCCCTTACGTCTCTGATTGTTACCCTGCGCACTGGCATTGGCCACAAACTCCGGGTTACCTTCCGCCTTTCTCTTGTTGCCTCCTTGATTTGCCAGGTTATGCTGCTGACCCTTTCCATTGCCGTTCTTCTTTCCCTTCCCTGTCTGCTCTCATCGACGCGGGATCCTTGGTACTATCGTAATCGGCGATTTGACTAAAGCCGCCATCAGCGCACTCCATATCGCTGTAATCTCACTTAAGGCGCCCAGCTTTCGCCTCGCCGCTCAAAACGGCAATTTTGTCCAACATGAGGATCAGAGAGCCGCATCCATCTTATCGATTTAATGCATTATTTCTTAACCCGTGCACCCAATGAGTTGTGGATTCACCCTCCTCCTGCTTACAATTGGTCAAGTCCACAATTGACATAGATTGCTTGCAAGTGTCCTTGAAGTTCGATAAACCGGCCTTTGGCTCGCCCATGAGCTAATGGAATTGGGTGGCAAACCCTTTAACCTAGACCGGCTGTCCTGCCTAACATCATGGTGAAGTACTTAGCCATTGCTGCGTCACGACCTTCAATAGCTCCATGGCCATCTCGAACTTTCGATCCATGCTCCGGCTGTAAGTCGGCCGTGTAATTCGCACCTTCGAGGTCCCTTGAAGTCCTTGGGTAAACGCACATCCCGCAGAGCCGACACCAAACAAGGAACACCGCCGTTCTCGTAGCCACTCCCGCCCAATGAAGTCGCTTGATACTGGGAGATCTTGATATGCCGCCTGCTAAGCCGCTAGTTGAGCCGCCCGTTCGTCCTCCTGACGTGTTCGGTCTTGCACCGGGTTACAGCCACCCGGCTGGTTACGACGCTGGGCATTGCTTGACAAAGCTTCTGACTCCATGTGCCTGCTGTAACTCGGACTCCGGTTTTGACGAGGCGGTGCTAGCCAAGGCGGAGGAGTTGAATGAATCCTGTCCCGGCTGTATGAGTAGGTCTCTTGTTGTGCTAGGGCCGTCTGAATAAGATCTCTGACCCTCCGGGTCTTCACCGCTGTCGGATCATCACCGTCCACTGGGAGAGCCGCCAAACGTGCCGATGCTGCTATCAAGTTCTCCATGGGGTTGGAGAAGTGACCTGGTGGTATTGGTACATAACGGGGCGGGGCCATACTCCCATGCGGAGGTGCCATCTCTTGAAGCTGATCCGGCCCCCCGCGCCGGCTGGTGTGAACTGATTTGCTCCAGGCGGGTTACTAGGGCCGGCACCGGGTGTAGCGAAAAGGTTCCGAGGGTCATAAACAGGAGGCAATCGGGACTGGTTTTTCTGATGTCTCCTCCTCATTAAATGCGTTCAGGCTCATATTAAGCTGGAAAGCCTCTGACTGGAGTTGCCGCGCCCGCGCGTCCAAAGCCGCCCGCTCTCTAGCTAACTTGGTGTCCTCAGCTGCCAAGGCCTCCTTGTCCTCGGCTATCTCCTCATGCACCTTCGCCACCTCTGCGTTATGCTCATCTTGATTTGCAGGAATAACCGTGGCGGTTAATGGTGGCCGCTACTTATCCATAAGATCCATCAAGACTGAGCCGGCGGGCGACAGGCCTCCTCGCCTCGGCTGCTCCTCGACCCGACGTTATTGTTGTTGCAGCCGCTGAGTTTTGACCGGTTGAGTACCAGCCATGAAGACTCCTGCCCAGCTCGGCGGCTCATAGAAGTCCGGAGTGCTAGAGCCGCGTAACAGCCCCCAAGCATGCCCTCTGGACTTGATATAAAGAATCTGTTGAACCGCGGACTAATCATCATCCGAGGGACGGCCGCCTCACCACCATCTTTAGATCCTTCAGAAGTTCTTCTCCGTGGACACAGCCCATGAAGGCACGCTCACGATAGGTTGAGCTCGGGCGGTCTCAGACGCTGAGCCGCCTCGACGAGGTCGGTGCAGCTTGTTCGCTCAGGCCCGCTCACCAATCCGCCGATGAAGACATGGATTCCGCCAAAGGGGACCTGCACCAGACTCAATTGAGTCGGTGTCGAGGCCCCAGCCTTCGTTGTCGATGTAGATCTTGCCGCGACAACTCTTGGTCATCCGCCCATCACAGATCCCTTGAGCCCTTCGGGCTACCCTTCAAGAACTCAACCACGCGGCGCTGGCCCCATGGTGGGCGCCAATCGTCGTGGAATTGTCACGGCAGATGTCCTCTTGCAAGGACTTAGTCGTGGAGCCATCGCAACTAGGAAGCTTAAAGGGGTTAATCGACAAAGGACACGAGAGGTTTTATACTAGTTCGCCTCTTGCGGTGAAGGAAAGCCTACGCCTAGTTGGGTTGGTATTGCTTGATGTTTCGATGACTGTGGAGCGAGATACGCTATGCCCGCCTCGATCGCTTGTTTTTGCCCTAAGCCACCAAAGCAGGTCGCCCCTTATATACACGGGTTGACGCTCATGCTTACGGAGTCCCGACCGACTTATAAACAAAGGTCCGCCTTGTGACTAGTTAAATCTACCTTATGATACAAGTCATGCTATTGCGGCGGTTTGTTACAACGGGCCTTAAGTCTCCTGTGGGCCTTAAGCCCTTTTATTGAACCGCCATCTTCATGCTTGATTACAGGATTGGCTCTGGCGAGTCTTCTTTGTGTAACCCGGCCCCTCCTGGGCGGCTTACACAAATAGTTATATCCCCAACAGGAACCCTCGTCGCCTCCCTGATCGCATGTGCGATCCTACTTTTCTGCTGTGTTGGTTGGCGGCCGTTCTATCGATTCCTTTGTTTTGTTATTTGGATAGTTTGCATTGGTCTTTTAATCTGATGGTGTTTTTCATGGGTTTTAACCTGATGGTGTTTGTTGGGGTTTGGGCAATAACTCCAAATAGATCACTAAATCCATGTATAAAAAATTGGAAAACTCCTTGTCTGGTTGTAGGCACAAATGGATTGGGCTGGTAAAATTCCTCTCAAAATTCAAATCTTCTTGTGGCAGCTATTTTAAGAGGTTGTGATAACTAGATAAGTTATGTAAAGAAAATGTTTTCGCGGTAATCCCATGTGTTTCTTTTGCAATCAAGTGGAACCATCCTAACACTTGCTCCTTTTCTACCCTGTTGCCAGAGTAGTTTGGAGAACCGTGGGCACTTACTTATGCCCTCTTAGTTCTTAATCAAAATATAATAATGAAACAAAACTCCCCCAGGACTGTTGTTGGCATGGACGGTACCCGTGGATTCGGCTAGCCGTGGAGTGTGTTTGTTGGTGGAGGAGGAGTAAAAACTTTACCATTCTGTTTGAGGACCGCCTATAATGTGTCTAGCATGGAAGATAGTGAGATCTCCTGCTATCCGGGCATCTTACCCCAGGCCCTTTGTATCTTGCATCATGCTAATGTTTTGTTAGTTATCTATGACTGCCATCAACAATTGTATGGTGCTCAATTGTAACGTGTGCGGCCTTATCCTATGCGCCGCCGAATTGTGTGTAGTCTTGTTCATCATCATCACACCTATCATTTTTCTCTTGGAGACAAAGATCGAACTCATGGAATGTGTCCTTGTACTGGAAATCCTCGGCCTGGCCTTTGCTGATTCCTTGTGCTTCCTTCTTGCCATTGGTACACGAGGGGGAATCATCCTTGCCTTCTTGTCCTACCTGTTTGACATCACTAGCACTACTAACTCCACCAACTTTATGCCTGCCATGGTGGTAATGCTTGCTTCGTGCGCCTCTTGGAGTATTTCAGTCGTTTACGGCGCTCGGTCGCATAGTGACAAAGTTGTGTTCATGTAGAGGAGACGATGAACCTCAAGCCTTCCATGCTTCTTGTATGGATTATATCAGGAGACTTCAACTTGGTATGCAAAGTAGAGGATAATAGTAACTCATCTATAAACACATGGTTAATGAATGCTTTTAGGCCGGCCTTAAACATTCTAAAGGACTCTGAGATGCCGTTACACAATCTAAAATTCACTCAGGGTAGCAGCTATCAAGTACAAACTAGAACTAAGACAAATCATGTCTTTTGCATTGTCGAATGGGGTTTGTTGTTTCCCCAATGCCACATGCGTTCAATTTCTTCATCTATCTCTGATCATTGTGCAATGGTGTTGACTGGGTAGGTTTTCCAACACCAATGCAGTGTCAGGTAGCTAGGCAATATCGATTTGCGCAAGCGGGAGATGGAGGATGAAGACGCTAGGGACCCCATTATAATTTCCTTTCACTGTGGGGTTCTTATTGTAAGTTTCTCCACTTAGTACTGGGTTCTCACCAAGTCTAATGAATTCATTTCATTATGAAAAAACTTACATTTTGGCAACGCCCACGTAGACCAAAACGATTTGAAATGCATAAAAACAACGCCTAAGAACTGGAATGCGTAGGATGAGGAGCGAAGTAATTTCTTGAATTGGTGTGCTTCCAATTAATCATACCATCCTCACCATCTGTGAATCGCACCTCCGCCCATCGATTAGACTGTTGTTGAGCCTATTTCTCATATCCTTGATCCATTTGTTCGCTGCAGACGCAATTGGCATAACTATTGTTCCTTATTGAGTGCTTGAATAGAGCTGACACCAACGTGTGCAGCGGCATGTTCAACAGCCATGCATACCGATGCCCAGAAGGAGGCGCGGTTACAGTTGCCGACCCTAGAGCATCTCAACCCGATTCCTTATAATTTAGCCCTTCAAAAAGTCTCCTGTTACCTTACTCCTTACATTTGAGGAGTTCAATGAAAATGGTTTCTACCCGAACCCCTAAACTTAACTCCCTAAAAAAATAACTAATTCTGTAAGTTTTTTTAGGTTCTACATTTCAACTACACACTTGCACACATATTATATCCAAACTTGGTAATAAAGTTCACACAATTCATGAATATTACAAATTAAAAGTTTACAAATCAAATTATTCAAATTCAAATACATGGAAGAGTCCAAATGAAGTAAAGAACATGATAGAAGCACAACAATCAAGTGATATGGAGTAGTTCACACAATTCGTGAATATTACAAATTAAAAGTTTACAAATCAAATTATTCAAAATCAAATACATGGAAGAGTCCAAATGAAGTAAAGAACATGATTGAAGCACAACAATCAAGTGATATAGAGTAGCCACTAATGCTCAACAAGAACATCTTGGAGCTGGGTACAAACTTCTTGGTTCTCGATGCTTCGATGTGCTAGGAGGAATCTTTCTATCATGTTTACATTGTGTTCCGGCTCAACATGATATCCATTGGAGGTGTACCAAAAGTTCTCAAGCATGCCTCTCTCATCTTCAATGACCATGTTATGGAATATGATGCAACATGTCATATTTGCCATAGGACATGTGGGTTCCAATACTCGCCAGGGCCACGAATAATTGCAAAGCGTTTCTGTAGCACACTCAAAGCTCTCTCAACATCCTTCCTTACCGACTCTTGACGCATTGCAAAGTGGGTTGTCTTGTTGCTTTGAGGGCACGAGATTATCTTCACAAGTGTGGTCCATGGAGGATAGATGTCATCTGCAAGGTAGTAACCCATCGTGTACTAGCGGCCATTTACAACATATAGTTGCAAGTACGATCATGTCCGAGGACAAGCCTTCCGAACAGTGGTGATCTTGACATCACATTCAGGTCATTACGAGAGCCAAGCAATCCAAAGAATGAATATCAAATCCTTAGATCTGTTGATGCAGCTATCTCAAGAGTGATTATTTGATTCTGGAGTGCCCTTTGTACTGAAATTTCCATCTTGTGGGACAATTCTTTCATGGCCAGTGCACACAATTAGTTGACCCAAGTATTCCAGGTCATCATCGTTATTCACTAAAACCCAATGGTCCCTTTGTGTCTTCACAACTCGGTGCCCTCAAGTACTCCGCCCCATAGATCTCAATCACGGCTTGTGGATATCTCCAAACGATCTCTAGGATTGGATCTTCCACAATGCGACATAGTCATCAATGGTGTCGGGGGTTGGGTGCGACATATGCCAAAGGATGGCTTATCATGGAGCGGGTGAGTAGAACGTCGCCAGTGCCTGGAAACGGGATGAGGCGAAGACATGCACGCCGGCGAGTCTTACCCAGCTTCAGGGCTCTCCGAGGAGATAACACCCCTACTGCTGCTCTGCGGGGTCTCCGCATGATCACTAGGGCAAAGTGAGTACAAGATGCTCCTTGAGTTGTTCGGGGTGAGGAAGGAGAAGGGCACGGCTAGCTCTTCTCTCCCTCTATGCGTGTGTCTAAAACTACTAGATTCCAACCCTTTGCATGGGTGCCCCGGGGGGTTTATATAGGCCTACCCCCCGGTGGTACAACGGTAATCCGGCTGGGTGCGGGTCCAAGCCGTCAGTCTCTAAGTCGCCGTCTTCTCCGCCGACTTCTGGGGCCCGCCGACTAGTGGGCCCCGTCGACGGCCCAGCATGGGGCCGACAGCCCTTGTCCACCGCGGGCGGGTCTTGCTGGCTGCAGATTATTGTAGCCGTGCTTCTAATGACGCGATCTTGGTCATGGGGTCATGGCAACAGTGCCGCCGTCGGGCGGGCGATCACTATTGCCATTCCCCGTCTTGTCTGGTTAATGGCGCGTGGAGCCCGCGGGAGGGGTCGGCCGACTCCCGGAGACCGACTCCATCGGGTCCGTCTTTGGGGTGCTCTCGCCGTCTTCGGTTCTCCCGTCGAGAGGCGGGTCCCGTCGTCTTTGGGTCATACAGACAGGCCATCGTGGGTACAGGAATCTGCCCACGGGGCTGATGTTAGGGCCGGCGTGGCAACAGTGCCGCGCCGGACGGAGATCTCCACCGGTACGGCGCTCTGTGGCCATACCTGCCCTTTATGGGCGGGGCAGGGATGGGCCGCGAGGCGGCTCTATCCCATCCCGCTCGTAGTCACTCAGGCAAGAGGTGGTTGGGGTCGCGGGCCGACTCCCTGTAGCCGGCCTCGCTGGAGGTCGCTGGCTTGGAGTCGGCTTGTCCTGAGGTCGCCGGCTTAAAGTCGGCTTGTCTTGAGGCCGCCTCTGGGACTCGGCCCGGAGAGTAGTCGCCACTGCTGCCGACTTTCAAGGCAGCTGCCTTGGCGTCTTGAGGGTATGATCGCCTGGATGTTTTGAAAGGTTCAGGGCTCGGGTCTGCCTACCGTGGCCCATTACTCCGGCAGATGAGTCCCGAAGCTGGTGAGGCGCCAAGGGCAGCTGTCGAGGAGCCTCGACAGCTTCATCCCTTGGTAGAAGAATCTGGACTCGCCCGCCGTCTCCATCTTGAGCCGACTAGCTGGAGTCGGCTTTGCAGGGGGGCGTCTTGCTCTTCAAAGGTTTCGAAGGTTGCAGCGGGATCCGGGCGGCGTGCCTGATAAGCTTCCCGGCAACCGCCCGCTGCGGGCCCACCACGCGACGCCACGCGGCAGGGCCAGTCTGCCAGCCCACGCGTGTGACAAGACAGGCCCGTCGGCGGGGCCCGCCACTATCGTGCCCGGCGCAGCGGATCCGCTGGGGTCGTGGCGGCGGTTGAGCTCTACGCCCGTTATCGTGTGCGATAACGTCGTGGGTTAAATCGGGGCGTGGGGACGTGGGCGCGATTAATCCCGCCCGCCTCGGCCGCCCGCAGCCTAGGCGCCTATAAGTAGGCGGGGAGGAGGCGGTGGCGACGCGCACTCTCTCATCCCCGCCTCGCCTCGTCTTCTTCCTCGCTCCACCGCGAGCCTTGTTGCGCCGCGAGATGAGCTCCTCATCCGCCGCAAGATTCTCCCACCGCGACGCTTCGGCGTGTGGGATTGCTCCATCATCGGCATTTACATCATCGCCGAATTCGCCAAACGCGCCGCATCCCCGGCAGCCACCTAGTGCGGACCGGCGCCGCGCCGGAGGGCGAAATCACGCCGGCGCCGGAGGAGGGCGAACGGGTAATTTTCTGCTCGCACCTCATGCGCGGGCTAGGGCTGCCGGCGATCGGCTTCTTCCACGCATTCTTGGAGTTCTTCGGGCTCCAGCCGCACCACCTCACCCCCAACACGGTGGTGCTGCTGGCCGCCTTCGTATCCTTATGCGAAGGTTTTCTCGGAGTTCTCCCCACCATCGAGCTGTGGGGGGAGTTCTTCCAAGCGAAGCTCGGGACCCATGTCGCTCGCGTGCCGGCTCTGTGCGGCACGTTCATCGCCAAGAGGAGGCCGGTGCCCGAGAACCCTTTTCCTGCCATCTCCCTCATCAAGTCGGTGAAGATGTGGCAGCGTTCATACTTCTACGTCAAGAACGTCGCCCCCGAAGGCGACTGGGTCAACTTGCCGCCCTACGTGGGCAGCGAGCTGGCGGGCCGATCCACTAGCTGGTCCTATAGGACCCGGACGCTGACTCCCGCAGGCAACGCCGCCGTCGCGCGGCTCCGCGTGATGATACAGACGGAGGGCCTGACTGGAGCAGACTTGCTGGCCGCCTTCGTGGCGCGCCGAGTTCTCCCTCTTCAAGGCCGACCTCATCTGATCTGTCAGATGAGCGGCCGCCGGGACCCCACCCGGATGTGCTCCAAGGACATGCCCCATGCGGAGGTGGTGGACACGGTGAACTTCTTGGCGAACTGCGACCTCACGGAGGAATGGCAGTTCGGCAAGGAGCCATACTCGCGCGCCAATCCCCCGCCGTTGGTAAGTCATCTCTTGCTTCTCCATTTCCTTCTTCACCGGATCCGCTCTAACTTTCCTTGGTCTTTTTCGACTCGTAATCCTCTCATGCCGCCCTCGGCCGGGCGCCAAGGCGGCTCGTGAATTCGCCCCGACCGGGCGGAGAGCGACGCCGACGACCCGACTTGGGTGTGGCGCGATGGAGGCCGACGCCGAGGAGGGGGAGGGGCTGACGACTTCAGGCCCTCGGCCACCTTTGCCGACTGGCCTGATGATGACGTCGAGAAGGAAGTCGCCCCCCGCCGCTAGCAGAAAGCCGGCCATCCAGGCGCGAGCTCCTCCGCCGCCTTGGGGGGTCGAGGCGGTGCGAAGAGGCGTCGGGCCGGGCCGAGCCAGCCAAGCGGCTAGGCCAAGAAATTCAAGGGAGCGGCCGCCGCGACTCAACGCGAAGAAGCGGTCGCGAAGGCTAACCGCTTCCGCAAGGAGGTGAAGAAGCCACCGCTGGTCTCCGCGTAAGTATTTGTTTATTCTGTCTTGTTTTCTTCTGGGCCGTCTTGCCCGAGTCTTCTCATGTCCTTTTTTCTCATCAGGGCTCCCCTCACCTTGGAGAGGGTCGCCGCCGCCTCTGTCATGGGGTCGGCGGAGACGTCCGCCAATAGTCGGCGGGTTGACCCTGCGGCCGCCCTCCGGGAGGCAACAGAGCAAAATGCGCAGGAGAAGCGCGACGAGGAGGAGGCCGCCCGTCGGGAGAAGGCGGAGGCCGAGAAGGCGGTCGAAGACGCCGCTGCAGCAAAAAGGCGAGCCGAGGAGGCCGCGCGCTTCGATCGGCGCGCTGCTCACTCGCTGAGCTCAGCGCCACCACCGCCGGAGTTCACGGGCAGTCGGAGGATTCGTGGTGAGGTCCCGTTGCGAGGAGGGAAGGCAGCGAGGTCTTTCGCCGGCGCGGCGCGCCACCTCCGCCGCCCCGCCGCAGTCCGAGATCGCGAGGCAAACAGCCGGCGGACCCACATGCCGCCGACCGACGACGAGGCCGTGGCGCAGTTGCTTCTTCAAGTCGCCTCGCCAGCGGTGGGCGCCGTCTTGAGAAGGCGACCTCGGCGCGCGCCCCTTTGAGACCGGGCGCCGCCAGCTCGGCTATCTCGACAGCCGAGGCGATAAGCGCCGCGCCGTTGCGTGGGTGCGAGGCAGCCACAGCCCGCTGAACACGGCGCCCCGGACGCCCAAGCGGCTGCGGTCAAGGCGACGCCCGAGAACCTTTCAAGGCGCACTGGCATCGCGATCCGCCCGTGCGGGTATGTTTCATTTCCGAATTTCTCTTGATCTTCTCGTAGGCCAACAAGCACCCACTGGGTGTAGTCTCGAGTTTCGGGCGGCCGAGCAAAGCGCCCGAACTTTATTTGCTTACTTCCAAGTTTTTACCTATGTCCGGAATTCTTGTTACAGAGTCTCACAACGCCGCGCTACCGCCTTCAACCGCAACGTTGAAGAACTGAACAGCGGGCTGCTCACACCGGCGAGGAGCCGAGGTGAGTTTTCTTCTTCAGCGGTAGCAAGGCGCACTGGCTGGCTGTAGTCCCGAGATGGGCGGCCATCGCTTGTGATCGGGCCGGATCTTCTGGCGATTTTCTTGGCAGCGACAAGCGTCCTTCTTCTTCTTTTATTCTTCGAGTCCAACGCCCGCTCTGTGGGGGCAGCTGAGTCTGGCCGAGACCGCTGGCGCGCCAAAGAGGAGGAGGCGCACGCCGCCGCTTGAGCGCGACCGCTGGCTACTAAGTTGGCGGAGCAGTAGGAGCTGCTCAAGGCGGCGCAGCCGAGGCGAGAAGAAAGAGGCCGCCCTCGGCCGAATTTGAGAGCGGCGCCCGCTGGACCGGCTGTGGAAGCGCAGGTGACCTCCGGCTTCCATGAAATCGAAGATATCGTCGATGGTAAGTTTGCTTTTACTTTTTATTTTGGGTTGCCGACTATGGGTTAAGCCGGCTCCTGTTTTTTCTGACTTGCCTCTTCTTCTTCTTGGCAGACTTCTTCCCTGGTCACACGCAGGTGGCCAATCAGGCCATCGAGGCCGAGCGCGAGGCGCGGAGGGCGGGTGGCGCTGAGATCGCAGCCAACGCCCCCCGGACCCTTGACGAGCAGCTCCTGAGCATCGAGGCTCGTCTGCGGCCGGCACATCGGATGTTGCGCCGTCTTCAGCGTGTCGGTGCCTGTGGATTGCTGCCCGAGGCCGACATGCGGTTCTGCGCACTCCAGCCGGACCGCCGGTAGGCTGGAGGTCGCGGCTGGCCGTCTTAAGGCTTGGAAGGGCTCCGCGGCTCGGGCTGGAGCTCGCCGAGCCCTAGAGTTCGTCAAGGCGTGGTATCCAGGGCTCGACCTGGACCGGCTGGCCGCGTTCCGGTCAGAAGCCCAGGCGGAGCTGCTGGCCACGGAAGACACCCTCGTCGAGCGTGCGGCGGCGATCGCCGACTACACGGACACTAGTGTCTTCGTCCCTGAGCGGGCTGAAGACGGTGGGAAGCACCGCTGAATGGTTGAGATGAACCCGGACTACTGGCGAGGACTCGCGGAGGTGATCAACTCAGCGCCGAGGATGAGGACGAGCCGGAGGCAGAGACGGCATGAGGCGCCGGGGAGATGGAGCGGCGACCACCCTCGGCTTCGACCGCGCCTCCAAAGAACGAAGCTGCGCCCTATCTGGGCCAGCTGCTGCCAGAGACGATCAAGCCGAGACCGCTCAGCTAGGCCGCCCGGGCGATCGACGCCGCCGCTGCCTCCGCCTTCCAACCCCATCCGCTGCTTCTAGGGCCGCTTTGCCTTTTATTTTATCTGTTTGCTAGTCTTTTGAAAGAACTTTGTTAATTTGCACAATTCCACCCATGGGTGTATTCTGAACCACTGTCAAGATCCGCCAAGGGCCTAAGTTTGTGTAAATATTATTCTAATTTTATGTTTCCTTGCTTATTGCTCTTGTGGCTTTTCCTTTGCCGCCTTCCCTTAGATGCCGCTTGCGTCGGGCAACCGCTCTGGATTGCCGCTCACGCCAAGTGCTTGGCTACTTTGAGAAGGCAAGTACTTGGCCATTTTTTAGAGTCGTTTAAGCAAGTTGGTAGAAACGCAAGCCCGGCTTCTTAAGAGTCGGTTTCACGAACGAACGGGTGGAAGTCGATTTAAACTATGTTTATGCTTTGGGTCCTTAGCCATTTTTTCGTGGGCGCTCATCTACCTTACTCATGCCCACCAAACAATCGCTCTGAAGCTGCGTGCTTCCGACAGAGGCGGCTTAGGCACCGCACGCTACTTGTCCGACTTCGTGAAGCACTTCATAGCTCAGCATGGTGAGTCCCGGGCCGACTAGTCGAGCCCGGTGCCAAACAACATAATCAAAGGGTAACATAATCAAAGGCATAATTTTATCATACAGATAACAAAGAGGGCAGTCCCGAGCCTGCCCTTGGGCCCGAGTCTTGGTATTTCAAACACAAAAGGTAGCGTGGTACATACTGCATCAATTGTAAAATCTTGGAGGAGATTCGCATTCCATGGCCGCCGCCTCCTTGCCGAGTCGTCCCTCTTGCGTGCTCGGGCTTCGAAAGCGTCGATCGTAGTAGGAGTCGCTGCTCAAGACTTTCATCGATGATGAATGGGCCTTCCCAAGGTGTCGATACTTGTGCTGGCCGGCTGTTCGCTGGATCACCGGAGCACAAGGTCGCCTCTAGGAATGATCTTGGCTTGACCTTCTTGTTGTAGTAGCGACGCAGGCTCTGCTGGTAGATGCTGGACCGGCCGAGTGCCAACAGCCGCCCTCTTCCAGAGATCGACGCCTGCCTTGACGTGCTTCTTCCTTCCTCTTCGGTGTACATGGTGACTCGCGGGAGTCGAACTCTATATCCATTGGGATGACGGCCGGCACCGTAGACGAGGAAGAAGTGTGAAGCAGCTGACTTGTTTGGAGTCGACGCAGACTCCGGAGGATTTGTCGGCAACTCCTCAAGCCAGCAGCCGGCGAATGCTCCGATGGTTCGACCATCGAGGCTTGATGCCGAACGGGATGAGGCTGTTCGCTCGCTCCACCGGCCGTTTGATCTGCGGATGGGCAACGGACGCTAAGTCGATCCGATGCCTGCGTCGCGCAGAAACGGGCGAAGCGCCTTTTGGCGAAATTTGTGCCGTTGTCGGTGATGATGTCGTGGTACGCCAGATCGAGTCGTGATGTCGCGATAAAAGTCACCGCCAGAGGACCATTCAACTTCTTGATGGGTTTTGCTTCTATCCACTTGGTGAACTTGTCCACCGCGACAAGTAAGTGAGTTAGGCCACCTCGTGCCGCCTTGAATGGTCCCACCATGTCCGGGCCCCGAAAAGCAAAGGGCAAAGCGATGGGGATAGTCTTGAGCTTTGAAGCGGTGAAGCGGCTTGGAGCGGAACACCGCACCCTTGCATTTTTGAACTAACTCCTTGACCTCTTCTAGGGCAGTTGTCCGGAAGAAACCGTGTCGGAAGGCTTTGGCGGCGAGTGCTCTTGAGGCTGCATGATGGCCGCACTTTTCATACGATGGATGTCTTCAAGGATTGCTTGGCCTTGCTCGATTCGACCTTGTTGGTAGACACCGTGACGATCGCTGACCAGCTCTCTATTGACTATAGTGTAGCTGCCGCCGGCGTTGCACTTGCCGAGCCAAGGTTTCATCGGTTGGTAGCTCTCGCTTACTAAGAACTTCAGATGGGAAATGGGCCCATGAGGGTGCCGCTATTTCTTCATTTGCCAAGATCTTGCTACTTGGACGAGGGCGGTAATTTGGGAGGCGCGGGTTGGAGTCTGCAGCAGCTTGTTGGGTTGAAGAAGTCCCGGGCGAGTCTTGGAGTCTTCGCAATGGTCGCCCAGATCCCCGGCCGGTTCTAAAGTCCCGGGCGGCTTCGATCGCCGTTCTTGGGGGCATCTGCAAGGATTCTTGTGCCATCTGGTGAGGCTCTGGAGTCGGATCCGACTTCTTGAGGAGCCGCACAAAATGGAGTCGACTCTGGTGATGGTTTGACAGATGGCTTGAGAAGGCGCTGAAGGGCGACGCCGGATGGTATTGCTCGACAGGTGGAACCGATTCTTGCTGTGGCATCCGCTGGTCGTTGTCGTTTCTTGGCACGTGGAGGAATTCGCATCCTCAAAATATCCACTTAGCTGCCGTGTACGTAAAGCGGTAGCTCGCCATATTTGCATCTTTGGCGCGATGCCGGATATTGTTGGACCACCAAGTCGGAGTCGCCATAGCACGGATCCGCGAATGCCAAGCTCTTTGGCTAGCCGAGTCGTGGATGAGCGCCTCAGATTCGGGCGACGTTGTTGGAGGCGGCGAAATGGATCTGCAGTAGCGCATTTGAGCTTGTCGCCTTAGGGAAGTGAGGACCACGCCGCTCCCAAGCCGGTGCGCATCTGGAGCCATCAAAGTGCATCCGCCAATGGTGGAGTCGGTATTTGGCGGCGGTGCTGAGTCTCGCCCAATCGACGAGGAAGTCGGCGGTCTTGTGACTTGATGGTGGTGTGGGGCTGGTAAAGATGGTGTAGGGGCCAACTCTATGGCCCATTTGGCCACTCGACTGAAGCATCTCGGCTTCCGATGATCTTTGCTAGTGGGGCCGTGCAAACCACGGTGATTGGATGCTCTTGAAAGTAAGGCTTCAACTTCTTGGCGGCAAAGTGCACGCCGTAACACATCTTACGGTAGTGGGGTATTTCGCTTGGAGGTCGACGATTACCTCGCTCGTAATACACTGGTCTCGGACAAGTAGCGCCTTGCCTTCCTCCTTGCGCTCAACTACAATGATCGTGTTGACTACCTGCTTTGGTGGCGGCAATATCTGGAGCATGGGCTCCTTTGGAGTCGGAGCCGCCAAAGATTGGGGAGTAGTCAGTATTCTCTTCAACTGGAGAAAAGATTCGTCCGCCTTGGAGTTCCATTCGAAGAAGGTGGTCTTCTTCATAAGCTGGTACAGAGGAAGAGCTTTCTCGCCCAGCCGACTGATGAATCGGCTGATAGACGCCAAGCAGCCTGTGAACTTCTGCACATCTAGCAGTCGGCGTGGTACTTCCATCCTTTCGATCGCCTTGATCTTCACGGGGTTGCACTCTATGCCGCGTTCAGATACCAGGAAGCCAAGGAGCTGGCCGGCTGGTACTCCGAAGATGCATTTCTACGGGTTGAGCTTGATCTGAATCGCGAGGTTTTCAAAGGTCTCTTTGAGGTCTTCCAACAGCGTTCCTCGCTTCTCCGTCTTCACCACCACGCCGCCCACGTAAACGCATGCTTCGCCAAGCTGCTTGAGGAGGCACTTCGCATGCAGCGCTGAAAGGTGGCGCCGTTCCTCAAGCGAACGTCATGGTCGGCAGCGAAGGCTCCAAATGGCGTGATGAAGGCGGTCTTCAATCTGTCGGCGGGTTCAGCTTGATCGGTGGTATCCTGAATATGCATCTAAGAAGCTCAACAGCTCGCATCCGGTGTGGAGTCTATCACTGATCAATTCTGGCAAAGCGAACGGGTCCTTGGGGCAGGCTTTGTTGAGGCTTGTGTAGTCAATACACATCCGCCACTGCTTGTTCTTCTTTAGTACCAAGACTGGGTTCGCCAACCATTCTGGAAAGAAAACTTCCATGATGAAACCGGTTGCGAGGAGCCGGGCTATCTCTTCTCCAACAACTCTTCTTTTCTCTTCTGACAGGCGGCGCAAGGGCTGCCTGACGGGCTTCACATCAGATCGAACATGTAACTTGTGCTCGGCGAAATCCGTCGGTACACCTGGCATGTCTTTGGGGGACCATGCGAAGATGTCCCGATTCTCATGGAGGAAATCGACGAGCTCGCCTTCCTATTTGCTGTTGAGGTTTGCACCTATGACGGCGTATTTCTCCGGTGCTCCGGTCCGAGGTATCTTCTTGGTCTCTTTGGCGGTTGAACGAGCCCTCACTTCGACTCCTTGTGGTCGGGCGATATCTCGCTACTTGTCGCCAACGCCACAATCCGATCCAGAGCTGCTTCTCACCGCGATCACTGTGGACTCGGCCAGCCATTTGCTTTCATTTGCAGTGACGACTTTCTCGTAGTCGTCGCTGGCCACGGTCAGAATCCCTTGAGCTCGGCATCTTCATCTTGAGGTAGGCGTAGTGGGGACCGCCATGAACTTGGCCAAGGCAGGTCGGCCAAGCAGGGCATGGTAGGGGCTTCGAGGTCCACCACTTGAACAGACCGGCTCTCGCGAAAGTGATCCTTGTCCCCAAAGAGGACGTCTATCAAAATCTTGCCAATCGGTGAGCGGAAAGGCGGTACAATTCCATGGAACACAATCCGATTATGTCAAGCTGTCTTTGCTTGATTCCTAGCTTCTCCATCATTATCCTTGTACAGGATGTTGATGCTGCTGCCTCGTCTATCGGACTTTCGAGAAGCGAAAGCGCCCGCTTATCCGTGGCAAGGTGGCTCCCAAGACCGGGCGTAGGAGCCCGGATTCGCATCACCTACGGGTGATCAAGACGGCTCCAAAGCTAATGGGTTTCTCGGACGATGCATGAATTCTGGGGTATCGATGCTCTGCATTCACTTCTTCTTGTTGTTGCCGCTTTGCGGCGATCATCAGCCACTGTTGTAAACACGACATAGGCGCCGTGCTCTTCTCGGGTAATCGTCTTGTCTTTGCGCCGACGGCTTCGACGGTGGCTCTTTGGGCGGTGGTGGAGGCGGCGGCCCAAAGAAAGCGGAGGAGGGCAAGGTCGTCTCCTTAGCGATCTGGTGAGCCATGGCACTTCACGGTGGTGTGATTTGACGGCTTCGCGCCGCTGTGGAACTTGCAGGGTCCATCTAGAGTCTGCTCGTAAGAGAAGGCCGGCAACCAGTTGGACTTGCCGCCTTTCTGCCGCTTGGCGGGAGGCTGCCCCTCTGGCTGCTGGTCTTCGACTGTCGCCACCTGCCGGCTATTGGAAGCCGGCTGCGGGGCCTTGTGCTTATGATCATTCTGCTGCTGTCGCCGACTGGCGTCGCCAGCCGGAGTTCTGGGAGCATGAGGAGCTACTTTGCCAGTCGCACTGACTTCGATTTCCGACTTCATGGAGGAGTCGGCAGTGGCGTACTTCTCTGCTATGACCAGCAGCTCGTCGAGGGTCTCCGGCTCGTCGCAAAGGAGCTTGTGCTTGAGGAGGGTGCCTTCTCTGCACCCGGCAGTGAAGTATTCGATTGCCTGCACCTCGTGCACTCCTTCGCAGGAGTTAGGAGCTCGCCCAGTAGCGTGAGGTAGTCGCGAGTAGACTCGTTGGGGCCTTGCACGCACAAGGACAGCTGACGAGGCTTGGGAGGTCGCTTGTAGGTGCTCGTGAAGTTGCGGACGAAGGCCTCGGTGAAGTCGACCCAGCTGTTGATGCTACGGGGCTTCAAGTTGTTTAACCATGTCCGGGCCGTGCCCTGGAGCATGAGGGGAACATACTTTACGGAACGCGCTTGTTGCCGTTAAGCTATGCCGACGGCCGTGGAGTAGTCCACCAGCCATCCTCCGCTTCACGGAGCCGGTGTATTTGGGTGTGTCTCGGGGGAGTGTGAGTCCTCGGGGGAAGGGCTCGTCTTGGATGCGAGGTCCGAAACAGGCGGGCCCAACTCATCTTCTTCTTCTAGTGCCGAGGATCGGTGGAGTCGCCGATCCGGTGGCGGGCGTCATTTTCTCGACTTCTCTCGGCGCCAAGGCGGTCGCGAGAGTCGGATGCTCGACGGGTGGCGGGAGACTCGCCTTTCTCTCGGGGAGGAGGAGGTCGATAGTCGCCCCGCCGCTTCCATTGCTTTTGGGCGGCCGTCTTCGTCGCTTCGATGGAGATGTGAGTCCGGCTATTGCCGACAGCCGGATCCTTGTTCTTTCTTCCGCGGACACCGCCACCGGCGTCCGAGACGCCGCGCTTGATCTCGGCGAGGGCAAGTCACCGTGTTGTCGCGCTGGCGCCTCGGCGGCAGCCGGCTTGCGTCTTGCGCGGCAGCAGCGCCGAGGAGCTGCTGGACTCGCTCCGTCATCAGCGCGCCTCCCTCGGTTATCCAGCTCGTCCGCCGCCGCCTGGGCAGCGCGAATGTTCTCCGCGAGCATGGCGTACACAGGGCGACTGGACCCAAACAGACCGGCGATGGCCACGCCGCGCTGCTGGACCGCGCCTAGGCGGCTAGGCCCAGTCAGAGTCGGCGAGCCGCCCACAGCGCGATCCATCTCACGCGGATAGGCTTCCGACAAGCGTCTCATGCTTGCCAGCTTCTGTGCGCCCACGAGGAGCTGGAGGCGGCGTCTTCAGCGTTCAAGCGCCGGCGTCCTCCGGAATGGAGGCGGTCAGGTCTTGCGTAATCCGCGTCGAGAGGGTCACGAGCTCCCTCGCGGAAGGCTCGCCGTGACCGGCGACGAAGTACTTCGCGGACGGTGCTCCCGCCGCTCTCCGCGCGAGGGAGAGGCTCGTCGTAGACCACCACGTTGGTGGGGAATGCGTCGAGCGACGCGGTGTCGGAGTCGACCAGCATCGGGTCGGTGGAGCCTACGGACTCCAGGTCGGCGGCAGGCTCGTCGGCGACGTGGAGCTGGTCGAGGAGGCTTTCGGGGCCGTCCGTGCCCGCGTCGGATGCAGGCTCGTCGGAGAGGCGAACCTCGCCGACAAGTTCGGCGAGGCAGCTCGCTGCGCAGGCGACCTCGGCGCCATGCAGCACGTCGGCGCAGACTCATCCCCGACACCCTGCTGGATCGGAGTCCGGGGATCGTCATCGAGCTGAACGTGTGCAGAACACGGAGGTGTCGTACGTTCGGTACTTGGATCGGTCGGATCGTGAAGACGTACGACTACATCAACCGCGTTGTCATAACGCTTCCGCTTTCGGTCTACGAGGGTACGTGGACACACTCTCCCCTCTCGTTGCTATACATCACCATGATCTTGCATGTGCGTAGGATTTTTTTTGAAATTACTACGTTTCCCAACAGTGGCATCCGAGCCTGGTTTTATGCGTTGATGTTATATGCACGAGTAGAACACAAGTGAGTTGTGGGCGATACAAGTCATACTGCTTACCAGCATGTCATACTTTGGTTGGCGGTATTGTGAGATGAAGCGCCCGGACCGACATTACGCCAGACGCTTACGCGAGACTGGTTTCACCGCCGCGAGCACTCGTTGCTTAAAGGTGATGGCGGGTGTCTGCTCTCTCACTTTAGTTGATCGAGTGTGGCTACGCCCGTCCTTGCGAAGGTTAAAATAGCACCAACTTGACAAACTATCGTTGTGGTTTTGATGCGTAGGTAAGAACGGTTCTTGCTAAGCCCGTAGCAGCCACGTAAAATTTGCAACAACAAAGTAGAGGACGCCTAACTTGTTTTTGCAGGGCATGTTGTGATGTGATATGGTCAAGACGTGATGCTATATTTTATTGTATGAGATGATCATGTTTTGTAACCGAAGTTATTGGCAATCGGCAGGAGCCATATGGTTGTCGCTTATTGTATGAAATGCAACGCCATGTAATTGCTTTACTTTATCACTAAGCGGTAGCGATGGTCGAGAAGCAATAGTTGGCGAGACGACAACGATGCTACGATGGAGATCAAGGTGTCGTGCGGTGACGATGGTGATCATGATGGTGCTTCGAGATGGAGATCACAAGCACAAGATGATGATGGCCATATCATATCACTTATATTGATTGCATGTGATGTTTATCCTTTATGCATCTTATCTTGCTTTGATTGACGTTAGCATTTTAAGATGATCTCTCACTAAAAATTATCAAGAAGTGTTCTCCCTGAGTATGCACCGTTGCAGTATGCACCGTTGCCAAAGTTCGTAGTGCCAAGACACCACGTGATGATCGGGTGTGATAAGCTCTACGTCCATCTACAACGGGTGCAAGCCAGTTTTGCACACGCAGAATACTCAGGTTAAACTTGACGAGCCTAGCATATGCAGATATGGCCTCGGAACACGGAGACCGAAAGGTCGACGTGAATCATATAGTAGATATGATCAACATAGTGATGTTCACCATTGAAAACTACTCCATCTCACGTGATGATCGGTTATGGTCTAGTTGATTTGGATCACGTGATCACTTAGATGACTAGAGAGATGTCTGTCTAAGTGGGAGTTCTTAAGTAATATGATTAATTAAACTTAAATTTATCATGAACTTAGTCCTGGTAGTATTTTTGCAAATTATGTTGTAGATCAATAGCTCGCGTTGTTTCTTTCAAATGTTTATTTTGATATGTTCCTAGAGAAAATTGTGTTGAAAGATGTTAGTAGCAATGATGCGGATTGGATTCGTGATCTAAGGTTTATCCTCATTGCTGCACAGAAAAATTATGTCCTTGATGCACCGCTAGGTGACAGACCTATTGCAGGAGCAGATGCAGACGTTATGAACGTTTGGCTAGCTCAATATGATGACTACTTGATAGTTTAGTGCGCCATGCTTAACGGCTTAGAATCGGGACTTCAAAGATGTTTTGAACGTCATGGACCATATAATATGTTCCAGGAATTGAAGTTAATATTTCAAGCAAATACCCGAGTTGAGAGATATGAAGTCTCCAACAAGTTCTATAGCTAAAAGATGGAGGAGAATCGCTCAACTAGTGAGCATGTGCTCAGATTGTCTGAGTACTTCAATCGCTTGAATCAAGTGGGAGTTAATCTTCCAGATAAGATAGTGATTGACAAAATTCTCTAGTCACCATCACTAAGTTAGTAGAACTTCGTGATGAACTATAGTATGCAAGGGATGACGAAAAAGATTCTCGAGCTCTTCCCGATGTTGAAATCAACGAAGGTAGAAATCAAGAAAGAGCATCAAGTGTTGATGATTGACAAGACCACTAGTTTCAAGAAACGGGCAAAGGAAAGAAAGGAAACTTCAAGCAGAATGACAAGCAAGTTGTCACTCCCGTGAAGAAGACCAAAGCTGGACCAAAGCCTGAAACTAAGTGCTTACACTGCAAAGGAAATGGTCACTGGAAGCGGAAAAGCCCTGAATATTTGGTGAGTAAGAAGGATGGCAAAGTGAACAAGGGTATATTTGATATACATGTGTTTGATGTGTGCCTTACTAGTGTTTATAGTAGCCCCTGAGTATTTGATACTTGTTCGGTTGCTAAGATTGGTAACTCGAAACAGGAGTTACAGAATAAACAGAGACTAGTTGAAGGGGAAGTGACGATCAGTGTTGGAAGTAGTTCCAAGATTAATATGATCATCATCGCACACTCCCTATACTTTTGATATTAGTGTTAAACCTAAATAAATGTTATTTGGCGTTTCCGTTGAGCATGAATATGATTTGATCATGTTTATTGCGATACGGTTATACATTTAAAAAGTTAGAGAATAAATTGTTATTCTGTTTACATGAATAAGACCTTTGATGGTCATACACCCAATGAACATAGTTTGTTGGATCTCGATCGTAGTGATACACATATTCATAATATTGATGCCAAAAGATGAAAAGTTAATAATGATAGTGCAACTTATTTGTGGCACTGCCGTTTGGGTCATATCGCTGTAAAGCGCATGAAGAAACTCCATAAAGATGGATTTTTTGGAATCACTTGGTTATGAATCATTTGATGCTTGCGAATCGTGCCTTTTGGGCAAGATGACTAAAACTCCGTTCTCGGAACAATGGAACAAGCTCTTGACTTGTTGGAAATAACACATATATACCGATGTATGCGATCCAATGAGTGTTGATGCTCGTGGCAAGTATCGTTATTTTTCTGACCTTCACAAGATGATTTGAGTAGATATGGGTATATCTACTTGATGAAACATAAGTCTGAAATAGTTGAAAGGTTCAAAGAATTTCAGAGTGAAGTGGAAAATCATCATAACAAGAAAATAAAGTTTCTGCGATCTGATCGTGGAGATAAATATTTGAGTTACGAGTTTGGTCTTCAATTGAAACAATGTGGAATAGTTTCAAAGCTCACGCCATCTGGAGCACCACAACGTTATGGTGTGTCCGAACGTTGTAACTGCACTTTATTTGATATGGTGCGATCAATGATGTCTCTTACCGATTTACCACTATCGTTTTGGGGTTATGCATTAGAGACAGCTGCATTGACGTTAAAAAGGGCACCATATAAATCCGTTGAGACGACACCGTATGAACTATGGTTTAGCAAGAAACCAAAGTTGTCGTTTCTTAAAGTTTGGGTTGCGATGCTTATGTGAAAAAGTTTCAACATGATAAGCTTGAACCCAAATCGGAAAAGTGCGTCTTCATAGGATACCCAAAATGTTGGGTACACCTTCTATCACAGATCCGAAGGCAAGACATTCGTTGTTAAGAATGGATCCTTTCTAGAGAAGGAGTTTCTCTCGAAAGAAGTGAGTGGGAGGAAAGTAGAGCTTGATAAGGTAATTTGTACCTTCTCCCAAATTGGAAAGTAGTTCATCATAGAAATCAGTTCCAGTGATTCCTACACCAATTAGTGAGGAAGCTAATGCTGATGATCATGAAACTTCAGATCAAGTTACTACAGAACCTTGTAGGTCTTCTAGAGTACGGTCCGCACCAGAGTGGTACGGTAATCCTATTCTGGAGGTCATGTTACTTGACCATGATGAACCTATGAACTATGAGGAAGCGATGATGGGCCCAGATTCCGCGAAATGGTTTGAGGCCATGAAATCTGAGATGGGATCCATATATGAGAACAAAGTATGGACTTTGGTTGACTTGCCCGATGATCGGCAAGCCATAGAAAATAAATGGATCTTCAAGAGGAAGACGGACGCTGATAGTAGTGTTACTATCTACAAAGCTAGAATTGTCGCAAAAGGTTTTCGACAAGTTCAAGGTGTTGACTACGATGAGAGTTTCTCACTCGTATCTATGCTTAAGTCTGTCCGAATCATGTTAGCAATTGCCGCATTTTATGAAATTTGGCAAATGGATAAACAAAACTGCACTCCTTAATGGATTTATTAAAAGTTGTATATGATGCAACCAGAAGGTTTTGTCAATCCTAAAGATGCTAACAAAATATGCAAGCTGCAGCGATCCATCTATGGACTGGTGCAAGCATCTCGGAGTTGGAATATACGCTTTGATAAGTTGATCAAAGCATATAGTTTTATACAGACTTGCGGTGAAGCCTGTATTTACAAGAAAGTGAGTGGGAGCACTACAGCATTTCTGATAAGTATATGTGAATGACATATTGTTGATCGGAAATAATGTAGAATTATTCTGCAAAGCATAAAGGAGTGTTTGAAAGGAGTTTTTCAAAGAAAAACCTTGATGAAGCTGCTTACATATTGAGCATCAAGATCTATAGAGATAGATCAATACGCTTGATAAGTTTTTTCAATGAGTACATACCTTGACAAGATTTTGAAGTAGTTCAAAATGGAACAGTCAAAGAAAGAGTTCTTGCCTGTGTTACAAGGTGTGAAATTGAGTAAGACTCAAAACTCGACCACGGCATAAGATAGAAAGAGAATGAAATTCATTCCCTATGCCTTGGCCATAGGTTCTATAAAGTACGTCATGCTGTGTACCAGATCTATTGTATACCCTACACTGATTTTGGCAAGGGAGTACAATAGTGATCTAGGAGTAGATCACTGGACAGCGGTCAAAATTATCCTTAGTGGAATAAGGATATGTTTCTCGATTATGGAGGTGACAAAAGGTTCGTCGTAAAGGGTTACGTTGATGCAAGTTTTGACACTGATCTAGATTACTCTAAGTCTCAATCTGGATACATATTGAAAGTGGGAGCAATTAGCTAGAGTAGCTCCGCAAGAGCATTGTTGACATAGAAATTTGCAAAATACATACGGATCTGAATGTGGCGACCCGCTGACTAAACTTCTCTCACAAACAAAACATGATCACACCTTAGTACTCTTTGGGTGTTAATCACATAGCGATGTGAACTAGATTATTGACTCTAGTAAACCCTTTGGGTGTTGGTCACATGATGATGTGAACTATGGGTGTTAATCACATGGTGATGTGAACTATTGGTGTTAAATCACATGGCGATGTGAACTAGATTATTGACTCTAGTGCAAGTGGGAGACTGAAGGAAATATGCCCTAGAGGCAATAATAAAGTTATTATTTATTTCCTCATATCATGATAAATGTTTATTATTCATGCTAGAATTGTATTAACCGGAAACATGATACATGTGTGAATACATAGACAAACATAATGTCACTAGTATGCCTCTACTTGACTAGCTCATTGATCAAAGATGGTTGTTTCCTAACCATAGGCATGTGTTGTCATTTGATTAACGGGATCACATCATTAGGAGAATGATGTGATTGACTTGACCCATTCCGTTAGCCTAGCACTTGATCGTTTAGTATGTTGCTATTGCTTTCTTCATAACTTATACAAAGTTCCTATGACTATGAGATTATGCAACTCCCGTTTACCAGAGGAACACTTTGTGTGCTACCAAACGCCACAACGAATCGGGTGATTATAAAGGTGCTCTCAGGTGTCTCGAAGGTACATGTTGGGTTGGCGATTTCGAGATTAGGTTTTGTCACTCCGATTGTCGGAGAGGTATCTCTGGGCCCTCTCGGTAATGCACATCACTTAAGCCTTGCAAGCATTGCAACTAATGAGTTAGTTGCGGGATAATGTATTACGGAACGAGTAAAGAGACTTGCCGGTAACGAGATTGAACTAGGTATTGGATACCGACGATCGAATCTCGGGCAAGTAACATACCGATGACAAAGGGAACAACGTATGTTGTTATGCGGTTTGACCGATAAAGATCTTCGTAGAATATGTATGAGCCAATATGAACATCCAGGTTCCACTATTGGTTATTAACCGGAAACAGTTCTAGGTCATGTCTACATAGTTCTCGAACCCGTAGGGTCCGCACGCTTAACGTTACGATGACAGATTTATGAGTTTTGATGTACCGAAGTTTGTTCGGAGTCCCGGATGTGATCACGGACATGACGAGGAGTCTCAAAATGGTCGAGACATAAAGATTGATATATTGGAAGCCTATGTTTGGACTTCGGAATAGTTCCGGGTGAAATCGGGATTTTACCGGAACACCGGGGGGTTACCGGAACCCTTCCGGGGGTTAATGGGCCTTAGTGGGCCAAGAGGGAGAAGAGGAAGGCCGACCAGGGCAGGCCGCGCCCCTCCCCTAGTCCGAATAGGACAGGAAGGGGGCGGCGCCTCTCTTTCCTCCCCCAAGTCCTAATCCAACTAGGAAGGGGGAGTCCTACTCCGGTGGGAGTAGGACTCCTCCGCCTCCTCCTAGGGTCGGCCGCACCCCTTGCTCCTTTATATACGGGGCAGGGGCACCCTAGAACACACAAGTTGATCTACGGATCGTTCCTTAGCCGTGCGGTGCCCCCTCCACCATATTCCACCTCGGTCGATCGTCGCGGAGTTTAGGCGAAGCCTCGCGCGATGAGAGCATCATCATCGTCACCACGCCGTCGTCTGACGGAACTCATCCCGACACCTGCTGGACCGGAGTCCGGGGATCGTCATCGAGCTGAACGTGTGCAGAACACGGAGGTGCCGTACGTTCGGTACTTGGATCGGTCGGATCGTGAAGACGTACGACTACATCAACCGCGTTGTCATAACGCTTCCGCTTTCGGTCTACGAGGGTACGTGGACACACTCTCCCCTCTCGTTGCTATACATCACCATGATCTTGCGTGTGCGTAGGATTTTTTTTGAAATTACTACGTTTCCCAACAATTCCAACCCTTTGCATGGGTGCCCCGGGGGGTTTATATAGGCCTACCCCCCGGGGGTACAACGGTAATCCGGCTGGGTGCGGGTCCAAGCCGTCAGTCTCTAAGTCGCCGTCTTCTCCGCCGACTTCTGGGGCCCGCCGACTAGTGGGCCCCGTCAACGGCCCAGCATGGGGCCGACAGCCATTTGTCCGCCGCGGGCGGGTCTTGCCGGCTGCAGATTACTGTAGCCGTGCTTCTAATGACGCGAGCTTGGTCATGGGGTCATGGCAACAGCAGCCGCCGCCCGGGCGGCGATCATGTTGCCATTCCCCGTCTTGTCTGGTTAATGGCGCGTGGAGCCCGCGGGAGGGGCCGACCGACTCCCGGAGGCCGACTCCATCGGGTCCGTCTTTGGGGTGCTCTCGCCGTCTTCGGTTCTCCCGCCGACAGGCGGGTCCCGCCGTCTTCGGGTCATACAGAGAGGCCATCGTGGGTACAGGAATCTGCCCACGGGGCTGATGTCGTGGCAGCGTGCAACAGTGCAGCCACGGACGGAGATCTCGCGATGACGGCGCTCAGTAACCATACCTGCCCTTTACGGGCGGGGCAGGGATGGGCCGCGAGGCGGCTCTATCCCATCCCGCTCGTAGTCGCTCAGGCAAGAGGTGGTTGGGGTCGTGGGCCGACTCCCTGTAGCCGGCCTCGCTGGAGGTCGTTGGCTTGGAGTCGGCTTGTCCTGAGGTCGCCGGCTTAAAGTCGGCTTGTCTTGAGGCCGCCTCTGGGACTCGGCCCAGAGGGGTAGTCGCCGACTCTGTTGCCGACTTTCTGAAGGCGGCTTTTCGTCTTGGCGTCTTGAGGGGCGCAGTCTGCCCCGATGTTTTGAAAGGTTCAGGGGCTCGGCTCTGCCTACCCGTGGCCCATTACTCCGACAAATGGTGTCGGCCAAACGCCCATATGAAGGAAATATGCCCTAGAGGCAATAATAAAGTTATTATTTATTTCCTTATATCATGATAAATGTTTATTATTCATGCTAGAATTGTATTAACCGGAAACGTAATACTTGTGTGAATACATAGACAAACAGAGTGTCACTAGTATGCCTCTACTTGACTAGCTCGTTGATTAAATATGGTTATGTTTCCTAGCCATTGACATGGGTTGTCATTTGATTAACGAGATCACATCATTAGGAGAATGATGTGATTGACTTGACTCATTCCGTTAGCTTAGCACTCGATCGTATAGTATGTTGCTATTGCTTTCTTCATGACTTATACATGTTCCTATGACTATGAGATTATGCAACTCCCGTTTACCGGAGGAACACTTTGTGTGCTACCAAACGTCACAACGAACCGGGTGATTATAAAGGTGCTCTACAGGTGTCTCCAAAGGTACTTGTTGGGTTGGCGTATTTCGAGATTAGGATTTGTCACTCCGATTGTCGGAGAGGTATCTCTGGGCCCACTCGGTAATGCACATAATTTAAGCCTTGCAAGCATTGCAACTAATGAGTTAGTTGCGGCATGATGTACTACAGAATGAGTAAAGAGACTTGCCGGTAACGAGATTGAACTAGGTATTGAGATACCGACGATCGAATCTCGGGCAAGTAACATACCGATGACAAAGGGAACAACGTATGTTGTTATGCAGTCTGACCGATAAAGATCTTCGTAGAATATGTGAGAGCTAATATGAGCATCCAGGTTCCGCTATTGGTTATTGACCGGAGACGTGTCTCGGTCATGTCTACATAGTTCTCGAACCCGTAGGGTCCGCACGCTTAACGTTTCGATGACAGTTATATTATGAGTTTATATGTTTTGATGTACTGAAGATTGTTCGGAGTCTCGGATGTGATCACGGACATGACGAGGAGTCTCGAAATGGTCGAGACATGAAGATTTATATATTGGAAGCCTATATTTGGATATCGGAAGTGTTCCAGGTGAAATCAGGATTTTACCGGAGTACCGGAGGGGTTACCTGAACCCCTCGGGGGTTAATGGGCCATAGTGGGACTTAGTGGAGAAGAGGAGAGGCGGCCAGGGCAAGGGCCGCGCACCCCTACCCCCTAGTCCGAATAGGACAAGGAGAGGGGGGCGCCCCCCCCCCCCCCCTTTCCTTCTTCTCTTCCACTTCTTTCCCCCTCTTCTCCTAATCCAACAAGGAAAAGGGAGGGAGTCCTACTCCCGGTAGGAGTAGGACTCCTCCTGGCGCACCCCCTCCTGGCCGGCCGCACCTCCCCCCTTGCTCCTTTATATACGGGGGCAGGGGGGCACCCTAGAGACACAACAATGGATCGTTTGATCTTTTAGCCGTGTGCGGTGCCCCCTCCACCATAGTCCACCTCGATAATACTGTAGTTGTGCTTAGGCGAAGCCCTGCGTTGGTAGAACATCATCATCATCACCACGCCGTCGTGCTGACGAAACTCTCCCTCAACACTCGGCTAGATCGGAATTCGAGGGACGTCATCGGGCTGAACGTGTGCTGAACTCGGAGGTGCCGTGTGTTCGGTACTTGATCGGTCGGATCGTGAAGACGTACGACTACATCAACCGCGTTGTGCTAACGCTTCCGCTTTTGGTCTACGAGGGTACGTGGACAACACTCTCCCCTCTCGTTGCTATGCATCACCATGATCTTGCATGTGCGTAGGAAAATTTTGAAATTACTACGTTCCCCAACAGTGGCATCCGAGCCTGATTTTATGCATTGATGTTATATGCACGAGTAGAACACAAATGAGGTGTGGGCGATACAAGTCATACTGCTTACCAGCATGTCACACTTTGGTTCGGCGGTATTGTTGGATGAAGCGGCCTGAACCGACATTACACGTACGCTTACGCGAGACTGGTTCTACCGACGTGCTTTGCACACAGGTGGCTGGCGGGTGTCAGTTTCTCCAACTTTAGTTGAACCGAATGTGTCTACGCCCGGTTCTTGCGAAGGTTAAAACAACACCAACTTAACAAACTATCGTTGTGGTTTTGATGCGTAGGTAAGAACGGTTCTTGCTAAGCCCGTAGTAGCCATGTAAAATTTGCAACAACAAAGTAGAGGACGTCTAACTTTTTTTGCAGGGCATGTTGTGATGTGATATGGTCAAGACATGATGCTAAATTTTATTGTATGATATGATCATGTTTTGTAACCGAGTTATCGGCAACTGGCAGAGCCATATGGTTGTCGCTTTATTGTATGCAATGCAATCGCCCTGTAATGCTTTACTTTATCACTAAGCGGTAGCGGTAGTCGTAGAAGCATAATATTGGCGAGGCGACAACGATGTTACGATGGAGATCAAGCTGTCGCGCCGGTGACGATGGTGATCATGACAGTGCTTCGGAGATGGAGATCACAAGCACAAGTTGATGATGGCCATATCATATCACTTATATTGATTGCATGTGATGTTTATCTTTTATGCATCTTATCTTGCTTTGATTTACGGTAGCATTATAAGATGATCTCTCACTAAATTTCAAGATAAAAGTGTTCTCCCTGAGTATGCACCGTTGCCAAAGTTCGTCGTGCCCAGACACCACGTGATGAACGGGTGTGATAAGCTCTACGTCCATCTACAACGGGTGCAAGCCAGTTTTGCACACGCAGAATACTCAGGTTAAACTTGACGAGCCTAGCATATGCAGATATGGCCTCGAACACCGAGACCGAAAGGTCGAGCGTGAATCATATAGTAGATATGATCAACATAGTGATGTTCACCATTGAAAACTACTCCATTTCACGTGATGATCGGTTATGGTTTAGTTGATTTGGATCACGTGATCACTTAGGGGATTAGAGAGATGTCTATCTAAGTGGGAGTTCTTAAGTAATATGATTAATCGAACTTTAATTTATCATGAACTTAGTCCTGGTAGTATTAGCATATCTATGTTGTAGATCAATAGCTCGTGTTTAGCTCCCCTATTTTATTTTTGATATGTTCCTAGAGAAAACTAAGTTGAAAAATGTTAGTAGCAATGATGCGGATTGGATCCATGATCTGAGGTTTATCCTCATTGCTTCACAGAAGAATTATGTCCTTGATGCACCGCTAGGTGACAGACCTATTGCAGGAGCAGATGCAGATGCTATGAACGTTTGGCTAGCTCAATATGATGACTACCTGATAGTTTAGTGCACCATGCCTAACGGCTTAGAATCGGGACTTCAAAGACGTTTTGAACGTCATGGACCATATGAGATGTTCCAGGAGTTGAAGTTAATGTTTTGAGCAAATACCCGAGTTGAGAGATATGAAGTCTCCAACAAGTTCTATAGCTAAAAGATGGAGGAGAATAGCTCAAGCAGTGAGCATGTGCTCAGATTGTCTGGGCACTACAATCGCTTGAATCAAGTGGGAGTTAATCTTCCAGATAAAATAGTGATTGACTGAATTCTCTAGTCACCATCACCAAGTTAGTAGAACTTCGTGATGAACTATAGTATGCAAGGGATGACGAAAACGATTCCCGAGCTTTTCATGATGATGAAATCGATGAAGGTAGAAATCAAGAAAAAGCATCAAGTGTTGATGGTTGACAAGACCACTAGTTTCAAGGAAAAGGGCAAAGGGAAGAAGGGGAACTTCAATAAGAACGGCAAGCAAGTTGCTGCTTAAGAGAAGAAATCCAAGTCTAGACCTAAGCCTGAGACTGAGTGCTTCTACTGCAAGCAGACTGGTCACTAGAAGCGGAACTGCCCCAAGTATTTGGCGGATAAGAAGGATGGCAAGGTGAACATAGGTATATGCGATATACATGTTATTGATGTGTACCTTACCAGAGCTCGCAGTAGCACCTGGGTATTTGATACTGGTTCTATTGCTAATATTTGCAACTCGAAACAGGGACTACAGATTAAGCGGACACTGGCTAAGGACGAGGTGACGATGTGCGTGGGAAATGGTTCCAAAGTTGATGTGATCGCCGTCGGCACGCTACCTCTACATCTACCTTCGGGATTAGTATTAGACCTAAATAATTGTTATTTGGTGCCAGCGTTGAGCATGAACATTATATCTGGATCTTGTTTGATGCGAGACGGTTATTCATTTAAATCAGAGAATAATGGTTGTTCTATTTATATGAGTAATATCTTTTATGGCCATGCACCCTTAAAGAGTGATCTATTTTTAATGAATCTTGATAGTAGTAATACACATATTCATAATGTTGAAGACAAAAGATGCAAAGTTGATAATGATAGTGCAACTTATTTGTGGCACTGCCGTTTAGGTCATATTGGTGTAAAGCGCATGAAGAAACTCCATACCGATGGACTTTTGGAACCACTTGATTATGAATCACTTGGTACTTGCGAACCGTGCCTCATGGGCAAGATGACTAAAACGCCGTTCTCCGGTACTATGGAGAGAGCAACTGACTTATTGAAAATAATACATACTGATGTATGCGATCCGATGAGTGTTGAGGCTCGCGGTGGGTATCGTTATTTCCTGACCTTCACAGATGATTTGAGCAGATATGGGTATATCTACTTGATGAAACATAAGTCTGAAATATTTGAAAAGTTCATATAATTTCAGAGTGAAGTGGAAAATCATCGTAACAAGAAAATAAAGTTTCTACAATCTGATCGTGGAGGAGAATATTTGAGTTACGAGTTTGGTCTTCATTTGAAACAATGCGGAATAGTTTCGCAAGTCACGCCATCTGGAACACCACAGCATAATGGTGTGTCCAAACATCATAACCGTACTTTATTGGATATAGTGCAATCTATGATGTTTCTTACCGATTTACCACTATAGTTTTTGGGGTTATGCATCAGAGACAGCTGCATTCACGTAAAAAGGGGCACCATCTAAATTCGTTTGAGACGACACCATATGAACTGTGGTTTGGCAAGAAACCAAAGTTTTCGTTTCTTAAAAGTTTGGGGTTGCGATGCTTATAAGAAAAAGTTTCATCCTAATAAGCTCAAACCCAAATCGGAGAAATGTGTCTTCATAGGATACCCAAAGGAGACAGTTGGGTACACCTTCTATCACCGATCCGAAGGCAAGATATTCGTTGCTAAGAATGGATCCTTTCTAGAGAAGGAGTTTCTCTCGAAAGAAGTGAGTGGGAGGAAAGTAGAACTTGATGAGGTAACTGTACCTGCTCCCTTATTGGAAAGTAGTTCATCACAGAAATCTGTTCCTGTGACTACTACACCAATTAGTGAGGAAGCTAATGATGATGATCATGTGACTTCAGATCAAGTTACTACCGAACCTCGTAGGTAAAAAAGAGTGAGATCCGCACCAGAGTGGTACGGTAATCTTGTTCTGGAGGTCATGTTACTTGACCATGACGAACCTACTAACTATGAGAAAGTGATGATGAGCCCAGATTCCGCGAAATGGCTTGAGGCCATGAAATCTGAGACGAGATCCATGTATGAGAACAAAGTATGGACTTTGATTGACTTGCCCAATGATCTGCGAGGCATTGAGATTAAATGGATCTTCAAGAGGAAGACGGACGCTGATAGTAGTGTTACTATCTACAAAGCTAGAATTGTCGCAAAAGGTTTTCGACAAGTTCAAGGTGTTGACTACGATGAGTTTCTCACTCGTATCTATGCTTAAGTCTGTCCGAATCATGTTAGCAATTGTCGCATTTTATGAAATCCAGCAAATGGATAAACAAAATTGCATTCCTTAATGGATTTATTAAAGAAGAGTTGTATATGATGCAACCAGATGGTTTTGTCAATCCTAAAGGTGCTAACAAAATATGCAAGCTGCAGCGATCCATCTATGGACTGGTGCAAGCATCTCGGAGTTGGAATATACGCTTTGATAAGTTGATCAAAGGATATAGTTTTATACAGACTTGCAGTGAAGCCTGCATTTACAAAGAAAGTGAGTGGGAGCACTACAGCATTTCTGATAAGTATATGTGAATGACATATTGTTGATCAGAAATAATGTAGAATTATTCCGCAAAGCATAAATGAGTGTTTGAAAGGAGTTTTTTCAAAGAAAGACCTCAGTGAAGCTGCTTACATATTGAGCACAAAGATCTATAGAGATAGATTAAGACACTTGATAAGTTTTTTTCAATGAGTACATACCTTGACAAGATTTTTAAAGTAGTTCAAAATGGAACAGTTAAAGAAAGAGTTCTTGCCTGTGTTACAAGGTGTGAGATTGAGTAAGACTCAAATCCCGACCACGGCAGAAGATAGAAAGAGAATGAAAGTCATTCCCTATGCCTCAGCCATAGGTTCTATAAAGTATGCCATGCTGTGTACCAGATCTATTGTATACCCTACACTGATTTTGCAAGGGAGTACAATAATGATCTAGGAGTAGATCATTGGACAGCGTTCAAAATTATCCTTAGTGGAATAAGGATATGTTTCTCGATTATGGAGGTGACAAAAAGGTTTGTCGTAAAGGGTTACGTCGATGCAAGTTTTAACACTAATCCAGATGACTCTAAGTCTCAATCTGGATACATATTGAAAATGGGAGCAATTAGCTAGAGTAGCTCTGTGCAGAACATTATTGACATAGAAATTTGCAAAATACATACGGATCTGAATGTGGTAGACCCGTTGACTAAACTTCTCTCACAAGCAAAACATGATCACAGCTTAGTACTCTTTGGGTGTTAATCGCATAGCGATATGAACTAGATTATTGACTCTAGTAAACCCTTTGGGTGTTGGTCACATGACGACGTGAACTATGGGTGTTAATCAAATGGTGATGTGAACTATTGGTATTAAATCACATGGTGATGTGAACTAGATTATTGACTCTAGTGCAAGTGGGAGACTGAAGGAAATATGCCCTAGAGGCGATAATAAAGTTATTATTTATTTCCTTATATCATGATAAATGTTTATTATTCATGCTAGAATTGTATTAATCGGAAACGTAATACTTGTGTGAATACATAGACAAACAGAGTGTCACTAGTATGCCTCTACTTGACTAGCTCGTTGATCAAAGATGGTTATGTTTCCTAGCCATTGACATGGGTTGTCATTTGATTAACGGGATCACATCATTAGGAGAATGATGTGATTGACTTGACCCATTCCGTTAGCTTAGCACTCGATCGTATAGTATGTTGCTATTGCTTTCTTCATTACTTATACATGTTCCTATGACTATGAGATTATGCAACTCCCGTTTACCAGAGGAACACTTTGTGTGCTACCAAACGTCACAATGTAACTGGGTGATTATAAAGGTGCTCTACTGGTGTCTCCAAAGGTACTTGTTGGGTTGGCGTATTTCGAGATTAGGATTTGTCACTCCGATTGTCGGAGAGGTATCTCTGGGCCCACTTGGTAATGCACATCACTTAAGCCTTGCAAGCATTGCAACTAATGAGTTAGTTGCGGGATGATGTACTACGGAATGAGTAAAGAGACTTGCCGGTAACGAGATTGAACTAGGTATTGAGATACCGACGATCGAATCTCGGGCAAGTAACATACCGATGACAAAGGGAACAACGTATGTTGTTATGCCGTCTGACCGATAAAGATCTTCGTAGAATATGTGGGAGCCAATATGAGCATCCAGGTTCCGCTATTGGTTATTGACCGGAGACGTGTCTCGGTCATGTCTACACAGTTCTCGAACCCGTAGGGTCCGCACGCTTAACGTTTCGGTGACAGTTATATTATGAGTTTATATGCTTTGATGTACCGAAGATTGTTCGGAGTCCCGGATGTGATCACGGACATGACGAGGAGTCTCGAAATGGTCGAGACATGAAGATTGATATATTGGAAGCCTATATTCGGATATCGGAAGTGTTCCGGGTGAAATCGGGATTTTACCGGAGTACCGGAGGGGTTACCGGAACCCCCCGGGGGTTAATGGGCCATAGTGGGCCTTAGTGGAGAAGAGGAGAGGCGGCCAGGGCAAGGGCCACACGCCCCTCCCCCCTAGTCCGAATAGGACAAGGAGAGGGGGGCGGCGCCCCCCTTTCCTTCTTCTCCTCCACCTCTTTCCCCCTCTTCTCCTAATCCAACAAGGAAAAGGGAGGGAGTCCTACTCCCGATAGGAGTAGGACTCCTCCTGGCGCGCCCCCTCCTGGCCGGCCGCACCTCCCCCCTTGCTCCTTTATATACGGGGGCAGGGGGCACCCTAGAGACACAACAATTGATCGTTTGATCTTTTAGCGTGCAGCGGTGCCCCTCCACCATAGTCCACCTCGATATCATTGAAGCGGTGCTTAGGCGAAGCCCTGCGTCGGTAGAACATCATCATCGTCACCACGCCGTCATGCTGATGAAACTCTCCCTCAACACTCGGCTGGATCGGAGTTCGAGGGACGTCATCGGGCTGAACGTGTGCTGAACTCGGAGGTGCCGTCCGTTCGGTACTTGATCGGTCGGATCGTGAAGACGTACGACTACATCAACCGCGTTGTGCTAACGCTTCCGCTTTTGGTCTACGAGGGTACGTGGACAACACTCTCCCCTCTCGTTGCTATGCATCACCATGATCTTGCGTGTGCGTAGGAAAATTTTGAAATTACTACGATCAACAACACCATAGGCAAGTACTCGAGCATCTGCGACACACTTCATCAATGTGCTCGCACTTATATCCACCGATGCACCTCGCCTCAGTTTAAACCATGCATCATGCTTCTCTACAACTTTTTCAATGGTGAAGAAGAGACTTCAGGGCAGCCGAAATCGACGAAAAAACACTTCTCTGCATAGGTTGCATTGTGGTTGAAGTAATCCTTCACCAGCTCAACATGACCCTCTTCTCTATCTCGATTAATGTACAAAAGGCCGAACTGTGATCCTAGTCTCGTACTTCTCCGGATTGGTTGCATTGTGGCTAAAGTAACCCTTCATTAGCTTGGCATGACCCTCTTCTCTATCTCGATTGATGTCAAAAGGCCAAACTATGATCCTAGTCTCAGCCGTTGAAAGTCCTCGTTAATGATCATGGTGATGTCCATTTTGAAATCATCATTTCCTTCTTCCTCCTCGTTCGATGAAGAGTTGTCGAAGAACATCTCCCTCAACCTCTTCATCTACACTATGCAATATTTTTTGTTGAATTCGATTCTAAAAACATCAAAACGCAATGAAAATAGCTAAAAGAATGCACCTAATCAATTCGTCGAACACTTTGAGGGTAGAGGAGGTGAGAGCCTCGGTGAGCCGATGCTGGAGCTAGGGGTGGACGGCGGGTCTGCGAGATGACCAACAATAGACGTTGTGGCTTCAAGGAGGAAGATTCCCCTCAAACCGATCCCCGAGCAACGACAAAGTTCGCCAGTCTTGCCGCGATAATGGTGCCGCCAAGCTCCTCGGCGGGTCCTCTACATCACCTTCATCGTCCGCCAGCTTCGTTTTGGACCAAACGAAGCTCCTCGATTGGGTTTTCTCGTCCACGAGATCGAGGTGACGGCGGCTTAGATATCGATAGATCCAGTGATAGCGGCGACTGGCGACCGAGATATCGATAGATTCTAGAGAAGGCGGTTGGGGACCGAATCAAAGTGGGGTAGGAGGGGCAGTGAAAGCTATGGGCCGGTAGGGGAGGGTCGGAATTTATCCTGAGAAATGACGTCAGTTGAGTATGTTTGAGGGCCACTCGAGCCGTCGCTTAATTTTTTTAAGGAGTTAAGCCTGATAAAAGTTTGGCTAAGTCGGGTTTAACTCTTCAAAACAAAAAAATATATATAAGAAGTTAAAGCCTTTTAAGGATCTACTACTAGAGATGCTCTCACGAGGACACGGCGATTTGATCATGCGTTTTTGTTATGTGTGTTTTTTTATCATAAGAATTTTGTGCCTTTTTGTTACACCTTTGTTTTAACAATTTTGTGAACGTTTCGTGAAAAGAAAAAAGAACTCTGCGAATCAAAGAGGCCTTAAAGTAGCCGTGGTTGGAAGTAGCTAGTAGCATAGGTCGAACTTGATCGATTCGATCGGAGCGGTACGCGCACCGACGGAGCAACCACAGTAGGAAACTTGCCGCCCCACGCGCCAAACAATCTTCAATCTTGTGGCCGAAGCGATCGATATGCAGCGTCCGCCCTCCACGTACTCCTCGACGGCGACCGGCGGGCGGCGACGCATGCATGTTCCGACCATGGCAGCGACGGCACTCGACCGACCGGTCTCCTCGCCGTGTCACTGCTTCCCCCCGTCGCGGCGCGCCTGGCCGCCCCCGCGCCACCGATCAGTCGGCCTCGCGCGCTCGGGCTCGCGCTCGGAGGCCGACGTGCCGCGAGGGGGACCGGCCGGCGGCAGCTTGGCCAATTTCCACGGATTCTTGGAGGGCTCTCACGATCACAATCCGGCCACAGTTTCCGCGTGCGGTTCGGCTGCTGGGTCCTCTTCGTCTTCGATCGGCGCCCGCGACGTCGCTCTCTCCCGCACAGTCGCCGTACGTACGGACCCGGTTACAGCGAAAGGACGAGAGGAAAGTTTCGACTCCGCGTGAATGGATGCATCTCTTCCGTGTCTCGTCATGTCTCTAAGCGATAGTGGCATAGTGCACGTCGTTTTTGGCTGCTGCTTTGTGCTTGATGGACAGAGAGAAAAGTGCCACTGTCGATTTACGTCTAGGGATCAACGCGGAGTATGATTTAATTGCACGGAACTACCACACTTCGGCACGTATTTAACAATTTAAGTGCCATTAGTCATTTTTTTTGCCATGCAGTACCAACTCTAAGCCTAAGTGTTGCAAAAAGGTCTGACAGCCGTATAAGCACGTATCTGACTGAGTGGCCCCACCTGTCGGACGACACACGACACATGGCATATGTTTTTTTTCAGAAAGCCCCTCGCGCTATACTTAATCACGTACACGCCCTTTCTGAAACTCTAAAAATGATAGAGTGCGGGTCGGATTCGATTTTTTTCAGAAAGCCCCTCGCGCTATACTTAATCACGTACACGCCCTTTCTGAAACTCTAAAAATGATAGAGTGCGGGTCGGATTCGAACCGGCGACCTCCCTTGTCCCCCGCGCGCGACCGACCACTACGCCAGCCTCGGTGACATGTTCAAAGTACGATACCATGCTTATATTATTCTACCTTTGAACAAATAAAATAAAACGAAAAAATAATGCTACATCAGGATGCGATATATTTGTTACAGTTACTGCATATATTTGTTGTATTTTTTTAATGCACAGTTACTCAAAAAATGATAACATGTACTAAAAATTATTGTGTAATCGTAATAAATTTTATAATGCATGATGAACATTTTATAAAATACATTTCAATTTTTAAATACGCGTTCAACTTTTCCCAAAAATGTTCTGAACATTTTTTTAAAATGTACAAACACTTATTTACCTTTCAGAGTAATTTTAAAATTTTGAATGTCAACCCAGAAACAATGTAGAGACCAGCAGGTTTATTCTTCACACCGCCCGTAGTGTGCGTAACGTATACTGATACAAATCATACACACGTATATATAGACATCATATATTATAAAATGTTCAATATATATACGATAAACTTTTTATAATATGATATCATACATTTATACTTTTTAGAATATGCTTAGAATATGCAATATATATACATATTAAACGATGCGGCGAACATTTCTTTAATCGTACAACGCAATGAACATATACTAACTTTTAATATCATATAAAAACCAGAATGGCTCGGAGTTTAAAGACGTATACGCGTATTAGTTGACACATAGGATGGCATGGGGCAGAGGCAGCACGCACGGCGAGCGACTCGGGGGGTCGATTTACGGCGGACGGTCGTGCAATTTTCTATTTTGTAAAAAAACGAAAGGCGCAGTATATATAAAGTTACGCGTGGCTGTAAATGTGAAATCAGCAGCAGCGCAGTGGCAGCGAGCTTTTCCTTCAAGCGGCACGATGCGGGTTCGAATCCCGGCGGGACGCGCCCGTGTGCTTCTTTTTCAAAAAAATGTTTCTTGTGTCAGGATATTTTTTTGACAAATAGAGGATTTATGCGTGATTAAATAAGAAGTAAGGGTTGTTTTTGTAAAAGAGCATGACATGTCAGCCCCTGACACACAGGTCCCAGCGGTCAGATACACCGTCAATACACGTTTATATGTGGCTTAGACCGTTTTGCAACACTTAGGCTTAGAGTTGGTACTGCATGGCAAAAAAAATGACTAATGATACTGATTCGTTACGACGTGCCGAAGTGTGGTAGTTCCTTGCAATTAACTTATTTTTCTCTGGACTTGCGTGAAGTTTCTCGAGAATTTCTCAGGCTCCAAACGATAATGATGATGCCGGGCGGCGGCCGGCTCCATTCATCTTGTGAAGCTCTTCCTGGTTACCCTCTTTGAACTGGATTGAAGAGATCTCGTTCACAATTCCTATGCTTTGTACTCAAAGTGCGACACTTATTTTGAATCGGAGGGTATTTCGTGCTATACGTAACATCTAAATCCTGCGTTTCCTATTCCTACGTGACACACGATAGACTGATAGAGGCTCTCCCATCAGGCCAGTCCAGCGACCTCTTTCATTCTGTCAATCTATGCTCAAGAACTCCATAGCTTTCTTTCTTCATCAGCTTCCACCGAATCCGGCACACAAAAAAGGCGCCACCAGCCAATCCAGGCAGAAAGAGACGATCAGAGGGCGTCACCATTTTCGTTCCAGGACGGCGACTGCCACTACCTCGCTAGTACTCCCTCGGTCCGAAAAAACTACATTCATTTGAGGGACAAGCTTGGGACAAGCTTTTTCGGACAGAGGGGGTATGAGCAAACACTATCTTCTAATCCCTTCGGTCACACAACACAACACAGCAGCAGAAAGGTACTTCACTGAAAAGAAAGCTACACACCAACAGACAAAGCAAACAAACAAACATGCCCAGTTACATCCCGCTCTGCACGATAAGCATGTTTCATGTCTGATGTCTTTTCACACTTAACAGCAAATTAATACTTTATTGCCGCGACACCATCGAGGTTTCGACAGCGCGGCGGGGCATGTTGTCAATAGATAGAAATAGAATTGCACTTTATTCAGAATGGAAAGGAAACGAATGAGAGCGACTTAGTTACATGTTTGCAGTAAACTAAGACGTTGTTTATTCAGGCCAAAGAGCTGTCACTTTGCATCCTGCGTCTCCTGCACCTTACTTTGTTTAGAGGGAAACTTATAGGCTATATGGCTGATCAGCTGCAGTTTTAACTGACAACGAATCACCTCGCATCCCGTCCAAGGATGCTCCTCTATACATGGCCACCACCTTATTTGTCAGAAACCATGGGTGGTCGGCCTTCTACAGCCGATGAAGCCGAAACCTCGATCAAGCACTCTAGCACTTGAGGTCATTTCATGTCGACGGGTGTTAGCTTCTCCAAACGAATTGGGAGCTGACTGGGTGCACACCTTCTGTTGAGTTCCCTGCACACCCTTTGTCCTCACCAGCTTACTGTTAGGCGTTCAAAGCTAAAATTAAATAAGTTGGCTAACATTCATCTTCAGCAGAAGCTTTCACGGTCTTGCGATAACGCGGAAAAAGCATTCGCTTGATCTTCTTTTCGGCTGAACGTTCAGATAACGCCTGAAACCAAAAGTTCAGAAAGGTTATTCTGGATTGCATGGAAAGGCCAGAGGTACTTTTAAAAGTTTAAGCCCAATAACCCACCTGGGCATTGAATGAAAATCGAACGGTCCGAGCTTCCAAGCCAGAAAAGGCTCTGACGTCGATACCAAGACTATCGACACCTATCAAACTTGCATCCTGCAAAATGAATAAGACTGAGCTCTTGAGAAAATCAAATTGAGTCATGAAGGTAGAAACAGCACTGTCAAAACCAACATATGGAAAGGTACTGTTATAATCTCACAAAATATAAAAAAGGAGAAAATGTCTGTTGATGCCATTTTTTACACTAAGTATTAAGTTTGGAGCTGTAGGCAAAGCAGAGCTTCTTGTACATAGGAATGATTAGTTTCAGATATTGTACTAGATGTAAATTCACACATATTACCAGGATTAAATTTCAGGTAAAGTGATAGTTCAACTCCAAAGTTCCAACTATATGCAAATTCACACATATCACCAGGATTAAATTTCAGGCACCGTATTTTTGAGGAATCTTTATTTTTTCAGGAATAAATTTCAGGTACAGTATGATAGTGCAACTCCAAAGTTCAGTTGATGGTAAGAATTATCCTATTCATCATGCACAATAACCCACTAAGGAGTATCGAAACACACCTCTACTGTAAGGCCTTTTTTCCGGCTACAGAGGGACCTTAGAGCCATGGTACACTGATCGCTGTTTTCTTTGACGCGTTTTATAATGTCCGAAGCATGATTTGAAAGAAGATCTGGTTCTGCATCTTGAAAGTCTTGTGGATCAATCATAAACTGCAACAATCAACATGATGACTACCAAGCCAAGAAAAATGATGCTGATTATTTACCATTTTCACTTTACAAAGTAATACATCGATTGAACTATCCTTTACTTGTCAACTGAAAGCATTGGGCTGAAGACGGATGCTTTACCTGCTTACCATAGACGGAAAACAGCTCAATTGACATCATTTCCAGCTTGTAGATGGTTGAATCAATGCTACTTTCCATATCGTTGATGTCCAATCTCGATTTATCACCATCTGAATATTCAGTTACTATAAGTTATACGGATGTTCAAAGCAAGTGACGGAATGAAAGATTTAAACTGATCAAATTACCAATTAGGCCATTGGTTCCAGAAGCTGGCCGGGATTCTCTGTTGTATTCCTCTGTTAGGTTGACTCTTATTAGAACAAATAACTGGATAGAAGCACATGACTGATAAAAGCAACTATGTTCAGGTAGGCGTAAGCCCGCCGTTGACGCGTAAAAAAAAAAAGCAACTATGAGCAAGCTGAGAAGCACCTCTCCAATTAGATGAATAACCATCGGCACTGCATTCAGCACCAAATAAACTCCTCAGATAAGACTCTTCTTCTATAAAAGCAGGTCTCAGGTATCCTACAATAGAGACACCGTTTGATGGATTATCAATCTTCTCCCCATGATTATCATGAACAGCCTGCATAAGAAAAGTGTGCTTAATATGATTAAGGAATGATGGAGACAAGGTAGTGCTCCTTGTGATAATTCAGGCTATGAAATATGCTAGCCAATGCATCTACCATTTACTTTTACGAAACGGAATGCATCTACTATGTAATGAACTTCTACAGCAAAATTCAGGGTAATAGTAAAAAATAGGTGGAGTTTTGCAGATTTTATTTTGTTCTGCACTTTAAAATGGCATGTTTCAGCAATCCACTCCAGTTTTTGGCGCAGCTTTTATACACCATAGTAACTAACGGTATGCATATAACAGAGAAACAAAAAAAAAACTCATTTATGTTTGTCTTTATTTTCCTTTGACTAGCTGAGTGCATATCTTGATTATTATTTTTGTTCCGGTTGACAAAGAGCATGCATCTTCGAGAGAATTTTAGCAAATCTTTAATTCTTATTACCCTATTTAGTCTTAATATGAGTCTACCTGATAGGCTAAGATTGTTCTGGGTGTGTTATTTACCTAGGACACCCCCACCTCCCCTCCATCGCAAGAGAAGGCACTTCGATTTATTTCAGTAGTTGCTTATCACACAGTAAATGTTCGGGACTTACCTTTGTCAAACACTTGGCAAAATATATAGGATGTATTGAACGCATCGTCACCGGCATTCCCCACTCTATAAGAATATCCATTATTTCTGTGTCAACCTGTGGTATTTCACAGCGGAGAGCATCAATAATGACATGGTTTGTTGTTAATGAGAAAACTGACAGATAATGCCAGCTGAAAGCAGCTACAAACTTTCTTAGCGAACCTTGCTGTCGTTATCATGCATGTCCATAGAATCCTCAACGACCACGTGGTCGCTGAAATCACTAGTTACCGCACTAGTTTCTCCAATAATGGCACCATCCGTTCCAATCAAAACTGTCTGCAATAAAAATGCCATTTCAACCGTAAGAAAATTATTCTTGCAGCCAAAACGTTGATGCACACTACACTTGAGAATGGCGTTCATGTCAAACAAGACAACATTATGATGACTTCATCACAAAATACAGACTTGAGAACTAAGTTGACGATGCACCACAGGGTCCTTATAATGCCAACTCAAAATGGAATTTGAAAGACAGTGAACCGTTTTGGCCTGTCAGTAGACCACTGATAATCATATTAAAACATCTTTGCTTGTCAAGAGACACACCGACCGAAAAGGAAACAGAAGTCATCTTACCACAGGGTTGTTTGCATCATCATCTTCCAAGATGTTCCCATCATCAGGTACTTGAAAGAAAATGTCTGTATGCAATTTCGCCCAGTGTAAGTGTTAGATGCACAACATGGGAAATGATGAAGATTCTTCTGTAAAATATGTGCTTGCGCACCAAGGAGTTACCTCCATAGTCATCAACAACATACTGAAACTCTGACCAAGAAACATGTCCATGAGGTTCATTATGCACCCTGGCAGGAAATACGAGTAATCCCTTGCTATTTGCCTACACAAGATGGAAACATTGTGCAGCAAATGATAAGATATTTAGGACAGCGGGAGGGATTTATGTTAGTTATTTACAAATGTATGCTCAGACTTAAGCCGGGGCACTTTATAGTCATTGCTATGCCGAATTAAAACGAATGGATGCACTTAGCAACAAAAGCACTGTTTTGTTATCATAGGTTACCTCTACTACTGTTCTAGCTGTTTCTACATCTGTGAGTGAAATGTCTTTTTTCTTTGGGCGTTCTTTGATTTCTTCAAGAGGATGGTATCCCCGATCTCTCATGTACTTGGAATCTGGCACTGAATCTGAGTAGTCTGCAGCCACACGGACTTTGGAGAGGGATGAATCCTGATCAGTTGCCAACCAGCAAGGCTGAATTGATCCAAAAGTGTTTCGGCATCTAAAACTACAATACATTGTTACATCAGTCAGGTTCAACAAAAAGGCGTCATTTAAGGGAGTAAGTTGAAGCAATGAAGGAGTAACCTTAAACTTGAGAAGTCATGAAATCTCTGGGCGTGAAATGGGGTTCTGATCCAGTTTATAGTGGCACCGGCCGACATTGGTAAGCTCCAGTGATGGGCAATCAATTACGTCTGCAAAAATACACCAATTGGCAACTATAAGAAAAGCACTGTGCAAACATGAAAAGGGAAATAACGAATAAGAGATGATGCAGTACATATGATTATTCTTTTATGACAAACGAAAACATGTCGATGATTTCTTTCATAAACAAAAGTGGTATTAATCGCCAAATTACAAGTAAAAATGGCTAAAGCAGGGACTGAAACAATGAAACAATGGCATGACTAGTTGCAAAGCGAAATGTTAATTTCTTCAGCAAAGGCAAGGTGCACAATCAGCATTCCCCCTTCTCCATCAGTGATCCCAATTCAGAGTAGCAGAACAAGCCAACCATCTAGAGCTCCTCAAATCATATAGCAGACTAACAGAGCACAGAACACTGGATACAGATTGGGAGAAAGATGATTTTGAAAAGAATAACAGAGCACAGAACAGTGGATACAAATTGGGAGAAAGATGATTTTGAAAGGAAAAATCAACAACTCATGTAAATCCAATAAAAGTGTCAGCATTCCTCCTCCCAACTGCAATTCTACATGTCCACGAAGAAAAGAGCCACTCTGAATTGTGTCGAATTGCCACTCACACTAAGGAGCAGCACACTCCGCAAATCCTATTTATTTCAGGCCATTCAATCCATAACCCTAGTTCCTGAACGCCTCGCTTTCTGGTGGGGCCTAGCGGATCAAGAACACTGGCAAAACTGAAGCAGCCGCTGCACCCAGCACAAAATCGCACGTTCTACTACAGAAGTGATTCGACCAAATCCTCCAGCCTTAACCAGGAGCTGCGGTGAACGCTCACGTCTTCAGGAAACAGTTGCACCGATGGAGAGGCAGCCGCCCCCTCTCCCCTGTTCCTCAAAGGCAGTACTACAAAACAAGATTACTTCTGTCTCCTTCTCCTGAGACCAGCTCTTTGACACCACCGTCGTCTCCCGAGATCACGCAGGCATACACTAGTCGCGGCCAATCTTAATTGGAAGTAAAAAAAAGAGAGAGAGAATAGCACCACGCACCTTCACCCTCGCCAGCAAGCCGCGGCGGAAAGGTTTGTCCCTGAAACCCGAAGCACGGACACAGGGAGGGCAGGATCAGAGGAAAATATGGGACGGAGGCGGCGAGACACGAGCGGCTCGCTCGCTCTCTCGAGCAGCCCCGGCACGGCGGAACCCAGGCGGATCACGGCGGCGAAGAGTGACGGTGGCTGGCTGCAGAACACGGCCTTGGCGAGCCGCGAGGAGCCTATTTTCTCTCCTCTGTTTCCTCTGCCCCTTTCCCCCCTCTCGCCGTGCGCTTTCAGGCGTGGGGCAGCGGCACTACGGGAGGGCGCTTTAGGTAATTTCACTTTATTAGTATAAGATTCTTTTTGTTGCCGCTGTGCTGACCCAAGTTCCAAACCGATTTTTTATTTCTGACCCAAGTTTCTGAATGCAACGCACAGCGGCAGTGAGATGAGATGTTTTTGGTTCGGTTGGGGTTGGTGAGGAGTGGATCTCGAGGGTAATTTCCGCATTTAAAGTGTACCGTGCTGGCCCCACTGCTGCTAAAATGAGCGAGTGAATGATGTTGGCAGGGACACTTTGGCTCACGCTTTAATTATTCTAAAGATCAGACGTGTTGGCGGTTTCGGCACACAACTCTACGTACAACTCCCCGCAGAAATAAAAATAAAACTCTACGCAGAACTACTACTGCTACTCCATCCATTTCCTTCGATTTTCTTGTCAAATTCCTATTAACACCACTTGGCAGTAGAAGAACTGTACAGTTTTTTTTAAGGAAAGCGAAAATTGGCAGGGTCTCACTCATCATGCACCGTGTTGGTGTTGGGCGATAAGCCTCGTGTGCAGCGGATGAAGGATGTATGGATGGCATTCGAGTGAGAAGATACCCGGGATAGGAGAGCATCTTGTGTTGTACCATGCGCATGCATGTCAGTTGGGATGGGACGGACGTGTGCCATGTGTCGTACTTAGCCTCGTGGCACCAATAGCAGCAGAGCAGGAGAGGGGAATATGTCTTCCAAGTTGTGCTATTCCGTTGGCATCAAAAGTTTGGGCCTCCGGGTGGAAGGAATCTGCAGCGCCAGCCTCACGCTCGTGATCGGCGGCCGGCACGCACCAAAACCGCACGATCGGCTGGATTATCAGGCGAGGAACAAGACATTTTCCACCCACGATGACGATGCCTTCATTACATCTGCATGCATGCCCTCTATTTTTGTATCGAAAAAAACTTTCCGTTTTGCTAGTATTTATTCCGCGTGTCTGTATACTCGCTTTTTGTTTTGGGAAAATGGCGTGTCGGGCCGCCAACAGTGTGGCATGGCCCATGTGATGCGAGAGAGCAAAGGTCTTGTACGATGCTCCAGCACTTGCTGTCAAAAAAAAAAAAAAAAAAAACAAGCTTCGAGTTCGAGCACTCACCGATTTCGCCACTTCCATGCCCATCTGATGCGCGGTGTCCAGTCATGACGGCGTACTGTGCTTAAACAGAAACTGAAAATAGGCAGGCAGGGCACGTACGTTTTGCACCATACGGCAAACGAACCGTTTTCAGTTTCTACTACTCGCTGTCGCCGGCGACGCAAAACCGTGAACCGTGCCGTGCGGCCTGCACCGGCACCGAAATGGAAAGCCAACCGCCGGCGCCGTGCACGGCGTCGTCGTCACTCGTCACTGCCCGCCGCTCACGAGGAGGCCCAGACGGCCCAGCCCATAACGCGTGCGGACCATCTACGGCCCAAGCCCACCCAAACTGGCCCGGGCCTTCTCTCCGTCCCCGACGCCGCCACGCCAGGCTCTGCTGCCCGCAGACCCTGGCCGGAGCGGACCGCCGCCCGTCCGCCAACTCCGGCGATAAATTCTCGCCCAGAGGCCGCCGCTTCCGTGGTCGCCGTCATCAATCTGCGGTGGGTTACTGGAGCCAGGTCCGTCCCCGGGTTACTCGTTACTCTTGGCACAATCTGCGTAGGTTTCTTTCCTTCATCGCCTGTACACGAACAAGGAAGATACACTACTTTCGTTGAGCAGTCGAGCGCTGCTGTTGTTGTTTACACCCGTTCAGCACCCGAAATTTCTCTGAAAACCCGCCGCCACCCACTGAAGAAATGTGCCTTGCGGCGGCGCGTGGTTGGGTGATGGATCCTGTGATTTTATTATTTTACCTAGGAACTGCGCTGCGCTGATTTACTGGTGATATTATGCTTCCTTTTAGGTGATGCTGACCAATAGTGAGTGACTCATGAGCGCACTGCATTCCAAGCTCAGTTTTCCAACTTTTGATTACTGAATTGAATTTGAGCCATAGAATTTCACGGTGGAGAAGCCCCCCCTGGATTTGTTCTATCTTGGATAGATGCCGCAGCATAAACGGTGGAACAAATCTGGAATAAGTGGAGTGGCCAGTCAAGTCACAGCATCTCTCTGTTTTGTTCCAGTTTCTCGAGAAAGAAATGCGCAGTAGAAAATATTTTAGGGATGCAAGGAACCCCCTGCCATATATTGGATTGAGTACAGAACAGTGGTATACTAACAATAGCTCATACAACTTATGGTTACATTGCTGAAATAGCTCTAGGCAACGGAGTGAAAACTGAAACAACACTAGATACTTGGGTAAATAATACTAGAGACTGAGATCCTCAGTTGAAAACTCCAGCTGCGGCGCTTCTTCCTCTCGAGATAGGCTTCAACTCTTCTGTTTATTCTGCCCACGTCTCATCCTGAAAAGAGATGGATTGAGTCATATACTTTGCGAATCTAATTACTTGGCAGTCATCTAACCAATGCTATCTTTTATGTTGAGTCTACATGAGCTCTCTTGAAAGTTTAATACTTCACATTACGGCTATTCAAATTCAAAGAGACTATATACATTTTGTAAAAGTTTGAATGGTACTATACTGTTACCATATAAAATCCCACTAGGAAACTTACATTTCAAGAAATCCTTCCTGTTGCTTATGACAGGTGACTCGGTGGTGGCGAGGATTGGTAGGAGTTCAGAAGCGATGGTGGTGGTGAGCTGTAGTGGTGCAGAGGCTGTGGAGGTGTTGAAGAAACTGGTGGCGATTTTACATGAGGAAGCTGAATCGGTGGTGGTGGGGATTGGTACGAGTTTGGAAGCGATGGTGGTGGAGAGCTGTAGTGGTACAGGGGCTGTGGAGATGTTGAAGAAACCGGTGGCGTTTTTACACGAGGAAGCTGAATCGGTGGTGGTGGGGATTGGTACGAGTTCAGATATGGTGGTGGAGAGCTGTAGGGGTAAAGAGGCTGTGGGGATATTGATGCTGGTGGTGGAGAGCCATAGGGGTAAAGAGGCTGTGGAGATATTGATGCTGGTAGCGGATTAGCATGAGGAACATTTGGTTGTAGATGTTTTGGAGGCAGCAGTGGAGAATATTGGTAAGGTGGGGGTGAAGATCCATAGTTAAATGGAGGTAGAGAGTTATAATGTTGAGGAGGCGTTGGTGACAATGGTAGAATAGGCGACTTGTAGTTGTATGGGGGCGGGGACTGCAGGTATGGCAGTGGTGGAGCTACGTGGCTGTTCGGAGGTGGGGAGTTGTAGTAGTATGGGGGTGGTAAATACTTGTGGGTTGGTGTTGGATTGTTAGATGTTGGTGGAGCTTGGTAGTTGTTTGAAGGTGTGGACTGTTGGTACGGTGGCGGCGAAGAGTAGAAGTTCTGTGGAGGTGATGGATACTGATATGATGGAGGTGGAAACTTGTTAGAAGGAGGTGGTGAATGCTGGTACGGTACTGGTGGGGATTTGTAGTTGGACGGAGGTGAGGAATGCTGGTATGTGAGTGGCTGTGAATTAGATGGATACATCGATGGTAGAATGTGAGGTTTTGAACATCCAGCAAATGTTTTCTTTGATCCAAATGCCATTACTTGGTTGGCTTGGAGAACCACTTCTTCATTGGACTTTGAGTAAACGCTAACTCCAGAGAGATTTAACTCCATGGGCACATTGCAGTCAGATCCTCCTGCTGCTGCATGGAGCTCAACCTTGCACGAGTCAGCCCCAAAGGTGCCGCTAAGTGGCAACCCGGTAATGGCCACACTGTATTTGCCATTGCTTTCGGTGTAGCCAAACCTCACTATTGCCTGATCATTGGCCTGGCAAGTGACCTTGACCATGGCTCCTGCACCAGATAATGATAAAAAGTATTAAGTTGCAGTATGAAATGCTGAAAGACATTTAGGAAGAATGAACAATTTGTAAAGCATCATCCATCTTCTAAGTAGTTTATCTCTTCGATGAATTTAGCTACAATTTGGGTTCACAGTTCTTCATGGTATTAGTCGCATATCCATATATGTGTATCCTCAGTCTACTGTACTTTGGCCTACCAGGTAGCAACTTTAACTTGATGTTTTTATTTAAGCAAGAACGTGTAGGCTTCTATAAAACACTAACAATGCCCTGTACCAAAGGAAATGTGCAGATCCTTCTTTTGCAGTCTTTGGAAGATTCTTTTTTTGTAAATATAGCAGATAATAATGATAACCAAGCTCAAAATTTTCCTCTAGCCATGTTCTTGGATCTTCTGTATGATATGCTTGAATACATTTTCTTGTCACCAAGTAGTGTTTAAGCAAGAAAACTATGAACAAGAAGAAACTTGACGTATTTCCAAGCTGACTGCATTAACGTGCTTAGAGAACTGCAAATAACCAAAAAATTTACCTTCCAGGTGCTCCTTCCCATGGGATTCTTCTGGGTGTGCCTCATTGAAGCACCTATAGCAGTATGCTTTGCCTATCACCTTAATGATAGGAGCATATGTTGGCAATGCTGAAAGAGAAGGTGGTGGCAAGCTTCTGGCTGCCTCACCGAGCATTGCCATTGCAACCAGCACGGCTAAGACCAGCCATAGCTGACCTTTTGGCTGGTGTCCAACGCTTACTTCCATGGCTGGACAGTACTTTCTCAAGTGAGATGAGGAGATGGGAGAATGTGAATGATTTTGGCTTTGGTATGGATGGCTATTTATAATGTTCAAGGTTGCACTTGGCAGGGTTTCTAGGGAAGCAGGTGGAGCTGGTAAGGTAGTATGGCCATTTGAGTGATTAGAGCCTGTACTTCCCTAAAAAAAACAATAGAGCATGCACTTTGTCAACCACTTGATTTCAGTGAGAATGGGGAATTAGTTGTGATTTACGATAACCTATTGTAGTTGGAATACTACTTTGCATGGTGTATATGAATCTGCTTGTATGTTATTACCTATGTTCCAAAATATAAGACGTTTTGGTAGGCTAAAATGGCATACCAAAACGTCTTATATTTCGGAACGGAGGTAGTATTTCAGAGAATAACTATTGTAGATTTTGAAGTAACCGCAGAGACACAATTATGTTAGTCATGAAAAATTCACCAGCGTGATGCACATATTTGTTCAGTTGCTTGTAAATCCTCAAGGGTCTTTGTGCATATCTTTTGCAGTTTATCCTGCATACTGAATTCATCTCACCTTAATGTAAAAGAGCAGAGCATTTTGACATTATTTTTCTATTTATCTTTAGAAAATTTCATGTTTCATAGTACTCGATAGCATAAACTGAAAGGTTGTGACGCAAATTTTCCTACATTTCTTGTAGAAATATTCAACCTGAGTTGCGCCAACCCAGAGTCTCATGAAGGGTTTAACATTTATAAGCTCTGGACTTGGGTAGATCTGGGTGGTGAAGCCTAAAGCCTTGTTTACCCAAACTGGCAAATTTACAGGTGTGTCCACTTGGAATCGGAAGAAAAACATGCTATTGTCAGGGAGCGTCAGGCTAGGGTGTCAAATGAAATAGGCCTGGCCGTCATCTTCGACTTGGATGACAAAATTGCGGCGGTAACAATCCGGGAGGTTTGGTGTGATGTCAATTAATTTCGTCCTCCGAAAACCAACCAATTCTGGGCAACTCGTCCCCCGCGTCGCCCTCCCTGGCGACACGGGGGAAACCTAGATCGGCGCCGCCAGCCCCCCTTTCCACCCTCCCCATCGCTCGCCGCCGCCGGAGGAGCGGCCGGCAAAGCCCGCGCCAGCTCCGGTGACGATGGCGGCGGGGCCCTTTCATCTCCCTTGACTGCAAGCTTGGCGAGCTGGCTGCCATGGCGGCGCGGGGGCGCGCGTCTGCGATGGAGTGGCCCGAGGTGGCGCGTGGCTGGAGGCTTGGGCGTGGCAGGCGCGCGAGGAATCACGGCAGACGCGCGAGGAGGCGTGCGGCTGGGAGCGGTGAGCGGCTGCCGGGCGTATGGCGTGGCGGTTGTCGTCAGATCCGGGGCGGCGCATGGGCATGGGAGGCGCGCCGGTGGCGCCCCCAGCGCGGATCTGCTAGGTGGCAGCCGGTTGTCTTCGGTGGCCGGTGGTTCTCCGCACGGCGGCCCAGCGGACGGGCGGCCGGTTCTTCCTCCCCTTTGCGTGCCAGGAGTTGATCTACTTGAGGAGGTGGCCATGAAGGCGTCGTTTTTGCTGGAGGCGTGAGTTCCGCAGGCAGCAGAGTTCGATCTAGGTTTCTGTTGGCCGTGCGGGCGAAGTGGTGGGAGATGAATGGCACCTCGCCTGGTGTTGCATCCTCCTGTTTGGTGGTTCGGTGAGCTCGACGCTGCTTCAGGTGGGAGGACGAGATGGAGGTGGCTGGAGGGAGAGGAATGGCCTCGTTGCGGTTGTTGCATCCTTCGCCGGGAGAGGAATGGCCGACAGGCGTTGCATCCTCGAGGAGACGAATGGCGTTGTGCTTGGTTGCATCCTTCCGATGGGAGACGAATGGCGCCGCTAGGGGTTGCATCCTCCGTCCAATGGGGATGCGGATGCAAGGTTGGAAGCATGTCGAGCTTGCCGGGGAGGTGCGGTTGGCCGCGGAGGCAGGGATAGTGGTTCGGTGTGTAGGTTGATCGGATCCTGGGTTCAGGCTATGCAGGTGAGACTGCCGGCGAAAGTCATACTCCGGTTCTGGCCGGAGTTGTTGATGGCGGCGCTTTCAGGCGTCGTTCCCTCGTTGGAGGCATCGATGTAGCTGCTCTCAGCTTGCCTTTTCCGACGTGCTCCGGGGAAAACCCTTGATCTAGTTTTAGATCGGACAATGGCGGCGCCATTCGGCGTCGCGTTCTCTCTTGAGGGCATCGTCCTGGAGATGGATCCGGTCAGAGGGACCCGTGGCTCGTGGGGATGTGTGTGTTGTTTGCCGAAAGGCGCCGTTTGTATGGTTTTTGGGTCCGGTTTCCCTCATAAACTGGACCAATCCTCTTTCTCCTGATGAATGAATTTGGTAGATCAACTACCAACATTCGAAAAAAATAATAATTTCGTCGGGCACCTAAGTTTCCACTCCATCGAGTGTTCACAGTGGTGCAGTTAAACCGAATCCATTCTGGTAAACATCTACAGTGCGGCATCTTTGGCACGTTTGCCCTTTGCTCCTGGTTACATTTCCAGTCCATAGATGGCTACCTCAGCCATTTCATAGATGCTGTCAATATTTATTCTTGGCTGCAGATTCACCATTGCTTAATAAAATTAATAAAAATAGTACAGAAAAAATGGATTCACCATTTTTTTGCAGCTGGTGGTAGAATCTAACAAGAGGCGGGAAAAAAAGATTGAATGAACTGCCACATTATCTTGTCAGGTGAGCCGTGGAGAGTGAGTGGTATGTGTAGCTTCAACTGCTCAAATATACTAGGCCGCTGACCACAACATAGCAGCTCACCAAACCCAGGGCAAAAGAAAGCAAAAGGTGTATCCATGTCTCGTCTCCTCTGCTCCACGAATGAATTGAGCAGGTTTAAGGGCATCTCCAGCCGCGTCCCCGGGAAGGCCTCCCCAGACGATTTTTTTTGCGGCGGCCAAAAACGCCGGTCAAGGCCCCTCAGAGCCCGATTTTCGCCGGCTTAGGCCGAAAACAGCGCCGGCGGACCCAGCCAACCGGCGCTTGGGCGCCCGAGGCGCCTGGGCGAGCTGCTTTGGCGCGAAAAAGACGCTGGCCAGCAGCGTCGGCGACTTCGGCGCCTCGTCTTCCCATTAACCTCGGTTCCGCTGGAATCAATGGCAAGGCTGCCGCCGGTCAGCCTTGCCATTGATTCTCACGGCGGCGCTTCACGGACGGCGCGCCGACGCCTCTCCTCGCGACGCAGCGTACACGGGCGCCGCCCGGCTATAAAGCCGGCGGCCTCCACTCGCTGTGCCCACACCAGCCCGCCGCCGCCGCCGCCCAGCCCTCCTCTCCCTACCTCTCCCGAGCGCCGCCAGCCCCCCTCTACCTCTCCCGAGCCCGCCCAGCCCGCTGCCGCCATGGCGTAACGCTTCCCGGAGACGAGGCGGCGGCTAACGGCCGCCGTTCGCTCCGCGAACAGAGTCCGCTCTGTTCGGCGAACATCCGGCGCCACGGACAAGCGCGCGGCCAACGGGTGGAGACTCGGCCGGGAGTGCCCATTCCCGTTGTTCGACGCTGCGTGGCGGCAAAATTGCCGAGGAGGTCGAGATCGTCGCGCGTCCCTCACCGACGCCCAACTCTCTCCCCAAGACATCGCCGACAACCACGCGGCACGGACGGCGATTTCGAGCGCCGCCAAGAAGCAGCGATTGGCGTCACCAACGGCGCGCCGGTGGTCGGCGGCCGGCGATCAACAGGGCGCCACCCGTGGGCGTCCCCGCCGCACACTCGAGGGCGTGCTCACGCACCTCGAGGGCGGGAACGACCGCCGTTAAGCGTACCGGCGCGCAGCACCGACGCTGCCGGGCCATGGGCGCCAAGGAGGTTCGGGTCCTCCTCCTCCTCTTCCTCCTCCCGATCCTCATCGCACTCCTCCGGCACTCCGCCCTGCTCGGCGTCAAGGCCGAGCCGCGCGAGTCACCGCCGGCCGGCGCACTTTCGCAGCGCCGCATCGTCATCAACGAGGCGGCGCGCGCCTCCTCTCGTCGGCTCCTCCGCGCTTCGTCAAGCCAAAGACGGAGTCGGGGCTGGCGCCGGTGAAGACGGAGCCGGGGCTGGCGCCGATGAAGGCGGAGTTCGACGACGACGACGCGGCCCTAGAATGGGCGTGCCAGGACTCCATTGCGGTGGAGAAGGCGCGCCGGGAGAAGGTGAAGGAGCGCCAGCGTGCCGCCCTGCGCTGCTTCGAGGAGCGCCGACGCGGCCGCGATGAAGACGGGGTCGTCGTCATATGCGACAGCGACGACGACGACGACGCGCCGCCGCCAGTCCGCCATGGCGACGCCGGGTCCAGCAGGGGCGCCCGCGTCAAGGAGGAGAAGGCCGACAACGACGATGGCGGCGACGACTTCAGCCCCTTTTTTCTTTTTTAGATTAGGTTAATGTAATGAAAATGCGTGAATTTCGCCGAAATTTGCCATGTTTAGCCGAAATTTAACTATTTTTTATCATAACTTCGTCGAACGGCCCTTTTTTTTTAATACGCGCCTGGGGGCGGCCCTGGGGACCGACTCGCCCTCAGGGCCATTTTTTACGCCGGCTCACCCCCAGGCGGCGATTTTAGACGCTCCCTGGGGAGCCAACGGCTGGAGATGCCCTAACTAACAATTCAACATGCTTCGATCTTGTTTTTCCTGCTACTTTGTTCACTTGCAATCATCTGCGAGACCGTTGTTTTAGAGTTGGAGGCTTATATTTGATTAATAAGAGAATAAGAATGGATTGATATTTGTATGTTCTTTTTTTGAACTGGATATGTGTATGTTCTTGTTTGCCTCGAATGGATGGCATTTGCCATTTGGTGGCAGCCAGTTCAGAGACCGAGAGTTATTTGCATTTACGGGCTTACTGGAGTTCAGTATCAAACAACTCGGCCCAATCCAACCCAGCCCAGCCCCATAGATTGTGTCCATGACATATTCTGTTCGCTATACTCAAATTCTTCTGGCCAAATAATACTTTCTCACCACTTTGTTAAAAAAAACTTGTTTACGCATAGATCGCCATCATGCAGTGCCATCCACCCTAGCAATTCAAAATTTACAAGCAGGCTAGTTTTAGCTCCATTGATTTCTAAACCATCTAATTCCCTAGTCAATGCCCCCATATATGTTCTTCTGAACTTAACCCCAAAATGATAACAGCTCAACTGATCCAAGAACAATGCAGTGCAATGCATAGCCCTCTCACAGGCCATTACCTTCCTCCAGAAGAACACCATCCCAACTAGCTACCGAGTAACAATAATTGAACACGACAGTAACACCTTAATGGCCATCTCATGCCTAACTGCTTTGTGATGTTAGTGTTTCTCTCTCTAGCTGACCTAATTAGTGTCGTTCCAGACGCTGAAGAGCTGCGTGCCGGTCATGTCGCTGCTGCTTGTCGCCGGCGGAGCTGAGGCCGACGCCCACGCAGCCATCCTCCCCCCACCGTAGGCTTCTGCGGTGCTGACGAGGTAGTTCTCGTAGGCGATCTTCCCGTCGTCGTGATCCCTGCTCATGTTGCCGCCGCTGTACGCCTGTGCCGCCACCGCGCGTGCGTGGGCATGCGCTGCCGCCTGCTCGTGTGCGTGGCTCACCGCCGCGGTGGTGGTGGTGCTCATTGGCAGCATATAGCTCTCGACGGCGCCGTTGTTGTACACTACGGAATTGGAGCCAGTGCTGTGCTCCAGCGAGGCGCCAGCCCCGTTGTCGATGCTGCCAAGGCCGCCATGCTGCTGCTGCATCGCCTGGGCATGCTGCGAGAAGAAGTCGTGCGCGCCGCCACCGGCGCCGAGGTTGAGGTGGTGGAGCTCCTGCAGGCTGTGCGCGGCCGCGATCACCGCGTGGTCCGGCTCCTGCTTGCACCACCCGCGCAGCGGCTGCGCATGGGCGTAGGGGTGGTACATGTGTCCACCACCGCCGCTAGAAACCTGCTGAGGCGGCGCCTGGAACGTGATGGTCGGCCACGCAACAGCGCCGGCGACGGAGGGGTGATGGTGGTGGTACGCCGCACCGTAGGCGGCCAGGGCGCCCATGTCGTAGCCGCTCACCACGCCTGCATGCTGCGGCTGCTGCAGCGCGAGGGACGACGCCGTGGCTGCTTCTGCGTCCTTGAGGCGCTTGGCGGCGCTGCCGATGGGGAGCGCGGTGCTGTCGAGGATGCTCTTGACGTCGTAGCGCGTCATGTCGAAGTTGGTGACAGCGTTGAGCCCCCGGAACTTGATCGCCGCGATGTCGTACGCCTCCGCAGCCTCCTCCTGCGTGCCTACATTACAAAGGCGATGGTTAGGTACCAACAACGCAATCTACCAGTCGACGCCATGCATGCATGCAAGGTGTGTGACAAGCTTAGCTTAATTATTTTAATTGATCATTAGTTTACTGCAAATGCATGCATGCATGCAGACGCAGCTCGAATATTTTGACTAGATGCACCGGTGATTGGAGACAGCGGCAGCACTAAACATGGAAGCTACGTTTAATAAAGCATGTGCACTCATGCACAAAGTACAATAGTAACATGCTCGATGCAACTTGGCATGACTTGCAGGTCCATTTTCAACATGAAATCTACGATTTTGTCGCGCCATTCATTGGCATTTTATGGTTTGTCACTACATTTCTCACATGCCTACGTATGTGTTGGCCTTGGACCCACACGTCAGCTGAACATGGATTTGAATTTGGAAAATCAACGAGTACCGTCCGTAAAGAGATCATAACTAGTTCGCAATGGAGGGTTATTAATCAATGTCCCGGCTGTCTTTTTTAAGAAAGACAGTACAAACGCATACACTCAAATGTCTCTGATAGTTGAGGTGGTAATGTCAGTGTAACCAAACGTATTCAGTGTAATTGATAGTGAGTATCTATACTTACTGAAGGTGCCCAAGTAGAGATCCTTGTTCCCTGCAACTCTCCCTATCCTCGCTTGCCATCTCCCATGTTGGTGGTGCCTTTATTATACAAATTCAAATGGATCAGCATCAGTAATCAGATTTTATTGTAGCTAATGTTAGGATTATCCTGCCGACCTTTGCGCCATACGATGCACGCAACCAAGAAAAGGAAACGCGTGCATACCTAGTTACTCCACGATAAATGGATGCACCTCTGGAGAAACCACTGCTCTTTCTGCACATACACACATCAAATAAAATTAGCATTAGTTGATTTGCTAACCACGTACTTACTTCATATATAAAAGATAAGAGACCGACCTTCGCAGAGATGCCACGAACTCCTGCCTTGTCATGTGCTTCATCTCCTCTAGCTCTTTTTCATAGTTGTTTACCTAGAAAAAATGGAGAAAATATGCATGACTTTAAGTACAACTTCAGTAAGCTAGGCTTCCCAAAAGATAATAATTAGAGAGATGTGACTAAGTGGTTGACCATTACATTGATCAACGAATAATAAAATGGTACTCCCTCTGTGAACTAATACAGGATCTTCTAAATCACTACTTTAGTGATTTAAAAGATCTAAAAATCTTATATTAGTTTACATAGGTAGTAATAAAGAACAATGACTTCTTCCAAAAACAATGACAACAATAGCAGCTAGCGTAATGCTTACTGGGAAATTTGTCGTTGTCGTGGCACCCCAATACTTGAGAGCAGCCAAATCATAAGCTCTTGCAGCTTTCTCCTCTTTGTCATAGCCACCTATATATGTATTTCAATATTAGAACATGTACAAAAAATGTAGTTTAAAGAATTGATAGCAATGAATGCATCAACAAAATGTGACAAAAACAAATGTAATTACTTTGATCTGGATCTTGCTTACCTAGATAGACTGTGTGGAGTCGAAAAGGCCGAGTTCAAACAAAGTTGGATAATCAACCAAAGAGTAACTTCAATTAGCAACATTGGAGGGGATTGATCATACATACGTATATGTAAGCAGATTTAAAGATAACACATCAGTACCTTGACGACCCTTGCGAGTTTGCCCTTCTCTTCTGCAACTGTTGTCCCATAAGTGAGCCTCATATCTCCCGGTCCATCTATGCCTATTAAAGCCAATCACAAAAAAGAATCACACGTTGTAAGCCTACCACAAATCATGCCCACATAATGGCATTCCACATTTCCCAAGCATCTACATTATTCAAAAAGAGCCTCAAAAGCAAATAACACTCACTTGATTCAAGGAAGAAAATAAGAGAAAAATACAAAAAGTGATACTAGCGTCATCGAAAAAACAGAAAAAAGGAAAGAAACTAGATTGATCCATGCTTAATTAGCAATATCAGTGTCTAAGTTGATGATTAGCGAGAAAACAAAAATGCCTGAAACTATGCATTAGCTGGATGCTCAGTACAATGACACAAAACGCAATCAAATATTCCACTTTGAAAAATAGAGAGTACGTATGTTCAGATACTTTCATGTTTATTGCAATGCACTAGTACTACTATATACCTGGTCACGCCACGGTAAATCGAAGTCCGCTGCCCAAACGTGTCGGCCGTCTTCCTCGACGCTGGCGTCTCCACCACCGCGCCACTGCTTCCGCCAGTGCTGTCCGCACCGGCCGACACTACGGCGCCAGAACCAGCGCTGCTGCCACCAGCCGTGTCATCCTTCCGTACAATCGCCAACTCCGGCACGCCACGCTCCCCGCCAACAAGCGGCGGCATGCACGCCGCCATGTTCATGGACAGCGAGAGCCCCTGCGCCGCCGCCTCTGCCCTCTGTTGCTCCGGTGGTTGTTGTGCCGGGGATGGCTGGCTCCGCAGCCAGCTCTTGATCATGGACAGCCCGATGCCACCCCCGCTGCCGCCATTATTAAGATCACCATTGGCTGTGGTGTTGGCCATGATGCCAGCGCCGTCGTGGTGGACGCCACCGCCGGAGGAAGCCACCATGACGGAGTCGGCAAACTGGAGGGAGGCCGAGCTGGGGTGGTACAGGTAGCCCACGCTACTGCCGCCAGAGCTCGCGTAGCAAGCGGCACCGCCGCTGGCGCTGCCTGCAGGGACGACCATGTTGTTGCCGGTGGCCTGCTTGTGATGGTGGTGGTGGTCGGAGTAGGATATGCCGCCGAGGAAGTCCTCCAGCTTCGGCTCAGCCACCAGCGCGGATAGCTCCGATCCCCTCATGTTCCAATCTGCGAAACAAACCAATCACAAGATTTTCAGACAACTGCTTGATGCACTTAAACCAATCACAAGAATACTACGATGTGTATGTATCTACCTTGCGGGATGTTGTAGCAGACGTCGGCGCCGGAGACGTCGCCTGAGGTGGCGGAGGGAGGGAGCTCCTGCGGGGAGAGGGAGAAACCTAACCAGTTGTTCACGGTGGCCATGGTCGATGCTACCTAAAAGCAACACAGTACGTGGAAGTGATTAACTGGTCTCTACTTAAGCTTGCTGTTGGATAGGCCAGGAAAGGGAGAGCAGCAGATCAAGAAGCCATTGTTGCTGGGAGCTCAAGGTTAGGAGAAGCTGGAGAGGTCAAGACCCAAGAGAGCTTTGGAGTTTGGAGACTTGAGGAACTGTGCTACTAGTAGTACAAGTAAGTAGTACTAGTACTGGGGCAGATATTTATACAAATGATTATAGTACTAATCCTTAACACACTCCTATGTCAGAGTGTGAGACTACTGTGGATGGTATATGCATGTATGATATTAATTCTACAGAGGCTACTCGCCCCTTGATAAAATAGTGAAATGTACGTAGTAGTAGGAAGCTTTTTCCACACATAAATCAAAAAGGGAACTATATTTTTGTATCTTTGTGCAAACAAAAAACAGTGGCATGGTTTAACTGAGCAGGGACATCTTTTTGCTTGTGCTTTCTGGGGGGAGATCGAGTCCACCACATTTTGTCTCATTTTCCCCAAAAACACGTCAAGATATGCCCACATGAGTGCACCCTGTTGCCTGCATGTACATGTAGTACTAAAGCGGCGCCCTTTACTCGATAACAGTATGAGTTGTCATGCCCTTTTTTGACTGGAAAGCTGGTATTCACAGGTGATTAGAAAACTGATCACCCCCCTTGAAAAATTAAGAAATGTCGCAAGATCTAGCTTCATTCTATTTGTCTAGGATCTCAATTCGATCGCGAGCAGATGTTCTTTGCGTACATAGTATCTCCTCTCTTTTTCAATTGCAGAGGTGCACATGCATGCAGGCGCACGGTTGGGTGCCCTGGACATATATGCACGCAGTTCGGCAGTTGACATATGCATATGTGTGTGTGTATATAACTCGTACTGGTGACATTGTTAATCAATTGCTAACTATGTGCCAAAACACTGTTCAACAGTGAAGAATCCACGTATGAACAATTAACTCTTGGCCGGCTTCGTCTCTCAAACCCTAAAACCACTCGCCGCTGCAGAAGCTGAATCCCTGACAAGGTTAATTTCTTTCAAAGCCCTAGGCTCTGCCTCCCTCCTCCTGACACACATCAACACACACAATGACACAAAGGGTGGCCTGCACAGTGATAGGCGCCCTACATTTGGATGTACTAGTCTCCCCTACAACAGCTACAATATTTCAACAACTTAGACGAAATCGCTGATAATAATCTCATGAAAAATGATGCTAATAGCACCACAAATTTGCAAGTGACAATACACATGATGAGATTAAACTCTGTAATTCGCACATGACAACTTATATAGTTTACTAATTACTTTTCATTTGATAGTAGCAATATAACATATTGCAAAATATATTTTTGCTTGTGGTGAAGATGAAAACATGATGGAAATGAAGCTAGCCATGGATTCATTTGGCTTCAATGGAAAGCATAAGCTAGCTACATATAGCTAGTAGCAGAACAAGAGAGGCTGGAAAAGGGGGAAAGAAAATCATACTACTAGTACGTAGAGTGATTGATGGATGAGAGGGCGCTGGGGAGGAAGAGGGGAGGAGATAATGTGCTACCTGCACCCTAGAAGAGGACACGGACCCTCGTCTTCCGGCCATAGAAAAACCTTGGCGTCGATCCTCTCCAGAAACGCATAGAGAAACGCGCGAGCGGAACCCTAAACCTCGCATAGGATCCCCCATGACAACTTGTTACCAGTACTACTAACAAGACCTACCCAACTAATCTGTCTCTCTCTCTCGCTAACAAGACTAGAGAGAGAGGGAGGGATTAACAATGCCTGTGTTGCTTTCTTCTTCTTCTCTCTCTTTATGGGGAGAAGGAGAAGCGGAGGTTAAGATAGGCCGGCTGTGTGTGTTTTCACCTTGGTAATTGCACCCCTTGCCCCCGCCTAAAACTTTGACCGTCAAAGCTGGATCGTATTCAAACTGGAAGCAAGCAAGCGTGCGAGAGGTATGTACGCGCGTGTCTCTTTAATTGCCTATTCTGTTCAGCGTTCAGACGGGAGCCTCATCATCTTTTACTGATTAACCGCGTGGTTAATTAATTACTGATACAGTACTACTACTCGATCAGTGGTGTGAATATGCTAGTATCATAAGGTGAAGACGTACTCCTCGAGATTCCCTCAGAAATGAAGTATACGTACGCGTACACATGTATGTTCATGAGCGTATGTATCTACTAAGTGCATTGTGGACTAATTAGACACGTACGTGCGCCTGATGATATGATATGATATGATTTAGGAAGAAAATGGAGGGTGTTGTTAACTGTGAGCGACGATCAAGTTGGGCTCCTCACGTGCACACACTGATCACAGTCCACCATCGTCGGCCTCGACCGCCCAATCTTCTCTTGGAACGATAAAGTGCATGTGCGAGGCCATTGGCATGTGCATGCATGCTCTTCTTCTACTCAAGTCTGGACACGCACACGTGTGCCTCTTGGATGATCGGGTTAGTCTCCCACGGTACCAGAGGGATACCACCCCCACGTGATCGCCACTATGCTAATTGCTTGCTTCATCGGTTGATCAAACCATCTCTTGTGCCCAACATACACATATAGTATGATCTAGTGACAATCTTCTTATTGTACATGATCTGTTTACTCTTAGAGCCAGTCACCATGACAATATATAGGGTATGTATACCAATGTGAGACAGGACATAAATTGGTTCTTCACTCTGTCACATATGATCATACCTGATGCGGACGAGGAGAAGGAACAAATCTGACGCATCAAAGCCAAAATCCCAAAACCCTAGAGTGATCAACATCAACATCTTTGTGTGCTACTAGTGTCTTACTCCTCATGCAAAAACAGCTTAAGAGACAACAACCAATTGCTAGCCGCAAAGAAAAAAAAAAGACAACCTATTGCTATGTGTTTAGTGTCGACACTAGTGGATGGCATGGAGCAATCAGCTATGAAAGCGTTAGCGACTAACTCTCGTGCCTACCCTTTGGTCACGTTGTGACAAGTTGCCACACTATATGTTATTTGGTCTTATGTGCAAGCTATATCTACGAGAAACAACTTTGCCTTATGAAATTATGCATGAATTCTTTGAGATTTTTGTTGTTCTTACTCATTATATTGATGTACATAACCATATATGGGCCAAGCAGAGAGTCCACTTCACTATGATGAACCATATATGGCAGCCAGGTCTCAGATCATGTAAAGAAGAATATAATTTTGCCTGTCTAAACCTGTAAATTGTAATACCAGGTCACATCACATTCCAAGACTGGTTTCGAAGGTGCTTAAGCAGTAGAGTATTGCATACGGGTGAATATGCTCCTCGGGTTCTCTCATTTCAAAAATTTCAAATTCTAAAATAATCCATGGGTGCACAGTGAATTTTGAACCTGCAAAGTTTTGTCCAATAATGTGTATGTTCGTAGAACAAATTGAGTACTTATGACACTCTTCCTTCCCCTTTTTTCTTACATAACACAATAATTTTTTTTTTTGATCAAATTTGCATGTTCATACTTCGACCAATATGTATCCCACCTTTTTTTGGGAATGTTTAAGAACTTACAGTGCATCTGGTTATTTCAGGCAACTTACACAAAATTTGCTCCCGTTTTGCGACCCATGTCATCCAATTTTAACACTGTAGTGGCTACATACATCGATCATTCGTCAAAATATGTAGCTTCTTCATTTTGGGACTTCTCCCTTCTCCATACATGAGGTCCTTTAGCATATATATCGTCAGAAGGTGGGGGTGTTCTCAACATGTCATTGTAGTGGTTTGTTGGTGTATTTGGAATGGCACACATTCGAAATCAATGAGACGTTGCGTAAGCTCTTAGAATTGTGTGACTTTGTCGACATATTTGTAAACTCAAGCCCGCAGCTAGTTGTACGTAGAAGAACTATCTGGGCCATTGATTTCATCAAGGATTTGCCAATATTTTACAAACGTCCCTCCAATGCATATTTTTTCCCATTGAAGCGCCTCACATTGGTCAATAACCCTCAAACTTCTATGCATATGAAAATTTTACAAACCATATATGACTTTTGGGTGGTTGATTAACAAGGAAACAATAATTCCATACATAATTCTTCCTCAAATAATAATCAAATAAACATTTTGTACATATTCTTCCCAAGCATATCATAAATGGTCAAAGAAAGATTTCACACACGTATTCTTCCCATTTAAAACACCACATGAATTTCATGAACCTGCAGGGTGTAAGTGCAAACAAACTTCATCAGCCCTTGGATGCACGATCGATGGACAAGATAGTTAAGCTCCAACTAGTCGTGGAAAAACTACTTTCTATTGTACGGGAAAATACATCATCGAAACTAGCTCCGAGTTATAACACGACCCAAGTTCTTTTTGTTAGTCAAAATGATATTTTGTACATTTACACTAGTACGCATACTACTAATTAATTTTTTAAAGGAGAAACATGGATATTCGGTTTTGAATAAGATGGCCTATGTATTCTAGATCCGGATCCTTTTTTATTGAAAAGTAGTGAAAATGTTAAATAACATGTGTTAAGTTTTATAATTTAAGCGTCTAGCTATATTCTTGTAATAGGGATTAGCATTCCCTTTCTGAAGGAACAAAATTCATCCATTTAATCTCAGTGACATAAATATCATAAAGGAAAAGGTTTATCAATCGATGTATACTCACAATGATATTTTAGACGCCTTGTTTAAAAGTAATTTTGGGTGGTAGTTTATGTTGTAACTATGCACAATCACCAACAAAATCATAATATTCTAAAACTACTCCCTGAGAGATATCCGTGCATACAATTTTTCAAGTTTCATACAAACATGTTGAGCAATATTGGTGGCTAAAATTTGAAAATCTGACTTAGGACCCAAATGTAAAAAAAAGTGAAGTAGAGGAAGTACTCAGTGGCAAATACACTCGGCGATCAAGAGATGCATCCGGGCAAGGACGTGGCTTCCTTTGGGAGTAGTTAAAATGCAAGGAAAATAATAAATATGACAACAATTTCAAGTACTAGTATTTGTAATAATTATACCCCGGTTAAAACTATACAAAAAGTTCACGTAAAAAATGATGAACTGTATACATTTTCTCTCCCATTGACACGCAAACTTGTGTTGGGTCCAGGAATGGATGCATATGTTTGGTGCTTCTTTTTTTTTTGCGGGGCATATGTTTGGTGTTTCTGCCACTCCAAGACTCCAAGTATGGATCCCCGTTGTTTTTGAATAGTAACAACTTGGTTTAGGTAGTTTGAGATGCAAACCAGAGTTCAGGGCTGCACGACGCTGGTAAAAGTAGAATAATACTCCTGGAGGTAGGGGTGCACCGAGCATGCATGCATGGGTCATTGAAACCCTAGTGAGCAGCATGCACTGGCCTGGGAGAAATCAACGGAGAGCGAGCGCCCGTGCCTCCTCGTAAACACTGTAAAGATAACCTTGTGTAGACTAATTAATACTCCATAATTAGTGGTACTACTACGCTTTGCATGCAGTTAACCTTTAGCCCCCATGCATGGGGAAGAGGGAGGGAGGAGAGGGTAGGGTCAGGGGAGGCAATCCCACTGAAAACACTTGCATTGATTCGGGCAGCTTTTGTGGGAGACTAGCTAGAGTAGAGTAGCCAGTAGCTAGGCTGAGCTGAGCAGCGACCCGTTTGATTTTGAAGGCTACGTAGATTGGCTAACATTCTTATCGCCCGCAGCTGCTGTCTGCTCAGAGTGCATCCAAGACCTATGCTACTGGCTAGTGGCGCTAGCCCTGCGACAGACTAAGCAAGGTCTATCGCCGCGTTTTCTGATCGCCCGTGCTCACTTTTTTCTGATCATGTGTACTGTATGCATCTCCTTCCCTTCTTTTCTGACAGACAGTCAGTCGGCAAGCCAGCCACGCATGCATGGGTATGCAAGCATGCTTCTGGATTGAAGTGCTTTTCTTTTTCAAGAAATGTATAATTGGCTTGTGTATACAATTTTAGCTCTTGTGTGTGTGTAGAAAAAGGAAAGACATAACAAAAGTTTGAAGTACAAACTGTTGCCACGATAACTGGTACACCAAAGGTGTATTCTTCCTAGTCCCCGAAACAAAGAAAAAATGTAGGAAACTAGAAGACTGGACGTCTATAAGAAAATTTGGTTCGGTATCACATTTCAAGCAAATAATCGGTTATCTCAGGGATTGTTAGGTTCTCTGGATTCTGAAAACGTTAAAGTAAAAACACATTAAAATAATGGGAATATAGGTGCAAAGCAGATGATTTGAAAAGATATTAATTCCATGAACTTGCACTTTTGGTTGCCTACGTTATGTACTCTACTTGTTGATACTTTGTCCTTGTTGCCTTACGGCATCTCAAACGGAAACCCGCAAATTTCCTTCCGCATATGTTCGCAGAGCGGGGTTGCACCAGTCCGCGGACACGGATGCGAGTGGACGCCATCTAACCGTAGCCGTATACATTTTCACAACAACTCAAACTAATCGGACAAAATTTGATTAAACTGGACGAATTTTGATATAAACACAACGCATTTCATTGAAACTAGCGTAATTTGTACATAAAACCGGACAATATTTGTTCGGTGAACTAAAAACCCTAAACTATCCTATACTTGATGGTGACCTCGTAGGCCATGTCGGGCTGGCCGGCAGATCCTCCTCCGTTGTCGTTGCCTGATCTGGCGTCGTCGTCGTCGGGATTTGAGCGACGGAATCTGGCAGCATCGCGAGAGGGCTTCCTGGCGGCCGCGGATGATCCTCTCTGCTTCCTCCTGCGCCATGTGCAGTGCGGCCGCGGCCCCCGTGGACGTGGGTTGGGGGAGAGGGCGGCGGTCGTTGGAGGAGGCGTCGTTGGCGGCGCCGATCTCGATGAGGGACCATTCCTCGCCGTACCTGGCCATCTCCCTGTCGAGGCGGCAGCGACGACGCTTGACCGTCCCCGACGCGCCATCGAAGCGGTCAGGTTTCAGCGCACATCACATCCAGTGTCTGCCGTGATGTGTGCGGGGGGCGTTCGAGTCCACGAACTTGGACCGGCACGCGGCGTTGCGGCTGTCCTGTCGGCGCTGCTCCCTGCTGGCGTACTCCTGCGCTATCATGGCGCTATGGGAGGACGAACAGTTGCGGCCGCTGCCGAGGTAGTGGAGAAGGCGACCGCGCGCCTTGGGCAGGGGCGGCGACACGCGTCACACCTCCTTGACGATGCGTCGGGACCACGGCAAGCGGCGCTCCTCCTTGAAACCTCGGGGCGGCAGCAGGAGCCCCTCTTCCTTCACGCGGCGTCCGATTTGGACGCCGCAACTGCGCGGCGGCGGAGAGCGTGGAGAAGATGTCGGCTCTGGCTTCACGGGGACGAGCACCCCCAATGGCGGAGCCGGGTCGTTGATGTGGATGACGGAGCATCAGCTCCATATGCTCCTCGAACTCGGTGTCGATGGCGGCGTAGACCTGGCACCGCCGACGCAGACTGCGGCGGCGGCTGCTGCTGGTCCTCCTCATTGCTGGAGGAGATGACAATCTCCGCCTGCGTCGAGTCGCCGCCAGTCAGTGAGGACGACGGCCCCGGAGATCGAGGGCGGCGTCGCCACGGTCCGCTAGATCCCGTCCCGGAACCGCCTGCCGGAGCCGACGCCCAGGACTTGCTAATCGCTGGCGATGTGGAGGAAGTGTAGGAAATATGCCCTAGAGGCAATAATAAAGTTATTATTTTATTTCCTTATATCATGATAAATGTTTAGTATTCATGCTAGAATTGTATTAACCGGAAACTTGATACATGTGTGAATACATAGACAAAACAAAGTGTCCCTAGTATGCCTCTACTAGACTAGCTCATTGATCAAAGATGGTTAAGTTTCCTAGCCATAGACATGTGTTGTCATTTGATGAACGTGATCGAATATTTATTCCTAAACAGAAGCAAAAAGCAAAAAACTAAAAATAAAATAGGGTTGTCTCCCAACAAGCGCTATCGTTTAACGCCCCTAGCTAGGCATTGATAATTTTAATGATACTCACATGAAAGACAAGAATTGAAGCATAAAGAGAGCATCATAAAACACGTGACAAACACATCTAAGTCTAATATACTTCCTATGCATAGGCATTTTATAAGCAAACAAATTATCATAGCAAGCAAAAATTAGCATATGCAAGGAAGAACATAGTAGAAAAACGGTCAAATGTCAAGCACATTAGTGCCGGTTTGATTTTGAGCCAGCACTAATGTGTGCATTCGTGCCGGTTCCAACGGCTAGCCGACCGCTCTCATAGTATCGGTTCGTGGCTAACCTTTATGAAAGATCGAGGATGTCGCCTAGAGGGGGGGGGGGTGAATAGGCGCTTTAAAATAAATACGGTTTAGGCTTGAACAAATGCGGAATAAACCTAACGGTTAATTTGTCAAGCACAAAACCTACAACAACTAGGCTCACCTATGTGCACCAACAACTTATGCTAAGCAAGATAAGCAACTATGTGATAGCAAGATATATGATAAAGAACAATAAGGCTATCACAAAGTAAAGTGCATAAGTAAAGGGGCTCGGGTAAGAGATAACCGAGGCACGCGGAGACGACGATGTATCCCGAAGTTCACACCCTTGCGGATGCTAATCTCCGTTTGGAGCGGTGTGGAGGCACAATGCTCCCCAAGAAGCCACTAGGGCCACCGTAATCTCCTCACGCCTCGACAATGCAAGATGCCGTGATTCCACTAAGGGACCCTTGAGGGCGGTCACCGAACCCGTACAAATGGCAACCCTTGGGGCGGTCACCAACCCAGACACTTTGGCAACCCTTGGGGCGGTCACGGAACCGTCAAATTGCTCGGGCGATCTCCACAACTTAATTGGAGACCCGACGCTTGCCCGGAGCTTTACACCACAATGATTGAGCTCCGAACACCACTAACCGTCTAGGGCGCCCAAGCACCCAAGAGGAACAAGCTCAAGGGCACCAAGCACCCAAGAGTAATAAGCTTCTCAACTTGTAACTTCCACGTATCACCGTGGAGAACTCAAACCGATGCACAAATGCAATGGCAAGGGCACACAGAGTGCCCAAGTCCTTCTCTCTCAAATCCCACCAAAGCAACTAATGCTAGGGAAGAAAATGAGAGGAAGAACAAGAAGGAGAACACCAAGAACTCCAAGAACTAGATCCAAGGGGTTCCCCTCACATAGAGGAGAAAGTGATTGGTGGAAATGTGGATCTAGATCTCCTCTCTCTTTTCCCCCAAAAACTAGCAAGAATCCATGGAGGGATTGAGAGATAGCAAGCTCGGAGAAGGTCAACAATGGGGGAAGAACACGAGCTCAAAGGATAAGGTTCAATGGGGAAGAAGACCCCCTTTTATAGGAGGGGGAAAATCCAACCGTTACCCCACTGAACATCCCCGCACAGAGCGGTACTACCGCTAGGGAAGGGCGGTACTACCGCTGAGGGCGGTACTACCGCTCCCTATCCAGCGGTACTACCGCGTTGAAGAGAAAGTCTGGCCACTGGCCCCAGAGCAGTACTACCGCGGGAGTAGAGTGGTACTACCGCTCAGAGCGGTACTACCGCATCTACTGCCGCTACTAGTGCCGCAAAACCCGACACGAAAAACTTCGTTCGAGAATCGAGGCGGAAGTAGCCCAGACGCACAGCGGTACTACGGCCGAAACTCCCAAGCGGTACTACCGCTCGGAGAGCGGTACTACCGCTTGAGCGGCACTACCGCTCGAGAGCGGTACTACCACTGGGGAGCTTTGGCGGTACTACCACTGGCACCAACCTTAAGCCACAACCACGAAAACAAAGAATACTCCAAGGAAAACCAGAACTGCCATAACTTCTTCATATGAGCTCCGAATTGAGCAAACTCAAGCTTGTTTGAAACAAGACAACGAGTAGCATGAGAACTCTGTTTTCGATGAACTCGAGCTTGTCATAAAAATGACCATAAGCTCCAAATCTCACAAGGAGAAGAACCAAACAAGAATCCAAAAAGATGATGCAAGGATGCAATGGTTTGAGCTCTCTACGAATGATACGATCAAGCTACTCATCGAGAGCCCCCCTTGATAGTACGGCAATCGATCCTATAACCCGGTCTCCCAACTACCATCATGAGACCGGTAAAATAGAAAACCTATCAAGGGCAAACCTTTGCCTTGCACATGGTCCACTTGAGCTAGACGATGACGATCTTGACTCCCTCAAGTTGGACCACCTTTCTTGATTGCGTTGGCTCGAAGAAGACTAGTTGATTGCTCCCCCATACTCCACTATGGGTGAGCCACTCTTCCGCACATCCTCACTAGTCCATTGTCACCAAATGGACGGCAAGCTTCAAGCATATGATCTCTTCGTGATGCTTCACTTGAATTTGCACACCGCAACCTAACCCCACAAAGAACTCTCACGAAGACCATGGGTTAGTACACAAAGCGTAATGGACAATGCTTACCATACCATGGGATCACTTGATCCCTCTGTTCATCTTGTACGCTTTGTGTGTTGAATCTTTCCAACTCTCTTCGTTTGGATGATGTCTTGAAGGTAAACATGAATGATCACACAATCTTCTTCTTCAAGACATGCTTGCAATAAGCTCAACACTCACATGACCAATCTTTGGATAATTCCTTGAATAGCACCTTGGTCGACACAAAACTCTCCTTGAAACCAACACATGTACTCCAAGAAAATCCTATGGACAAAACCTTCAAATAAACTCAAGGCAACCATTAGTCCATAGAGAATGTCATCAATTACCAAAACCACACATGGGGGCACCGCATGTCCTTTCACTTTAGCACCGGTTCTTGCCACGGACCGGTACTAAAGTGAGTTGTGAGAGGATGTTGTCAGTCTGGGGCCCCGCCATATCGAGCCCATGTCTCCGCTTAGAGAGGAGGAAATGAAACAGAAATATGTCCAGGGCCAACCTTTGGTCGAGCCAGACGAGGTCAAGAACCTCCCAACGAGAATTTATGAATTGCATCAATGGTACATGAACATTACCAAGATTTCCAATCAAGAGTCCCTCATGGTGAAAGTCGAGGAAGATCATTACTTCCATAAGCTAGCTGTGTCCGTTGAGTATTCAGAACGATTTCAGTTATTCAATCAATATGCACTCGACAAATCTCTCGTTAGTTGCATTTAAGTCTCAAGCTAGTTTTAGTGCTCATTGATCGATCATTACCTGTAATTATCCTCACTATATTCTTTTCTGTGGTATTATGCAGGATGAAGATCTATGAAATGAAAAAAGTTGGATGCTATGGCATTGGGTTCATTGACCCAAATACCGTTAAAGAATACACATGGAAATTGGAATGGTATAGACAAGATGTAGAGAATAAAATGCTAGAGTTCTTGAAGCGTCTCAATAACAATGAAGATATACTACTTCCTTACAACTTCGAGTGAGTCACACTGTCTAGTACTACAAATTCTGTTTTTGCTTACTAGCTAGATGTTAATAAGTGTATAGGGTTTACGGTTAGTTGATTAGTGTTATGCACATGCCCGCTTAATTTATACATGCAAACTTATGCGCATGCATGTACCACTGGACCTTGTTAGACATTAAAGTTGACGAAGGAAAAGTTGAAGTACTGGACTCACTACTTAAAAAAGAAAGTGACTACAGCATCGTGAAGGGGATAGTCAACAGGTAATTTCAATCATTATTAACTATATCTCGGCCTATTCAGTTCGTCATTTCCTGATATGAACTATTTAATAACCCCTTTATTAATTTTCTTTGCCGGCGGGCAGGGCTTGGGCAAAGTTCAGCAAGGTGACTCCAGGAAAATGGCGAGAAAATCTATTTTGGTACCGACCCAAGGTAAGTAATTAAGTAGTACTAGCTAGCTAGCTACCATCTCTTTAATTCTTGTTTCAATAACATTAATTAATTATCATGCTTGATTAATTATTACCTGATTAAATTCAATTCTCGTAAAGGCCCTGAAGCAGACGCCGGGGACTGATCTGTGTGCATTCTATGTTTGCGAGAACATTCGCATGATGGCGTCCGAAAGGAGCATATCTGATAGACAAGACTGGGTACATTTGTCAGAAACTATTCACAAATTTTTACACCATTATTGATATCTATTCACATAACTAATACACATGTATATTGATCTCCTTCTTAACAGTTCAGAGAGGTGCGGGAGCAGCTCCTACCAACGGAGCGCATACTAGCACTTCAAGAGGAAATAGCGGGATTTTTGCTCGACCAGGTCATAGATCCCAAAGGAGAATACTATTACCCGCTACCGCCCCCATGAACCACTTGTCATCGTGCTCTGAAGGCACCAAGGCAACATGTAGGAGAAATTGTGTGTGTGTGTGTGTGTGTGTGTGTATATATATATATATATATACACACACACACATGTGTATGTGTGAATAATTAATGGTGGTTGTGAGACATTCGATTATATATATATATATATGATCGGTTCTACGAGAAAATATATTTATATATATGCATAACGTGTACAATATGTTGTATCGTAAAATACCAGCAAACAAAAAAAAATTAAATGGAAACCAAAAAATTAATGGAAAAATAAAAATTAACCCCCCCCCCCCAACATTTAGTACCGGTTGGTGCTACCAACCGGTACTAATGGTCTACCAGCACCCAGGCCTGGCTCGTGCCACGTGGTGGCACTTTAGCGCCGGTTCGTGCCAAACCGGTAGTAAAGGGGGGGCCTTTAGTCTCCACTCTTTAGTGCCGGTTGTAGAACCGGCACTAAAGGCCCTTACGACCTGGCGCTAAAGCCCGGTTCTGCACTAGTGGAAGAAAGAGACGATAGCAATCTCAACATGACGAGAGGTAATTTAGTAACATGAAAATTCCTACAACCATATTTTCCGCTCTCATAATAATTACATGTAGGATCAAAACCAAATTCAACAAAATAGCTATCACATAAAATATTTTCAACACGATCCACATGCATGCAAAGTTGACACTCTTCCAAATAGTGGGATTAATATTAACTAAAGTCATGACCTCTCCAAACTCACTTTTATCAAAAATACCATAAGATTGAACATTCTCCAAATATGTGGGATCTAAGGTTGACACTCTTGCGAACCCACTTTAAATATTATTGCAAACACTATTATTAATCTCATATTTATCATGGGGCTTAAATAAATTTTCAAGATCATAAGAAGAATCACCCCAATCATGATCATTGCAACAAGTAGTAGACAAAGCAAAACTAGCATCCCCAAGCTTAGGGTTTTGCATATTATTAGTACAATTGACATCAAGAGAATTTATAGTAAAATCATTGAAATCATGCTTTTCATTGAAGGAACTATCAAGCATGGGTGCAATAGCAACGATCTCATTTTTAACATAAGTAACTATAGCAAATTCGTCTTCATAAATATTGGCATCATGGCCACAAGAATAGCAAGCATCATGTTCATCAAGGGATATTTCAACCAAATCATCGGAATCATCATTATCTATAGATTCATGCATATCATTATTTTCTTCCAAAGCAACGGTCATTATTTCAATAAATTCTTGGACATAGACATTATGAGCAAAGTTTTCATTGCAATATTTAAGTATGACGGAATTTTCAGATTTGTTGAGAGTAAAATCATACTTTTCAATCAAAGAAGCAACTTCATGAGCACCCTTAAAAACGACAAATTCTTCAATTTGTTCGATATTATAGTAACTATAAACACCCTTTGCATAAGAAGATAAGATTTCATTATCATTGAACTCACATAGGCAGGGAAGGTGTTTTTTAGGGTTCTTAGAGCAACAAGTAAAATCACAAATTTCACAAAGATTCCAAGCATAGCATAGCAAACTATTTATATGATACCATAAGAGCTTCCCTTTTTCAGACAAACGATGACGCACAAAATGAGCATGCTCATCTAAAGATTTCCCATCATCTAGGCTACTCCCTCCTACCATCTATATAGGGCCTAGTACGTTTTTCAAGACCGCCTTTGACTATTGACAAGATTAATAGTATATGTGATATATAATGTGAAAATTATGTCATTGGAAGCTCCTTTCACATAAGAATTTGATGGTATGCTTGTTGTAAGTTGCATGTCATATATTATTGCTCTAACATTTGGTCAAAGTTAGCCTCGAAAAATGCATTAGGCCCTATATAGATGGAAGGAGGGAGTAGTTGGGGTTTCAGCACGAGCGCATAAGGATCGAAGGTGATCCAAGTAGAACACTTTAAGTGGATCCATATCAATAGATTTTCAGCAAGTGAAGATGCAAGCATATAGAAGGCACAAGGAAACACAAACAAAGATACATACGGGAAGAAGGCGAACGAAAAAGAGAGGGAGAATAAAACGGCAAGGGTGAAGTGGGGGAGAGGAAAACGAGAGGCAAATGGCAAATAATGTAATGCGGGAGATAAGGGTTTGTGATGTGTACTTGGTATGTTGACTTTTGCATAGACTCCCCGGCAACGGCGCCAAAAATCCTTCTTGCTACCTCTTGAGCACTGCGTTGGTTTCCCTTGAAGAGGAAAGGGTGATGCAGTAGAGGAGCGTAAGTATTTCCCTCAGTTTTTGAGAACCAAGGTATCAATCCAGTAGGAGGCCACGCATGAGTCCCTCGCACCTACACAAACAAATAAATCCTCGCAACCAACACACTAAGGGGTTGTCACTCCCTTCGCGGTCACTTACGACAGTGAGATCTGATAGATATGATAAGATAATATTTTTGGTATTTTTATGATAAAGATGCAAAGTAAATAAAGCAAAATAAAAACGGCGCCAGAAATAGCTTGTTGTCGGGAGATTAAATATGATGGAAAATAGACCCGGGGGCCATAGGTTTCACTAGGAGCTTCTCTCGAGAGCATAAGTATTACGATGGGTAAACAAATTACTGTTGAGCAATTGACAGAATTGAGCATAGTTATGAGAATATCTAGGTATGATCATGTATATAGGCATCACGTCCGAGACAAGTAGACCGACTCCTGCCGGAATCTACTACTATTACTCCACACATCGACCGCTATCCAGCATGCATCTAGAGTATTAAGTTCATAAAAACAGAGTAACGCTTTAAGCAAGATGACATGATGTAGAGGGATAAACTCATGCAATATGATATAAACCCCATCTTGTTATCCTCGATGGCAACAATACAATACGTGCCTTGCTGCCCCTCATCCTTTGGGAAAGGACACCGCAAGTTTGAACCCAAAGCTAAGCACTTCTCCCATTGCAAGAAATATCAATCTAGTAGGCCAAACCAAACTGATAATTCGAAGAGATTTGCAAAGATAACCAATCATATATAAAAGAATTCAGAGAAGATTCAAATATTGTTCATAGATAAACTTGATCACAAACCCACAATTCATCGGTCTCAACAAACACACCGCAAAAGAAGATTACATCGAATAGATCTCCACAAGAGAGGGGGAGAACATTGTATTGAGATCCAAAAAGAGAGAAGAAGCCATCTAGCTAATAACTATGGACCCGAACGTCTGAGGTAAACTACTCACACATCATCAGAGAGGCTATGGTGTTGATGTAGAAGCCCTCCGTGATCGATGCCCCTCCCGCGTGAGCTCGGAAAAGGCCCCAAGATGGGATCTCACGGCATGCAGAAGGTTGCGGCGGTGGAATTAGGTTTTTGGCTCCGTATCTGGTAGTTTGGGGGTACGTAGGTATATATAGGAGGAAGAAGTACGTCGGTGGAGCAACATGGGCCCCACGAGGGTGGAGGGCGCGCCCAGGGGGGTAGGCGCGCCCCCCTTCCTCGTGCCTTCCTGGTTGATGTCTTGACATAGGGTCCAAGTCCTCTCGATCACGTTCATTCCAAAAATCACGTTCCCGAAGGTTTCATTCCGTTTGGACTCCGTTTGATATTCTTTTTCTGTGAAACTCTGAAATAGGCAAAAAACAGCAATTCTGGGCTGGGCCTCCGGTTAATAGGTTAGTCTGAAAAATAATATAAAAGTGTATAATAATGCCCATTAATGTCCAAAACAGAATATAATATAGCATGGAATGATCAAAAAATTATAGATACGTTGGAGACGTATCAGTATGTTGTTATGCGGTTTGACCGATAAAGATTTTCGTAGAATATGTAGGAGCCAATATGAGCATCCATGTTCTGTTATTGGTTACTGACCGGAGATGTGTCTCAGTCATGTCAACATAGTTCTCGAACCCATAGGGTCCGCACGCTTAACGTTCGATGATGATTTGTATTATGAGTTATGTGATTTGATGTACCAAAGGTTGTTCGGAGTCCCGGATGAGATCATGGACATGACGAGGAGTCTCGAAATGGTCGAGACATAAAGATCGATATATTTGAAGGCTATATTCGAACATCGGAAAGGTTCCGAGTGATTCGGGTATTTTTCGGAGTACCGGAGAGTTACGGGAATTCGTCGGGGGAAGTAGTGGGCCTTAATGGGCCATACGGGAAAGGAGAGAAGGGCCTCAAGGGGTGGTCGCCCCCCATGGCAAGTCCGAATTGTACTAGGGAGGGGGCGGCGCCCCCCTCTCTTTCCTTCTCCCTCTCCTACTCCTTCCCTCTCCCCCCTCTTGGAAAAGGAAGCGGACTCCAACTAGGATTGGGAAATCCTAGTTGGACTCCCCCTATAGGCGCGCCCCTCCTAGGCAGGCCTCCTCCTCTTCCCTCCTTTATATACGTCGCCAAGGGGGCACCCCAAGACACACAAGTTGATCTTTAGCCGTGTGCGGTGCCCCCCTCCACAGTTTTACACCTCGGTCGTATCGTCGTAGTGCTTAGGCGAAGCCCTGCGCCGGTAACTTCATCATCACCGTCAACACGCCGTCGTGCTGACGAAACTCTCCCTCGGTCTCAGCTGGATCAAGAGTACGAGAGATGTCACCGACCTGAACGTGTGTAGATCGCGGAGTTGCCGTGCGTTCGGTACTTGATCGGTTGGATCATGAAGACGTTTGACTACATCAACCGCGTTACTTAATGCTTCCTCTTTTGGTCTACGAGGGTACATGGACACACTCTCCCGCTCGTTGCTATGCTTCTCTTAGATAGATCTTGCGTGATTGTAGGCAATTTTTTTTTTGAAATACTACGTTCTCCAACAGTGGCAACTGAGCCAGGTCTATGCGTAGATGTTGTATGCACGAGTAGAACACAAAGAGTTGTTGGCAATAATAGTCATACTGCTTACTGATACGTCTCCAACGTATCTATAATTTTTGATTGCTCCATGCTATATTATCTATTGTTTTGGACTATATTGGGCTTTATTTTCCACTTTATATTACTTTTGGGACTAACCTATTAACCGGAGGCCCAACCCAGAATTGCTGTTTTTTTTTGCCTATTTCAGTGTTTCGAAGAAACCGAATATCAAACGGAGTCCAAACGGAATGAAATCTTCGGGAACGTGATTTTCTCATCAGATAAGACCCAGGAGACTTGGACTCTCTGTCAAGAAATCCACGAGGCGGTCACGAGGTGGAGGGCGCCTGTATGCGCCCCTGCCTCGTGGGCCCCTCAAGCTCCACCGACGCATTTCTTCCTCCTATATATACCCACGCATTCTCAACAGATCAGATATGGAGCCAAAAACCTAATTCCACCGCCGCAACTTTCTGTATCCACGAGATCCCATCTTGGGGCCTGTTTCGGAGCTCCGCCGGAAGGGGAATCCACCATGGAGGGCTTCTACATCAACATCATAGCCTCTTCGATGAAGTGTGAGTAGTTTACCTTAGACCTTTTGGTCCATAGTTAGTATCTAGATGGCTTCTTCTCTCTTTTTGGATCTCAATACAATGTTCTCCCCCTCTCTCGTGGAGATCTATTCGATGTAATCTCCCTTTTGCAGTGTGTTTGTTGAGACCGATGAATTGTGGATTTAGGATCAAGATTATCTATGAGCAATATTTGAATCCTTCCTGAATTCTTTTATGTATGATTGGTTATCTTTGCAAGTCTCTTCGAATTATCCATTTGGTTTGGCCAACTAGATTGGTAGTTCTTGCAATGGGAGAAGTGCTTAGCTTTGGGTTCAATCTTGCGGTGTCCTTATCCAAAGGATGTAAAGGGTTGCAAGGCACGATTGTATTGTTGCCATCGAGGATAACAAGATGGGGTATTTATCATATTGCATGAATTTATTCATCTACATCATGTCATCTTGCTTAAGGCGTTACTCTATTTTCATTAACTTAATACTCTAGATGCATGCTGGATAGCGGTCGATGAGTGGAGTAATAGTAGTAGATGCAGGTGAGTCGGTCTACTTGTCTCGGACGTGATGCCTATATACATGATCATACCTAGATATTCTCATAACTATGCTCAATTTTGTCAATTGCTCAACAGAATTGCTCACCCACCGTAAAATACTTATGCTCTTGAGAGAAGCCACTAGTGAAATCTATGGCCCCCGGGTCTATTTTCATCATATTAATCTTCCTACGCTTTATTATTGCTTTGCTTTTTTACTTTGCATTTTTATTTTACTTTGCATCTTTATACAAAAAATACCAAAAATATTATCTATCATCTCTATCAGATCTCACTCTCGTAAGTGACCGTGAAGGGATTGACAACCCCTATTTGCATTGGTTGCGAGGAGCTATTTGTTTTGTGTAGGTACGAGGGACTTGTGTGTGGCCTGCTACTGGATTGATACCTTGGTTCTCAAAAACTGAGGGAAATACTTATGCTACTCTGCAGCATCATCGTCTCCTCTTCGGGGAAAACCAATGCAAGTTCAAGACGTAGCAAGAAGGATTTCTGGCGCCGTTGACGGGGAGTCTACGCAAAAGTCAACATACCAAGTACCCATCACAATCCCTTATCTCCCGCGTTACATTATTTGCCATTTGCCTCTCGTTTTCCTCTCCCCCACTTCACCCTTGCCGTTTTATTCGCCCTCTCTTTTCCGTTCGTCTTTTCGTTTGCCTTGATGTCTTACTTGGCTCGTTTGCTCGTTTGGTTGAAATAGTTGAGTATTTATTCCTAAACAGAGAAGCTAATATCTATGGATCCTCATCCGCTTGCCAATCTTTTTAAGAGATCCAATTGTGATGAACCAATTCCTAGTGATTTGGATGCACTAGATTATCTTTATAAGGTTTTGCCTGAAATCCGTAAATCTGAAAATTGTGATGAAGTGCTTTATGAAGTGATTCACGATAGGTATTTGAATAAAAAGCATGATTGCAATGATTTTATTATAAATTCTATTGATGTAAATTATGCTAATAATATGCAAAACCCTAAGCTTGGGGATGCTAGTTTTGCTATGTCCAATAGTCATGATTGGGGAAATTCTTCTTATGATCTTGAAAATTTATTAAAGCCCCATGATGAATATAAGATTGATAATAGTGTTTGCAATAATATTGAAAGTGGGTTTGGAAGAGTGTCAACTTTAGATCCCACATATTTGGATAATATTCAATCTTATGAAATTTTTGATAAAAGTGGGCTTGGAGAAATCATGACTTTAGTTCATGATAATCCCACTGTTTTGGAAGAGTGTCAACTTCGCATGCACGTGGATCGTGTTGAGAATATGTTATGTGACAGCTATATTGTTGAATTTTCTTATGATCCTACATGTAATTATTATGAGAGAGGAAAATATGGTTATAGAAATTTTCATTTTACTAAATTACCCCTCGTTATGTTGAGATTGCTATTGTTCCTTTCCGCTTCCTTGCATATGCTAGTTTTTGCTCGCTACGATAATTTGTTTGCCTATAATATGCCTATGCATAGGAAGTATGTTAGACTTAGGTGTGTTTGTCACGTGTTTTATGATGCTCTCTTTGTGCTTCAATTCTTGTCTTTCTTGTGAGCATCATTGAAATCTCAATGCCTAGCTAAAAAGGCTTTAAAGAAAATCGCTTGTTGGGAGACAACCCAATATTTTTCCTTGCTGCTTAGTAATATATAATCCATCTACCTTCTGTTTAGCTGTGGTTTTATGTTTTAATTAGTGTTTGTGCCAAGTTAAACCTATAGGATCTTCTTGGATAATAGTTATTTGATCTTGCTGTAATTTCCAGAAACTTTCGGTTCACTAAAACAATTGTTAAAAATCACCAGAACATGATAAAATAGTGATTCCAATTGATGCTGATCAATAAACAAATTTACTAGGTCTTCCTATTTTGGCTGAATTTTTGGAGTTCCAGAAGTTTGCGTTAGTTACAGATTACTACAGACTGTTCTGTTTTTGACAGATTCTGTTTTTCGTGTGTTGTTTGCTTATTTTGATGAATCAATGGCTGGTAAAATAGTTTATGATCCATAGAGAAGTTGGAATACAGTAGGTTTAACACCAATGTAAATAAAGAATGAGTTAATTACAGTACCTTGAAGTGGTCTTTTGTTTTCTTTCGCTAACGGAGCTTACGAGATTTCTGTTGAGTTTTGTGTTGTGAAGTTTTCAAGTTTTGGGTGAATTTTTTTGATGGATTATGGAACAAGGAGTGGCAAGAGCCTAAGATTGGGGATGCCCATGGCACCCCCAAGATAATCCAAGGACACCAAAAATTCGAAGATTGGGGATGCCCCGGAAGGCATCCCCTCTTTCATCCACTTCCATCGGTAACTTTACTTGGAGCTATATTTTTATTCACCACATGATATGTGTTTTGATTGGAGCGTCTTGTATTATTTGCGTCTTTGCTTGTTAGTTTACCACAATCATACTTGCTGTACACACCTTTTGAGAGAGCCATACATGAATTGGAATTTGTTAGAATACTCTATGTGCTTCACTTATATCTTTTGAGCTTGATAGTTTTGCTCTATGTGCTTCACTTATATTTTTTTTGAGCTTGATAGTTTTGCTCTAGTACTTCACTTATATCTTTTAGAGCACGGTGGTGGATTTGTTCTAAAGAAAATATTGATCTCTCATGCTTCACTTAGATTATTTTGAGAGTCTTAAATAGCATGGTAATTTGCTTAATAATAATATGCTTGGTATTCAAGGTTTGTAAAACTTCCTTTTGAGTGCGTTGAGTACTAAGAAAATTTTGATGCTTGATAATTGTTTTGAGATATGGAGGTGATAATATCAAAGTTGTGCTAATTGAGTAGTTGTGAATTTGAGAAATGCTTGTGTTGAAGTTTGCAAGTCCCGTAGCATGCATGTATGGTAAACGTTATGTAACAAATTTGAAACATGAGTTGTTATTTGATTGTCCTCCTTATGAGTGGCGGTCGGGGATGAGCGATGGTCTTTTCCTACCAATCTATCCCCCTAGGAGCATGCACGTAGTGCTTTGGTTTTTGATGGCTTGTAGATTTTTGCAATAAGTATGTGAGTTCTTTATGCCTAATGTTGAGTCCATGGATTATACACACTCTTACCCTTCCATCATTGCTAGCCTCTTGATGTACTGCATTGCCCTTTCTCACATTGAGAGTTGGTGCAAACTTCGCCGGTGCATCCAAACCCCGTGATATGATACGCTCTTTCACACATAAACCTCCTTATATCTTCCTCAAAACAGCCACCATATCTACCTATTATGGCATTTCCATAGTCATTCCGAGATATATTGCCATGCAACTTTCCACCATACCATTCTTCATGACACATTCATCATTGTCATATTGCTTAGCATGATCATGTAGTTGACATAGTATTTGTGGCAAAGCCACCGTTCATAGTTCTTTCATACATGTCTCTCTTGGTTCATTGCATATCCCGGTACACCGCTGGAGGCATTCATATAGAGTCATACTTTGTTCTAGTATCGAGTTGTAATCATTGAGTTGTAAATAAATAGAAGTGTGATGATCAAGTGTGAGTAGTTTACCTCAGACCTTTGGGTCCATAGTTAGTAGCTAGATGGCTTCTTCTCTCTTTTTGGATCTCAATACAATGTTCTCCTCCTCTCTCGTGGAGATCTATTCGATGTAATCTTCTTTTTGTGGTGTGTTTGTTGAGACCGATGAATTGTGGGTTTACGATCAAGATTATATATGAGCAATATTTTGAATCTTTCCTGAATTCTTTTATGTATGATTGGTTATCTTTGCAAGTCTCTTTGAATTATTCGTTTGGTTTGGCCAACTAGATTGGTAGTTCTTGCAATGGGAGAAGTGCTTAGCTTTGGGTTCAATCTTGCGGTGTCCTTACCCAAAGGATGTAAAGGGTTGCAAGGCACGTATTGTATTGTTGCCATCGAGGATAACAACATGGGGTATTTATCATATTGCATGAATTTATTCCTCTACATCATGTCAGCTTGCTTAAGGTGTTACTCTGTTTTCATTAACTTAATACTCTAGATGCATGCTGGATAGCGGTCGATGAGTGGAGTAATAGTAGTAGATGCAGGTGAGTCGGTCTACTTGTCTCGGACGTGATGTCTATATACATGATCATACCTAGATATTCTCATAACTATGCTCAATTTCATCAATTGCTCAACAAGAATTGCTCACCCACCGTAAAATACTTATGCTCTTGAGAGAAGCCACTAGTGAAATCTATGGGCCCCGGGTCTATTTTCATCATATTAATCTTCCTACGCTTTATTATTGCTTTGCTTTTTTACTTTGCCTTTTTATTTTACTTTGCATCTTTATACCAAAAATACCAAAAATATTATCTATCATCTCTATCAGATCTCACTCTCGTAAGTGACCGTGAAGGGATTGACAACCCCTATTCGCATTGGTTGCGAGGAGCTATTTGTTTTGTGTAGGTACGAGGGACTTGTGCGTGGCCTCCTACTGGATTGATACCTTGGTTCTCAAAAACTGAGCGAAATACTTACGCTACTCTGATGCATCATCCTCTCCTCTTCGGGGAAAACCAACGCAAGCTCAAGACGTAGCAAGAAGGATTTATGGCGCCGTTGCCGGAGAGTCTACGCAAAAGTCAACATACCAAGTACCCATCACAATCCCTTATCTCCCGCATTACATTATTTGCCATCTGCCTCTCGTTTTCCTCTCCCCCACTTCACCCTTGCCGTTTTATTCGCCCTCTCTTTTCCGTTCGTCTTTTCGTTTGCCTCCAACATGTCCGGATCCGTCCCTCAAGGCCAGTGGGTGGCCTCCTCGATTCAAGAGGATGACATTGCGAAGCTTAGGGAGGTCGGATACCTGACCGCCGACATCCAACACAGGCTTCCTGCTCCAGGGCAGGTCATCCTCACACCGGAGCCTAATGAGTGTGTCGTTTTTGTCCCGCACTTCCTCCGCGGCTTGGGCTCCACCCTTGATCCCTTTGTGAGGGGGCTCATGTTCTATTATGGGTTGGATTTTCATGATCTGGCTCCAGACGCTATCCTCCATATCTTGTCGTTTATTATCGTGTGCGAGGCTTTTCTCCATGTCACCCCACACTTCGGCTTATGGCTTAAGACCTTCAATGCGACGCCGAAGATGATCGAGGGGTGACATGTGGAGTGCGGAGGTGCCGTAATAAGCAGAAACGCCGATGCCCCATGGCCAGAGGGTTCTTTCCCAGAAGTATCCGATGTATGGCAACGGAGGTGGTTTTATGTCACGGCTCCTAGAGGCACAAAGTGGGTGGCTGCCCCCGAGTTTCGCTCAGGCCCTCCGTCACAGTTGGCGTCTTGGACAGACGTAGGACGGAATTGGGGGCCCGCTGGTGATGTTCCAATACTGCAGAATCGCATCCGGGAGCTTCTTGAGAGGGACATTAACCTTGTCAGCGCAATGCAAGTGATGTTAATCCGACGGATGTTGCCGTGCCAACGCCGGCCTCTCCGGATGTGGGAGTTCAATCCGGAGGGTCCGCAGACTGTCAAGCACTTCTCCGGCTTGAAGCTCGAAGAGATGTGTAAATTATTCTTCGGACGGAAAGTAGTGTGTCCGGATACCATCGAGGATGCGGGCCTAAGCTGCAATCGCCTAGATACTCAAGTAAGTAGCTTTGATACCGGACACCCTGTTTTGTATTTGGCATGATTGTTTATTCTGAAAATCATGCGCGTCCAGTAATGGCTCAGCAAGGCGGAGAGAATCAGATGTCCGGCGCCACTTCCCGAAGGCTCGCCCGCCCCCACCATGGCCAAGATGCTCGACCGGGTACTCAGCAGAATGCCCTTGGGGAAAGTCAAGGGGAGGAACGAAGAAACCGAACCCCACATTCTACGCATCCGAATCGGGGGAATTGTTACCTCCCCCAAGGAGAATAGTCGGGGAGGAGAGGCTAAGACCTCTTCCCCGCGGGGGAAGAAGAGGGCCGCCTCCGAAGATTTGGAGGCGGAGATGCCCAAATTAGGGAAAAAAGACATCCCCAGGGGGCCTTGCCCTGACGGGCACCCCCACCGCACCATGCCCTCCAACGGGCCAGCCCTCCACCGAGCTGTAAGTCAATCTACAATCCGAAGGTATTGTGTTTCTCCTGGATCAATAACCAGGATTCAGCTTTTTGTAGTCCGGCCAGCAGCTCCTCTCAACAGGGTTCGCCTTCGGGGGACCTTCCTCCGGAGATGATGGAGAGCGAGACCCCACCCCCTTCTCCGACTCATGAAGCGGGTGACACCGAGGTGTCGTCACGGAGGAGTCCGGTTCTGCCGAAGCCGAAAGTCAATCCGTGAGCCGCCCTGCACCCGGAGCATTTGGCTACAACGGGGGGCGATGGGAAGAGTCCGACGCAGTTCGATGTCCGGCCGGACGTACTGACGGATTTACTGGAGCGAGCTGTGCTCTCAGAGGAGCACCGCTCATTAATGAGCGCGGTGCTCAAGAAGATTTCATTCGCTACCAGCGGTTTGAATGAAGCATTCACAAGCCTGCTCAGAGGCTTAGAGGTATGTAATGGAGAATTCACTATTTCTTTGGTTGTAAGGCATGTGCTAGGTGTGCTCCATATAGATAGCAGCCCCTGAGACTCTGGTTGCCCGCCCTAGGCGGCAAACGGGGGATCATAAACCAATGATAGTGCTATAAACGTGTGCAGGTACCTATGAGTCCGGACACCGGCCAGTCTGTTGAAGTTGCCGATTGATGCTGATATCACGCTGGTGAATGAGCGGCTGGACAAATCACAAGGTATGTGTCATGCCTTCCCTTGTGTAGGGAAAATATGAAGATGGAATGATGCTGATGTAGTATGCTTTGATTGCAGATGGTGCTGCTGCTGTAGAGGCCCTGAGGGCGGAACTTGCTCAAGCCAAGGAACAAGCTCGGGTGAGCAATGCTGCTGCCCTAAAGGCGGCCGAGGAACTGAGGGCCGAACAGGCTGCTCATCGCCTAAGCAAGGAAAAGATAGCCGAAATGGCTATTGAGTTAAAAGATGCCGCTGACCGGTATGAGTTCCTTAAAAGGGAGTGTGAGGGTAATTCGGCCGAGCTGAACAAGGCACGGAATGCCACCAAGGAAATCCGGACCGAGCTCAGGGGTGCGCGGGAGGAGCTTCGACATGCCGGTGAAATCGCGGCTGGAGGCTCCTATTTACTGTGGACGAAATTTTATGATCCGAAGTACGCTCCCCTGGATGGACGCTGGAGTCCGGCAGACACATATGCGGATTTGGCGAAGAGTACGGCTGATGCTGCCGACTTCTTCAAAGGTCAAGGTGACAAGGAAGTGGAGAAGCTTTTCTGGTCTCAATTCCATGCTCCCACCCGCCCGCTGCCGTTGAGTGACAAGATGGCTGCTGTAGCGGAGCTTCACAGACTGTCTGGGCTTGCAATGCGGTCTGTAATAGACCATCTTTGGCCGAAGGGGTCTAAGCCGGACAATTACTTTGGTTTGGTGCAGCAGTTCCTTGGGGCCCTGCCTCAGATCGATGCCATGAGGAGATTGGCATGTATAGAGGGTGCACGGATGGCGCTCGCCCGCGTTAAAGCCTATTGGACGAATATGGATGCCACCATGATAGCGCCCAGATCCGTGGGGGCTAATATCCGCCGAGCACTACTTGGCGGAGGTCATGAAGGTGCCCGTCTAATAGAGGCGCAGTTTCAAGAATGTCCTGCTCGAATGAATGTAATCATTGTAAAAACAATGTTTATTTTGATTATGAGGCTAGATTTATACTATTTGCCTGAGAATATGATTATTTCCCCTGTTCGGCCGTTTATATATATGTATATATAAATATGTAGTCCGAAAGTTAGCAGTTGTTGGCTTCAGCCCCCACGCATACAATACGGGAATGTTCGTGAAAAAATATGCTTAATCACACTTGATCCAACATCTTGGTCCATTAAGGAGGTGATCGCACGACGAATTAGGCAACCAGACTATATAGTTGTAACACTTTCGCTTAGCCACGGGATTCTAAAGTGGGGCTACTATGTAGCCCCTGGTACCTTCGCGTGCATCCGAATACGGGCGCGTATGTACCTGGCCGGGAAATGGCCCTTCGTTAATGCGGAGGAATCCTAAAGATTCCGGTGAGTCCTCGAGTGGTTGACCAGTCTCTCGCTGTATCATCATGACAATTGCTGGCTTTCTCTACCGAGGTGCTCGTCCGAATAACCAGGGCACAATCGCAGAGTTCTCCTTGGCCACCCTAGCCGATAATAATGAACGTAAGGCGACAAACCTGTGAGCCGCAAACCCAACATTTGACCAAAGACATGATTCGGAGCTGATGCATATAAGGCCTAACTCGTGACGCCGAACACTCCCGAAGGTATTCAGACTTTATAATAGGTGATAGGCTAAAGAATGCCTATTCATTATAAACCCTGTGTTTCCAGATACGCGCGTTAATCTGTCGTGGCGAAATGCCAAAAACGGCAGTATCCTTTGTGGGTATGGAACCCATGGGATGGTTAAACAACAAGAGGCAATAGAAAAGGTTTACACAGGGGCTTAATCTAAAAAGAAACCTGTTGGATGGGGCCCTGCTACACGTCTGCGCCTTTGTCTCCGTTGTGCCGTATCCTGGAAGGGTATCGCGCGAAAGTTGTATGCGGAAAAAGAAAACACATAGGAGGTTACAACGTTAGTACGCGATGGATAAAATTGTAAGCCGTTGGCCTACCAATAAGGTTGAGCCAAGTGTGGGGCTTTATTAGGTAGTTATAGCCCCTGGTATCCGCTATAGGATTACATATACGTGCCCTGGTTCGATCTGGGCTACCGGACTCGTCTAATCAGTATCCTTGGTCTTAACGACCTACCATATTTTTTGATGTTGGAGGTCGCTTATAGTCCGCCGCGAGGGCCGCCGCGTGTTCCTCTGCGGCGTGTGATGCTCTCGTTATTCCGCTTAACGGTGATGACACCACGTGGACCAGGCATCTTAAGTGTAAGGTAGCCATAGTGCGGCAATGCGTTGAAGCGGGCGAAGGCCGTTCTTCCGAGCATCGCATGATAGTCGCTGGAAGGGTGCAATGATGAAGAGTAGTTCTTCGCTCGAGTTGCTCGAGAGCCGAATGTTACCTCCAAAGATGACGGAGCCCCGCTTGTAGGCTTCAACGCTCGTATCACCCCTTCAAAGGTGGTGTTGCTTTCGCTGATTCTCGATGGGTTTATCTCCATCCCGCGGACAGTGTCCTCAGATATTAAATTGAGATCGCTGCCGCCGCATATGAGGACCCGGTGAGACGGAGTCCGCCGATCATTGGGTCAAGCACCAAGGCCTCTGATCCGCCGCGCCGAATACTAGTCCGGCCATCCAAGTGATCGAAAGGGATCGGATGTGACATCCAGTAGTTAGATGTGGGAATAATGGACTCTATATCGCGTGCGTCTTTATGTGCGCGTTCGTGCCTTCTCATGGGTGGGCGAGTCGTGTGGATCATGTTCACTGTTTTAGCCTCTGGCGGGAATTTTTTCTGTCCCCCAATGCTCTGCTGGCGAGGTTCGTCCTCGTCCTCGCTTGATGTTTCCCTTCCCTTATGTTCAACATTTAATTTGCCGGCCTGCTTGAAGACCCAACACTCTCTGTGTGTGTGGTTCGCAGGTTTGTCAGGGGTGCCATGAATTTGGCATAGTCTGTCCAGGACTCTGTTCAGACCGGACCGTCCCTCTTTGCTGCCTTTAGATGACTTATTTTGCTGATTAGGTCGAGAGCCCCTAAATCCCGCATTAACCACCGTGTTATCCGGGCTCTCTTCCTTGTTTTGGCGTTTGTTTTTATGACGTCGTGGCTTCCCGTTGCCATCCCTTATTTCATATGTGCTGGGGTTGCTGGTGCCTTTACGGGCTAGCCAGCTATCTTCTCCCGCACAAAAGTGGGTCATAAGGCCTGTTAGGGCTGCCATTGTCCTTGGCTTTTCTTGGCCGAGGTGTCTGGCGAGCCACTCGTCATGGATGCTGTGTTTGAATGCCGCTAAGGCTTCGGCATCCAGACAGTCAACAATTTGATTCTTCTTAGTGAGGAATCTGTTCCAAAGCTTGCGGGCGGACTCTCCGGGCTGTTGGACTATGTGACTTAAGTCGTCAGCATCTGGAGGCCGGACATAGGTCCCTTGAAAATTGGCCCTAAAAGCGTCCTCGAGTTCCTCCCAGCTCCCAATTGAATTTTCGGGGAGGCTTTTCAGCCAGTGCCGAGCTGGTCCCTTCAGTTTGAGGGGGAGGTATTTGATGGCGTGAAGGTCATCCCCACAAGCCATATGTATGTGCAGGATAAAGTCCTTGATCCAGACCCCTGGGTCTGTCGTTCCGTCGTATGCCTCTACGTTCACAGGTTTAAAGCCCTGTGGGAATTCATGGTCCAGTACTTCATCAATAAAGCACAGGGGGTGAGCAGCCCCTCTGTATTTCGCCGTACTGTGGCATGCCCTCGGCTGTTGTTGTGTTCGGTGTTTATTCCAAACTAGTATTTGGTTGTCATAACTGTTGTGACGACCACGGTCCCCCACCGGGGTGTGTCCTTTAGATCCGTAGATGGACCTAGCTGCGCCAGCTTTCTTATCCAGGTGCTCACGTAGATCATGCGCGTCTTCGGTAGTTGTTTTATTGCGGTTATGAAGTGGTATGTCTTGTCTCCTGGTCGTGTTATTATTTGGTGGAACGGCCTCGTCGTTGAATTCTGGCAGTAGCTTTCATTTTGGGTAGCTCTTTGTGTGACGATCGTCGCCATATCTTTCTTCAGTGTCTAGCACTTTGTTCCATCGGCGATTGAGCGTTTCCTGTGCGGCTTTAAGCCGTTGCTTATGCCTCTTCGCACTTCTCGCCAGGCCATAAGCTTTCTGTGGAGGTTCTCTCGTTCCACGCGTTCTTCCGGAATGATGAATGCGTCATCGTCCTGACTGTCTTCTTGTCGTGGGCCGGTTTGATGAACTCGTCCCTCTGGATCATTGTTTTCGGGCGTCTGCTCCGAGCTATGTTCGGCGTGACCTGGTTCGTCCTGCTCCATCGCTGATTCCGTATGGTCGTTGTCTCCTTCGGGGTTGACTGGAGTATCCATCCTTCTCGCGCTCTTGCTGACATTTTTGCTGTTGCTGGATTTGGAACGGTGTCTACGCCATCGCTTTGGTTTTTGCCCAGGGTTTTATCCTCCGGATTGTCACCGTCGTCTTCCTTGGGCATATCGACCATGTATATATCATGTGACGAGGCGGAATCCGCACTTATAGATTCTCGAGTCTTCCGCATCTCGCCCATACCGCCGATGCCTTGAGTCGAAGTCAAGCACGCCGGTTAAATCATCAACCGTGGCTATGAAGTGGTGGTGGGTGGGCAACGAATTTCTTCGCCGCCGCTTCCCACTTGAGCCGACATAGTTCGCCCGAATTCTCTGTTAGAGAGAGAGTTTTTAATGAGTTTAGTATGTCGCCAAAGGGCGAGTGCTGGAAGATGTCCGCAGCGGTGAACTCCATTACCGAGGCCCAACCAAGCTTGGTAGGCTCGGGAGTGCACGGACTGGGACCGACAACCGGATACGAATCCGGAGGCCCGGGGTCACAGGCTTTCCCATAAGTGGGGTCTGTGTTCGGATCCATCGCCGATGAGGGTACGGCCTGCGGGGCGGGGTCTAGCTCTCCGTCCTTAGGCAACGCATCCTGCACCTGATTTAGATCCGAAGCTTCTGCCGGGGCGATATACCGAACATCGTCTGATGGCAGGTCTAAGCCGTGCTCATCATGACTTTTCGACGCTCCTGACGCAATCTGCTCCAGATGACCAAGCGAATCGGTCCGCAGTATGAAGCCGCCGAATGCGAAGATCTGTCCGGGGAGGAAAGTATCGCCCTGGACAGCGTCGTTGACGATGATTGAAGGATCCATCGAGCCTGACAGCGACGACGCAGAGGAACTCTCAATGAAAGCACCAATGTCGGCGTCAAAACCGGCGGATCTCGGGTAGGGGGTCCCGATCTATGCGTCAAGGCTGATGGTAACAGGAAACAAGGGACACAGATGTTTACCAGGTTCGCCCTCTCGATGGAGGTAAAACCCTACTTCTCGCTTGATTAATATTGATGATATGGGTAGTACAAGAGTAGACCTACCACGAGATCGTAGAGGCTAAACCCTAAGAGCTAGCCTACGATGGTATGATTGTAATTGTGATCGGTCTTCTAAGGACCAACCTCTCCGGTTTATATAGACACCAGAGAGGGCTAGGTTTTACATGGAGTCGGTTACAAGAAAGGAAACACAATATCCAGATCGCCAAGCTTGCCTTCCACGCAAAGGAGAGTCCCATCCGAACACGGGCCGAAGTCTTGAGTCTTGTATCTTCACGCTTCAATAGTCTGGACGTTGTACACAGTCCGGCTGTCCGGATACCCCCTAATCCAGGACTCCCTCAGCGGCCCAGACCGACATTACATGACCGCGTTCATGAGACTGGTTCTACCGCCATGCTTCGCACACAGGTGGCTAGTTGGAAGTAATTCCAAGGTTGATAAGATCACCATCGCACACTCCCTTTACCTTCGGGATTAGTGTTGAACCTAAAATAAATGTTATTTGGTGTTTGCGTTGAGCATAAATATGATTGGATCATGTTTATTGCAATGCAGTTATTCATTTAAGTCAAAGAATAATTCTTGTTCTATTTACATGAATAAAACCTTCTATGGTCATACACTCAATATAAATGGTTTATTGAATCTCGATCGTAGATACACATATTCATAATATTGAAGCCAAAAGATGCAAAGTTAATAATGGTAGTGCAACTTATATGTGGCACTGCCGTTTAGGTCATATTGGTGTAAAACGCATGAAGAAACTCCACGTTGATGGACTTTTGGAATCACTTGATTATGAATCACTTGATGCTTGCGAACCATGCCTCATGGGCAAGATGACTAAGACTCCGTTCTCCGGAATAATGGAGGGAGCAACTAACTTATTGGAAATAATACATACTGATGTATGCGATCCGTTAAGTGTCAAGGATCGCGGCGGGTATCATTATTTTCTGACCTTCACAAATGATTTGAGCAGATATGGGTATATCTACTTGATGAAACATAAGTCTGAAACATTTGAAAAGTTCAAAGAATTTCAGAGTAAAGTGGAAAATCATCGTAACAAGAAAATAAAGTTTCTACGATCTAATCGCGGAGACGAATATTTGAGTTACGAGTTTGGTCTTCATTTGAAACGATGTGGAATAGTTTCGCAACTCACGCCACCTGGAACACCACAGCGTAATAGTGTGTCCGAACATCATAACCGTACTTTATTAGATATGGTGCGATCTATGATGTCTCTTACCGATTTATCACTATCATTTTGGGGTTATGAGATAGATGCATTCACGTTAAATAGGGCACCATCTAAATCCTTTGAGACGACACCATATGAACTGTGGTTTTGCAAGAAACCTAAGTTGTCGTTTCTTAAAGTTTAGGGTTGCGATGCTTATGTGAAAAAGTTTCAACCTGATAAGCTCGAACCCAAATCAGAGAAATGCGTCTTCATAGGATGCCCAAAGAAGACTGTTGGGTACACCTTCTATCATTGATCCGAAGGCAAGATCTTTGTTGCTAAGAGTGGATCCTTTCTAGAGAAGGAGTTTCTCTCGAAAGAAGTGAGTGGGAGGAAAGTAGAACTTGATGAGGTAATTGTACCTACTCCCGAATTGAAAAGTAGTTCATCACAGAAATCAGTTCGAGTGACCAATTAGTGAGGAAGCTAATGATGATGATCATGAAACTTCAGATCAAGTTACTACCGAGCCTCGTAGGTCAACTAGAGTACGGTTCGCACCAGAGTGGTACGATAATCCGGTTCTGGAAGTCATGTTACTAGACCATGACGAACCTATGAACTATGAGGAAGCGATGATGAGCCCAGATTCCGCGAAATGGCTTGAGGCCATGAAATCTGAGATGGGATCCATGTATGAGAACAAAGTATGGACTTTGATTGACTTGCTCGATGATCGGCGAGCCATTGAGAATAAATGGATCTTCAAGAGGAAGACGGACGTTGATATTAGTGTTACTATCTACAAAGCTTGAATTGTCGCAAAAAAGGTTTTTGACAAATTCAAGGTGTTGACTACTATAAGATTTTGTCACTCGTACAGATGCTTAAATTCTGTCCGAATCATGTTAGCAATTGCCACATTTTATGAAATCTGGCAAATGGATGTCAAAACTACATTCCTTAATGGATTTCTTAAAGAAGATTTGTATATGATGCAACAAGAAGGTTTTGTCAATCCTAAAGGTTCTAGCAAAGTATGCAAGCTCCAGCGATCCATCTATGGACTGGTGCAAGCATCTCGGAGTTGGAATATACGCTTTGATAACTTGATCAAAGCATATAGTTTTATACAGACTTGCGGTGAAGCTTGTATTTACAAGACAGTGAGTGGGAGCACTACAACCTTTCTGATAAGTATATGTGAATGACATATTGTTGATCAGAAATGATGTAGATTTTTCTGGAAAGCATAAAGGAGCGTTTGAAAGGAGTTTTTCAAAGAAAGACCTCGATGAAGCTGCTTACATATTGGGCATCAAGATCTATAGAGATATATCAAGACGCTTGGTAAGATTTTTCAATGAGTACATACCTTGACAAGATTTTTGAAGTAGTTCAAAATGGAACAGTCAAATAAGAAGTTCTTGCCTGTATTGCAAGGTGTAAAGTTAAGTAAGACTCAAAACACGACCACGGCAGAAAATAGAAAGAGAATGAAAGTCATTCCCTAAGCCTCAGCCCTAGGTTCTATAAAGTATGCTATGTTGTGTACCAAACCTTTTGTGTACCTTGCCATGAGTTTGGCAAGGGGGTACGATATTGATCCAGGAGTGGATCACTTGACAGTGGTCAAAATTATCCTTAAAAGACTAAGGAGATATTTCTCGGTTATGGAGGTGATAAAGAGTTCGTCGTAAAGAGTTACGCCAATGCAAGCTTTAACATCGATCTAGATGACTCTAAGTCTCGATCTAGATACATATTGAAAGTGGGTGCAATTAGCTAGAGTAGCTTCGTGCAGAGCATTGTAGACATAGAAATTTGCAAAATACTTACGAATCTGAATGTGGCAGACCCGTAGACTAAAACTTCTCTCACAAGCAAAACATGATCACACCTTATTACTCTTGGGTGTTAATCACATAAGCAATGTGAACTAGATTATTGACTCTAGTAAACGCTTTGAGTGTTGGTCACATGGCGATGTGAACTATGGGTATTAATCACATAAAGATGTGAACTATTGGTGTTAAATCACATGGCGATGTGAGCTAGATTATTGACTCTAGTGCAAGTGGGAGACTGAAGGAAATATGCCCTAGAGGCAATAATAAAGTTATTATTTTATTTCCTTATATCATGATAAATGTTTATTATTCATGCTAGAATTGTATTAACCAGAAACTTGATACATGTGTGAATACATAAACAAAACAAAGTGTCCCTAGTATGCCTCTACTAAACTAGCTCATTGATCAAAGATGGTTAAGTTTCCTAGCCATAGACATGTGTTGTCATTTGATGAACGGGATCACATCATTAGAGAATGATGTGATAGACAAGACCCATCCGTTAGCTTAGCACTATGATCGTTTAGTTTATTGCTATTTCTTTCTTCGTGACTTATACATGTTCCTATGACTATGAGATTATGCAACTCCTGAATACCAGAGGAACACTTAGTGTGCTATCAAACGTCACAACGTAACTGGTTGATTATAAAGATGCTCTACAGGTGTCTCCGATGGTGTTTGTTGAGTTGGCATAGATCAAGATTAGGATTTGTCACTCCGATCGTCGGAGAGGTATCTCTGGGCCCTCTCGGTAATGCACATCACTATAAGCCTTGCAAGCAATGTGACTCGGAACGAGTAAAGAGACTTGCCGGTAACGAGATTGAACTAGGCATGGTGATACCGACGATCAAATCTCGGGCAAGTAACATACCGATGACAAAGGGAACAACGTATGTTGTTATGCGGTTTGACCGATAAAGATCTTTGTAGAATATGTAGCAGCCAATATGAGCATCCAGGTTTTGCTATTGGTTATTTACCGGAGATGTGTCTTGGTCATGTCTACATAGTTCTTGAACCCATAGGGTCCGCACGCTTAACATTCGATGACGATTTGTATTATGAGTTATGTGATTTGATGTACCGAAGGTTGTTTGGAGTCCCGGATGAGATCATGGACATGACGTGAAGTCTCGAAATGTTCGAGACGTAAAGATCGATATATTGGAAGGCTATATTCGTACATCGGAAAGGTTCCGGGTGATTCGAGTATTTTTCGGAATACCGGAGAGTTACGGGAATTCGCCGGGGGAAGTAGTGGGCCTTAATGGGCCATATGGAAAAGGAGAGAATGGCCTCAAGGGGTGGCCGCGCCCCCCCCCCCATGGCAAGTCCGAATTGGACTAGGGAGGGTGCGGCTCCCCCTCTCTTTCCTTCTCCCTCTCCTACTCCTTCCCTCTCTCCCCTCTTGGAAAAGAAAGGGGACTCCAACTAGGATTGGGAATCCTAGTTGGACCCCCCTATAGGCGCGCCCCTCCTAGGCCGGCCTCCTCCTCCTTCCTCCTTTATATACATGTCCAAGGGGGCACCCCAAGACACACGAGTTGATCTTTAGCCGTGTGCGGTGCCCACCTCCACAGTTTTACACCTCGGTCATATTGTCGTAGTGCTTAGGTGAAGCCCTGCGCCGGTAACTTCATCATCACCGTCAACACGCCATCGTGCTGATGGAACTCTCCCTCGGTGAGGGAGTCCTAGATTAGGGGGTATCCGGATAGCCGGACTATATCCTTTGTCCGGACTGTTGGACTATGAAGATACAAGATTGAAGACTTCGTCCCGTGTCCGGATGAGACTCTCTTTGGCGTGGAAGGCAAGCTTGGCAATACGGATATGTAGATCTCCTCCCTTGTAACCGAATCTGTGTAACCCTAGCCCCCTCCGGTGTCTATACAAACCGGAGGGTTTAGTCCGTAGGACAAGAACAATCATACCATAGGCTAGCTTCTAGGTTTTAGCCTCTACGATCTCGTGGTAGATCAACTCTTGTAATACTCATATTATCAAGATCAATCAAGCAGGAAGTAGGGTATTACCTCCATCGAGAGGGACCGAACATGGGTAAACACTGTGTGTCCCCCGCCTCTTGTTATCTTCTGCCTTAGACGCACAGTTCGGGACCCCCTACCCAAGATCCGCCGGTTTTGACACCGACATTGGTGCTTTCACTGAGACACGTAATAAGGGTCATGAATCTACATGCCATCAAGTACCTCCCACTAAAACTCAAAGGACCATCTCGGCATTGGCTGAATAGCTTGCCAGCAGACTCCGTTGGCTATTGGGAGGATCTGGAAGATGCATTCCTCGACAACTTCCAGGGCACTTATGTGCGACCACCGGATGCCGATGACTTGAGCCACATAACTCAGCAGCCGGGGGAATCGGCCAGGCAATTATGGACACGGTTCCTAACCAAGAAAAATCAAATTGTCGACTGTCCAGATGCAGAGGCCTTAGCGGCATTTAAGCATAACATCCGTGATGAGTGGCTCGCCCGGCACCTCGGCCAGGAGAAGCCGAAGTCTATGGTAGCCCTCACGACACTCATGACCCGCTTTTGCGCGGGAGAGGATAGCTGGCTAGCTCGCAGCAACAACATATCAAGGAACCTTGGCACTTCGGATACCAAGGATGGTAACGACAGACCACGTCGTAGCAGACACAAGCGCCGCAATAACGGCGATAACGCCGAGGATACGACAGTCAATGCCGGATTCAGAGGCTCTAAATCCGGTAGCGGAAAAAGCCATTCAAAATAAGCACTCTGGGCCCGTCCAGTTTGGACCGCATACTCGATCGCTCGTGTCAAATACACGGCACCCCCGATAAGCCAGCCAATCACACCAACAGAGAATGCTGGGTGTTCAAGCAGGCCGGCCAAGTTAAATGTCGAAAACAAGGACAAGGGCTGCACAGTGACGACGACGAGGAGCCCCGGCCGCCGAACACGGCAGGACAGAAGAGGTTCCCCACACAAGTGAGGATGGTGAACATGATATACACAACACACATCCCCAAGAGGGAACGGAAGCATGCACTAAGGGACGTCTATGCGATGGAGCCCGTCACCCCAAAGTTCAACCCATGGTCCTCTTGTCCGATCACCTTCGATCGCAGGGACCACCCCACTAGTATCCGCCATGGCGGATCTGCCGCATTGGTCTTAGACCCCATCATTGACGGATTTCACCTCACTCGAGTCCTTATGGACAGCGGCAGCAGCCTGAACCTGCTCTATCAGGATACAGTGCGCAAAATGGGTATAGACCCCTCAAGGATCAAACCCACAAAAACAACCTTTAAAAGGTGTCATCCCAGCGAGAGGCCCATTGCACGAGCTCAATCACACCGAAGTGGTCGCCGGATCTCCGGACAACTTTCAAGCGAGGAGTTAATCTTCGATATCGCCCCGCTCCAACAAGCTATCACGCATCGCCGGGCGAACCGCATTTGTAAGATTCAATGTGGTACCGCACCACGCATACCTCAAGCTCAAGATGCCGCATCTAGGGGGTCATAACAGTCGGTGGAAACACAGAGCGCCGCTTCAAGACGGAGGAGAACACATCATGCGGCCCTTGCAGCAGAAGCACAAAGCAGCCTCTTAAGGCAATTCACCACCGCAATAAAGCCCCGGACGCCGCCAAGCAAGTCCAGAGTAACTCTGCAACAGATCGCTGGCACGCTCGAGCTCGCTTAGCAATTCGCCCCGCCCTAGTCCCGACCAAACAAATAAATCTATGTCGCGCGTGCATAATTACGCATTGAAAATACCATGGGCATAGGCGGGGGCACGACCATGGCACGTCCCACGGTGCGGCCCAACCGCCCTGCGGGCTGAATACCTTTATCATTTTCTCTCTTTCAGGACCTTACTCTCTGGAAGCCCTATCCGGCAATGCGATTGCCGAACACATAATACAACAACCAAGGAGGCAGGAAGCTACGTCGTACAATGGAATCCCCAGGTGGTCTCTTATAACGAGTGAAATACCTGCTTTAAATACCAGTCCACAGCTTGCCCTTGGATAGGACATGTCAAATAGCCCTATTTTTTTGCTTATTGCACTACTTGTATCAGTACGCTTCAACGTATTCTTTAAATAACAATGCATAACATTAGTCTATTATTGCATTATCTATCCTTTTTGTATATGTTTATTTACAACAATCAGCACCCGTACATTCTCGTACAGCCAATACGCCAGGGGCTTTCGTATACCCCATAATATGGCGTGAGAAGTCCGAACACTTTCGATAAAGGCGGCACCCGAACTTATAGCATTATATGCATCAGCTCAATCATGTCTTGGGTCAATAGTTGGGTTTGCTGGCTCCCATGTTTTGGTACCTTACGCCCGCTATATCGCTAAGGTAGCACGGGAGAACTATCTGCGATTGTGTCCCGGTTCTTCCGGACGAGCACCTCAAGAGAGAAAGCCAAACTGACTGTCATGATGAGGCGAGAGCTGGTCGCTGTTCGAGAGGTCTCAAGTCCTTAAAGACTTTTTTCCGCTCAAGCAGGAGTCGGCCTTGTCCGACTTAGGCATATATAGCGCCCCAAATTCGCCTTCCGAATACTAGGGGCTTCGCCAAAATTTAAAATTGTAGACTTCTATGGCTAAGTGAGAGTGATAAAGCATTATAGTTCGATTGCTCTGGTTCGCTATACTGAGCACCTCCCTCAAGGACCCAAAATGGGAAAAGAGTGCTCAGATTTATCCCGAACACCCCAGTACTAGCTGCATGGGGCCAGAAGCGGATGACTGGCCAACTCTCAGATTTGATAAACGGCCGCACAGAAGGTAATATTTTAAATACAAAAGCGTTGCATAGCACAAACGAACTATTTTTCATATTATAGGATCACATGAGCAAGTTCATTCAAAAATTACATCTTTGGTACACTCCTCCGCCACAAGACGGGCACCCTTCAGGACACCCTCATAATACATTTCGGGGTGGCGATGCTCCTTGCCCTGCGGCGGCCCCTCCTTCACCAGCTTCTCGGCGTCCATCTTCGCCTAGTGCACCTTCGCACGGGCAAAAGACCCGCGCGGACCTTCGATGTAGACAGACCGCTTGATGACTTCCAAATGGGGGCAGGCATCTACAATCCGCCTCACCAGACCGAAGTAGCTGTTGGGCAGGGGATCGCCAGGCCACATCCAGACTATAAGGCCCTTCATGGCCTGTTTGCCCGCCTTGTGAAGCTCGATCAGTTGCTTCAGCTGGTCGCTCAAGGGCATCGGGTGTTCGGTTCTAGTATACTGAGACCAGAACAATTTCTCTGTCGAGCTCCCCTCCTCGGCCCGGTAGAACTCCACGGCATCAGACACACTACAGGGCAGATCTACGAACGCTCCTGGAGAGCTCCGAACTCGGGTAAGTAAAAAGAAATTTTCTTTGACATGCTTGCTTTGCATACTGAATGCCTTACCCACCGCTATTTTCTTAACCACCTCAATTTCCTGGAGGGCCTTTTGGGCTTCGGCCTTGGCATGTTTTGCGCTTTCGAGGGCCTTTGCAAGCTCGGACTCTCGTGTCTTAGAGTCAAGCTCCAAGGCCTCGTGTTTCTTGACGAGAGCCTGGAGCTCTTGCTGCACCTCGCCTACTCGGGCATCTTGTTTTTCCCGCTCGGTGCGCTCCTAGGACGCTTTGTTTTCAGCCTCGAACAGCACCTTCTTCAGGGTCGCCACTTCGTTCATGGCCCCTGGTACATTCATGATGATCCTATTATTCTGCAACCAAATCTTTTTTCAAATAGACAAGGTATTGCTTACCTTTGTCCTCTTCGAGCTGCCTCTTGACAAGGCCGAGCTCTTCCTCGGACCGCTCAAGGTCCTGCTTGAAAGGCAGCGACCTCAGAGTACGTGGCGGCAAGCCGCCGCGAATGAAGCCTGCATACTCGCATAGACATATTATGATTAGACTCCTGTTATCATTATTCGATCCTCTATTCGGCTTTTCTTTGCGAACGCCAAACAGAGCATCAGGGGCTACTGTCTATACGGTAATATTTTCCCATATTTCTATTACATACCGAAAGCCTATTAGAGGTGGCACAAGCTTCAGTTAGTTCGCTTTTGGATCGAACCTTCTCGATCACCGCACTCATGATAGTGTGGTGCTCTTCATTGACGGAAGCGCCGTGAAGCGCTTCCAACAAATTCTCCGGTGCCTTTGGATGGACAGAGGCCACCAGCACGGGCGGCTTGCCGCTCTTAACATGGGGTCGCCTGCCGGAGTCCGGAACCACTGGAGGTTCCGGTGCAGTGTTCGGCTGAGGGCCGAACTTGAGCTCAAGGAGTCTTGCTCCTTTACGCCTGTGGTCCGTAAGGTCGCCGAGGCGCCCAGACTGTCTCCCTCGCTCGGTGCCTTTTGGGACAATACCTCGACATTGTCCGTAGGGCGAGGGGAAGAGGCGGTCGGAAGTGAATCGCTATTCATATCCAACGAGTTCAAAGAACCATCCGATGAAGATACGTCGATGCTGGCTCGGGGCGGACTACACGATCATGTTCGGCGTGATGAGAAGTAGTGCAATAAAACATACCATGAATTACAATGGAATCCGGATACTTACGACTTCGGCAGGGGCTTATCCCTGGGCAACCACTCGTCGTCGCTATGGGCGGCTGTCGTGGAGCAGTCCGGAAGGAGGGTCCTTCTTTGGGATCTTCGCCTCCCGGTTGGGGCGGCCTTCTCTTCTTGTCTCCCTACTGAGGGGGGAGAACTTTCCTCTTCCTCCTCCTCGTCTTCATGGGAGGAGGCGCCGAGTTATCGGACAATGAGTCCGATATCACTGACGCCGGAGACCCTTTCTCGTCCCCGTGGCCTTCTTCTGGTTTTCTTCTCCCAAGCACTCATAAGGTGCCGGAGCCAGCATCTCCGTTAGGAGAGCATCCGCTGGATCTTCGTGCAGGGGGCTGGACAACAATCTGCTCCATTGCCTCCACCCAGTCTGTTAAAGGCATGGAGGCTTAGATCCCGCACATGATTAAACTGGGGATAATAAATACCCTATAAGGTATAAAAGAACTTACCGAACTGGCGTGGCACTGTGCGCTGAGTCCGTGGTCCTCGGTAAGGGAAGGGGGCACCTCGGCGCCCTTGAACAACACCCTCCAGACGTCCTTGTGCATCGTGTCAAAGAGCTCGCACGGAGTTTGGTGCTTGGCCGGGTTGAACTCCCACAAATTGAATGCCTGTTGTTGACACGGGAGGATCTGGCGGAAGAGCATGACCTGGACCATGTTGACAAGCTTGAGTTTCTTGCTTATCATGTTCCGTATACATTTCTGGAGTCCGGTCAGCTCCACCGATGGACCCCAAGACAGGCCCTTCTCCTTCCAGAAGGTGATCCGCGTGGGGATTCCGGATTTGAACTCGGGGGCCACCACCCAGTTGGTGTCGCGCGGCTCGGTGATGTAGAACCACCCTGATTGCCACCCCTTTATGGTCTCCACATAGGAGCCCTCGAGCCATGTAACATTGGGCATTTTGCCCACCATGGCGCCTCCGCATTCCGCTTGCTGGCCGCCAACCACCTTCGGTTTGACATTGAAGGTCTTCAGCCACATGCCGAAGTGGGGCCGGACGAAACTATACGCCCCCACCTTCCTAGTAAACTCGCTTATTCCCCAAGCATCGTAATTGATGGCGCGGTTGGGTTACCCACGTTCGTATTGATGAGAATCCCGTGATAAGGGGACATGATCTCTGCTTCGACAAGAAGTGCCAAGGAAACCGCCTCGCAATATGCGTCGAGGCTGGTTGTGAAAAACGGTTCGAATAATGACCGGGTCGTGATGTAACGTCTGAAAGAACAAGTGCTCCCTAGGTGGTTTTGGTAATTAATGTCAACATATCTCTTGTTGGACTAACACTTTTATCTAGTATGTTTCAGATAAGTTCAACAATGGAGTGGCATGGACTAAAGGATGTGGGAACTCCTTCAAGATGCTAAGGACAAAGGATTGGCTCAAGCTTCAAGCTCAAGACTCTTCATTTTACATTTTAGTGATCCAAGATCACATTGAGTCTATAGGAAAAGCCAATACTATCAAGGAGGGATGAGGTGTTGCTTAATGAGCCTCTTGCTTCATGTGCTTAGTGATATGCTCCAAAACCCTCAACTACTTTCCCACTTCCACACATATGACCTAAACCCAAAGTCAAACTCGGCCCTACCGATTCTTTCTATCCGGTGCCACCGAGTTCAAATGTCATAGCCACTGCCACAAACCCTAGGCAAATCGGTTTCACCGATAGGGATCTGGTCTCACCGAGATGGGATTGTAATCTCTGTGTGTATGTCCATTACCAAAATCGGTCTCACCGAGTTTGTGCAATCGGTACTACCGAGATTACAATGCAAACTCTCTGGTTAGCTTATTACCAAAATCGGTCCCACCGAGTTTGAGTAATCGGTCTCACCGAGTTTGCCTGACCAACTCTCTGGTTAGCTAATTACCAAAATCGGTCTCACTGAGTTTGTGTAATCGGTCTCATCGATATTACGTTATGCCCTAACCCTAACCATATCGGTCCTATCGAGTTGCATATCGGTCCCACCGAAAACCCTAACGATCACTAGGTTTATTGAATCGGTCCGACCGAGTTTGTTGATTCGGTCCCACCGAGTTTGGTAAATTGTGTGTAACGGTTAGATTTTGTGTGGAGGCTATATATACCCCTCCACCTCCTCTTCATTCGTGGAGAGAGCCATCAGAACAAGCCTACACTTCCAACATCCTATTTCTGAGAGAGAACTACCTACTCATGTGTTGAGGCCAAGATATTCCATTCCTACCATATGAATCTTGATCTCTAGCCTTCCCAAGTTGCTTTCCACTCAAATATTCTTTCCACCAGATCCAAATCCTATGAGAGAGAGTTGAGTGTTGGGGAGACTATCATTTGAAGCACACACCATTTGTTACTTCTTGGAGAGTGGTGTCTCCTAGATTGGCTAGGTGTCACTTGGGAGCCTCCGACAAGATTGTGGAGTTGAACCAAGGAGTTTGTAAGGGCAAGGAGATCGCTTACTTGTGAAGATCTACCTCTAGTGAGGCAAGTCCTTCGTGGGCTTACGCCCATGGTGGGATAGACAAGGTTGCTTCTTCGTGGACCCTCGTGGGTGGAGCCTCCATGGACTCAAGCAACTGCTACCCTTCGTGGGTTGAAGTTTCCATCAACGTGGATGTACGATAGCACCACCTATCGGAACCGCGACAAAAACATCCGTGTCTCCAATTGCGTTTGAATCCTCCAAACCCTTCGCTTTACATTCTTGCAAGTTGCATGCTTTACTTTCCGCTGCTCACATACTCTTTGCATGCTTGCTTGTTATGTATTGTGAATGTTAAACTTGTGCCTAAACTCCACTTAAACCTAAAGAAGTTAAAAACTGCAACTTTGGTACTTAGTGTCTAATCACCCCCCCTCTAGACACCTCTTCCCAAGATCCTACAAGTGGTATCAGAGCATTGGTCTCCATTGCCTTGGTTTAATCACCATTGGACGAAGATGGATGAGTCTACTTTGGGGAGTGTCGGTGTCAAAACCGGCGGATCTCGGGCAGGGGGTCCCAAGCAGTGCGTCTTAGGATCAATGGTAACAGGAGGCAAGGGACACGATGTTTTACCTAGGTTCGGGCCCTCTTGATGGAGGTAAAACCCTACGTCCTGCTTGATTGATATTGATATTGTGGATGTTTACAAGAGTGGATCTACCACGAGATCAAGGAGGCTAAACCCTAGAAGCTAGCCTATGGTATGATTGTAATGGTTGTTGTCGTATGTCTATGGACTAGCCTGGCCTCGGTTTATATAATGCACCAGAGGCCTAGGATAACAAGAGTCCTAGCCGAATACGCCGGTGGGGGAGGGGTCCTTGTCTTGATCGCCAAGTCTTGTGGAATCTTCCTTGTATGCGGCAACCGTCCGGATCGCCCATGAGTATACGGCCATGGGGATCCTCGCCCAATCCAACTGATCGGAGACGACGTGGTGAGTACCCCTAGTCCGGACACCGCCAAGAGCCCTCGAACCGGTCTTCGTTGGGGACGCCTCGATTCTTCCGAACTGTTCTTCATCTTGGTCGCCGGTCTTGAAAACTGGTTCAACAAATCTTCTCATCTTCGATCTTGAGGATCGTTGAAATGCATTCGACGAGTTTATACGTCGGGTATCCGAGGAGCCCCTTTAAGTTTCCGGCCTTTATCAATGCCTTGTTATTTTTATGCCACACCTCGGGTTTGAAGTTGTTCCCGGCGGTAACGCCCTCTTGCGTCCGAGCTCCAACGCCGGACTGCATTCGAGGTATCTTTGCAGCCGAGCACCAATGCCGGACTGCTTCCCAGCTCTAACGCCGGACTATGTATTCGAGCTCCAACGCCGGACGGTATCCGAGCTCCAACGCCGGACTATGTATCCGAGCTCCAACGCCGGACTATGTATCCGAGCTCCAACGCCGGACTGTATCCGAGGTGTCGAATCACCTTGGTTCAAAGAAGTTTGAAGGAGTTTAGCCGAGCTTAATGCCGAAGTGCCCTCTATGGAGCCAGCCACTAGCGCCCGAGCTTTACGCCGGATCGCTTCGAGGTGGTGCACCACCCAATGTGGGCCGATTTTTGTCAATATTTTGATTGGTGCGAGAGCCCTCAAGGTGGGTATCGGTCTAAAACCCGAGATGCACATGAAAGACGACATAAGACCGCTGATCCTCAGAGTCACCGAGACTCAAAGTTGATTTGCAAAATCGGTCCGAGGATCAAGTCCTAGCTCGGCAGAATACTTTGGGACACAAAAGCGGCGTGTTCAGTCCTCGAGACTCAGGTTGGGCGCGGCCGACCAACCCGAGGATCAAAATCTCCTCGAAACTGTATTGCACTTAAAATTTTCTGCATAGAACATGCAATGCAAGAGCCCCGAGACACCGGGTCGGGTGGCAACACCGCATCGGGGATTGATGTGCCCTTTAATATTTGTAAATAATAAGCCCGAAGCCCAGTAGCCCCCAAGCCTTAATGCGGGCACGGGAGGCCGAATTAAGGATCGACATCCATAGTAAAATCACAAATTATGTGTAATGACTCTATGTATCCAAGTACTTTACGTCATTAATGCTTGGATCCGCATTGTACAAAACTTTGTTGACCGACCATCGGCTTCCACCTCCTCGGCCAATAGCCGAGGAGTGTTTGTCCTACTTTATAAAGCCTTTATAAGGGAAAAGATTTACAACAAACAAGGCAATCTGGCCATACAGTTTTATAAACAAAGGCACGCGGAGAGACATGTTATATTACTGTTTAACAGAAGAAATGTCTTCCAAAGAAAATAGTCCCGCTTATCGGTTCCTTTCTTTTGGGTTGTCATGCTAAGCATGATCATGAAACCTCTGCTCCAATGTAAGAGCAAAATATCGAGGATTTAGTTTTCGAGGCGGTGAATAGCCCCGATAGTGTTCGCACGACGAGGTCAAGCCGAAACACTTGGTCAATGAATGGCCCGTCATTTAATGTAGTCATCGGATCGCTGACCAGTTTACACCTATTATGACGATCAGCCGCTTTCTCCATCGAGGTGCTTGACCATGCGAGCTGGAAGCACAATCGCAGTGGTTCTCCCTTTGCACACCTAGCCGAACAAAGCGGAACGTAGGAGGCAAGCGCGGGAGCCGGGCAACCCAACTATTGACCGAAGACACAATTTGAAACTGATGCATATATAGCAATATCCGAGAATGTTTTTGCCGAAACTCAAAAGGTGTCCGGCGTTGCACTGCAAGACTTGTGTTGAAAACACACAAATAGTTTAAAAGTGCCATGGGCTCGAAAAGCCAAAAAACTTATTCAAAAGATTAATGTCTGAACTAGATCAAGTGTTCGGTGCCAATCCAAAAATTGGACTTTAGAAAAAAAAAGGTGCTTCTGCCGTGCTTTAACTTTGCAACGACTAAGAAGAAAAACACTTAGTATGAAACGGCTCAAATAAACATAAGAGCCCCCAAGCGACTTGGGTAAAAGTTGACTATAAAATGTAAGGTGACATGTAGAATGCCTTCTAGCCGGATTATAGATCGTTTGTCGAAGCGGACCTTTTCGCTTCAACCTCTGGACCCAATAGTCCGGAGTGTGTCCAATACCTTCGTGGTTATATAAGAACCGTGGTATGCATGGAGACAAGGCGAGGGGTCATTAGTGCTATATCGCATAAGTGCCCAACTAGTTATGTTATATTACATGGGTAGTAAGAAACATCTTCCAGGAGAATAGTTCCGTTAAGGGTTCCTTTCATGGGATGCATGCCCTAAAGTGCATGTCAAAGCTGCTATGAAAGCATAAAATCATCCGGGGCAGATGGGTAAATAATTAAAATCATCTTTTAGTTCACCGACCGAGTATTCCCTTAAGAACGCTTAGCTTTCGCTTCACCCACCGAGGTACACATCCGCTGACCCGCAGTAATAATCGCAGAGGTGCTCCTTTACCACCTAGCCGAACAATCGGGAACGAGGGGTAAGCACAGAGCCAGCAACCCAGCTTGGCCAAAACTTAAGTCATATCGATGCATATAATGGTGAATAAAAGGTACATGCGGAAGTGTGACACATGTGTTGGGCATAAAGCTCAGATTAATAAGCTTCAGAGAAGAAGCCCCGGTATAATGAGCGCGGTAGCGTCAAGTGTAAAAGCGAACAAAGTTTCGACAAGGAAAATTTGTACAAGCAACTTTTTACAAAAAGTATAATTTTGGTCGAACCGAACACAAGTTAGAAATTTTAAACTTTGAGCATGAAGGCAACTTAGCTGGTTAATGTGTTCGGTATTGACGACGCGGTCCGAGCTTGATGCGGGACAAGGTTCCATCCCCCAAGCCGGTCCCGAGGTGGCGGAGCAAGGAGCTCGGCACTCAAGTGGCGGCATAGCATGGTCAATGCAGGACGGCAGAGTGATGCCAAGTCCCAAAGATGGGGTAATGAAGTGTTGACGAAGCCCCGCCCACCGAGGTGACGCTAAAGGATATAGTCCGGCTGGATCATTTTCCTTTGCACAAAAATAGTGCAGACCGGGATAATAGTAATAATAGGAATTAAAAAATGTTGCATAATAAATAATTTATGCAAAGTGAGTAGTAAAAGAAATATGGCCTGGCGCCAAGTCAATGTCGGCGCAGGCGGCGGCGTGATGCGGTAAAGGCATGGCAAGGCCTGAATTCACTGTGTCGGTTCGAAGTTTGGACGCGCATTCACGGACTATGTACGAAACCGACCGAACCATCATGCGACCGCTGATAATGCGCCACCATTTGATAGACCTGTGTACATATGATGGACAAACCAGAGTAATAATTCCTTGGGAAAAGTTAACCCAAACAAGCAAAAAGAAATACTAGGATTAATAGCACCTGGTTTATTTGTTGTAGCAATCCGAAGGAAGGTGATTCCCAAAATTGGGACTCGATCCGGCGCACCCATTGCCTGGTCGGCTAGTGACGCCGAAGTGTCCGGAGTAGGTTGATAAAGAGATGGCGAAGCCCCCGGTCCAACCGAGATGTCGAAGTAGGTCGGCGTGATGGACACCAGCTTCAAGAAGCAATAGTGCGGCCCTGCCGATGCAGGTCGTGACGTGGTCGATGCTGGCTTGATGAAGGGACCGTGCGACGATGCTGGTATGCCCGCTCCGTGTAATCCGTGGGGCGGCGATGTTGGTGATGATTTATCCTTCGCGATGCCGGACTCTTGTTCGGCTTGCCAAGATGATGATCCGAAGAAGTTGAGATTGGCTCAACAAAGTGACGACGTGTCTAGCGCAGGTCGGCAGCCGTGGAGCAATATTGCCGGACTGGTTTGACACCAGCATGATGTTGAAGATCATGTTCAAAAGATCTTAAAGTTAGTGGGATGTGTTCGGGAACAAAACACAATACCCCATACAAAACTTCCTTCAAAAAGGATGTACGAAATCCCGTTCATAAAAAAGACGAACTTGGGTCGGATTCGTTTTCGCGCAGAAAACAGGTCCAAAAAGTGATGCACTAATTGGAAGTTTCCTGGAGTTTGGACGGTCGGATCGAGCTGAATTTTTGGCAGGTGGTAGATAAGGGAATTCCGCAGCAAATCAACGGTTGGATCCTCCAAAGGACATCCGAGCTAGACGCTGCATACCACGCCCTAAACTCGTCCGGATTCTCGTCCAGATTCAACAGGGCTCCGGTATATCGGAGATTGCCGGAGATTCCTCCATCGGAACTCGACGAAATTTTTGCAGGGTTGTTGTAGACTCAATTCCGCACAATTCCACCAAAGCGATCGTCAAAGCGATACTCGAGGAGGTGGTGGCAGCAGATACGATTTCGCTGTCCAGAAAAACAGCACGGTCGCTTGAGGGCAATGTTGACGTTGAGCCCCCGAGCTCCATGGATGATTCCTCCGTGATCTTGATAGAGATCGGAGTTGATGTTTGATGAAGGCCCTCGTCCGAACATGGTGATCCGAACACGGGCGCAATTCTTGGTTGAACCAAGGTGACCAGTCGAGCTGGTGACGAAGGTGCCGAAGTCGCAGTTGATCTGCAGGCGAGCCATCGATCCTTTTGTCGATCACACAGCGGAACTCTCAATGAATGCATCAATGTCGGTGTCAAAACCGGCGGATCTCGGGTAGGGGGTCCCAAGCAGTACGTCTTAGGATCAATGGTAATAGGAGGCAAGGGACACGATGTTTTACCCAGGTTCGGGCCCTCTTGGTGGAGGTAAAACCCTACGTCCTGCTTGATTGATATTGATATTGTGGATGTTTACAAGAGTGGATCTACCACGAGATCAAGGAGGCTAAACCCTAGAAGCTAGCCTATGGTATGATTGTAATGGTTGTTGTCGTATGTCTATCGACTAGCCTGGCCTCGGTTTATATAATGCACCAGAGGCCTAGGATAACAAGAGTCCTAGCCGAATACGCCGGTGGGGGAGGGGTCCTTGTCTTGATCGCCAAGTCTTGTGGAATCTTCCTTGTATGCGGCAACTGTCCGGACTGGCCCATGAGTATACGGCCATGGGGATCCTCGGCCCAATCCAACTGATCGGGAGACGACGTGGTGAGTACCCCCTAGTCCCGGACACCGTCAGGGAGTCTTAGACATAGAGTGCCTATTCTTGATGGAGAGTATTTTCCTGAGTGGAAAAATGAGATGCTTGTAATTTTCAATCAATATCATTTGAACAAGTACACAGCTAGCCCTTGTGCACCTCATGTTGATCCTACGCATCCTACCCTTGATGAATCAATTGACATGACTAGAAATCTTAGAACTGTTAATCTTATCACTAGAGGCTTGCCTAGAAACTTAATTAGAAACTTGCCTACTCTTGAGTGTGCCTACACTATATGGAAATTCCTTGAGGAACGCTTTCCAAATTATTCCTTGAAAAACCTAGATGAGATTCTCTTTAAGTCTATTTCCTTGAGTAAGATGAATACTAGTGATCCTATGTTTGGTGATCGTCTATTTGAACTTACAGACCTTATGCGTGCCAAAGGAGATGTTGGAATTATTGGTGATATTATTTTCGAAGCTATAAGAATTCATAAGCAAGATCATTGTCAAACTCACTCTAACGAATTACCCTCTCTAGGACTTAATCCACCACATGACGATGTTGAACATGGATACTATGATGAGGATGATGATAGTGACTTCGATCTTGATGATGCAATGAGACATTTTGGTCTTATGGCAAATCTTCGGGGATATGTGTCAGGAGGAAAGGAATGGGTTCTTGACAGTGGATGTACCGATCACATGACCGGAGATAAAGACATGTTTCGTGAGCTTGCTGAAAATGATAGTCCTCGAAAGTATGTCACTTTCGGTGACAACTCAAAGGGTAAGGTGGTTGGCCTCGGTAAGGTGGCCATCTCACATGATAGCTCCATTCAGAATGTTATGCTCGTTGAATCTCTTAGCTACAACTTACTTTCAGTATCTAGACTTTCTGATTTCGATTTCAATGTCCTATTTACTGAAGTAGATTGCCAAGTGTTTCGTCGAGACAATCATAAAATGGTCTTTACTGGTATACATAGAGGTGATCTTTACATTGTTGATTTCTCTAAAAAGGCACAACCTAAAACTTGCTTGATTGCTAAATTCTTAAAAGGTTGGTTATGGCATAGACGACTAGGTCATGTTGGCATGAGAAACCTTGACAAGCTTATTAAAGGAAATCATATCCTTGGAGTTAACGATGTCATATTTGATAAGGATAGACTTTGCAGCGCTTGTCAGGCAGGTAAACAGGTTGGAAGAAGGCATCCCGTGAAGAACATCATGACCACAAGGAGGCCACTTGAGTTACTTCACATGGATCTTTTTGGTCCCAACGCTTACAAAAGTCTCGGTGGAAATTCTTTTGGTCTAGTTATAGTTGATGATTTTTCAAGATTTACGTGGGTGTTCTTTCTCGATGATAAATCGCAGGTCCAAAAGATCTTCAAAAACTTTGCTAGGAAGGCCCAAAATCAATTTGAAATGAAGATCAAGAAGGTTCGCAGCGACAACCGAACGGAGTTCAAGAACGCAAATGTGGACACCTTTCTTGACGAATAAGGGATTTCGCATGAGTTCTCGGCTACGTACACACCTCAACAAAATGGAGTTGTTGAGAGGAAGAACCGGACGCTCATCGAAATGGCGAGAATGATGCTTGATGAGTACAAGACGCCGAAGCACCTTTGATGAGTACTTAACGCTTTCGCTTTCGGTCTACGAGGGTACGTGGGCACACTCTCCCGCTCATTGCTATGCTTCTCCTAGATAGATATTGCGTGATCGTAGGCAATTTTTTTTGAAATACTACGTTCCCCAACAGGAAGATGAGCTGGGAGAGGAGGAGCGTGAGGATGCGATGTGGACGACGCCGGAGCGCGACATAAATAGTCACGTCTAGTCCATGCGAAGGGCCGGTCAACCGCTTCAATGTGGTGCAGCGACCGGAGTTGGTTCCCCGGGAACCTGCGTTCGCATTGAAGCGGCGATTGCCGATGGATCGCGTCCGTCAGCCCCGCCCTCCCTCCCTCCGGTCACATCACGACATCATTGCCGGCCTCCACATGCACTGGGCTGGCATGAATGCGGCATGGTAAGAGGTGCATGCATCGAAATGAAAGTGCGGGAGGGGAGGGTGACAGGTTTTGGGTAGGCCAGGGCGGTCAGAAGCGGGCTTGGGATCGGTCCGGACTCCCGCAAACCTCTCCCACATTTGTCTCCGGTTTGCAGGAGAAATCGCTCCTGGACCCCTCCGCGGACCGATACATATCGGCGTTGGATGGCTTCCGCGGTCCAGACAGTTACGGAAGGTTTGAGGGCCGACGTTGGAGATGCCCTTACATCAACTATAATAAAATATGGTTGTGTGCATCAGAATGATGCATATGCTGGGGTGTCAACCTCCTTTTCAATAGAAAGGAGGTCCAAGCGGATTGTTTGTGTTTGTGTGTGTGTGTGTGCGCGCGCGCGCGCGTGATACGTCTCAGTCGTATCTACTTTTCCAAACACTTTTGCCCTTATTTTGGACTCTAACTTGCATGATTTGAATGGAACTAACCCGGACTGACGCTGTTCTCAGCAGAATTGCCATGGAGTTATTTATGTGCAGAAACAAAAGTTCTCGGAATGACCTGAAACTCCACGGAACTTATTTTTGTAAAATATTAAAAATATTGGCGAAAGAATCAAGGCAGGGGCCCACCAACTGTCCACGAGGGTGGGGGCGCGCCCCCCTGCCTCGTGTGCCCCCGGGAGCTCCACCGACCTCAACTCCAACTCCATATATTCGTGTCCGGGGAGAAATAAATCAGAGAGAAAGATTCATCGCGTTTTACGATACGGAGCCGCCGCCAAACCCTAAACTCTCTCGGGAGGGCTGATCTGGAGTCCGTTCGGGGCTCCGGAGAGGGGAATCCATCGCCGTCGTCATCATCAACCGTCCTTCATCACCAATTTCATGATGCTCACCACCGTGCGTGAGTAATTCCATCGTAGGCTTGCTGGACGGTGATGGGTTGGATGGGATTTATCATGTAATCGAGTTAGTTTTGTTAGGGTTTGATCCCTAGTATCCACTATGTTCTGAGATCGATGTTGCTATGACTTTGCTATGCTTAATGCTTGTCACTAGGGCCCGAGTGCCATGATTTCATATCTGAACCTATTATGTTTTCATGAATATATGTGAGTTCTTGATCCTATCTTGCAAGTCTATAGTCACCTACTATGTGTTATGATCCGCAACCCCAAGTGACAATAATCGGGACCACTCCCGTGATGACCGTAGTTTGAGGAGTTCATGTATTCACTATGTGTTAATGCTTTGGTCCGTACTCTATTAAAAGGAGGCCTTAATATCCCTTAGTTTCCATTAGGACCCGCTGCCACGGAGGGTAGGACAAAAGATGTCATGCAAGTTCTTTTCCATAAGCACGTATGACTATACTCGGAATACATGCCTACATTACATTGATGAATTGGAGCTAGTTTTGTGTCACCCTATGTTATGACTGTTACATGATGAACCGCATCCGGCATAATTCTCTATCACCGATCCAATGCCTACGAGCTTTTCACATATTGTTCTTCGCTTATTTAATTTTCTATTGCTATTGTTACAATCACTACAAAACCCAAAATATTACTTTTGCTATCGCATGTTATTTCCATACTACTTTGCTACTAAATACTTTGCTGCAGATATTAAGTTATCCAGTGTGGTTGAATTGACAACTCAACTGCTAATACTTGAGAATATTCTTTGGCTCCCTTGTGTTGAATCAATAAATTTGGGTTGAATACTCTACCCTAGAAAACTGCTATGATCCCCTATACTTGTGGGTTATCAAGACTATTTTTCGGCGCCGTTGTCGGGAGCATAGCTCTATTCTTTGAGTTACTTGGGATTTATATCTGCTGGTCACTATGAAGAACTTGAAAGACGAGAAAACAAAATTTATCCCTCAACTACGAGGGAGGTAAGGAACTGCCATCTAGCTCGCACTTGATTCACCTTCTGCTTTTGAGTAAGCTTATACACCTAAACCCGCTTCTGCTACTAATTCTGATATGTCACATGTTATTGATGATGCCACTTCTGCTATGCATGATACTTATGATGAAACCGCTTCTATGCTTGATACTACTGTGTCACTTGGTGAATTTCTTGATGAACAACTTGCTAGTGTTGGAAATATGCCCTAGAGGCAATAATAAATTAGTTATTATTATATTTCCTTGTTCATGATAATCGTTTATTATCCATGCTATAATTGTATTGATAGGAAACTCAGATACATGTGTGGGTACATAGACAACACCATGTCCCTAGTAAGCCTCTAGTTGACTAGCTCGTTGATCAATAGATGGTTACAGTTTCCTGACCATGGACATTGGATGTCGTTGATAACGGGATCACATCATTAGTAGAATGATGTGATGGACAAGACCCAATCTTAAGCCTAGCACAAAGATCATGTAGTTTGTATGCTAAAGCTTTTCTAATGTCAAGTATCTTTTCCTTAGACCATGAGATTGTGCAACTCCCGGATACCGTAGGAATGCTTTGGGTGTACCAAACGTCACAACGTAACTGGGTGGCTAGAAAGGTGCACTACAGGTATCTCCGAAAGTGTCTGCTGGGTTGGCACGAATCGAGATGGGATTTGTCACTCCGTAAACGGAGAGGTATCTCTGGGCCCACTTGGTAGGACATCATCATAATGTGCACAATGTGACCAAGGGGTTGATCACGGATGATGTGTTACGGAACGAGTAAAGAGACTTGCGGTAATGAGATTGAACAAGGTATCGGTATACCGACGATCGAATCTCGGGCAAGTACAATACCGTTTGACAAAGGGAATTGTATACGGATCGATTGAGTCCTTGACATCGTGGTTCATCCGATGAGATCATCGTGGAACATGTGGGAGCCAACATGGGTATCCAGATCCAGTTGTTGGTTATTGACCGAGAACGCCTCGGTCATGTTCAGATGGTTCCCGAACCCGTAGGGTCTACACACTTAAGGTTCGATGACGCTAGGGTTATAAAGGAAGTTTGTATGTGGTTACCGAATGTTGTTCGAGTCCGGATGAGATCCCGGACGCCACGAGGAGTTCAAATGGTCCGGAGGTAAAGATTTATATATGGAAAGTTGTTGTTCGTGTTAAAGGAAAAGTTCGGTTTTTCCAGATTGTACCGGAAGCTTAGGAAGGTTCCGGAGGATTCCGGAGGGGTCCGGAGATCCGGAAGATGTTCCACCACGTCCAATACAGCAGCATGGGCTGTAAGGGGGCGCCCTAGCCTTAATGGGCCAAGGGCACCAGCCCCCCCAAGGCCCATGCGCATGGGAGAGGGGAAACCCTAAGGGGGAGGGCCTCCACTTGACTTGGGAGGCACTCCTCCCCCCTTGGCCGCCGCCCCCAACCCTAGATGAGATCTAAGGGGTCGGCCCCCTCTCCCCCACCTATAAATAGTGGAGGGTGGGAGGCAGCCGCACCCCAAGTTCCCGCGCAACCTCCCCTCTCCCAAGTACTCCTCCTCTCCATGGTGCTTGGCGAAGCCTCGCAGATTGCCACGCTTCTCCATCACCACCACGCCGTTGTGCTGCTGCTGGAAGGAGTCTTCCTCAACCTCTCCTCTCTCCTTGCTGGATCAAGGCATGGGAGACGCCACCGGGTTGTACGTGTGTTGAACGCGGAGGTGCCGTCTGCTCGCACTAGGATCTCCGGTGATTTGGATCACACGCAGTACGACTCCTTCAACCCCGTTCTCTTGAACGCTTCGCTTAGCGATCTACAAGGGTATGTAGATGCACTCTCCTTCCCCTCATTGCTAGTCTCTCCATAGATAGATCTTGGTGACTCGTAGGAAAATTTTGAATTTCTGCTACGTTCCCCAACAACTAGGGCTAGAGAGAATGAAATTATTGAAACTGATAATATTGATGATAGTGATGATGAAGGCTCTCCCAATAAATATGAATTACCTGTTGTGCCTGAGGGCTATGTTATGGATGAACAAACTAAAAGAGACTTTCTTGCTTGCAATGATAGAAGTGATCTTAAGAAATTATTAGCTAAGCTTAAACAAAAAAACTTTGAATGCTAGAATGAAGTATGATCCTGCTTATGCTACTTCACCTATCTTTGTTACTGATAAAGATTATGAATTCTCTGTTGATCCTGATATAATTACTTTGGTTGAATCTGATCCTTTCTATGGCTATGAATCTGAAACTGTTGTGGCACATCTTACTAAATTAAATGATATAGCCACCCTATTCACTAATGATGAGAGAACTCGCTACTTTTATATCCTTAAAATATTTCCGTTCTCATTAAAGGGTGATGCTAAGATATGGTTTAACTCTCTTGATCCTGGTTAAAAGTAGTCCCTGTGATATGATTTATTACTTCTCTGCTAAATATTTCCCTGCTCATAAGAAACAAGTTGCTTTAAGGGATATATATATAATTTTGTGCAAATTTAAGAAGAGAGTCTCCCACAAGCTTGGGGGAGGCTTCTCCAATTACTTAATGCTTTGCCTGATCATCCTCTTAAGAAAAACGAAATACTTGATATCTTTTATAATGGACTAACCGATGCTTCCAGAGACCACCTGGATAGTTGTGCTGGTTCTCTTTTCAGGGAAAGAACACCGGATGAAGCTGAAATTCTATTGAATAATATGTTGACAAATGAAAATAATTGGACATTTCCTAAGCCTATTCCTACCCCAACTCCGAAGAAGAGGGGTGTTCTATTTCTCAGTCCTGAAGATATGCAAGAGGCAAAGAAATCTATGAAAGAAAAAGGTATAAAAGCTGATGATGTTAAGAATTTACCTCCTATTGAAGAAATACATGGTCTTAATTTACCGGCTATTGAAGAAATACATGGTTTTATTTCATCACCTATTGAAGAAACTCATGGTCTTGATAACACGACACAGGTAGTAACGGTAAATGATGATAAAGCTGAAATCCCTCCTACTAAGTTTGCTAGCCAATGTTTGGATGAGTTTGATAACTTTATGGTTAAGCAAGAAGATTTTAATGCTTATTTTGGTAGACAATTAAAAAAAATGCTTATATGATTGAACACTTGGGTGATTATATCTCTAGAGTTAAAGGTGAACTTAAACTCATTAGTAAACATGCTTCTATGGTTACCACCCAAGTAGAACAAGTACTTAAAGCTCAAAATGATTTGCTCAATGAATTAAATAGTAAGAATAATGACTATGCTGTTAGAGTGGCTACTAGAACTGGTAAAATGACTCAGGAACCTTTGTATCCTGAAGGCCATCCTAAGAGAATTGAGCAGGATTCTCAAAGAAATAATGTTGATGCACCTAGTCCTTCTAAAAAGAAGAAAAATAAAAATGCTATGACTTTGCATACTTATAGTGAACCTATTGCTGAACCACCTGAGAATCCAAATGATATTTCTATTTCTGATGCTGAAACACAATTGGGTAATGAACATGAACCTAGTGATAATGTTCATGATGATGCTCAAACTAGCAATGATAATGATGTAGAAATTGAACCTGCTGTTGATCTTGATAACCCACAATCAAAGAATCAACGTTATGATAAGAGAGACTTTGTTGCTAGGAAACACGGTAAAGAAAGGGAGCCATGGGTTCAGAAACCCATGCCTTTTCCTCCCAAACCATCCAAGAAAAAGGATGATGAGGATTTTGAGCGCTTTGCTGAAATGATTAGACCTATCTTTTTGCGTATGCGTTTGACTGATATGCTCAAAATGAATCCTTATGCTAAGTATATGAATGAAATTGTTACTAATAAAAGAAAGATACCCGAAGCTGAAATTTCCACAATGCTTGCTAATTATACTTTTAAGGGTGGAATACCTAAGAAACTTGGAGATCCAGGAGTACCAACTATACCATGCTCTATTAAAAGAAACTATGTTAAAACCGCTTTATGTGATCTTGGACCTGGTGTTAGTGTTATGCCTCTCTCTTTATATCGTAGACTTGATTTGAATAAGTTGACACCTACTGAAATATCTTTGCAAATGGCTGATAAATCAACTGCTATACCTGTCGGTATTTGTGAGGATGTGCTTGTTGTGGACTATTTTAACGGACTTTGTTATTCTTGATATTCCCGAGGACGATAGTATGTCTATTATTCTTGGAAGTCCCTTTTTGAATACTGCAGGGGCTGTCATTGATTGCAACAAAGGCAATGTCACTTTTCATGTTAATGGTAATGAGCATACGGTACACTTTCCGAGGAAACAACCTCAGGTCCACAGTATCAACTCTATTGGAAAAATTCCATCGATTATTTTTGGAGGTTTTGAATTTCCTCTTCCTACTGTTAAAAAGAGATATGATATTCTTATTATTGGGGATGTGCATATCCCCGTTGAGGTAACATAGTGTTATTCGAAATTTCTCCGGTTCCATGTTATTCGGAATGAGTTTGTTAACAAGACTTGATCAACCTTGTTAGTGGATTCCTTTTGATGAGCATGAGATGGACGAAGTTAGAAAGCACAACCTTCTGTACCCTCCTTTTACTTTCTTTATTTAGTTGAAATAAAGTAAAAATAGTATTTTTCTGTCTGTTTTCTGAATTATCCGTGCAATATAAAAATACCCCGAAAATAAAAGTTCTCCAAATGCCCTGCCAATTTAATATAATTTTTTTTGTAATATTTGAGAATATCTGGCACTGAGAACATAGTAGGGGGAGAAAGCACCTGGCCACGAGGGTCCAGGGTGCGCCCCCTGCCTCGCCGGCCCATGGTGGCTCCCCTCCACTTATTCCTGCACCCACACACTTCTTCTTCCTCCCAAAAACAATCACCATCCAGCTCAAGCACGAGTTCTAGCTCATTTTGCTGTGATTTTCGATCTCCTTACTCAAAGCACCTCTCACAAAACTGCTTTGGGGGATTATTCCTTGGTATGTGACTCCTCCATTGGTCCAAATAGTTTTTGTTCTAGTGCTTTATACATTGCAAATTTGTGTTGCCTAGGTGACCATGTTCTTGAGCTTGCATCTCAAATTTATATGGTTCCAAGTAGTTCTAATGCATGCTATAGTCTCTAGGCACTTGTAGGAGTAGTTGCTATCAATTTTGTTGAGCTTGGTTCACTTTTATTTGAAGTTACTAAAAATTTCAGAAATTTTCAGAAAATAATGAAGAGATTTTTGAGGGGCTCATCGAGCCCAAGCTCGAAGGAAAAGCAGAGTGAAGAAGCAGAGAGGCCCAAATATAATCTGCCTCGCACCACGGAGGTTCGGCCGTGTGAATGGTCTTCAGATGATTTCTTGAGAGCAGCCAGGATTTATGATGATTTTTATGAATTGGCTGAGAATGCAGGCCTCACCGACTTCCTCCACGACCAACGCGAACAGTATCTCTTACTCACCAATACCTTTGTGCAGAACTTCTACTATTATCTTAAGGAATCACCTCCTTCAGCAGAGTTTCATTTATATGATGTGGTTAAGAAGATGTCACTATATGAATTTTGCAGGGTTTGCAAAATACCTTTCGAGGGTAGCTTAGAGGAACCACATCATAAAGATGTGGACGGGTTTATTGATACTATTACTGTAGGGGAAACTAGGAAGGTTTCCGATGCAAGAATCACTAGCATACATTTTCCTGTTTTACGCTATTTTGCAATATTTGCTAGTCTTTGCTTAATTGGTCGCGGAAACTGTGGAAACTTTAGTGTTCCTGATATTATTATTTAGTTCCATGGTTCATTCTGTGATGACTCTGTTAGTATGGGCGGTATTATTGCCAAACGGTTAAGTCTGAATCGTACAAAGGGCCCCATCTTTGGAGGTGTCTATGCTTCACGCTTTGCTGCATATTATAACATACCTATTAGGCACTATGAAAAAGAAGAAAAATTGCTGCCCACTGTTTATTTAGATTATAAGAGTATGGTAGCACATGATTTTATTGTTAAGAATAGGGAAGGGGCGCTTAAATACAAATTGTTCTTTGATAAACATCACCCTGAGACTATTACCTTGCCTGCTCTTCCTTGTTTAATTTATCTGCAGGTCATTATCTCATTCCGCTGGCGGCCATTCACGCATACCGGAACCCTACATCAACCACAGAGCCAGAGTTGGAACCATAATTTGATCCTCCACGACAGTCTAATTATCAGTGGGATCCACAGATGATTGCCAACCAGTGGTAATCAGGGGCTTCTTCATCTCAGTACGACCCCGGTTACAACTTTGGATATCCGCCAGGCCATCTCTCGCAATAAACCAACTTAGGTCAAAAGCCTAAGCTTGGGGGAGTACGTATTTCCCACCGACATTACATTTATGTCCACACACTCATTGCTAGATGTCGGTGCTCATACTTTTTCATTGTACTATCCATGCTAGTTTATTTTCTTTTTCTTTCTTTCTTCTTGTGTGTTTGATAAACCTTAAGAAAAACCAAAAAATTAGTAGTAGCTTTTAGCTAGTTTACTTTTCTGGCTGTAGTAGTGATAATTAAAAGAAAACCCAAAAATATTTCCTGTTCTTCTTTTGCTTGTTGGGAGATTTCCCGTGTAAATAGTTTTATTTCTTTTCTTTCCTTTGGGAGTCGATAGGATAAGACCATGATTAAATTGTTCAAGTGGCTCTTATATGCATTATTGTTGATTTAACCAAGAGCCCATATTGCCTTGTCTTCTCCTGTTCATTGAATGCTCGTAGATTCCAGCTTAGTCCAATGCACGTGCACTATTATTATTATTCACATCGTTCGGTCGTGCAAGTGAAAGGCAATTATGACGATATATGATAAACTGATTGAGATGAGAGAAGCTGGTATGAACTCGACCTCTCTTGTTTATGTAAATATGATTAGTTCATCGTTCTTGATTTAGCTTATTATGAATAAACAAGTTTGCAATGACAATTAGAGATTATAGTTGCTTATGCCATGCTTAATTAGCTAGGAATTTATAATGGTTTACCTTGCGTTCCAACATCCTATTAAAATTGTTGTGATGTGGTATGATGGGGTGGTATCCTCCTTTGAATGATTCAAGTGACTTGACTTGGCACATGTTCACGCATGTAGTTGAAACAAATCAACATAGCCTTCATGATATTTATGTTCATGGTGGATTATATCCTACTCATGCTTGCACTCAATGTTCATTAATTTTAATGCATGTTCATGACTGTTGTCGCTCTCTAGTTGGTCGCTTCCCAGTCTTTTTCTAGCCTTCACTTGTACTAAGCGGGAATACTGCTTGTGCATCCAATCCCTTAAACCCCAAAGTTATTCCATATGAGTCCACCATACCTTCCTATATGCAATATCTACCTGCCGTTCCAAGTAAATTTGTATGTGCCAAACTCTAAACCTTCAAATGAAATTCTGTTTTGTATGCTCGAATAGCTCATGTATCAACTAGGGATGTCCTTATCTTCCATGTTAGGCGGGTTATTCTCAAGAGGAGTGGACTCCGCTCCTCACTCATGAGAAAATGGCTGGTCACCGGGATGCCAAGTCCCATGCTTTATGCAAATCAAATCAAAATAATTGCAAACAAAACTCCCCCTGCGACTGTTGTTAGTTGGAGGCACTCGTTGTTTCGAGCAAGCCATGGATTGATGCTTGTTGGTGGAGGGGGAGTATAAACTTTACCATTCTGTTTGAGAACCGCCTATAATGTGTGTAGCATGGAAGATATCACCATCTCTTGGTTGTTATGTTGACAATGAAAGTATGCCGCTCAAAATATTATTTATCTCTATTTCAAAATCGAGCTCTGGCACCTCTACAAATCCCTGCTTCCCTCTGCGAAGGGCCTATCTATTTACTTTTATGTTGAGTCATCACCCTCTTATTAAAAAACACCAACTGGAGAGCACCGCTGTCATTTGCATCCATTACTGTTAATTTATATTGGGTATGACTATGATTGGATCTCTTTTACCATGAATTACAATGTCTAGTCAGTCCTTGATCTTTAAAGGTGCTCTGCATTTATGTTTCGCGGTCTCAGAAAGGGCTAGCGAGATACCATCTTGTTATATCATATTATGATTGCTTTGAGAAAGTGTTGTCATCCGAAATTTATTATTATTGCTCGCTAGTTGATTATGCCATTGATATGAGTAAACATGAGACCTAAGTGTGATTGTGAATATGGTTAGTCATAATCTTGTTTGAAAACTTGAATGCTGGCTTTACATATTTACAACAACAAGAGCAAACAGAGTTTGTAAAAGTTTTTCTTTATCACTTTCGGTTTATCAACTGAATTGCTTGAGGACAAGCAAAGGTTTAAGCTTGGGGGATTTGATACGTCTCCGTCGTATCTACTTTTCCAAACACGTTTGCCTTTGTTTTGGACTCTAACTTGCATGATTTGAATGGAACTAACCCAGACTGACGTTGTTTTCAGCAGAATTGCCATGGTGTTATTTATGTGCAAAAACAAAAGTTCTCGGAATGACCTGAAACTCCACGGAACTTATTTTTGGAAAATATTAAAAATATTGGCGAAAGAATCAAGGCCAGGGGGCCAACCACCTGTCCACGAGGGTGGGGGGCGCGCCTGCCCCCCTGGGCGCGCCCCCTGCCTCGTGGGCCCCCTGGAGCTCCACCGACCTCAACTCCAACTCCATATATTCGTGTTCGGGGAGAAATAAATTAGAGAGAAAGATTCATCGCGTTTTACGATACGGAGCCGCCGCCAAACCCTAAACTCTCTCAGGAGGGCTAATCTGGAGTCCGTTCGGGGCTCCGAAGAGGGGAATCCGTCGCCGTCGTCATCATCAACCGTCCTTCATCACCAATTTCATGATGCTCACCGTCGTGCGTGAGTAATTCCATCGTAGGCTTGCTGGACGGTGATGGGTTGGATGAGATTTATCATGTAATTGAGTTAGTTTTGTTAGGGTTTGATCCCTAGTATCCACTATGTTCTGAGATTGATGTTGCTATGACTTTGCTATGCTTAATGCTTGTCACTAGGGCCCGAGTGCCATGATTTCAGATCTGAACCTATTATGTTTTCATGAATATATGTGAGTTCTTGATCCTATCTTGCAAGTCTATAGTCACCTACTATGTGTTATGATCCGCAACCTCAAGTGACAATAATCGGGACCACTCCCGGTGATGACCGTAGTTTGAGGAGTTCATGTATTCATTCTGTGTTAATGCTTTGGTCCGGTACTCTATTAAAAGGAGGCCTTAATATCCCTTAGTTTCCATTAGGACCCCGCTGCCACGGGAGGGTAGGACAAAAGATGTCATGCAAGTTCTTTTCCATAAGCACGTATGACTATACTCGGAATACATGCCTACATTACATTGATGAATTGGAGCTAGTTTTGTGTCATCCTATGTTATGACTGTTACATGATGAACCGCATCCGGCATAATTCTCTATCACCGATCCAATGCCTACGAGCTTTTCACATATTGTTCTTCGCTTATTTAATTTTCTATTGCTATTGTTACAATCACTACAAAACCCAAAAATATTACTTTTGCTATCGTTACTGTTACTTCCATACTACTTTGCTACTAAATACTTTGCTGCAGATATTAAGTTATCCAGGTGTGGTTGAATTGACAACTCAACTGCTAATACTTGAGAATATTCTTTGGTTCCCCTTGTGTCGAATCAATAAATTTGGGTTGAATACTCTACCCTCGAAAACTGTTGCGATCCCCTATACTTGTGGGTTATCAGCGCGCGTGCGTGTTTCTTTTGAATGTGTGATCAAATCAATTTTTCCTGCACTTCTCATTTCCTATATTCCTGTGAACCAAACAAAGCCCTCAAATTGATTTAAAACCCCTATGAAATAGCATTTCCTAGTGGACACCAAACATGAGTTAACACATATATTTTTCTCCTTTCTTATTTATGACTAATATGTTTTTCCCGTGTGACCGCCGCTCTTGAAGTTTTCCTTTATGTATTTGGTTCATATAGGAATCCAAAATATGTTGCATCCCAATTCCTGCATTTTGATATTCCCGCATAAGTTTCTGCATTCCAAATTAATGGTGCATTCTTCTAAGAAATAAAGCAAATCAAAGTTTCCTCCAAATCATGTATTGATATCCACCAGCTTAAGTGTTGTAGCATCAATGATAATAAAAAACATGTGTTCTCTCTCTCTCATGAGTCATGACACCTTGGGAGCTATGACAGAGGCACAAGTCTACCTTCCTCCAGTGGGATCACGGCCCCCACTCCTTCTAACCATTGCTTCGGCAATGGGAGGTGGTCGTGATCTCCCTGTTTCAAACTAGCGGTGGTAGGGTAAGGTTTTTAGTTTATGTTTTGGTCCTCAGTCGTTGGTGGTAAGGCAATGGCACTGCCGTCGACATGGAACAAGTCATCCATGTGTCATCCTCGTCGCAATTGTGCTTCCTGGCATCATTGGGAGGCGCGTGGAGAGTGGTGTGTCTCTATACCTGGTTCTCTAATTTGGTATTTTTTTTCTTCGACATGTTTGTCTTGGTGGCGCTGTCATGCGAAGCGGATAGTGTGGTTGCATGTCTTGGTCCTCCGGCTCCAATTTTGACAGACAAAGATTGGCTTGCTTTAGACACATCAGGGAGCATGCGAGAGTTGCGTTCACAAACTCCATCTAGTCAGACATGGGGCGTTACACATGCCATCTCCTACATTTTATTCCCTGGGGCAGCCATTTGCTATGCAGATCACGGGTGCCCACATCTTCTGTTCTACATCGACGACTTCTCTGCTGCTATTTCTACAAACTCTTTGGTTTAAACAAGTTTTTACGCTGGGACGGAGGCCTAGGGGCGGCAACAAACTTAGCTCACGACACGCCATCGATGGATGCAGGACGAAGAAGACTTCATCACCCCAAAAGATTTGTATGTATATTTTAATTTATACAAGGGTGTTTTTGTAAGTGTTTGTGCTACTTAATCTACATGGCCTTTGGCCTTTGAAAAAAAATAGCCATCAAATAAGGCTTTTCCATCCCTTTTCCACTACATCCATCTTGAAGTCTGTTCGCGACATTCTTAGCAACAACTTAAAATACATAGTCATTTTTGGTCGGTTTCTGAAAATTACAACAAAACCCAAATAACCTCATGAATGTGCATAAATAACTTGTGTTTTGCCCCTTGCAAAAAAGTACTTGTGTGTTCCTTTAGTCATCGCCCATCCGTTTGCTAACTAGCTACATATAGCCAAGCCATTTTATTTCTCCCCGAGAAAGAAAGAAAGGCGATCTCATTCGCTAAGAGAGATGAACCTTCTCACTTCTCACACCGTCCTCCATCAGCTTCCCTTCGCTAATGACCTCTCAGTTGTTGATAGTGAGGGAGGTAACCCGATCCCGCGCGTGCAGGTCGTGTAGTTTTAGGTTTTATGGTCTAGTAGCATACGTTTGGCCGCTCAACGTCTTGACTCCGGCAAGGACGACAGCGGCACCGAATAATAAAGCTTCATATCCTTCACTGACACGGCGTTCTTCTCTTTGCACTACTAGGAAATACCTTATAGATAGATGCTTAGTAGTAGCGAGGGGTATATGGGCCGCGTTGTGATGTCTATGACGCAACCTTCTTCTTGTAGACTCGTGTTGGGCCTCCAAGCACAGAGTTTTGTAAGACAGTAGCAAATTTCCCTCAAGTGGATGACCTAAGGTTTATCAATCCATGTGAGGCGTAGGATGAAGATGGTCTCTCTCAAAACAACCCTGCAACCGAATAACAAAGATTCTCTTGTGTCCCAAACACACCCACAACAATGGTAAATTATATAGGTGCACTAGTTCGGCGAAGAGATGGTGATACAAGTGTAATATGGATGGTAGAAATATATATTTTATAATCTGAATAAATAACAACAGCAAGGTAACTAGGAACAAAAGTGAGCAAAACGGTATTGCAATGCTTGGAAACAAGGCCTAGGGTTCATACTTTCACTAGTGCAAGTTCTCTCAACAATGATAACATAATTGGATGACATAACAATCCCTCAACATGCAACAAAGAATCACTCCAAAGTTTCTATTGGAGAACGTAGGACGAAAACGTGCATAAACTCATATGCATAGATTACCCAATGTCACCTCGGGAATCCACGAGTTGAGTGCCAAAACATACATCAAGTGAATCAATAGAACATCTAATTGTCACCACAGATATCCCATCGCAAGACATGCATCAAGTGTTCTCAAATCCAATACTCAATCCAACATAACGGAACCTCAAAGAGCAAGACTCAATTCATCACAAGAAGGTAGAGAGGGAGAAACACCATATGATCCAACTATAGTAACAAATCTCGCGGTACATAAAGATCGTGCCTAATTAAGAACACGAGAGAGAGAGAGAGAGAGAGAGAGATCAAACACATAGCTACTAGTACATACCCTCAACCCTGAGGGTGAACTACTCCCTCCTTGTCATGGAGACCGTCGGGATGATCAAGATGGCCTTCGATGATGGTTTCCCCCTCCGGCAGGGTGCCAGAACGGGCTCCCGATTCGTTTTTCGTGGCTACAAATGCTTACGACGACGGAACTTCCGATCTAGGGTTCTTTCTAGAGCTTTCTCTATTTATACGATTTTTTGGCGTCGGTTTCACATCAGCGGGAGTCCCAAGGGACCCACAAGCCAGTGGCGCGCCCTAGGGGGGCGCCCCCAACCCTATTGGTCGCCTCAGGACTCTTCTTGCCCAACTCCAATGCTCCGTGGGTCTCTTCTGGTCCATAAAAAATCACCGTAAATTTTCAGCTCATTTGGACTCCGTTTGATATTCTTTTTCTGTAGAACTCAAAAACAAGGAAAAAAACAGAAACTGGCACAGGGCTCTGGGTTAATAAGTTAGTCCCAAAAATAATATAAAATAGCATATCAATGCATATAAAACATCTAAAACAGATAATATAATAGCATGGAACAATCAAAAATTGTAGATATGTTGGAGGCGTATCACACTGCTGCTAATTAGTAGTAGCGAGGGGTATAAACTCCGCGCTACTACTAAGTTGTTAGTAGTATCGCGGGCTATAAACCCACGCTGCTACTAAGTGGTCTCCACTGTGCCCCTCGGGACATGCCATAGTAGTAGCGAGTGGTATAAACCCCGTGCTACTACTAAGTTGATAGTAGTAGCGCGGGTTATAAACCCACACTGCTACTAAGAGGTCTCCATTGTGCCCCTCTGGACATGCCATGCATAGTAGTAGTGTGGGTTGTAAACCCGCGCTACTACTAAGTTGATAGTAGTAGTGTGGGTGTAAACCCGCGCTACAACTAAGTACATGGTTTTTTAACAGCCTTGAAATCCCGTCTCCTCCTCCGAATCCCTCCTCTCTCCCGTCCCTCTCCTCCTCTCTCTCCATAGGCTCTCCCATGGCGCTCCTGCCCATGTGTGCCTCCTCCTCCGTGGTGCCCAACGAGTCTGCCGCTAGCGTCCAGGAGCTCGCCGGTCTTCCCCCTCACCTCCATGCTAGCACACCGGAGTACCTCATCACCAGCGAATAGCCTCGGTGCTCCCTCCATCTCCTTCCTCTCTCCCTCGTTTCTCTTTTTTCCTCTCCCGTCTAGTTTGACTCGCCCTCCCATGTCCATCCTCTTGCAGGTCTTCGCCATGGATGACCAGGAGCTCTCTGCCTTGGCCGCGAAGAGGAGCCACACCACCGCCTTGCTTTGCCTTGGATCCGGTCCCTCTCCGACAACCGCAGCTGGATCTGGTCTGTCGCTGCCCTTCCGCGCCATTGGCGACCCCTGCCGTCGCTGGATCGAACCATTGCCGCCATTGACAGCACGCATGGGATCGAATTTTTTTGTTTTTTAATTAATAGTAGTGGCGCGGGTCACAGACACGCGCTACAGATAATTAGTGGTAGCACATAGTAATAGCACGGGTGGCACCACGCTACTAGTACCAGTTAGCTGTAGTGAGCTAGTAGTAGCGCGGGCGCCCACACTACTACTAGCTATGTAACATGCGCTACCAGTAGGCTTTTCCCTAGTAGTGTTGGTGGGTGATAGATCTTTGTGCTAGTCTGTTCAGGCGGGGAAGGTGTGGCGGCGATGGCATCCCTATGGTGGACTTGTGTCCAAGGACTCCGTCGTTGCGATGATGTTCGCTCTAGCGTCGGCATCAGCTGGAAGACAACCAATTCATGGTTGATGGTTGGCGGGTCAGGTTTCCTTCTCTGACATTGTCGTGCGGAGGTGCTAGATGTGGAGTTTGATGGCGCCTCCGGGGTGCTGCTCCGGCAGATTCTTTCAATGGTAGTGGCTTCGTCTTTGGCGAGCTACTTTGGAGGTCCAAAAAGCTGGTAATCAGCGATGGTGCCACGTCAAGTTCCGGTGAAGAGGTGATTTGTCCCCTTTTCCTTCGGTGGCCACTATGATGGCGACGGAGGCGGGTGATGGAAGTTTACATGAAGCTTAGGGGTTCTTCGACCTTGATAGTACTTTTATTTCTTGGATAGGGTCGTTTGGGTTGAAGCTCGGGTTCTGTTGTCTTTTAAGTTTTGTTAGGTTGATATCTACTCGGCTTGTACTATATTCTTTGTTATATGATTGAGACATGCATTACCTTACAAAATAGCTTGGCTACATATACGACATGATTTTAGCCTGTTATTTTTTCTCGAGGAACCGGCAGGAGCACTGCCTTTTCATCTCAGACGAAAAAGAGGTTTTATGTACAAAGATGACAGGTTTTTTCGGGGAAACCTGACAAAAACCCTATTGGGATTGGCGTGTTACTCTAAGTGGACCAAATCAACCAATACCGGTCGCCAATTGTGCCCTACCGAAAGCATTAGCCCTCAGTCTTATGTCGTCGAGCGCGATGGCCCCCACCTCCAGGTGAGTGAGGCGGGTTCCATTGAAAATGCGGCGGTTGCGCTCCTTCTAGATATTCCAGATGGTGTAGAGGAAGTGACCGCTACGCCGACATCTTTCGTGCCTGGATAGGGGAGAGATGAACAGATCCCACCGTCGAAGACTCCCATGGGAGGCTGAAGTGTCATCGTGTTCGTCGGCGCCTCCCCGGTCCACGCCTGAACATGCGACCAAACCGCAATCGCAAATGGACAGTCCTTGCAGAGGTGAGTTGCCATCTTCGGTGCCCCCGGGCACAGAGGGCATGTAGGGGCGTGCGGGCATCCGCGAATAGCGAGCATGTCGGCCGTGATGATCTTGCCGTGGAGCACCAGTCAGGAGAAGAGGTTACATTTGGGCTCCGCGTGTGCCTTCCAAATTCTTCGTCGGCGGGAACCTGGGGAAGGAGCCGGAGAATTGGCCATATATGCCGAAGTCGCGGAGTAGATGCCATTAGGAGTCCAACGCCAGGTGATGGAGTCCTCCCCGTCTGGGGACGGTTTAACCTGAGAGGTCAGGGATTCGATCGAGATGAAATCCTGCATGTGCATGGGGGACTGTAGGCGGGCGACCGATCTGATCCAATTTTCATCATGTATCTCCTTGAACACTGTTCTTTGCTTTCTTGTGGCGAACTGGCGATTTTGTATATCCGGGAGCCAACAGCCTTAGGGGGCCTTTTCCCGTCCAGTCGTTGTGCGAGAACAGAGCTTTATGGCCGTTACCCAACACGATGGAGGTGGAAGCTCTGAATAACACCATATCCGACTCGTGGCAAGGTAGGGCAGAGCCCACCCACTGACAATCAGGGTCGGTCCACATTAGCCATGGCCAGTGCAAGCGGAGAGCACGACCAAACCTCTCTAGGTCCGTGATGCCCAGCCCACCCAAGGCCTTTGGCCTGCACACCATCTTCCAGTTCACCAGGGAGTGCCCTCCAGTCGCATTCTCGGAGTTGTCGCCTTGCCAGATGAAATTGTGTATGATCTTGTCAAGCTTCTGATTGGCCCACGCCGGAAGAGGGAGCACAGTGAGATGGTGCGTGGCGATGGCGCATAAGACTGACTTTGCCAAGGAGACGCTTCCCGGCCTCGCAAGGTTCTTTTCCTTACATCCCGGAAGCCTGCTCATTGCTTTGTCTATGATAGGTTGCAGATCAACCCGCTTAAGCCGTGAGGTATGCAGAGGAAGGCCCAAGTACTTACTCCCTCCGTCCGGAAATACTTGTCCTCGAAATGGATAAAATGGATGTATCTATAACTAAAATAAGTCTAGATACAACCATTTCAAAGACAAGTATTTCCGGACGGAGGGAGTAATTGGGAAGAGGAAGGCCTGTTATAGATACTGCATTATTATTGTTATTTTTTATTATATATATGGGGTTAAAGACAGTCGTGCTGGAAATGTCGCCCCGTCGATCGTTTGACCAATGCAATATGCATGCGTTTGTAGAGCTAGCTGGTTGGGTGTAAAATGTACGTAGTACAGTACTCCCTTCGTTTCTTTTTATTCCGCGTATAAAATTTGGTCAAAGTCAAAATACACAAAGTTTGATTAAATTTATATCAAAAATTATAAAAACCTATTATACTAAAACTATATAGTATGAAAATACATTTGATGGTGCATCTGATAATGTTGATTTCATTTTGTGAATGATGATATTTTTTAATATAAAGTTAGTCAAACTTTACAAAGCTTGACTTTGATCAAACCTTATATGCAGACTAAAAAAACGGAGGGAGTACTAAGTAGGAGGCGCGCCTAGGTAGACGGACGTCTCTCACGTGACCTTGGCCTGTTGCTCCAGTCTTCGCATGTGTTGTTTGCTTGCTCGGTTCCTCGCTTCCCGGCCGTACGTGGCCGGCCTCGGGAGGGCAAAACGGGGCGGTTCATGGTCAATGGTACCAAGAAAGAAACAAAGCTCAGTAGATTCTTCGTGGTCCTTCTCCGACCTAACCTACCACTCAAATCGATCGATCTCGCCTGCATGGACCATCCCTTTCCTGGAAAAATAATACTCCATTCATTTTCCTTTTCTCGGACAAGAAAAAAAGAACGAAATTCCAGATTTTGTTTTTTAGGAAACAAAATTTTGTGGATTTCTTTTTGAGCACTACGAAATTTTGAGGTAGGAGGCAGGACCATTTCCGGCGTGGGCTGGCCTCCATCGTAGGCTTCATTTCGTAGGCTCCATTGCATTCCAACCCAACTAACCAACCCCGTCGAGTACTCCATGGGAGCCCCCGCAAGAGTTAGTTTTGATGGGCGCACTCTCAGCCGCCGCCACGTGTCGCATGCTTGACACTCTTTTCAAATTTTTTGTTTATTTTTCTGTACGCGTTTTTGGTCTTAGATGATTTTTTTGTTTTCTTTCAGCTTTTCGGCCTTCATTGGTTTTTGGAACAAAAAATTTTATGAAAAAACGTGTTCTTTTTCTTACGCGAGAGGAACAGTCGCGCCTCTCAAAAACGAAAAAAACGCTTTTCTTTTTTTTCTTTTGTGAGAGGCACAAATCTACTTCTCATGGAGGACGGATTTGCTTCCGTGGGAGGCATAGTCGTGCCTCTCAGAAGAGAGAAGAAGTGTTTATTTTTTCTTTCATGAGAGGCACAGGTTTTGTTCTCATGGAGGCATTGATTTGCTCCCGCCAGACGCACAGTCGTGCCTCTCAAAAAAGGTTACTTCCAAGAGAGGCACTTATTTACTTCTCATAGAGGCACCGATTTTCTCCCGCGAAAGGCGTCGGAAAAGAAAAAAAATATGTTTTTTCGCGAGAGGCAAAATTGTGCCTGTTTGAAAAGGAAAAAAGTGCTCCTGATTCGGTTTTTTGTGTAAAAGAAGTTTCTCCAAACCTATCAACGGGAGATCTAGTTTTGAAGAACTCGGTGCTCGGAATTCAATAGTGAAAACGGTTCAAGATTTGGACACACTGTTTATGAGATAAAATATTTAAATAAACGAATAAAAGGTAAACTTCCAGGTTGCAAAAGGTGACACACTACACTTGTCGCAACCTGGGAAAATGGGAATGTCCTTTGCAGTACTCCTTAATAGTGATTTCGCACACTCCCCACTCTCCACAGCGTGCCATTTTGGGTCGGCCCATGTGCGGGCACAACTCCCCTTGTCTTTTTATGCTTTTTTATTTTATTTTGTGTTCAAATTTTCAAAAAATTGTGAATTAAAAAAACATGTTCGAGAAATCATAAATATTTGTGACTTCATAAAAAATCATGATTTTGGAAAAAATTCGGGAAATGATAAAATGTTCGTGGATCAAAACATCTTTGTCATTTTTCAAAAATGTTCCCACAATAAAAGAACGTCATGATTTAGAAAACAATGTTCGGGCAATCAATAAATGTTTGCGCATTCAAAAAATATTCGTAATTTCAATAAATGTCCGTGAATTCATAAAATGTTCACAAAAATAAAATATTGTTTCTAAATTTGAAAAAAAAGTCCATTGATTCAAAAAATGCCAATGCATTTCTTTTTATGTCAAAGCCAAAAAATTCATAAATTTCGAAAGATTTACCTAAATTTCAAAACATATTCATTGATTAAAAAATGTTCACAAGTTTGAGAAAAACAATATCAATAAAGATTCGCAAATTAAGATAATATTTGATAATTTTAAAAAATCTCAAATTGGAGAAATGTTCACGAATTTGAAAGATATTCAGAAAATTAAAAGGGAAATGGAAAAAGATAGATACAGAAGAAAAAATAGGGCAAATGAATAATAAAATGAAAAATAAAATAAAAACGAACATGAACATGAAAAGGACAAAAATCAAAAAAGAAAAGAAAGAAAGGAAAAAGAAAGGAAAACGAAAAGGAAAAAAATTAAGAAAAAAACATACACAAAAACCGGTCTAGGAAACTTTCCCCATACCGGAATGGAGCTAGTTGGGTCAGCCAAAGTGTACGTCGCATTGAGCGGGGGATATGTGTTTGGCCGTTATTAGGTTTTTTGAGGGCTTGGTCGTTATTAGGCAGGACCTCCTATTTGGCGCAGAATGCTTAGGGAGGCGGAGGTGCGCGCACCGCCCATTCCCCCGCGCGCCCGTCTGGAAGTTGGGAGCCCCCTATTTTGTTGTTTTGTTTCTCTTTGTTTTGTTTTTTCTTCTTTAAATAATTCGGAAGTTGGAAAAGTTTCAAAAATTCCAAAAAATGTGGATTTCACAAAACTTCATGGAGCCCAAAAATATCCCTGAATTCAAATAATGTTCAAGAATTCGAAATATGTTCATGATTTCAAAAAATGTTTGTGAATTTGGATATTGATGGACATTTTTTTATCCGATGAGCAAATTTTGAATTAGACAAACATTTTCTGATCTTGATGGACAAATTCTCAATTCAAGAACATTTCTGAAAAAATCAGATGCATTTTTTGAAAACTGTATGAAGATTTTAAAATTTCATGAACATTTTATAAAGTTATGGTGAACAAATTTCAATATGATGAACAAATTTTGAATTTCATGAACATTTTTTGAATTCAGAGAACAAAATAGTGCTCATGATTTTTAATTTTTTTTCTCAAAAACGAGAAAAAAGAAAAGCACCATGCTGGCATATCCCATTGGGTCGCACGGAAGGCCCGCCCACTGAGCCATCCCAGCAGCGAGTGGTACTGTAGCGCAAATAATGAAAGTTCTCCATGCAAAAAAAAGGATCTACATCGGTGTGAGTGTGAGGAATCGAACACGATGAGCTGTGGTGTCTAATAGGCAGCGCTGAAACATAAGAACTATTAACAGCGACATAATTTAAACATTTTTCAAAATTTCAAACACGATTAGTTCTTGAAAAAAGTGAAATATTTTTTTGAAATGCGAAAAATTTCTAATTTTGGAACAACTTTTTAAAATCTTGAAGAATTTTTCGAAATCTTCTGAAATTATGAACTAAATTTTAAAAATAGAAACGTTTCTAAAACTTTTAAGAAAATATTAAGCATATACTTTTTAATAAAAAACATGAACATTTATTGAAAAAGGAACATTTGTAAATTATATGAAGATTTTTTTAGTTTTTGAGAATTGGCAATATTTTTTAATAGTCCGGAAAAAATTGAAACGCGGTTTTTTAAAAAATCTGAAGATTTTTTAATACATTTTGAAATTGTGAACATATTTTGAAAACTTGAACTATGTTTTCTGAGAATTCAAAAACTGTTTGAGAAAGCAATCTTTTTGGAATTCCAAACAATTTTTTAATATATTGAACATCCTTTGAAATTCACGCTCTTTTTAGAAAAAAGAGAAACCAGAAAAAATGAACAAAACAAAAGGAAAAGTCTAAAAATGAACAAATGAAAATTTAGAAAATAAGAAGAAAAAAAAAGAAAAAAAAAGAAAACCAAATCCCCAAAACCGGTAAAAGCAGAATTCACACTTTGTTGCTAAATGGGCCGTCCCATATCTCGGTCGCTTGCTCGAGCAGCGCACTATTTGCCGCATAATGCGGCAAAAAGAAATTTTCTGAAGAGCATGCATATTGCTCGGCCACATTTGGTGATATCTTGTTCTAAATAAAAAAATGGCAATGTCTTTTTTCTTTTCTTTAGAGAATGGCGATATCCTTTTGTTACAAGGTTTATTTCTGAACTTGGCCAGATACTAGTTACAAGCTCTTCATGTGACATGTTGTCTGCTCCAAGAGCTAGAACTCAGGAGAAGTGGTGTAAGTGCATCTAGTGCACCTTAGTGATTTTGGTGTATTGAAGACTTATAGGTTAAGGGACTAATGTATTTATGAGTGTACACAGGTCTATAAGTCTATGAGGAGTTTGATAATTACAGAGAAAGTCGACCCCTAAAAATGAAGTTCTTCGACTGAAGACTTTGATATTCTGAAGACTTTCCGAAGACTTTGAAAGTGAAGAAATTGGTGTGACATTGAAGACTTGGTATTCATTTGAGGAACATGAAGCGTGAAGACTTTTATTTTCGTAGTTTCGTTTTTCTCTTTCTTGAGTCATAGGAACACCGTACTGTTAAAGGGGGTCGAGGAAATACTAAGAAATTTTTTTTATGTGATGCTCAACTCAAAATCCTACACCTACCAATCCCTTCGAGTGAAGCCTTTGGAAATCTCATACAGTTCAGTCAATTTCTTGATGATGAGACGAAGTTCTTCCGGTCATTGAGAATTTGTTCGACCGAGGAGTTATGAATTCGCCAGTGTGGATTGCCTACACAAAGTGAGGAACATGATAGCCCCGAGGAATTTGAGAGTCAAATTTCGACCGTTCTTGTCTTCTTGGCACCTGTCCCAAAATATCTTATCCATCTAACGGTCATATCATTGAAGAGCATTTATGTCTTATCATGTCGGGCTGCTCCCTAGGTTATAAATAGCCGCCCCCTACAACCACTAGCTGGTTGGCTGCTCTGGGAGAACTTGACACTTGTCATTTCAGAGCAACCCATCCTCCGAGGACTTTGAGCGAAAATTATCGAGTGAGGAAAAACCAAAAAACCAAACCCCTACAAACCCAAAGTGATTGAGCATCACTGAAGAGATTGATCCTGCGTGGATCCGACGCTTGTTACCTTTGAAGATTGTGCTTCTTCCAGACGGTTAGGCGTCATGGTCTAGAGCATCCAAGAGGAATTGTGGATCGCCAAGTGACCAAGTTTGTGAAGGTTTGGAAGTCGCCTGAAGACTTACCACGAGTGATTGGACGAGGTATGTGTGACCTTAGTTCAAGGAGAATACGGTGAGGACTTGGTGTCCTGAGCTGCGTGCTCGCCGACTGGGTGTCCGGACTGTGTGTCCTCGAGTTTAAATACTCGGCCGCTCCAACCGGATGTACAAGCGAGACAGCAGTTGGAATTGGTCTACCATATCATTGTCTTCACCAACCTTCTGGTTCTATTTCCTCAACTCTTTCATTTCCTCATTCTTGTGTTGAGTGTTTGTTCATATCTGTGTTTGAAGACTTTGGTCAAGACTTTCTCAATTTCCTCAGTTCAATTTCTTTAGTCTGTTTGTCTTCATCTTGTGTTATCCTGTGTTTACGCTTTCTGTACTCTCTGTGATTGTCTTCATTTCATCATGATGACCATGCCGCATTCTGTTATGCTTACTTCTGAGTACTTATTCCGCTGAAAGTAGTTCTTCACTTAGGAATTTCCTCACCGGCAAATTCCTCATTGAAGAATTCATAAAAATCGCCTATTCATCCCCCTCTAGTCGATATAACGCACTTTCAATTGGTACCAGAGCAAGGTACTCCCTTGTTCTGTGTGATTTTGGTTTAACCACCTGGAGTTTTAGTTATGTTGACCGTAGGTATGATTAAGGTCTCAGTTGGGTGTCCTACCTTTGATGGTACGGACTACCCCTACTGGAAAAACAAGATGCGAGTGCATCTTGAGGCAATTGACAACGATCTCTGGTATGTTGTGGAAAATGGTGTTCCCTCTGTCTCACCCTCACTGAACGCTGCCGATGTGAAGAGATTCAAGCAACTCGATTCTCAAGCGAAGAATATCATATGTTGCCATATGAGCAAAGGACAGTATGGAAGAGTGAGTGCTTTGGAAACTGCTAAGCTCATCTGGGACAGGCTGTCCAAAGTAAATGAAGGAGTCTCAACTCAGCGTGACTCTCGAGTTGATGTTCATCGCAATCTCTTCAATCGCTTCAAAAGACTCGACAATGAAAATGTTCAACAAACCTTGATCGCCTCATCGACATCTCAAATGAACTTCAAGCGCTTGGTGCCATCGACATCACCGACCATGAGGTGGTGAAGAAATTGTTGAGATCGCTGATTCCTCATTTGATACTCGCATCGATGATACAAGAACATGCCGACTACAAGTCACTTGATCCAGCTGATATCCTCGAGAGGCTAAATACTCATGAGTTCGACTTCTTGAAAAAGAGATCTCTATGGTTCTAGTTATGGAAAATCACGTGCCACGAAGGCCAAGGCGTGTGCGAATCTGATTGTGAAGACTCGGTAGTAGCCTTGGTGACCTCGAAGAATTGAGCCAGAGCTAGCTTTGCTCGTGAAGAAATTCCGAAGTTCTCAAGGCGTGGTCGCTTTGGAGAATCCTCAAGGAGCAGTGGTTCCTCATCCAGTGACTATAAGAGAAGACTTTGCCACAAATGCAAGAAACCTGGTCACTACATTCAGGATTGTCCTCAGTGGGAAAAGGAATTAAAGAAGAAGAAATACAAGGATTACAGTTCTGACGACGCTAAGAAGAAGAAGAAATCGTCGAAATCTTCATCATCAAAATCCTCAAAGTCTTCATCTCACAAGAAGAGCAGCTCCAAGTAGGCGCGGGCATTCATTGGCAAGGAAATGGACTCTGAAGCTGAATCTGAGGAACATGAGGAAGAGGAGGCATCAGAGGAGTCCGAGTCTGGTGTGGCGAGTCTGGCTCTCGCTACTGCATTCGTCAGCAAGTCCATCTTCAACTCCGAAGAAAATGACCACATCAACAAAGCTGATGAAGATAGTGATGACTACGCTCCCACCTATTGCTTCGTGGCAAAGGGTGCCAAGGTACTCAAATATACCTCCTCTGAATCTAGTGAAAATGAATCTGATGAAGATCTCAAGCCCAACTACTCTAAACTTGCTAAGATTGCTGTAAAACAACAAAGGGCTTTTGAAAAGGTTCAAAACATGCTAGATAAAAGTGATGATATGTTAGGTGAAGAAATGGATCGCACTAAAGCCCTGACTGAAAATCTTCAGAGACTTCAGTCTAGGTTTGACAGCCTTCAAGTTCATCATAACACGCTCTTGTCTGATCATGAGAAACTTTCTTATGAATTTCTTCAAAGAAAGCAAGATCTTGAGAAGCTTAGAGTGTGTTATGAAGATCTTCAGAAGGAGCGCGATTCATTGCTAGCTCAACAAATCAACGCTTCTCAGGAAGAATTTGTTCCTCCATGCTTAAAGTGCATTGAACGTGAATCTGCTAATTCTTCACCTGAATGTTCAAATGCTTCAACTATTACAAATTCTTCACCTGCCTCTGCTATTACTAATTCCTCATCTGAGGACTTTCCTAGTATCACTGACTATGCAGAGCTGAAGGAATTGTACATGACATGCATGTACAAAAGCCTCAAAGGGCATCACACTCTTTGTGATGTGCTTAAAAAGCAGATCCTCAACAGAACCCTAGGAAAGAGGGTATTGCCTTTGAGAGGAAACTCAATCTGATGGAACATATTGGAAGCTTTGGCGGTACCCCAAAACCTCATGGGTTCTTTGCAAAGGGACCTCCGATTGATTCATCTAACTTATCCGGCTTTACATGTGAATCTCCTCATTCTTCCGATGAGTCATTTGACTCAACTATAAACTGTTCAAAAATCAGAATGGTGAAGTATTTGCTAGATATGTTGGCACTAATCTGCAGAACGGTTCTCCTATGAAGAAAATCTGAGTTCCCAAGAAGTGCCTTGAAAGTCTTCAGTGAATGTCCTCATGACACCACCGTGAAGAATAGGAACCCCAGATCAAACTCTTCATATGGACCAAATTCTTCATATGGATCCAAGTCCTCATCTGGACCAAATTCCTCACATGGATCAAATTCCTCAAAAGAATCAAAGTCCTCATATGATTATCATCATGCTAACAACTCTGTTTCGCAGGGTAGAGCTAAGGGCTATGAATATGTGCATTATTCTTCAAACCAATATGTTCATAAGTCCTCGAAGAATTTCTCTGCTTATTCATATGCTTACCCTAACCTCTCTTATGTGAGACGAAATGGTTTGGCCTCTATGCAACCATTCTCATATGGAGCTCGCAGAGTGATGAACTCTTTGCCACCCCTTCAGATGTGGGTGGTGAAGAAAAATAACTAATTTCCTTTGCAGGGTGAGGTCTCCAAACGTGCCTTAACGTCTGAAGAATTTGCTGGGGACCTGACAACATTGCCTGAAAGGACGCAGGCTAATCATGAAGAAATAAACTTTCATTTCACATGTACTCATACTGCTATATCTGTTTTACTGCTTGATGAAATTCATCTGATGAATTTGATATCATATTCTTCACTGACGAAGTATATGAGATCGTAAGTTGCACTAATTCATCTGCAGGATGATCAACCCAAAGCAAATGAGTGGGTCCTCGATAGTGGATGTGCAAATCACATGACTAGTGACAAGAATCTATTGATGGATGCTCCCTTATCACCGTCACATCTGAAGCATATCATCTTTGTAAGTGCATCTAGTGCCCCTTAGTGATTTTGGTGTATTGAAGACTTATAGGTTAAGGAACTAATGCGTTTGTGAGTGTACAGGTCTATAAGTCTATGAGGAGTTTGATATTTGAGAGAAAGTCGACCCTAAAAATGAAGTTCTTCGACTGAAGACTTTGATATTCTGAAGACTTTCTGAAGACTTTGAAAGTGAAGAAATTGGTGTGACCTTGAACACTTGGTATTCATTTGAGGAACATGAAGCGTGAAGACTTTTGTTTTCGTAGTTTCATTTTCTATTTCTTGAGTCATAGGAAACACCATACCGTTAAAGGGGTCGAGGAAATACTAAGGAAAAATTTCCATGTGATGCTCAACTCAAAATCCTACACCTACCAATCCCTTGAGTGAAGCCTTTGGAAATCTCATACAGTTTAGTCAATTTCTTGATGATGAGACGAAGTTCTTACGGTGTTGAGAATTTGTTCGACCGAGGAGTTAGGAATTCGCCAGTCTTGGATTGCCTACGATGAGGAACATGATAGCCACGAGGAATTTGAGATTCAAATTTCCGACCGTTGTTGTGCTGCACGCCAGCTATCCCAAAATATCTTATCCACCTAACGGTCATATCATTGAAGGGCATTTATGTCTTGTAGCGACCCGACCCGAATGGATCAAGTCTCTGTGCTTAGGTGTCATCCCTGGATCGGTATGCTGACACACACAGTACTCGAAGGATTTATAACAGAGGTAAATCACATGTATAAAGTAGCGTAAATACTATTACCTCAATCCAAATATAGCGGAAGCAACAAGGTTGTGGATTCCCATCAACACCAACGGCAAAGTTGAGTATAGGAAATCGTAACCCTAACGTATCACTTACTAAATAAATTCGAAAAGTCGCAACATGAAAAGTTGCAGCCCAAAACGGGTTGACACATGGAATATCTTGGCAATGTAACATATAGAGAATAATGAAGGAATAAGCCTATACTACATGCATATATGGTGGTGGAAAGCTCTATGGTTACAGTTTTGCATAAAGCCAATTTTTCCCTACATCAAAGGAATAAATTTTAATTTAACTATCATGGTGGTAGAAACATCATTGAGAAGGTATAACCCCAACTCAATCCCAATTAAAGTAATTAACAACCCAACAGTATTAATTTAGAGTGATGAGATACATGTGAAAACTCAAGTACTAGATACTCAGAATTGTCCATAACCGGGGACACGGCTAACCATGATTAGTATGTACACTCTGCAAAGGTTTGCGCACTTTTCCCCACAAGACTCGATCGCCTCTGTTGGTTTCTCGCACTACATGGTGTTTGAGAAACGGATGACCGAGACACAGTCTTTCAGAAACATTAACTCTCTACTCAGGATAGATCATACCAAACCTATAAAACCCACTACCTGCTGATCTACCTCTTCGAAAGCTTCACGTAACTTACTCAACTATGCTAGAGCCCATAATAGCTTGTGGCTGCACACAAAGTTTTTAGCATGAATAATCTCAGTTCCCTTTGAGCCTGGGCGGCGGTCCATAGGAAGATCACACGGGTACCCCGGGATTTCCAAAAATAAAACAGACAACACTGGGTTCCCTAGGTGCCTCAATCCACCCAGATGTGTATTTAAGTTGCCACCTTAAAGTAAATCATTAATTAATAATCTCACATCTGTCGTGAATATCTCTCAAACCCAAACCACGTCTACGAGCATAGCATGGCAATATAAGCAACACGTAGAGTAACTCCCAAGGGTTTGATAGCAACAGGGCAATAGGTTCCTACCTCATCATCTAATTCCCAACCCGCAAATTAATGACATCCTAATCATGCAATGTTGGAGGGTTGAGCTAATGCATAAAAACTGGGTATGAAAAGGTATGATCAAGTGTTACTTGCCTGCAAAGTTGATGAAGATGATTCGTACTCAAAACTCTTGACAGATCTACTCGTCACACTCCGGTCAATCTATCGTAAGCAAGCAATAGTAACCACACATAAGCAATCACTCAAAAGATCGGAAAGAACGAAGAAACAATTCGGAAAACTTCAAAACCAAGCAAATAACTATCGCAACATAAAACAATTTCTAACAGTACCAAAATTTTGTGTATTTGGCCCTATCAGAAAGTTTATGTCAAGAGCTTTAATTTGCAAAAAGAATCAACTAAATCGGAGTTACGGAATTCAAGTTACGATCAAACGAAGTTTGAATACAAATCTGTTTGAATTCAAATTTTAAAACTTTCAAAAACATGTTTGAGTTGGATTACTGGATAGAAGGGATCGTAACGAAGAAGTGAGCGTTGGTTTCGTTGGATTTGGACTAACGAGTAAAAAGTTATGATCATTTGAAAATCAGAGGCTAATCTGTAAAAATAACACTACGAAGAGGTCCTTGACGGAAATTTAAAAAAAATAAAAAGAAAAATCTATCGAGCGAACGCTCGCTACAGAACCTAAAACGACGAAAACCGTTCGCTAAGGAGATCTAAACAACGAACGCTCACTATATAAACTAACCAAATAAAAAAACGGGTTTTAAACAAAACCGAAACCCAAAAAAAAACTGATCTTTAAAGAAAAGAACCGGGGTTGGTTTATACCGGTTCGCGGCGGTTTGCGAAGAAAACCGGCGGCGGCGGCGATGTCGAATTCAGCGAGTCCGCGAATATGAGGCTCGGTGGTCCTCGACGACGGTCGTCGTCGGTGGCGGCGAGGCGTCCGCGACGGCAATGGCGGCGCTGGGCGGCGGAGAGCAACAAGCGTCGAAGCGGTGAGGAAGAAAGGCGGCGGCGTCTTGGGGCGGGCGGCGGCGAGGGGAGAGAGGGAGGAACGGGCCGAGGCGGCTTAAATAGGCGGGAGGCGGCCTCGGGAGGCGTGGAGAAGGCAACGGAGAGGCGGCGGGAGAGTCCGGTCGGGACGGCTCCCATGGCGGGCTGGCGACGACTGGCGGACGGAGTCCGTCGCGACTTCGAGACGGGCGGCGTAGGCGGATGGGCCACGGCTGGGCTGTGGCTGGCGGTTATTGGGCCGGCCAGAGAGAGAGAGAGAGAGAGAGAGAGAGAGAGAGAGAGAGAGCAGGCTTGGGCTTCGCCTGCACTGCTCAAGCATTTTTTTAAACAAAATTTCACAGAACTAAAATAATAAAACAAAAATAATTAGAACTTTTATATAGGCATATAATATATCAAAATTTTCAGAAAAAGATTTCCTACAACATGGACATTATTCTAGCTTTAAATAAAATACACACAAATTCAAATAAAGAAAGGAGTGCTTCAGCTCTAATAAAATCCAATAAAATCATTTTAAAAATACCAAAATTAATTCAAATTTATTTCTCTCCAATTTTCTGATGTAGGAATCATGTTACCCTATTTTCCATATATTTTATTTTGGAGAAAATAATTTGAATAAAACCCAAATAACTCCAAATTGAAAATAAATTCAAAAGAACTTTGAATTTAATTCTTTGAAACTCCCAACTCATATGTCATATGTTTTGAAGAAGTCATTTTATCTTTGCTCGTGAAAATCATTGAGTTGCTTAAAGTTTCAGAATTGGAAATATTCTCAAATGAAGTTCAAATATTTTCAACACCCCTTGTCATTTAAATAAATGGAAGAAGTCATGTCATCTTCTCTCCAGGGTTTTGTGATGAAAAGAATTTGAATTCCCGAAGATCATAAGAGCAAAATGAAAGTTTGGGAAAGTCCTTTTATCCCCTCTCATTTAACTTTCAAAAGTTTCGAATTCACTCACTTTCAGTCAGTCAATCCAACAATCAAATCAAATCTATCTATTTGTTTATAACATCCCAAAATTTAGAATTTTGGGATGTTACAAACTACCACCCTTAAAATGAATCTCGTCCTCGAGATTCGGAGAGGCTAGAAAGAAATAGGTTAGGTTTAGGGTCTTCTAAAAAATCCATCGATCGTCTCCGGGGTCTCGGGTGCTACCACCCTTAGAAGCATGGTTATGGTTCCATCAAAACTCATATACTCCATCCTTATCATTGACAGTGTCGGTCTCCTCAAATCGTAAGGATAATTCCTTCTCTGGGCTCTTCCGGTAGCGGCATAACCTTTTCCTCAATTCTTTTGTCCTTTACTTCTTGGTAAGGTTATTCCGAAATTGGGTCTTCATAGCTGATAGGTCTGGCGCCAATACTAATCAACTATCGATATCTCATGGTGGTCAACAATTTATGGTTTCTCCTGCAGAAAACGGGTCTGGGTTGAACCTCACCGTATTTCCTACGGTTGGCAACAACTTCTTTGTACAAGGGAAAAAATTCTTATACCATTCTAAGGTTCAAACAAGGTTTTGATCGTCGTCTCTCTACTATAGGTAAGTCACTCACATTTACCCATCCATATAGCAACGCGAATAATAAGAGTAAGTCGGTATGGTGATCAATCCATCCCGCACCCAAATCATTACCTTGTACATGGTTTAGTGAATATCGCATTCTAACACTCGGTCATCCTCACAAGCATTGCAGAATTTCTCTTGTCGACGAACCAAGTTCGGAAAATCCATTGATTCTGCAAGCCAAACAAACATCTATCGTTCCTTCACAACTCTCAGGTTTTGCGTAAACTCCTATAGAATCGTCGGTCGATAAAATCATAACTTCTTCCAGGGTTTTTCCTTCAGCAAGAATGTGCTTGCTTCTTGGCAGGTCCTGGAGTCTGTGGGTTATGGCCCATCTCATCACTTAAATCCTTGAGCACATCATCTGGGCAACTCATCATTATCCCAACATCCAACTTCCTGGCATATTTAAATCCATCCAATTTTATTGTCTTCCTTACTTCTATTTGTACCAAACTGAGACGGGATTACTCAGGCTCATCATGGAATTTACATTGATCCATATTTCCAACATCTTACCTCCTTTATATCCAATAGTAATTCATCTCTTCATCCTCATGGGATATCCCACCTACCGAGATGAAGACTTATACTTATGAAGTCCATACTCCACTTCGTGGAACATCATTATCCTTTCGAGGTTAAGCGTCCCACAGGTAATTTTGGCCATCTCTGCATGGCACTTCTTCAACTGGGAAACGTGAAACACATCATGAACTCCTGACAGTCCTTCGGGTGACTTCAACTTGTTAGCCAATTCTCCCATACGTTCCAAAACTCGGTATGGTCCTACAAATCTCGGGGCTAACTTTCCCTTAACTTCAAATAGTTTTAACTCCTCACAGAGGGGACACTCGAGGACATGCTCTATCTCCAATTTCATAGACTACCTCCTTGCATTTTTTTGAGTCTACATAACTCTTCTGCCTGGACTGAGCTATCTTCAGTCCATCTCGAATCCACTTAACATTTTCTTCTGAATCCTTGATCACATTTGGTCCAAACAACTGACGGTCTCCAACTTCATCCCACATCAATGGTGTCTGGCTTCTTCTCCCATACAAAGCTTAAAAGGGGCCATCTTCAAACTGTCTTGGTAACTGTTGTTGAATGAGAACCCCGCGTAAGGTAGATTATCATCACTACTAGATCCATAATCTAGCGCACACACTCTCAACTTGTCCTCCAGAATCTGATTGACTCTCTCGATTTATCCATCTGTCTGCGGATGAAAGGCTGTACTGAACTCTAGCCTAGTACCCAAAGTCTGGTGCAGCATGATTCCAAAACTTTGAGGTAAACTGTGTTCCTATATGATGGTCCTCGGAACTCCATGCAGACATACGATCCTGGTCAAATATATCTTAGCCAACTTCACACTTGTATAGGTGAATTTTTTTACTGGGACAAAAGGAGCCACTTTGGTCAAGCGAATCAACTACTACCCAGATAGAATCGTTCGGGTTCTGGGAAATTCGGTAATGAAATCCATGCCAAGCTTATCCCACTTCCATTTGGGTATCGGCATAGGCTGTAGTAATCTGGCTGGCTTATGATGCTCTGCTTTTACTCCCTCTGGCATACATCACTTACGACTACATACTCCGCAATATTTTTCTTCATACCAGTCCACCAGAAACACTCCTTCAAATCCAAATAAATCTTGGTGTTTCCAGGGCGAATTGGGTATGGTGCGTTATGAGCCTCCTGAAGTATTAACTTACTAATCTTTGCATTATTGGGCACATATACACTATCCTCAAACCATAAGGTGTCGTGCTCATCCTTACGAAAACCTTTGGACTTTCCTTTGCTCATCCTCTCTTTTAACTCAGCAATCTCTTTGTCATCCTTCTGAGTTTCACGGATATTTCTCAACAATGTAGACTGAACTTCCATTACTGCAACGAAACCTTTGGGAACAATCTCCAATCAAAGTTCCCTGAGATCCTCGGCTAACTCCTTTGACAATCCTCCGATTATGAGGGTATTCGTCCTTGTTTTGTTTATGGTTGTGTCCTATTTCTCCACAAAACTTTGTATGCACAAGGTTTCTTCATATCCTTTCCATAAGGCCTCAACTTCTGGGACACAAACCGAGATTTTGGCAAAGTCAACTTAAATTCCTTCCAAGTGGTTACTCCTTGCAATCCATTGATGGTTTGGTACATCCTCCACCAAGTTGCAACATCTCTTTCAAAGCACTGAAGAGTATGCTGGGCCATATCCTTTCTGGGTATAGGTTATTCTCCATGTGATCCTCCATGTTCTGAATCCATCGGTCTGTCTCCAATTGACTCATCGGTCTAGAAAATACAAGCTCATCTCCTATTCATCTTCTATTGGGTCCAAGGGTTTTGGGGTGAGATAAGAGAGATAGACAGGGAGGGATACACACAATGCAAACAATTGTTTTGAAAAGACAGATTTTATTGTGGCTGTCGGAAAAAAAACATCAAAAAAAATGACAGCTCACAATCGTCGCATCTAACGTAGGTATGTAACAAGGGTTTGGTCTTCTAATGGTCAATAGATCTCAAAGTCATCAAACTCTTCAAGTCTTGTTCATGTCTCCGATGGCTTCTTCCAATCGTGCTTGTCCTACTCAAGTTCTTTTGCCAAATCATCTCTGTTGACGCGAAGTCTCTCGCGACGTCCTTTAATATTTCGAGTTGCATTCCAAACTTCTGGTTTCATCAACCTTGATATGAACGATGATCCTCTGTGCTTGAGTTCGACAAATCTTTGATGTCTCAAGGTTTTGCTCCTCAGCTTGTCTACTTTCAGTTTCAGGTTCCTGAATTCTTCATGAATTGCCTCCTTGCCAAATACGGCTTCATGCAGATCCATCTTAAACTCCTTGATGTAATACTCCAGATCCTGGCGATACACCAGCTAAGGTTAAAACTGCATCTTTTGCTGATAGGTGCTCCATCTGCCTTCTACCATCCAATCCTTTCATGCATATGCATGCTTAACTCAGCACGGTGACAATAGCATAAGCGGGCGATAACATCATGGATAGTCGGGTTTCTGCTCTTGTCATTTCCATGAGCTATCTCTCCATAGTTGATATCTCCTGCCTTAGGGTTTTCCTTGACAAAACTTTGAGTTTCTAACTCTTCATGTTCCGGTCTTACTCCAATACACCTTGATCTCGGGTATTGACAGCTTCCATAGTCTGTCAAGTTCCATAAGTGTAGCCTTCCTTGGTCGTACCAAAACTGGAAATTCTTCATATTCTCCTAGTCTTCAGAGTCTTCAACAGTTGTAGTTTCCATCATTGTAATGTACGGTAAAATCCTCTTCATTCCAAATGGTCTTATTTGTCTGATATCTAGTCTCCTTGGAGTGGTCTCATCGCTCGAATCTTCGAGCGGTCAAAAGGGAAAAGGGGTATGGTCTCACTAAAAGGGAATGTTTGAATAAGCTCAGAAGAGAAGAGAGGTAAAAGATCTTTTTGAAAAGGAAGTTGTAGAGAAAAATCTTTCCTATGGGCTTGCCATTTTCTAGGTCACGTCCTCACGGTCAACATGTGCTCGATACCATCTTGTAGCGACCCGACCCGAATGGATCAAGTCTCTGTGCTTAGGTGTCATCCCTGGATCGGTATGCTGACACACACAGTACTCGAAGGATTTATAACAGAGGTAAATCACATGTATAAAGTAGCGTAAATACTATTACCTCAATCCAAATATAGCGGAAGCAACAAGGTTGTGGATTCCCATCAACACCAACGAAAAAGTTGAGTATAGGAAATCGTAACCCTAACGTATCACTTACTCGAAAAGTCTGCGACATGAAAAGTTGCAGCCAAAACGGTCAACACATGGAATATGCTGGCAATGTAACACATAGAGAATAATGAAGGAATAAGCCTATACTACATGCATATATGGCTGGTGGAAAGCTCTATGGTTACAGTTTTGCATAAAGCCAATTTTTCCCTACATCAAAGGAATAAATTTTAATTTAACTATCATGGTGGTAGAAACATCATTGAGAAGGTATAACCCCAACTCAATCCCAATTAAAGTAATTAACAACCCAACAGTATTAATTTAGAGTGATGAGATACATGTGAAAACTCAAGTACTAGATACTCAGAATTGTCCATAACCGGGGACACGGCTAACCATGATTAGTTTGTACACTCTGCAGAGGTTTGCGCACTTTTCCCCACAAGACTCGATCGCCTCCGTTGGTTTCTCGCACTACATGGTGTTTGAGAAGCGGATGACCGAGACACGATCTTTCGAAACATTAACTCTCTACTCGGATAGATCATACCAAACCTATAAAACCCACTACCGCTGATCTACCTCTTCAAAGCTTCACGTAACTTACTCAACTATGCTAGAGCCCATAATAGCTTGTGGCTGCACACGGAAGTTTCTAGCATGAATAATCTCAGTTCCCTTTGAGCACAGGTGGCGGTCCATAGGAAGGTCACACGGGTACCCCGGATTTCCAAAATAAAACAGACAACTTTGGGTTCCCCGGTGCCTCAATCCACCCAGATGTGTATTTAAGTTGCCACCTTAAAGTAAAACATTAATTAATAATCTCACATCTGTCGTGAATATCTCTCAAACCCAAACCACGTCTCACGAGCATAGCATGGCAATATAAGCAACACGAGAGTAACTCCCAAGGGTTTGATAGCAACAGGCAATAGGTTCCTACCTCATCATCTACTTCCCAACCCACAAATTAATGACATCCTAATCATGCAATGTTGGAGGTTGAGCTAATGCATAAAAACTGGGTATGAAAAGGTATGATCAAGTGTTACTTGCCTGCAAAGTTGATGAAGATGATTCGTACTCAAAACTCTTGACAGATCTACTCGTCACACTCCGGTCAATCTATCGTAAGCAAGCAATAGTAACCACACATAAGCAATCACTCAAAAGATCGGAAAGAACGAAGAAACAATTCGGAAAACTTCAAAACCAAGCAAATAACTATCGCAACATAAAACAATTTCTAACAGTACCAAAATTTTGTGTATTTGGCCTTATCAGAAAGTTTATGTCAAGAGCTTTAATTTGCAAAAAGAATCAACTAAATCGGAGTTACGAAATTCAAGTTACGATCAAACGAAGTTTGAATACAAATCTGTTTGAATTCAAATTTTAAAACTTTCAAAAACATGTTTGAGTTGGATTACTGGATAGAGGGGGTCGTAGCGAAGAAGTGAGCGTTGGTTTCGTTGGATTTGGACTAACGAGTAAAAATTTATGATCGTTTGAAAATCAGGGGCTAATCTATAAAAATAACACTATGGATAGGTCCCTGACGGAAATTAAAAAAAATAAAAAGAAAAATCTATCGAGCGAACGCTCGCTACAGAACCTAAAATGACGAAAACCGTTCGCTAAGGAGATCTAAACAACGAACGCTCACTATATAAACTAACCAAATAAAAAAACGGGTTTTAAACAAAACCGAAACCCAAAAAAAAACTGATCTTTAAAGAAAAGAACCTGGGTCGGTTTATACGGTTCATGGCGGTTTTGAAGAAAACCGGCGGCGGCGGCGTAGTCGAATTCAGCGAAGTCCGAGGCGGCGCTGTGAACTCGGTGGTCCTCCCATGACAGGCGGCGGCGAGGCGAGGCGTCCGGCGACGGCGATCGGCAGCATGGCGCGGAGAGCGACAATGGCGTCGAAGTGTGAGAAGAAGCGGCGGCGGCGTCTTGGGCGGGCAGGCGAGCGAGGGAGAGAGGGAGGCACGGGGCCGAGTCGGCTTAAATAGGTCGGAGGCGGCCTCGGGAGGCGTGGAGAAGGGGCAACGGAGAGGCGGCGGGGAGAGTCCGGGTCGGGGCGGCTCCCATGCGGCCTGATGACGACGGCGGACGGAGTCCGAGCTCGCCCAGAGAGAGAGAGAGAGAGAGAGAGAGAGAGAGAGAGAGAGAGAGAGAGAGAGAGTTGGGCTGGGCTTCGCCCTGCACTGCTCAAGCGTTTTTAAACAAAATTTCACAGAACTAAAATAATAAAACAAAAATAATTAAAACTTTTATATAGGCATATAATATATCAAAATTTTCAAAAAAGATTTCCTACAACATGGACATTATTCTAGCTTTAAATAAAATACACACAAATTCAAATAAAGAAAAGAGTGCTTCACTCTAATAAAATCCAATAAAATCATTTTAAAAATACCAAAATTAATTCAAATTTATTTCTCTCCAATTTTACGATGTAGGGAATCATGTTACCCTATTTTCCATATATTTTATTTTTGGAGAAAAATAATTTGAATAAAACCCAAATAACTCCAAATTGAAAATAAATTCAAAAGAACTTTGAATTTAATTCTTTGAAACTCCCAACTCATATTTCATATGTTTTGAAGAAGTCATTTTATCTTCGCTCGTGAAAATCATTGAGTTGCTTAAAGTTTCAGAATTGGAAATATTCTCAAATGAAGTTCAAATATTTTCAACACCCCTTGTCATTTAAATAAATGGAAGAAGTCATGTCATCTTCTCTCCAGGGTTTTGTGATGAAAAGAATTTGAATTGCCGAAGATCATAAAAGCAAAATGAAAGTTTGGGAAAGTCCTTTTATTCCATCTCATTTAACTTCCAAAAGTTTCGAATTCACTCACTTTCAGTCCGTCAATCAAACAATCAAATCAAATCTATCTATTTGTTTATAATATTCCAAAATTTAGAATTTTGGGATGTTACATGTCTTATCATGTCGGGCTGCTCCCTAGGCTAAAAATAGCCGCCCCCTACAACCACTAGCTGGTTGTCTGCTCCGAGAGAAACTTGACACTTGTCATTTGAGAGCAACCCATCCTCTGAGGACTTTGAGTGAAAATCATCGAGTGAGGAAAAACCCAAAAAACAAACCCCTACAAACCCAAAGTGATTGAGCATCACTGAAGAGATTGATCCTGCGTGGATCCGACGCTTGTTACCTTTGAAGACTGTGCTTCTTCCAGACGGTTAGGCGTCATGGTCTAGAGCATCAAGAGGAATTGTGGATCGCCGAGTGACCAAGTCTGTGAAGGTTTGGAAATCGCTGAAGATTTACCAGAGTGATTGGGACGAGGTCTGTGTGACCTTAGTTCAAGGAGAATACGGTGAGGACTTGGTGTCTGAGCTGCGTGCTCAGCGACCGGGTGTCCGGGACTTTGTGTCCTCGAGTTTAAATACTCGGCCGCTCCAACCAGACGCATACAACCGAGACAACAGTTGGAACTGGTCTACCAAATCATTGTCTTCACCAACCTAATCTGGTTCTATTTCCTCAACCCTTTCATTTCCTCATTACTGTGTTGAGTATTTGTTCATATCTGTGTTTGAAGACTTTGACTGAAGACTTTCTCAATTTCTTCAGTTCAATTTCTTCAGTCTATTTGTCTTCATCTTGTGTTATCCTGTGATTACGTTTTCTGTACTCTGTGCTAGTCTTCATTTCATCATGATGACCATGCGTGTATTCTGTTATGCTTACTTCTGAGTACTTATTCCGCTGCTAATAGTTCTTCGTTAACGAATTTCCTCACCGGCAAATTCCTCAGTGAAGAATTCATAAAAATCGCCTATTCACCCCCCCCCTCTAGTCGATATAACGCACTTTCAATTGGTATCAGAGCAAGGTACTCCCTTGTTCTGTGTGATTTTGGTTTAATCGCCTGGAGTTCTAGTTATGTCGACCGCAGGTATGAAGAAAGTGACATGCCCTATCTTTGACGGTCATGATTATCCCAAGTGGAAGGCCATGATGAGGAAGCGCCTCATGGTAAGGAACAGCGAGCTGTGGACCGTCACTGAGATTTGGTCTTACTGATCTATGCAAGTCGGCGAATGCAGATGATATTCGCAAATACACTCGACTTGACTGCATGGCGAAGGATATCATCTGTTCCTGCCTATCCAGAGATCAATTCAGGCACATTATGCATCTTTGCAATGCAAAGCTTATCTGGGACCGAATCTCCGATGTTTATGAAGGTCATTGAACCCGTCATGATCCCTGGTTTGAGGACTTCAAGGAATCTCTCGAAATGATGGCTTTCGAGCCAGAATCATCATCGTCAGCATCATGTCTCATGGCAAAGGGTGACGAGGTAACCGAATGTTCCTCATCTGAATTTAGTGACTATGAATCTGATGATGATGAATCTGATGATGATATTGAACCTAGCTATACCAAACTTGTTTGCATTGCCACCAAACAATAACATGCCTTGGAAAAGGTTCAAAACATGCTAGACAAAAGTGATGATATGTTGGGTGAAGAAATGGATCGCACTAAAGCCCTGACTGAAAATCTTCAGAGACTTCAGTCTAGGTTTGATAACCTTCAAAGTCATCATAACACTCTCTTATCTGATCATGAGAAACTTTCTTATGAATTTCTTCAAAGAAAGCAAGATCTTGAGAAGCTAAGAGTGAGTTATGAAGATCTTCAGAAGGAGCGCGATTCATTACTTGCTCAACAAATCAGCGCTTCTCAGGAAGAATTTGTTCCTCCATGCTTAAAGTGCATTGCACGTGAATCTGCTAATTCTTCACCTGAATGTTCAAATGCTTCAACTGTTACAAATTCTTCACTTGCCTCTGCTATCACTAATTCCTCATCTGAGGACATTGCTAGTATCACTGACGATGCAGGGCTGAAGGAATTGTATATGACAGACATGTACAAAAGCCTCAAAGGGCATCAGACTCTTTGTGATGTGCTTAAAAGCAGATCCTCAACAGAACCCTAGGAAAGAGGGTATTGCCTTTGAGAGGAAACTCAATCTTGATGGAACATATTGGAAGCCCGAGCGGTATCCCAAAACCTCATGGGTTCTGCAAAGGGACCTCCGATTGATCCATCTAACTTATCTGGCTTTACATGCGAATCTCCTCATTCTTCTGATGAGTCATTTGACTCCAACTATAAACTGTTCAAAAATCAGAATGGTGAAGTATTTGCTAGATATGTTGGCACTAACTGCAGGAACGGTTCCCCTATGAAGAAAATCTGGGTTCCCAAGAAGTGCCTTTAAAGTCTTCAGATGAATGTCCTCATGACACCACCGGTGAAGAATAGGAACCCCAGATCAAATTCTTCATATGGACCAAATTATTCATATGGATCGAAGTCCTCATACGGACCAAATTCCTCACGTGGATCAAATTCCTCAAAAGGATCAAAGTCCTCATATGATTATCATCGTGCTAACAACTCTGTTTCGCAGGGTAGAGCTAAGGGCTATGAATATGTGCATTATTCTTCAAACCAATATGTTCATAAGTCCTCGAAGAATTTCTCGCTTATTCATATGCTTACCCTAACCCCTCTTATGTGAAACGAAATGGTTTGGCTTCTATGCCACCATTCTCGTATGGTGCTTTCAGAGTGATGAACTCTTTGCCACCCCTTGAGATGTGGGTGGTGAAGAAAAGAACTAATCTCTTCTGCAGGGTCAGGTCTCGGGCGTGCCTTAACGTCTGAAGAATTTCTTGGAGACACGACAAAATGCACGAAAGGACGCAGCTAATCATGATGAAATGAACTTTCATTTCACACGTCCTCATCTTGCTTATCTGTTATCTTGGTGATGAAATTCATCGATGAACTTGATATCATATTCTTCAGCGATGAAGTATATGAGATCGTAAGTTGTACTAATTCATCTGCAGGATGATCAACCCAAAGCCACCGAGTGGGTTCTCGATAGTGGATGTACAAATCACATGGTGGTGACAAGAATCTATTGATGGATGCTCCTTATCACCGTCACATCTGAAGCATATCATCTTTGCTTGACAAAGGCAAAAGTCGGTATTGGGTCTTGTTAAGGTTGCGATCTCTAAGGATAAACACATGGACAAAGTCATGCTTGTTGAGTCCTTAGGATACAACCTCATGTCAGTCTCAATGCTTTGTGATCTTGATATGGTTGTTATCTTTGGCAAGTATCGTTGTGTTGTGATTATGGAAGCTGACAATTCCAAAGTCTTCGAAGGCTTTAGGAGAGGAGACTTGTATATTGTTGATTTCTCTACAGGACCACAACCAGCCGTGTGTCTACTTGCAAAAGCTTCAGAAGGCTGGCTATGGCATCGGCGACTTGGTCACGCAGGCATGAGGAATTTGCACACGCTTGCAAAGAAGAAGCATGTCATTGGCATTGAAAATGTCAAATTCCTCAAGGATCACTTGTGCGGAGCCTGTGAAGCTGGAAAAATGACCAAGGCCAAGCATCTAGCGAAGACTATCATGACCACTACTCGTCCCTTGAATTGCTTCACATGGACCTCTTTGGTCCCAATCATTACTCAATTTGTCGTTAATGATGCATCTCTATATGGCTTTGTTATTGTTGATGATTACTCTCGTTACACATGGGTACACATTGTTACTTACAAAAATCAAGTGCAGGAAGTCTTCAAACGATTTTCCTCGAGGGCTTCAACTTACTTTGGTGTGAAGATCAAACACATCAGGAGTGACAATGGAGCTGAGTTCAAGAATTCCGGTCTTGATGCCTATCTTGATGAACTTGGTATTACTCATGAGTTATCTGCTCCTTATACTCCTCGGCAAAATGGCGTCGTGGGCGCAAGAACAGAACTCTTGTTGAGATGGCTCGCACTATGCTTGATGAATACAAAACGCCTAGTCGTTTTGGATTGATGCAATTGATCTGCGTGCCACATCATCAACAGAGTATATCTTCACAAATTCTTCAAGAAGACTGCCTATGAACTCCTCAACGACAAGAAACCCAATGTAAGTTATTTCAAAGTCTTGATTGCTAAATGCTGGATTAGAGATCCTCATCACAATTCTAAATTTGCACCGAAAGCACATGAAGGTTTTATGCTTGGTTACGGAAAGGACTCGCACACCTACAGAGTCTTCAACATCGCTCTTCACAAGATTGTTGACACTGTAGATGTGCGGTTCGATGAATCTAATGGCCCGCAAAGAGAGCACCTACCTTCTTGTTAGATGAACCAGCACCTGAGGATTCTATCAAGTTCAAGGCAACTGAGGATGTCATTCCTACTGAAGAATCTGTTGAAGAATTCATTCCTGTACGCGAAGAACGTCGAGCTGATGCACCTGAAGATAATGTTGAAGACAATGGTGCTGAGGAAAATGATCAAATTCCTCGACGACAACCAGCCCATCCTCGCGTTGCAAAAGAAGTGCAAGTGGAGAAGATCATCGATGACATTGAAGCGCCAGGTCCTCTCACACGCTCAAAAGCTTCACATTTATCTAACTTTTGTGGTCACTATGCTTTTGTCTCTATCACAGAGCCGACTAAGGTAGATGAAGCATTTCTGGAACCGGAGTGGATTCAGGCTACGCAAGAAGAATTACATCAGTTCGAGCTCAACAATGTCTAGGAACTGGTCAAACGTCTAGATTCTCGCAAGCATAATATCATTGGCACAAAGTGGATCTACCGCAACAAGCAAGATGAAAATGGTCTTGTGGTAAGGAATAAGGCATGACTGGTAGCTCAAGGCTACACACAGGTTGAAGGAATTGATTTCGATGAAACTTTTGCACCTGTTGCTAGACTTGAAGCTATTCGCATATTACTTGCTTATGCTAATCATCATGATATTATCTTATATCAAATGGATTGGAAAAGTGCATTCCTCAATGGTAAGCTTGAGGAAGAAGTATATGTTGCTCAACCCCCAGGTTTTGAAGATCCAAAGAATCCTGACAAAGTCTTCAGACTTAATAAGGCCCTCTATGGTCTCAAACAAGCCCACGGGCATGGTATGATACATTGAAGGAATTCTTCGTGAAGAATGGCTTCACACCCAGTTCACTCGACCCTACTCTCTTTACTAAATCTTATGATGGTGAACTGTTTGTGTGCCAAATATGCGTTGATGATATTATCTTTGGCTGTACTGACCAACGTTATAGTGATGAATTTGCCTATATGATGAGTGAAGAATATCAAATGTCTATGATGGGAGAGTTGAAATTCTTCTTAGGTCTTCAAATTCGTCAACAGCGCAATGGCATATTCATATCTCAGGAGAAATACCTCAAAGATGTTCTGAGGAAATTCGGCATGCAAGATTGCAAAGGCGTCAAAATTCCTATGCCCACAAATGGCCATCTATGCACTGATGAAAATGGTATTGACTTCGATCACAAGGTATACCGCTCCATGATTGGTTCTTTATTGTACTTATGTGCATCTAGGCCAGATATAATGCTTAGTGTTTGCATGTGTGCCCGATTTCAAGCTGCACCGAAGGAATCACACCATAAGGCTGTGAAGCATATTCTTCGATATCTAGCTCACACACCAACACTAGGATTATGGTACCCCAAGGGCTCTGCTTTTGATCTCATTGGATATTCGACTCGACTATCTTTGGTGATCATGTGCACCGCAAGTCAACTTCTGGCACTTGTCATTTCCTCGGACGATCTTTGGTCTGTTGGTCCTCGAAGAAACAGAACTGCGTATCACTGTCTACTGCGGAAGCTGAATACATTGTTGCTGGCTCTTGCTGTGCTCAACTGCTTTGGATGAAGCAAACACTCAAGGACTATGGAGTCAACGTGAAGAATGTGCCTCTCCTCTGCGACAATGAGAGTGCCATCAAGATTGCTCACAACCCAGTTCAGCACTTGAAGACAAAGCACATTCAGATTCGTCATCATTTTCTTCGTGATCATGTGTTGAAGGGCGACATCTCCATCGAGCACGTGAAGACTGAAGAACAGCTAGCCGATATCTTCACAAAGCCCTTGGATGAGAAGAGATTTAGCAAGTTGTGGTGTGAGCTAAATATCTTAGAATCTTCGAATGTTCTTTGAAAAAGACACACATCCTAACACTTATGCAAAATTGATGACTTAGATGTGCAACACATGAAGAAACGTTTTTCTTCAATCAATGAAGAATAACACTCTAAGTGTGAAGAAATTAATGAAGAATTTGATTCTCAGAATCCTACGACAATTGTACGCGGTGTCTGAAATCATCATTCTTATACGGTGGGTCACGCCACCACCAAAGTTGAAAATCTTCAATTTGAGTTTTTCCTCAGTTTTTCAAATTCCTCAGTTTTTCAAATTCTTCAACTTTGCAAAATCTTCACTGTTTCCGTCGTTTTTCTTCATTGGCTATATTTATATATATGGGTTTATGTCCTATACAGCATTCACTTATGGCTATTTCTTCAAGTTGCTTTTTTTGCTAAGTGAATGTGATCAGACCCTTCCCCCTCTATGCTATACTCAACCCAATCTATTCACAAATTCTTCATGTGCGTTCTATTTGAAACTCGTTCAAAATCTTCACTGTGTCCTTATCAGCTGAAGAAATTGCGAACGGAACTTTTAACTTATCTTATCCAAATTTTCGGTTTTGCCGCTCAATCCATTCCGCTTCCTACGTATGACTTATCTATTCACCCACGATCTAACACGATCTCCACTTTTCAGTACGTGGGTGACACATGTCAAGCGAATGAGAAGGGTTAGGGGCACGTTCGTCCAAAATCTTCGGGCGAACAGTTTTTCACTGTGGCTATATATACCCCCTCTCCCCTTCCTCACTTCTTTTACTCCGCTCGACCGCTCTCTCTCTCTCTCTCTCTCTCTCTCTCGAGCTTCTCAAACCCTAGCGCCGTCGCTACTCCATCGTCGCCGGTGAGGAAGAGATTCATTGCCTTGACCTCGTCGCCGTCGTACTCGCACCGACCGCGGAAATCTTCACTCTGCCGCCGCCGTAGTTGTCTTCCTCCGCCGAGTTAGGGCGTGGGAGATCTGAACTGACGAACTTCTAATCTACACTTCTCAGTTTGTCGTGTTCTTCAGTTCGGGTAATTAAAAGTTACTTTTATTACTCGGTTTGATTCTCAAACCTTCCTGAAAATCTTCAAAGGTGTTTATTCTTCAAATCTTCACACATATGAACACCTCAAACGTAATATGCTCTTGATTCTTTTCTCTAAGCATCATTTTTCTTCAAGATTCCTCAATTGTGTGGATCCTCGATCTATACAACTCTGGAACCTAAGACAAAGAACGCTTAGTGAAATTCTTCAAAACTCATCTGGTCAAATTCCTCAAACTAGTTCTTTTGAAAAACCTTACGAGAATGCATATGACCTCTCCAAATTCCTCGCAACTATACTCATTCACGGTACTCATGTCCATTGCTGAATCACTAGGTTCTCATCAACTTAACTCATTTGCAGCGTTCCTCGAAGAAAAGTTGCATACTTCTTCAGAGAATTGATTGTTCAAATTCCTCATTTGAAGAATATGGCAGAAGGAAAGAAGCCACAGAAAGGAGGAAAGAGGCCTGAGGTCATGACTGCTTTTGAGATACCTGAGGAAATATACGCTGACTATTGCACACCTGATGAAGCCAAGTTTGGCAAGGAAAACAAAAATCAGCGCAAGGTGCGCATTCAGAGGATTGAAAGGAGATGGGCAAGGGAATGGAGGGAGTACAGGTATGTTACTCCAAAGTACATGAAGAAATTCGTATTGAATCCTCCATGCCCAAGAGCTCCATTGGCACCTGGCCAAGAAGCTGAACCCACCAGCATCAAGCGTGGTGAGGACTTTCCTGAAGAATGGGCCAAGCGCCAAGCCAAGTTGGTGAGACAAGCCAAAGAAGCAGTGAGGAAATTCAATGAAGACTCTGCTACTGCTGCTGCCACTGAGGCCCCTGTCAAGCCCAGAAAATCAGTGGCAAAGAAGCCAGCGCACAAGCCAAGTGCTTCACCAACAGTGCCCTCACGGCCAAAATCCTCAGCAATGCCCTCACGGCCAGAATCTTCAATGCCCTCACGGCTAGTTCCTCATGTTGCACCTGCTCCTCCAAAGTCCTCAGCTGCTCCGTCAAGTCCTCAGCACCTGTGCATCTGGCCACGTGCCAAAGGACTGCATGCATCTCAATTGCCTCTGGTGTCTCACCAAGTTCCTCAGCTGCACCAAATTCTTCATCAGGCCCCACTCTGCTAAAGAAAAAGGCAACTGCTGGACGAGGTCCTCGGCCAAGTCCGAAGAAGAAACAGGTTGCCTTCCAAGTGCCATCTGATGATGAAGCTGATGATGATGAACTTGCAGAAATCATCAGAGACCGACAAGAAAGGGCCGCTAGAGCCAAAGGCACACTGTGCCCACGCTTTTGGATCCAAAGGCGATCCTCGAGTACATTGATCTCGCACAAGGATCCGAGAGACACCTATGCCTGATTTTCATTTGACTCCTGGACAAAGTCACATCCTGGCCCATTTCATTTCTGAAGAGAAATGGAAATTTGAAAAGGCTAGGAAGATCAAGAAGGCTCAGTTCAGGAAAGAGAAGTTCCTGAAGAAAAACGTTGTTAGAATGACAACCGAGGAACTCCTCAAGATTCAGTCTGAAATCAAAGCCCTCAGTTATGACTTTGGTGCCTATTATGCTGATTGGCAAGGAGCCAAAGTCAGATTTGTCAATCTGACAAAGAAGTTCACAAATGTTGCAGCCCCAACGCAACAAGAAATTCCTCAGTGGAGCCTCTGCTCAGCTCTATTGAAAAGCATGCCAAGATGTTGATGAATTTCAGCCTTTGAAGACAATGCTAGTTCGGGCTGATGACTCCATTCCAGCCCACCTGAAGAAATTGCTGTGGCACCCACTAGTGGTGCGCTGAAGAAATCGAAGAAGTCGAGGCAATCTGCATCGATTCTTTGAGGAAATTCAAACAGATTCTCGGCTCCTCCGCGCCTACACCAACTCGAATCCTTCCATCTGCATCAGATGTGAAGAAGACCAAGGCTGCAGAGCGAGCTACAGTGAAGAAAAGGAAAGCATCAACTGCTTCAAATTCTTCAGCCCCAAGAAAATGAAGCCTATGACAAGCTCTTTTGAAAATCTAATCGATGTTGTTCCAATTTCCTCCATTCCATCAAAGGACCTTGTTCCTTTTGGTGAAGAATATGAGATCCCAAGCGGATCTGATGAAGAAAATCATTCTGCTGCTTCGTCAGAGCAGATTGATGAAGAAATTGAAGTGGATGCAATCCCTTCAACACCAATCATTTCCTCGCCAATGCCTCAGTTCACAGCTGAAGAGGCTGGTGTTGAGGAAATTGAAGACGAAGACGTGGATATTGGATGCACCACGCCTGTGATGAATGATGACTTTTGGGAAAGTCAGCATCCCAATTCTCCACTCTTCACCCCAATCCAACAAATTCCTCAGTCCCCAGCTCCAACAGTTCAAATGGGCTCTGAAGAAACTCATCCCAACTCATTCGTGCATGAAGAAATTCCAGCCACTAGTGCTGAAGAACCTGCTGCTGCTGATCTTATGAACACGCAGACTGCATATGAAGAGGAACCAGAAAATCCTCAGCCTGAAGAACCTGAGATTGCGATTCCTGAGGTCGTGATGCAACTCACAGACACTCCACTGCCAAAGCCAAAGAATCCATTCTCAACAAAGCAAAAGTTCAAGGCTGAAGATTTCTTCGGCGAGCATGTGTTCTTCACTGACTACAACCCTTATGACTCTGCTCGCATAAGGAAGAGGCGTTTCTGGACTGCTAGTCAAGCCAACTTCTATTCCTCTGTGCTATTCAACAAAGACAAAGTCTTTGATCATGCACATATTCCTCATGTGGACATGGAATCACTGCCAGGCTTCGAGCCAGTCCTCAGTGTTCTTCACGATGCAGGATTGCTGAATTTCTGCACTGACATCTGTGATTGGAATGAAGAACTCATTCTTCAATTCTATGCGACGCTGCACATCACCGGAGACTCTGAAGATGTGAACTCATGGGTATTGGACTGGATGACAGAAAATACTCACTACAAGGCACCGACAACTGAATTGCCCGTGCCCTCCCCTCGATCCTCCCTTGATGGTGCTCGTTGCATCTACAACGAACTGAGCTTTCAAATCATTACATGCAAGTGCTGATGAAGCCTTTGAAGCTAGGGCAGGCACCTCGAACCAAATTCTTCGTCAAGGAATTACTGTATGTGCCTCGGACTGTCTATCGCGTTCTTACAAAGACAATGAGTCCTATCAAAGGCCACGACTCAAATGATGAAGAAGTCGTTGGCATCATGAAGAATATGCTTTTCAATATCATTCATGGCGTTCCCGTCAACTTCCATGATTTCTTCATGAGGACTCTGGCAAACATTGCTATGTCACCTTTTGAGCTGAAGCCTTATGCACCATGGATTATGAGATTCATCAGGACAAGGTCTTCACTCAATTATATGGCTGATACTCTGAACCACTGCAGCTACTTGCCTCCAATTGAAGTCCTCAAACGGACATTTTCCTTAGCTTATGACAAAGGCAAGGCAACTGCTGTGATAGATGAAGGCATTCGTCCATTGGATGGTCAATTTCGCAAAGCTGCATCCTACTCCACCAATGATGACTCTGCCACACATGACTCTGCCGCCAATACCTCAGCCAAGCAAAATCCTTAAGCCACAGCACCCAGGGTGATGACTGGTCGTGAGTTACTCCTCAGTCTTCATCAGAAGGTTGATCGCAATCATAAATGGGTCAAGCGTCAGTTTGGTTCAATTCTTCACAACATGACCTCAACACACAATGCGGTGAAGAAAACCAATACTACCTCCATGAAACCTTCAACCGCTTTTGGCTGTTCTTTCTCATGTCTACAGTTGCAGAAGAACTGAAGACAATGGGTCTCAAGGAAGAATTTGACTGGTCTGCACCTCCGCCGAAGAAATTCAAGAAGGTCAAGGTTCCTTCCTTGGTGGCCAGCTCCTATTCTTCATCGCGCGACACTGATGAAAATGAAGACTTGGACGACACTATGGCAGACCCTACTACAACAACCGACCCCGACAACGCTGGCGCTCCTTCATCAACTTGAAATTCTTCAGGGGCGTTAGTCCTCAGTTTCAATCCTTTTGGTCATTCGATGACAAAGGGGGAGAAATTTGAGTTAGTCTTCAAGCGGGTCTACTATATGGGCGTTTTTTTTGCTAAGTTACAACTCTCGCTCTTCTGAAACTTTTATTGGATCGAGTTATAATCTTAAACCCGATGGTGCTCTGATACTTTTGATGTGTTCCTCTGCATGCTTATTCTTCGTTATATGTTAATACACTGAATTACATCAGTCACCTAAAGTGATTGAGCATCACTGAAGAGATTGATCCTGCGTGGATCCGACGCTTGTTACCTTTGAAGACTGTGCTTCTTCCAGACGGTTAGGCGTCATGGTCTAGAGCATCCAAGAGGAATTGTGGATCGCCGAGTGACCAAGTCTGTGAAGGTTTGGAAGTCGCCTGAAGACTTACCACGAGTGATTGGACGAGGTTTGTGTGACCTTAGTTCAAGGAGAATACAATGAGGACTTGGTGTCTGAGCTGCGTGCTTTCGATCGGGTGTCCGGGGACTGTGTGTCCTCGAGTTTAAATACTTAGCCGCTCCAACCAGATGTACAAGCGAGACAGCAGTTGGAACTGGTCTACCAAATCATTGTCTTCACCAACCTTACTGGTTCTATTTCCTCAACTCTTTCATTTCCTCATTACTGTGTTGAGTGTTTGTTCATATCTGTGTTTGAAGACTTTGACTGAAGACTTTATCAATTTCCTCAGTTCAATTTCTTTAGTCTGTTTGTCTTCATCTTGTGTTATCCTATGTTTACGCTTTCTGTACTCTGTGATTGTCTTCATTTCATCATGATGACCATGCCCGCATTCTGTTATGCTTACTTCTGAGTACTTATTCCGCTGCAAGTAGTTCTTCACTTAGGAATTTCCTCACCGGCAAATTCCTCATTGAAGAATTCATAAAAATCGCCTATTCACCCCCCTCTAGTCAATATAATGCACTTTCAAGTGGACCCGCCCTTCGAAAGGACATGTCAAATTCAATGTCGGTGCAGGTATCTCTCGGGATGATAATTTGGTTGCAGCGCCGGTCGTGTATCATGATCGAAATGGAGTATATTTGGGGTCGTCGGCGATTGCCAGTCAGGGTTTATCTGATCCATTGTTTGTGGGGTGGCTTATATTATCATGCATCATTGGAATCCATCGCTTGTCGTGAAGCTCTCTTTCTATTGATGAGGATCTTGGCATCCAAAACCTTTTCGCCGTGTCGGATATCAAGGAAATTATCAAACATATTCATGAAGGAGAAGGAGGGAGCTATGGATGAGTTATCAAGGAGATCCAAACTTGGATGGATTCTCTCGTTTCATGTGAATTTCTCATGAGAATAGAAGCTCACAGTTTGGCTAGGCATTCGTTATCTTAAGATTAGGCCCGTCGTGTATGGTTGGGGTATCCGTATGATCCCATGTAAACACTCCTACTGAGTAATAAAGCCTGGCCAATTGTTCTCAAAAGTTGGCGATATCTTTGATAATCCTAAAGTACAAAGAATCGTCGTAGCACTTTCCAATGATAGAAGTGGTAAGTATGGAGTGTGAGCCAACAAGAAGCTAAAGGTAAGATCAATATTCTCCCAGGTCATATCTATCACTGATACAACCCTACGTACACTGAATGTTTGCTTTATCTAGAATAATAGAGAACTTAAACATAAAAATAGGTGCCGCCTAAGTAAAGATACAATATATTACAATATAATACAAATAGCGAGTGTGAAATAATGGTGGTGTGGTGTGTGGAATTGCCCTTAGGCAATTAGCTAAGTTACTAAACCGATCATCGTCGTTGCAGTTTTATATGTGAGAGAGGCAACATCCACAACTACTAACAAGTTCATTAATGTAAAACTCAACCATAACATTAAGATATATCAGCCCCCCTTTAATCCCATATGCATCAACTTGTACACCCAGCCTCGGTAATATGTGTCACTACATTCGACCTATGCATAGTCATGGCAACATATTACTAGCCCTAAGATGTCATCCATGCACACGCTCATATAATGGGCACCAAAGGACAACAACGTAATAATCATGCAACTCAACCCAATCATAGCAATTCACCAATTAACCCATAGGACAATAATAATCTACCCAGGCACAAAGAAGATGTATGAAATCATCGTAATAATAATCAATAACATCCAACACCATGTTGAAGTAGGGGATTACAACGGGTTGTGGGAGAGTGGACCGCCGAAAAAAGGTGGGGAAGGTGAGGAAGATGTTGGTGAAGACGGCGACGTTGATGAAGAAGATCACCGCGATGATGCATGGTTCCCCCAGCGACACTTCGGTGCAACCCGGAGAGAGAGGTGGAGAGGCTCCTCCTCCGGCTTCTTCCTCCATGGCCTCCGCCCAGATGAGGAAAGGTTCTCCCCTCTATTACTCGGCCACCATAGCCCCCAACGGGGCGGAAGCCCCTCAGGGATTGGATCTCTTCTACCTGTCTCTCTGTTTTCTAGCCAAACACCATATCTTTTATACCCGGAGATCCGTAACTCCGATCGGGCTGGAATTTTAAGTGGGTTTTCTCCAGAAATTAGCTTTCTTGCGGCCAAAGAAAGAGCTCCAACCGACTTAAAGGCTGCCCACACATGCCCATGGAGCAGTCAGGGAAGGAGGTCGCACCCCCGCCCATGTGGGGCCCTCGGGCATCATTTTGTGTTGATTTCTTCACCCATAGAATAAGAAAAAAAATCATATTAAATCGTTGGGATACTTTGGCCTCCTTAGATATTGATTTTCTGTAAAACAAAAAACATACAGAAAATAGGAAGTGGCACTGGCACTAGATTAATAGGTTAGTCCAGAAAAATAATATAAAATTGCACCAAATCCATTAATAAATTATGTAAATATAGTATGAATACTTAAAAAATTATAGATACATTGGATACGTATCAAATTTTCCTACATTTTATCTTCACTCTTACAATACAGATGAACTGATGTACCTTGCCTGATGGATTGGCCAAGGTAAATGCTCAATTTGGGCGAGATGGGATCACCAGGCGTATTATGCAAGAAGAATGAAGGTAACTATCTTGGCGTGAGTGATTGTCATTAAGGTGTTACCAGACCCAACTATTTTGGAATCTCTGGCATACCGTGAAGCACTTGCCTTAGCAGAGCACTTGGGGCTCACAAGCAGCGGCAAAGCTACGGCTGGTCCAAACCAGAACATGGCCCACCCAGCCAAATTTGAATTCAGTGTTGAGTGGTTCTGAATTGGGTCATGCGAGCAAAATTTCAAGCGTAATTCTTAAGCTAGCTAATTTTGGCCCGCCTAGTGAAGCATGTGTAGTTCCATTGCTGACAAGGCTCTACATAGCATCAGATTTCAAGGCCATTGTGATATGTATTGAAGAAGGGATGATGGTAAGGAATAGCTCCATCATCAGAGAGATTGTGTCTCGATCAACATCTTTTGCAACTTGCAAGTTTGTTCATGAGAGGAGAAAGTTCAATTTTGAAGCTCATAACCTTGCAAATTTTGCTCTACCTCGAGATGTAGGTAGTCATATGTGGCTAGGCTTACCTGATGACCCTATCACTGTAGCCCAAAAATATTATGATTGACCAATAAAGAGTGCGAGGTCTTTTCTCAAGAAAAAGGGACATGGATCCTCTGACTTTATAATCCTTGCCATACCCTGCCTTTGAGTCACTGACAGGTGGGCCCCATGCTTTTGTGGGACCCATGTGCCAGTGACTCAAAGGTAAGCAAGGTCACGACAGGGAATCCTCGTCCAAGAAAAAGAAGGTTTGAGATCCACGAAACTTATTTTTTAAATTGATAGTGTCTGGCTCACTAGGAGTTACCTCAACTTCCAATCCATTTTAAGAGCAATGCTAATAACATAACCAGCTTATGAGACTCCTCTAAAAATTATAGGGATAAACAATTGTATAAATGATCTCCAATAGTGGGTGTATCATTTATACTGGCACTTTGTAGAGGACTAGGAGGTTGGAGAGGATATGCGAGAGTTGCTTGTCAAATATATACATGTTAGGGAAAACTATGATTCTACTGCCACACAACTACACCTTCTATCCTCACCCTCCATTCTTGCATCAAAGTTCGTGTGGGCAAACTTCTCTTTTTTGTTTCTCCCAAATGAAAGAACGTTTGAACTTGAAACTTTGCATATCAACCTCACACAAGTACTACCATGCGCAGAAATGTTTTCAGAATTTGGGTGCAGCAGAAATATTTTAAAATGATGCAACTAATTTGAAATTTGACAAATTTATGTTTCATTAAAAAAAAGGGGAACATTTTATGCACAGAGTGGCACTTGTGTATCGTTGACCTGCAAAGTTTCAAGGTTAAATAATGCTCTCTTTTATGGAGATAACATATGGACTGACATGCCAGTAGATGGTTGGTGTCTGTAAGATATTTAGTCATTCGTGGGATTAACATAAGTAGTAACATGCATTGACATGCAATGCCAAGTAGGCATATTAAGGTAATAACATAGACTAGTATCATATGCATCACACTAGTCTAAGGCCTCCTTTGATTCAAAAGAATTCTATAGAAAATTTGGAGGATTGAAATCCTTAGAATTTTTTTCCCTACATTGATCCTTTGATTCATAGGATTTTATCCCATAGGAATATTTTCTACATTGGTCCTTTGATTCATAGGATATGATCTCATATGAATTTTTTCTATGGAATCTGTTGTACTACATTTCATAGCAAATCTTCAAGCTCTTTTTACAATTCCTTTTTTTTGTGTGGAATCAAACACTCCTTCTATTCCTATAGGATTCAAATGGGCATGCCACTTCAATTATATACTTTTTCTATTCCCGTGTTTTCAAAATTCTGCGAATCAAAGAGGCCCTAAGTTAATCCCCACTATGACTAACCTAAGATTCATCTATAGGTTTAGGATTTCTGAGCCTGTCCTGTGTGGAACCCAACTAATCCCTGAACTCTAGGCACTAAACGCATGCAGAGGTAAGTGATGTCAGACTAGGGATGGAAGTGGGAGAAAGGATGCCGATGTGACCTGGCCATGCACGTAACCTGCGTGTCCTATCTCCAACAGAAATCTCACCCTTTTTTACCGCCTGTGAATCATATGGCCAGAGCACCAGACGTACCCGAAATGTTGACTCCATGGTGATCGAGGGGATCAAAGAAAAAAAATCATGTACTGTTTGATTAATACTCCCTCCATCCGAAAATACTTGTCGAAGAAATGGATGAATTTAGATGTATTTTATTTATAGATACATTCAATTTTATCCATTTCTTCGACAAGTATTTTGGGACAGAGGGAGTAGATCTTCAGTTTGCTAAGCACCGGGCGCTGGGTGATTATCACTGGCCAACGACGCAGACATGTACTGTAAGAGCACACGTCCGTACGTACGCAAAGCTGGCGCGCCTCCGCGTCGGCCTGCGCCTCTACAGGTGGTGAGGTGGACGGGCGACCACGGGCTCCGGCTCGGTGTTCAGGTCGAGGGCGGGGACGGGCCGCCCTGGCAGCGTACCGTTCTCTGCCACGTGCTCGTCGACGGGTAGCTGCTGCGACGGCGGCGCCGGGGCGGGTGGCGCGAAGTCCTCCATGGTGAATGTTGGACGCCACACCGGTGCGCGTGCGGCCGGATCACGGGCGCCTGCGCTGGCGCCCGAGACGAGTCGTAGGCGCAAGGCGTCGCGCTGCTCGCGCATGCGGCTGATGATGGCGTAGAACTCATCGACGTCGGCATCGGACACGTCGTCGACGCCGGCAGAGGCGGGGCTGACGTCCGCGGCAGAGCGCTCGCGCTTGGCGGCGGCGGCGGCAGGCGGGGGCGCGTCCATGGCGACAAGACAATCGCGCGAGCGAGCAATTGGTGCGTCTGTTTTTTTCCTTTTGTTTGGACACTTGTACTAGGCGCGTCTTTGTGGGGTGCTTTATAGGTGCGTTGAGTGTTTCGTCTGTCACTGCTAGTGCAGAGCGCCGTGCCAAAATCAAATCACGACTCCTGCGTGCGATGGGCACAAGGAATGGGCGCGTGGGAGCACGGCGACCATCAGGCTCCTGGTCTGGCTCCAACAGGATAGGGTTGGTCAGCGGGCTCTGCACACGGTTGTTCGTTTGTACTCCCTCCGTTTTTATTTAGTTTGCATATTAGCTTTGGTCAAAGTCAAGCTTTATAAATTTTGATCAAATTTATAAACAAAAATATTGAGATATACAATAACAAATCAACAACATTAGATTTATTATTAAATGTACTTTCACATCGTATAGATTTATTATGATAAATGTCTGTTATTTTCTATAAACTTGGTCAAACTTTACAAAGTTTGATTTCAATCAACTCTTCAGAGCATCTCCAGCTGTTGGCTCTTCAGGGGGCGTGTAAAATCGCCGCCTGGAGGTGAGCTGGCGCAAAAAAAAAAACGGCCTAGGGGTGAGTTGGCTCCCAGATGCCGACCCAGGGCCGCCCTCAGATGCCGTCTAATATTTTTTTTGACTGAATCGTCTAATATTTTTCAAAAAAACATTTGGCAAAGTTTGGTTAAACTCGGTTAAAATTCGACAAACTTGGCGTATATTAGACATGTTCACGGTTTACATAGCAAATTTATCTAAAAAAATGCCTAAACTATAACTAAGGGGCGAAGAAGTCGTTGAGCGCGGCGTAATCGCCGTCGTCGCCACCATCCTCGCTGTCGTCGTCGTCGTTGGCCTTCTCCTCCTTGACGCGGCCGCCCCTGCTGGACCCCTGCCCGGCGTCGCCATGGCAGACTGCTGGCGATGGCGGCGCGTCATCGTCGTCGCTGTTGTCTAGGACGCGTCAAGGCCCCGACGGCACTGCTCGAAGCGCTGCAGGGCGGCGCACTGGCGCTCCATCTCCATCTTGAGATAGTCCTTGCGCGCCCATTTCAGGGCCGCCTCGTCGTCGAGCTCCACGTCGCCGTGCTCTGTCTTCATGGCGGGAAGCCCCGGCTCCATTTTCACGGCCGCGAGCCCCGGCTCCGTCTTTGCCTTGACGAAGCGCGGAAGAGCCGACGAGGAGGCGCGTCGGCCGCCCTCGTTTATGACGATGTCGACGCTGCGAGTGCGCCGGCTGAGCGGCGTCTCCACGGCGGGCTCGGCCTTGACGCCGAGCAACGCCGGAGAGCCGGAGGAGTGGGAAGAAGAGCGTGAGGAGGAGTGCGAGGAGGAAGACGAGGAGGAACCAAACCTCCTGGGCATCCATTACCCGGCGCGCCGGCGGTGAGCTGGGGCGGCCGCCGTGGGAGGGTATGCCAGCGGCGGTTCGTTGCCGCCCTCAAGGTACGACAGCACGCCTTCGAGCGTGCGGCCGAGGGCGCCCCACCACACGCGGTGCCCCTCGATGTTCTTCACGCCGCCCACCACCGGTGCCCCGTTGGTGGACGCCAGCCTCTGCTCCTGGCGGCGCTCGAAGTACGCCGCCCACGCCGCGTGGTTGTCGGCGGCGTACTGGGGAAGGACGAGCTGCTCGTCGGTGAGGGAGGCGCGCACGCGGTCGATCTCGGCGGCGAAGTAGGCGGGGCACGCCTCGACGTCGGGCAACGGGGGAATGGGCACTCCCCCATTGCTGAGCCTCCACCCCGTCGGCCCGGCGCGCATGTCCGGTGGCGCCGGGATGTTGGCCTCGAACAAGAGCCACGACTTCCAGTCATGGAGCGAGCGGCGGCAAAGTCGTTGGCCGCCGCCGCATCACCGGGGAAACGCGTGGCCATCGGGTATCGGAGTGAGGGAGAGAGAGGGAAGAAGCATCGGCGGCGGCGCACGGGAAAGGGAGAGCTCGGCGGCTAGGGCTGGTATGGCCAGAGGCGAGGAAGGCCGCCGGCTTATATAGCCGCGCCTGTGTGCATGCGTGGCGGGAGGGGAGGCGTCGCCGCACCGCCCCGTGACGCGCCGCCCGTGATGAGGAATCAATGACAAGGCTGAGCGGCGGCGGCAGCGCGGCAGCCTTGGCATTGATTCCCGCAGGAACCGAGGCGATGAGGGTGACGAAGCGGCCGTCTCGCTGACTCGGCGGGCCCGCGGCTGTTTCGCGCCAAAACACTCGCCCCAGCGCCCCTGAGCGCCCCCAGCGCGCCGGGTTCGGCCTGGGTCCGCCGGTGCTGATTTCGGACCAAGCTGGCGAAAAAGGGCTCCTGGGGACGCGACTGGGCCGTTTTCTCGACGTCGGCGCGAAAAAATCGCCTGCAAGGCCGTGTTGGGGGCGCAGCTGGAGATGCTCTCAATAGGTTCCCAAATAGTGCAAAAAAGGCTCCATGGAGCCCATTGTTTGAAACTTCTTGACATACTATTCGAAAGTTAAAAAAACAAATTTTCTACATATACATATACATGTGTTCTTTAAGTATGTGTAATTTTTAATTAAATAACTACTCCATCCATTCCATAATTATTGTCATGGTTTTAGTTCAAAACTAAAACCACGACAATACTCCATCCAAAACTAAAAACACAACATATTTTGGTTCGGAGGAGTAGATAATTGCTCGGGACGTTGCAACTGGATATCAATATTCTAACACGTTACCATGTGATTTACCTGGCCAGATTAATATAATTGCGTAAATAAATGTTTAACAAATTATGTGTGTCATGTACCTATCTAGATATATTTTAGGAATTTATTTTGTAATCACTTATTGGCTTACAAAAGAAAACATAAGTTTATTTGATAAGTCAATAATATTTGGGATATTTCACAATAGATAAATAAATAAATAATGTTTGGGATAATTAATATGGTTTTCAAGGAATGATGCTGAGGAAAAGGATGAAAAGTTGGACGAAGCACTCCACCTAGCAAAAAAAGAATCACTTTTTTTGAACTTTTATAAGTAGTGTATAGAAGTACTCCCCCCGTCCTAAAATTCTTGTCTTAGATTGATCTAGATACGGATGTACCAAGTCACGTTTTAGTATTAGGTATATCCGTATCTAGACAAATCTAAGACAAGAATTTTGGGACGAAGGGAGTAGTAAAAATACCATTATTTCATTCTACACAACGAAGACAAGAATCTGGCTCGAATACAACAAAGAAAAGGTTCATTGTAATATATGTATTTATCTTTTTTGTGTACACCACATTTTAACATGTGTGTTAATGAAATTTTGTACATGTATACTACCAATATATGCTTATATGTATTATTGTTTTTATTTTTATTTTGTTGATTTAGGGGTTTGTCTTGAATCAAGTGCGTCCAGAATTGAAATCCTGTCATCCACTACTACACACAACCTCTATTAAGCCTCCTAAATCACACACAAAAAAGCGAGAAACCGTGTGTGAAGAAGGCATCCGAGGCGCTTCAAAAATAGAACCATTTGCAGAAATAACAATTGTGTGCGATCGATGGGCCATCACGCACGACCTTAAAAGTAAAACTGTATGCGATAGTATGAAGACGGGTCAAAAGCAGAAACCTTTTGTGAAGCTGCTTATTATCGCCCAAAATTTATTTTGGTGAATGGTTTGCAGTATACGACCCACGGTTTGAAGAATACAATTATCTGTGATAACTATAGCCATTCCACACACAATTTATGGGGACCTGTGTGTGATTAGTGTTTAGTCCTGGCAACACCACGCTCCCCTTCTTCACTCTAGCATAACACACTCGATTGATCAAATCATAGATTTTATTCAGTCAGACTATGACATCACATTCGTTCAATCGAACTATAATATTTTAAACCAGCAAACTAATTAATTGCGGCGGCGGCGGCGTCTTTGCTGGCATTGGCGTACCCCTGGACATTGGGCCAAGTTTCAAGTAAGACCAGAATGTTCTGGACTTCCGCGTACAGGAGCCAATCGACGGGCAGCGAATCAGCGACGGGGCTCTGCAAGAAAGCGATTGATGGTGGCGTCCCATGCCGCTATGGCGGACACTGGCATCGGCGCGACGAGGAAAGGCACGCACATAGGCACTAGCACCGGCACGACGGGGGAAGGCGCGTGCACGAGCACAGGCACCGGCGCGGCGGGGGCTGATGATGATACAGACCTATGGTAGGGTCATAGGCCTGACCTATATGCCCTACCCCAAGTCACTACCTTAGAAGCAAAGAAGCTCAAGAGACAACATGGAGTATCCAACAAAGGCGTCGAGTGCGATCCACTCGACCAATTAACCACTCGGGTACCCCTCCTTCCCGAAGTCACACGACCAGTCAACCACTCGACCATACAAGAAACTACTCGACCTACTGAAGACCAGGAGCCACTCAGAACAGCAACGGGCAAGCATTCACTCTGTAGTCTTTAAGGCCATTTAAGGCCCTTAAGACTGGCGTTACCAGTAACGCCCCAATCTTTATGTACATTGAACCCTCTGTAACGGGGGATGGCTGGGGTCCTGGCGAACTCTATATAAGCCACCCCTCCTCTGGCACAAGGGTTCGCACCCCCTGTAACACACACACATTCATATAATCCAGTCGACCGCCCCCGGGCACCGAGACGTAGGGCTTTACCTCCTCCGAGAGGGGCCTGAACTCGTAAACACTTGCATACAATCTTGTTGTAGCTAGGACCTTGCTTCCATATACGTACCCCCTATACTTACTGTCAGACTTAGTACCACGACAGTTGGCGCCCACTATGAGGCAAAGCGTCTTAGCGACTTCCGGCGAGGTTGCATTTTCTTCGACCTTCATCAGCATGGTTTCCGGTGGCGGTTTGGTCATGGGCCGCGAGTTCCGACTCGGCACACTCACTTTCGTCACCGACGACTCCACCTGGCTCCACGAGGCTCCCCTCGACGTTGAGGCTCTCCCAGTTCGCGGCTCGGCTCACTTCCGGGCGAGTTCCTGCGGCGTCCTCCTCAGGCAGCAGTCTTCACCATACCAGTCGGTCATCGCGTCGTCGACCCACTCCGCTGGAAGCCGCCGCAAGTGGTCTGGCGGTTCACGGCTCCAGCGATGGGTGAGACACGAAGTGGCTCGTCAGGCCTTCACCCCCCAAGTCGCGGCGATCGAGCCCGACATGTATTCTCGTGGATCGGTCGACCTGTCGACTGATTTCGCAGATACTCTTTCTGAGAGCAGGAGTTGTGACCCCGCGGTGGAGTTCCTCATGGTCGACTCCCATCGCGGTCCGCCTGGCTTCCATCGCAGTGGCGACGGCGGCAGAAGCATTGGTCCGTCACTCGACCACGAAGAGTACCAGCCCCAGCCTCTCAGCTCGCAGTAGAGGGAGGAGCTGCACCGCCGCAACATGAAGGCTCTCCAGACCCCCATCATAGGGGAAACCGCCGAGGCCCGGGCCTTGGAGGCAGTACGCCTGGGCACTCTGCTATGCGCACTCATCTGGAGAATCTCCAACATTCTCTCGACGAGCATGCTCGTTGACTGATTCCCGAATCCAGTCGACGTCCACGACAGTTGTTTCCACCGGAAACTCAGGTATTCCGTACACCGATTCAGAATTTGGTAGCCGCTGCTCGTATTGCAGAGTCTATTCAGCCGTCTCGTTCAGAGGCTGGGAGAGGCCTGGAGCAGATCAGAACGCTGCTCCGAGCAGTGGGAGACCAGAACTCCGTTGTTTCCCAGTCGCGGAACAAAATCCAGAGCAAATCAGTGAGAGCAGACACCGTTCAGTCGGCTCACAGTCCTAGGTCCCCTTTGCGACAGGGAGGCCGTGATCACCGCCGGGATCGGTACCGGGGAAGAGCTCATGGCGAATATGATCGTGAGTACGCCCGCGACAACTACCGTCGAGCGCCTTCGCCCCTTCCGAGGGAGGGGTCATACGCGCCCCGGTGCAATGACGATAGGCGTCCGTATGAGAACGACCGCAGAGTTCCAGTCGACCCCAGAGAACCTGGCTTTGACGCAAAGTCCATCCTTGTGCAAGGTTTGGTCGACCGGAACAGAGCATAGAGAGAAGGGCTGGATCAGGACAGACCCAGTGGAGGCAGAGTCCATGTTTCCGGCCCTGAGTGTTTTAGAAGGGCCATCAGAGCTGCTGAGATACCCCATAACTTCAGACTGGCGACTGGCGTCAGTAAGTTTACGGGCAAGTCAAAGCCCGATACTTGGCTCGAGGATTACCGAGTGCCTGTGCACATTGGTGGCGGCAACGATGAGGTGTCCATGAAGCACCTTCCTCTGATGCTTGAAGGGTCTGCCAGAGCTTGGCTGACTCGGTTGGCCCCTGGGAGTATTTGGAGTTGGGATGAGTTAGCCTGAGTGTTCACCAGAACATTTGAAGGAACTTGCAAGAGACCTGCCGGTCTACCAGAGCTGCAGCATTGCGTGCAGAAACAGAATGAAACCCTGAGGGACTATATCCAGAGATGGATCACTCTGCACCACACAGTGGAAAATGTGTCAGATCACCAAGCAGTCTATGCTTTCAAGGAAGGCGTTCGCTACAAAGAGCTCGTTTTGAAGTTTGGTCGGGCTGGAGATATGTCTTTGACTCGGATGATGGAGATTGCTACCAAATACTCTAACGGCAAAGAGGAAGATCGACTCCGGAGCGGCAAGCATAAAACAGTTGCCCAGGACACCGGAGGAGGGAACTCCAGTCGAAAGCAGAAGCGAAAGGCTGAGGCAGCAGGTCCTGCCGAGGCAGCAATGGTAAATCAAGGAAAGTTCAAAGGGAAACCTAAAGGGCCCTGGACCCCCAAGAAGGTGAAAGATCAGGAAGGAAATGATGTGTTGGATTTGCCGTGTCATATTCACACCAAGAAGTATGAGGAGGGGAATCTGATTTTCCCCAAGCATACCACTCGACAATGTCGACTCCTTATTCAGAGCTTCCGAGAAAGTAAACCCAGTCATAAGGACAAAGAGCCTGAGAAGGAAGAAGAGGATAAGGACGATGACGGTGGTTATCCCAATGTCAATGCCACCTTGGTGATTTTTGCCGATATTGAGAGCAAAAGTCGACTGAAGGTCATTAATAGGGAGGTAAACATGGTTGCTCCGGCAACACCAAGATATCTGAAGTGGTCAAAGGTCCTTGAGGGAGTCCTGGATTAAGGGGTCCTCGGACAGCCGGACTATATACTTTGGCTGGACTGTTGGACTATAAAGATACAAGATTGAAGACTTCGTCCCGTGTCCGGACAGGACTCTCCTTTGCGTGGAAGGCAAGCTTGGCAATTCAGATATGTAGATCTCCTTCTCTGTAATCAACTCTGTGTAACCCTAGCCCCCTCCGTTGTCTATATAAACCAGAGGGTTTAGTCTGTAGGACAGCAACAATCATAATCATACGCTAGCTTCTAGGGTTTAGCCTTGATGATCTCGTGGTAGATCAACTCTTGTAATACTCATATTATCAAGATCAATCAAGCAGGAAGTAGGGTATTACCTCCATCGAGAGGGCCCGAACCTGGGTAAACATCGTGTCCCCCGCCTCCTGTTACCATTAGCCTTAGACGCACAGTTCGGGACCCCCTACCCGAGATCCGTCGGCTTTGACACCGACATTGCTGCTTTCATTAGGAGTTCCACTGTGCCGTTGCGATAAGGCTTGATGGCTCGCCTTGTTGTCAAGGACAACATCACCGTTGGAGGATCCCTGGCTGTAGGCCAGACTCTCCGGCTGGGCAGTTTCATCATGACAGCCCGTTCGGCTGCCACGCCGCCGACAACTTCTCAGGTCATCAAGAACAACCTCCACGTCTGCTCGGAATTCACTGAGCAGATGGATCCAATGGAGCTCTCCTCCCTGAACGAGCTCTTGGATCGCATCGCCGCCCTGGGAGTCGCTACGGACTATGATCGGATCGGGCTTAAACCCGACCATAGGGAGATTAACTCTCCGCCGGTCACCCAGCAGATAGCGGTGGTGGAGGAACAAAAAAACGATTCTCCCTCTATTTTGAGGACAAACTATGTCCGGATTCCCGAGCTCTCTGAGCCGGATACCCGTCTACGGGAGGACGTGGCCCAGGCTCCGAACTTAGAATCGAGCAACGAGCCACAAATATTGGGCAACATCCTGGAGCCCGAGCTGCCAAGCTCGGGAACTCCTTTGCCCCTGGGTCTCAGATCGGATCAGGATGTGGACTTAAGTCTACCCACCCACCCAGACACAAGTGATCTTTCCCACATTAGAAAAGAGCCCCAAGAGACAGTACACCACTTCTGGGCCAGATTCCTCCTTGTAATGAGCAAGGTTAAGGACTGTCGTGAGGAAGACGCAATCTCATTCTTTTGCAAAAATTGCACGGACAAGGGAATTCTCAACGCCATAAGTCGCTGTGACATAGCACACTTTGCCGACTTGGCGGCCATAGTACAGAAATACTGTGCGATGGAAAGCGCCTGGAAAACCCAAACAAAATTCTGGGATCCCCCAGACCTAACTAAACCCCTGTCCGAACTAAAAGGGTGCGCTCTCACAAGTCACACAACCCAATTACAAAGAAACCAAATCCCTCTACAGGGCGTGGAACCGTACGGGAGGGATGGCTCAACATGCCATGCAAAATTCACAGCACACCGGACATCATACCAACACACAACCTTAGAGCATGTTGGGTACTCCGGCAGGTGGCCAAGAGCGGCGAGGACCTTCTCATAAACAATACCACACAGCACCATCCCGCAGAAAATAACAGTACAGTACAGACAGTCTTCAAGACTTTCGCCTCAAACAATAGGCTCAAGCGAGCGCTCCGCAGCCTCGCCGAAGTCTGGCACATCGCAGCAATAAACCCGTGGAACGATACGGCCATAACCTTCAATGCCAGCGACGAACCTCAATTCCGAACAGTCCAAGCACCGGCTGCTTTGGTCCTTAGTCCAATTGTGGATGGCTTCCGGCTTACTAAAGTGCTCATGGACGGCGGCAGCGGATTAAACCTCATCTACGAGGAAACTCTTAACAAAATGGAAATAGTTAAGAGCCGCATTGAGCAAAGCAGCACGACCTTCAGAGGAATCATCCCTAGTCGGGAGGCACGATGCGCGGGAAAAATAACACTGGATGTGGTATTCGGCACGCCGGAGAATTATAGATCCGAAGAAATCACATTCCAAGTGGCCCCGTTTAACAGTGGATACCACGCCCTTTTGGGGCGGGATGCATTCACAAGCTTCCAAGCTATACCCCATTACGGGTACATGAATCTTAAGATGTCGGGGCCCAATGGAATCATCACTCTGTCCAGTGATCCGGACATAGCACTCCGCGCCGAAAATAAAACCACCGCACTAGCCCTAGAGGCATTATCCGAAGCCCTCGTGGCCGAAGAGTTAACTGCGCTACGATCCACAGTGGACAGGGACGACGTGATACTCTACAAACGACCCAAGTCCACCTCCTTCAAACCAGCAGACGAAATAGTAAAATTCCAGGTCCACCCAACGGACCCTACAAAAACAACATCAATTGGGGCACAGCTGAACCCCACAATAGACGCCGCACTACGAGAGTTCTTGCGCGAGAATTGGGACATCTTCGCCTGGCATCCCTCGGATATGCCAGGTATCCCACGCAGGCTGGCCGAGCATAGCCTAAACATACTAAAGGGATACAAGCCGGTCAAGCAGACTCTTCGGCGCTTTTCAGAATCCAAGCGACAAGCCATGGGAGAAGAGCTAGCCAAGCTACCCAAGGCCGGATTGATCAGAGAAATTAAACATCCGGACTGGCTAGCAAACCTGGTGATGGTACCAAAGAAGGACAAATCCTGGCGCCTATGCGTCGATTTCAAGGACCTCAATAAGGCTTGCCCCAAGGATCCCTTCCCCCTCCCCCGCATCGATCAAATCATCGGCGCTATCGCAGGGCACGACTCATTGTGTTTCCTCGACGCATACTCCGGATACCATCAAATCAAGATGGCGGAGTCCGATCAAGCCACAACGGCATTTATCACTCCATACGGCCCCTTCTGTTTCAACACCATGCCTTTCGGGCTCAAAACGCCGGTGCAACCTATCAATGCATGATTCAAACATGCCTAGAAACACAAATCGGCAAAACAGTGGAGGCTTATGTAGACGATGTGGTCATCAAAACCAGACACGTCGAATCATTAATAGACGACTTGAGGCTTATGTTCGACAATCTCCGAACATATGACATCAAGCTCAACCCGAAAAAATGCGTTTTCGGCGTACCGGCCGGAAAGCTCTTGGGCTTTATTGTTTCCAATAGAGGAATCGAAGCAAACCCGGCTAAGATCCGAGCTCTGTCACAACTGGCTACCCCAACAGATCTCAAGCAAATCCATAATTAACTGGATGCGTGGCCGCCTTAAGCCGCTTTATCTCCCAATTAGGAGAAAAGGCACTACCTCTTTATCGCATTCTTGACCTTTTGAACACTTGAGTGGGCGGATGCAGCTCTGGCTGAAATTGGAGGAAATAAAAGCCCTCTTGGCCACCAATCCAATCCTGGCAGCGCCAAATGTCGGCGAACCCATGCTGCTCTATATAGCTGCAACACACCAGGTTGTAAGCGCAGTGCTCTCGTCAAACGAGAGATAAATCGACATAAATTCCCACTTCAAAAGCCGGTGTACTACGCATCCACTGTCCTCACTCCATGCAAGTCACTGTACCCACATTATCAAAAGATAGCATATGCGGTCTTCATTGCATCCCGAAAACTACGACACTATTTTCAAGAGTGTTCAATCACGGTGGGCTCCGAAGTACCACTCAATGACATAATAAATAACCGCGATGCCATGGGCCGGATTGCTAAATGGGCTATCGAACTCCTCCCGTTCGACGTAACATACAAACCGTGGCGAGCCATTAAGTCACAAGTACTGGCTGACTTCGTCGCCGAATGGATAAAAGCCGAACTCCCTAAAGAGTACGACGCGTACTCCAATTGGATCATGCACTTTGACGGCTCTAAGATGCTAGATGGTCTAGGGGCAGGCTTCGTCCTGACATCCCCCACCGGAGATACAGTCCAATACGTACTCCAAATACTTTACACAGATTCCAACAATGCAGCCGAATATGAGGCCTTGTTGCACGGTCTTCGGATGGCAGTCTCCGTGGGCATCCAACGCCTAGAAGTGCGTGAGGATTCAAATCTCGCAATATCTCAAATAAATGGATACTTTGACGCCAAGGACCCAAAAATGGCGGCCTACCGCAATGTCGTCGTTAAAATGTCAGCTCGGTCCGAGGGGCTCGAATTCCACCATGTGGTTCGAGAAAACAATCAAGCGGCGGATATTCTTGCCCGCATCGGCGCGAAACGCGACCCCGTCCCACCTAATATGTTTTTGGAAAGGGATAATTAGATTTATGCCCCTGGTTGTGTCCCACTCGTCTGTTTTACCCCTAATTCCCAAAAGTCACCGGTTCTGTCCAAGTCACTTTGCTCCTCTTATGCTTTTGCCCTTTGACCATTTGACCATCAGTTTGAAAACTTCATAACTAATTCATACTAAATCAAAAAAATGCAAATAAGATACCAAAATGCTCAGAAAAACATCACCTATATGTCAGTGTCATTTGCGTTCATGAAAAAAGTGTTGGAAAGTGCACATCCGAGTTTTAGCTCTTTTGATACCACCATGAATAGTAAACTCTAAAAAAATTCAAAAAAAATATGGTGGCAAAGAACGACAAATGTTCTAAGTGCTTGCCAAGTTTCTTTAGGGAACGACATTCATGGAAGTCGTGGCAAAAAAATAATCTATTTTGGAGTGTTGATTGTTTTTTGGCTGCGTCACCCATGAATGTTATTCCCTGATGCAACTTGGCAGGCATTTAAAACATTTGTCATTCTTTACCACCATTTTTTTGAATTTTTTTGAATTTTTTTAGATTTTACTATTCATGGTGGTAGCATAAGAGCTAAAACTTGGATGGGCACTTTGCAACATTTTTTTCATGAATGCAAATGACACTGACATATAGGTGATGTTTTTCTGAACATTTTGGTATCTTATTTGCATTTTTCTGATTTAGTATGAATTAGTTATGAAGTTTCCAAACTGATGGTCAAACGGTCGAAGGGCAAAAGCATAAGAGGAGCAAAGTGACTTGGACAGAATCGGTGACTTTTGGAATTAGGGGTAAAACAAACGAGTGGGACACAACTAGGGGCATAAATCTAATTATCCCTTTGTTTAAAGGCCGCTAAGGTTTCGGCTTCCGGACAGTGAACAATTTGGTTCTTTTTAGTTAGGAACCGAGTCCATAATTTCCTGGCTGACTCTCCGGGCTGTTGGGTTATGTGACTTAAGTCATCGGCATCCGGTGGTCGCACATAAGTGCCCTGGAAGTTGTCAAGGAATGCGTCTTCCAAATTCTCCCAACTGACAATGAAGTTTGCCGGCAGGCTATTCAGCCAATGCCGAGCCGGTCCTTTGATCTTTAGTGGGAGGTACTTGATTGCATGTAGACCATCACCGCGGGCCATGTGAATGTGGAGGAGGAAATCTTCAATCCATACCGCGGGTTGTTGTAGCATCATATGATTCGATGTTCACGGGTTTAAACCCTTCCGGGAATTCATGATCCATTACTTCATCAGTGAAGCATAGGGGGTGTGCGGCGCCTCTATACCGGGCTACATCACGACGCAATTCAAATGAGTCTGGCGTGTTGTATTCGGCCCGGCCGGATTTACTTTTAGTATATCTGGTGTGACGGTCATCGTCACGCGTTGGGGCGCGCCCCCGTGATCCGTAGATCGATCTTGACTGTCCTGCTTTGTTTTCCAGTACGTCTCACAGGTCCTGCGTGTAGCCCCGGGCCTTAGTGTTTTTGCTTGATTGGCGACGGGGTGCGGACTGGACTTCAGGCTGATACGCCGCTTTGCCTCGGCCACGAGGTGGCCGGTCAGCCGCATCATGCGCTGGTAGTGTAGGCTTTAATGCCTCCTCCTCGAGTTGAGGTAGCAACCTGTGCTTTGGGTAACTTTTGGTAGGGCGCTCGAGTCCGTATTCCTTGGCTGCCAGGAACTCAGTCCATCTATCAGTTAGCAGATCTTGATCAGCTTGGAGTTGCTGCTGCTTTTTCTTCAGGCTTTTTGCAGTGGCTATAAGATGGCGCTTGAAGCGCTCCTGCTCGACGGGATCCTCAGGCATGATGAATTCTTCGTCGCCAAGGCTTGCTTCATCTTCGGAGAGGGGCATGTAATTTTCATCCTCTGATTCTCCATCCATTGCCTGTCCCTTAGGGCTAGCTGGCCCATCCTCCCGTTCGGCCTGCTCGAAGCCTGGCTGGGTGGGATTGTTTTTGTCTTCGGCACCATCCGGATTGCTATCGTTTCTTGTGCCGGTATCGCTATTTTTACTCTGGCGGGGCTTAGAGCAGCGTCTATGACTCCGGTGCTTAGATTGCTTCTCAGGGGGAATATCCTCCATTTCCTCATCGCCATTGCCTTTTTGGGCGTGTCCACCATATATATGTCATATGATGAGGTGGCTGTCCAGCGCCCTGTGGGCGGCGGTTCCTGCTCTTCTCCTGCATTGTCGTCCATGCCATAGATGTCTTCGGAGTTGAAGTCAAGCACGTCGGTTAAGTCATCGACAGTGGCTATTAAGTGGGTGGTGGGTGGGGAACGAATTTCTTCGTCGTCCGCTTCCCACTCCAGCTGGACATAGTTCGGCCTAGAGTCTCCTGACAAGGAGAGAGACCTTAATGAATTTAGCACGTCGCCCAAGGGCGAGTGTTGAAAGATATCTGTGGAGGTAAACTCCATGATCGGTGCCCTATCAGATTCGATAGGCACGGATGCACGCGGTTCAGAACCTATGGCCGGACACGAGTCCAAGGGACCGACGACACCGGCCTCATAGGAGGTGGAGTCAGTGTTCGGCTCTATCGCCGCTGAGGGTGCGGCCTCCTTTGTGACGCCCCCGATTCAATCGTACACTAATCATACACGCAAACGTGTACGATCAAGATCAGGGACTCATGGGAAGATATCACAACACAACTCTAAAAATAAAATAAGTCATACAAGCATCATAATACAAGCCAGGGGCCTCGAGGGCTCGAATACAAGTGCTCGATCATAGGCGAAGTCGTGAAGCAACATAATCTGAGTGCTGGACATAAGTTAAACAAGTTGCCATAAGATGGCTAGCACAAACTGGGATCAGATCGAAGAGGCGCATGCCTCCGCTCGATCCTCCTAAACTACTCCTGGTCGTCGTCAGCGGGCTGCACGTAGTAGTAGGCACCTCCGGTGTAGTTGGAGTCATCGTCGAAGGTGGCGTCTGGCTCCATCGTCTGGTTGCAGCAATCAGGTAAAGAAAGGGGGAAAAGGGGGAACAAGGCAACCGTGAGTACTCATCCAAAGTACTCGCAAGCAAGGAGCTACACTACATATGCACGGGTATATGTGTAAAGGGCCATATCGGTGGTGAAGCTGAGAATGCCGAATAAGAGGGGATAGCTAATCTGTCGAAGACTACGCTTCTGGCAGCCTCCGTCTTGCAGCATGTAGAAGAGAGTAGACTGAAGTCCTCCAAGTAGCATCGCATAGCATAATCCTACCCGGCAATCCTCTCCTCGTAGCCCTGTTAGAGAGCGATCATCGGGTTATATCCGCACTTGGAAGGGTGTGTTTTATTAAGTATCCAGTTCTAGTTGTCATAAGGTCAAGGTACAACTCCAAGTCGTCACATTATCGAAGATCACGGCTATTCGAATAGATTAACTTCCTGCAGGGTGCACCACATTACCCGACACGCTCGATCCCATTTGGCCGGACACACTTTCCTGGGTCATGCCCGGCCGCGGAAGATCAACACGTCGCAGCCCCACCTAGGCACAACAGAGAGGTCAGCACGCCGGTCTAAACCTAAGCGCACAGGGGTCTAGGCCCATCGCCCTTAGCACACCTGACGTTGCTAACGCTGCCGAAGCAGACCTAGCCCAGCGTTCGGTCCAATCCGCGCGCGCTGCTCGGTCCTTGACGTCACGAAATGCTTGGTGATACCACGCGCGGTTGCCCATATCTTGTCCCACGTGGCGGTTAGTGCGTATAAGGTCAACGACCCAACTCAGATCAAATACCAAGATCTCATTAAGCGTGCTAAGTATCCGGAACGCCGAAGCAGGGCCAGCCCACCTCTCTCCTAGGCGGTCTCAACCTGCCCCTGTCGCTCCGCCACAAAGTAACGATCGGGGCCGTCGGGAACCAGGCCCACCTCTACGGGATGGAGCCACCGTCCTTTCAGCCCCATCTCCGAACAATATCACAGGTAATGTAATAGTGTAAAGTATATAGTATATGCCCGTGATCACCTCCGAAGTGATCACAGCCCGAAGAGTATAGCATGGCGGAGCGGACAAGAGTGTAGGGCCACCGATGGAACACTAGCATCCTATACTAAGCAAAGAGGATAGCGGTAAGGGTAACAAGCTGTAGCAACAATGACAAAGCTATGCATCGAATAGGATTAACCGAAAGCAGTAACATGCTACACTACTCTAATGCAAGCAAGTATAGAGAAGAATAGGCGATATCTGGTGATCAAGGGGGGGGGGCTTGCCTAGTTGCTCGGGCAAGAGAGAGGGGTCATCAACACCGTAGTCGTACTGGGTAGCAGCGGCGTCGGTCTCGGTGTCTAGCGAGAGAAGAGGGGGAAGAAACAATAAATACAATGCAAACAAATGCATGACATGACAAGGCGTGATGCTAGGTGTACCCAATCGCGGTAGTAGGTGATACCAGCGAAGGGGGGGAAACATCCGGGAAAGTATCCCCGGGGTTCCGCGTTCTCGGGCAGAGGTACCGGAGGGGGAAAGTTGTGTGTTCGGTATGCTAGGGGTGTGTTGCGAACAAACGGGCTGCGTATCCGGATTTGTCTCGTCGTTCTGAGCAACTTTCATGTAGAAAGTTTTTCCATCTGAGCTACGGTTTATTTTATATTAATTTTTAAAGATTTAAAACATTTTAGGATTTATTTAATTATTTAAATAAACATTATCCAGAATAGCGTATGCTGACATCATCATGATGTCAGCAGTCAACAGGGGTTGACTGGGTCAATCTGACGTGTGGGTCCCGCATGTCATTGGCTGTTAACTATCCTAACAGATTAATTAACTAAACTAGGTGATTAGGTTAATCCAATCAAGATTAATTAAGTTAATTAATTCCTTAATTAATTAACTAATTAATATTTTAATTATTTATTTTTTAATTAACTTTTTAAAGTTAGGCAGTGGGCCCCATTTGGCGATGGCCTAGAGGGCCAAACGGGACGGAGTTAGCGGGCCTTGGCGCTGGGTGGAACGGGCATTGGCGCCACCCACCGACAGGCACCGCGCCGAGGCGAGGGCGCCGTGGCGTGGCGACACACGGGCGTGTGACGAGGCCAGCCGGAGCGCAGGGGGGCGGTGGAGTGGGCGCTGGGCACATGCGGGTCGCATGACTTCGCGGGCTGCGCTGGGGCGCGATGGTATGAGGCCGAAGCCGGGCGCAGGGACGGACGGCCCTGGTCGCGTGGCGCGGCAGCGCGAGGGAGGCGAGTGCGTGCTTTCGCGCCGCGATGGCGCACTGTGCGGGGCGAGTGCGGCCCTGAGCGCGGGCGTGTTCGATGACGAGCGAGCAGAGGGAAGGGGAGGAGCGAGGCGGAGGCTCACTGGGCGGTAGGGGAGTGGCGATGGGGTCGAGGGGGAGGACGGGGCGACTATCCGGCGGCGGTGAGGGGGCTCGGCGGCGAGTCCTCGGGCGATGGGCGACGCGAAGCAGGCGGTGGGGAGGTGGAAGCGAGCGGGGGGAGAAGCTCCGGGCGCCGGGCTGATCTGGCGGCGACGGATGGCGGCACGGGCGCGTCGGGGTCCTCCTCCTCGATCCCGATCCAAATCGGGGGAGAGGGGGAGGAGATATTTTCGTGGGAGGGGAGTGGGTGTCGTTGGGGGGGTCGGGGCCTCACCGGGGGAACATGGAGAGAGTGGGGGGCGGGGGGCTGGGTGTAACGCCCCGGATTCGTTGCACCAGGTGTCTGCCAGTTATTCGCCGTCGTTGCCATGTCATGTGCTTGCGTGTCTCTCTTTGCCATGTCATCATATGCATTTCATTTTGCATACGTGTTCGTCTCATGCATCCGAGTATTTTTCCCGTTGTCCGTTTTGGAATCCGGCACTCCTATGTCTCCCGGCGCCCCCTTTTACCTCTTTTCGTGTGCGGGTGTTAAACGGTCTCGGAATGGACCGAAGTTTGTCAAGCGGCCTTGGTATAGCACCGGTAGACCGCCTGTCAAGTTTCGGATCATTTGGAGGTCGTTTGGTACTTCAACGGTTAACCGGGTAACCGTAAGAGCCTCTTTTGTTTGCAGCCCAACACCCCTTCCAAAGTGGCCCAAAACCCAGCAAACTCCCCTCCATGCTCTCGGTCGTTCGACCACGATCGCGTGGCCGAAAACCGCACCTCATTTGGACTCTCCTAGCTCCCTCTACCTATAAATATGTGCCTCCCCCGTCCAAATCGCGGATGAAATCCCCCCTAACCCTAAAAATCCCCTCTCCGCGCACCGGACATGTCCGTCCAGCCGCCGGACATGTCCAGCCGCCGCTCCCCGCCAATCCAGAGATGCCACCTGTCCCGCCGCCGTCCCAAGGCCGCTGCCCGCCTGAAAGCCCATCCGAGGCCCAGCGCAGCCATTGCCGCCGCCGCCGCCGCCGCGGCGCCTGCGTCGCCGCCGCTACCGCTTTGCCGTCGCCCGGCCATGGCGCCGCCTCGTCGCCGCCTCCTCGCCGGGCTTCGCGCCTCCCCTCGCCGCCCGCGACCCGAACCCGCGCCGCCCGCTCCCTTGCGCGCGCTCGGCGCGCCATCGCGCTGGATTCGGCCAGCGCCGCCGCCGGCTATAAGCGCCGTCACCCGGCCATGCCGCGCCCGAGCGCCGCCTCCCGTCGACCGGCGCCGCCCCGCGCGCCTCGTCGCCGGCTCCTCCTCGCCGGAGCGCCTCCTCCCCCAACCCAGGCCGCCTCCTTCCTCAACTCCGGTGGCCCGAGCCGGCCAACCTCGGGATCCGTGCCCAGATCCAGATTCGTTTTCGGAGGTTGACCCCGATTCCACCAAGTCCCCGATTTTTGCAGTAATTCTCATGCATTTTCATCGTGCCATAACTCTGCATCCATAGCTCCGTTTCGTGCATGTTATATGTAAAAATGTTCGTCTCGATGAGTAGATCATTTCATCTCATTGCATCATTTTCATTTGAGCTCATCTTGATGCCCGAAATTCTGTTAGAAGAGTGCTATGTGATGTTAGTTTCTGTTTCTTATCAGAACATGCACTTTTGTCATTTTTGCCATGATTGATGTGTGCATCCTATGAACTTGAGTCCTACATGTGTTTTGTAATATGCCATGCCATCTTTCCAGGGGTGTATGACATGTATTTTTGTGATCAATGTGGTGACTAGAACAAGCATGCAAACTAGGCTTCTTGATGTTGCTGATTTCAGCCCAGTTTGCTGATATTTTGATGCCTTGTTAACTTGATGCTACCGAGAGATCCATGCTTATTTTGAGATACTTCAGTAAGGATGTTTTGTTATACATGACTTGCTCTATCCATCCATGAACTTGTTTGCAATCATGGAGTGCCATAGCTTGAGACAATCGAGCTCTACTTTTGCTATAAAATGTTTCCTGGCAGATTGTTTACATGTTATTCAATTTTGCCAAGGTTGTTGTAGTTGATCCATGTATGCTATGTTGTTGTTCTTGCCATGTATAGCTCCTATGTCATGTCTTCTTGATGGATGTATGCTTAGTTTATCATGTATTGCTCTGTGGTGAGTGGTTCAAGCTCACCAACATGCCTACTTATTGTTGTTCCTGCCATGTATGAATCTGTAATATAACTTGCCATGTTTACATGGGTGCCATCATATTTTCTGATCCTTTTTGGCTCATGGTCAGTAAGGGACTTTTGTTCTATGCAATTAGTAGATTCATGCCATGCCTTTGTTTGCCATGATAAGTTCCTGTAACATGTTGTTTGATAGCTCTAAACATTGCAACCTGATGTTATTTCTGCCAATGCCTGAAACTGTTATTATTTGCAATCTTGCCATGTCTTTTTGGGCATGTTCTAGTGATTTCTGGAGATAGCTCAGTGTTCATGTTTTGTAATGCTTTATCTGTACATCATGCCCATGCCTTTTGTTTTCATATTGAGGTCCTGTAGCATATTGTTTTGATGCTTGCAATATACCTAGTTGCTGTTTTGGACAGATTGTTGCCATGACTTGTATAGGGTGTATGGTTGAACCGTTGCTCCGTTTTGGGTGTGCTCTGTATGAAACTTGCTTGATTTTGCATGTAGCTTCATATTATCATGTTGCATCCTTGTTTTGAGGTGTTTGCTTGATGTTTGTATGCATTTTGCATCAATGCCATGCTTATCTTGTTTTGCTCATATCTTCTAGGCCGTAGCTCCGAATTAAATGAACTTTATATGTAACTTGGCTAGAATTTCGTGTAGATCATCGTGGTGCATCTTAACTTGCTGTTTAACAACTTGAACATAAGGTTTATTCAGATCTGGACCAATTTCGAAATTTGCATATGGGGACTTACCGGAATTGTTCTATGTTGCTTCCGGCCTCATTTAAACTTGCTTTGATGTGTTGCTCTTGTTTGCATCATATCTTTCCATGAGTAGCTTCATGTAGTCTTGTCATGCATCATGCTTGTTTGTGCATCATGTCTTGCCTATGTGTGGTGTGTTTACTATGTTGTGTGCTTCTTCTTGTTAGTTCCCGTTTTGTTGCAATCGTGAGGATTCGTTCGTCTACGCTTGGTTCGGCTTCATCCGTTCATCTTCTTCATGGACTCGTTCTTCTTCCTTGCGGGATTTCAGGCAAGATGACCGCTACCCTGGATCTCACTACTATCATTGCTATGCTAGTTGCTTTGTTCTATCGCTATGCTGCGCTACCTATTACCTGTTTATCAAGCCATCCCAATTTGCCATGTCAGCCTCTAACCTTTGACACCTTCCTAGCAAACCGTTGTTTGGCTATGTTACCGCTTTGCTCAGCCCCTCTTATAGCGTTGTTAGTTGCAGGTGAAGATGAAGTTTGTTCCTTGTTGGAACATGGAGATGTTGTTCCTTGTTGGAACATGTTTACTTGTTGGGATATCACAATATATCTTATTTAATTAATGCATCTATATACTTGGTAAAGGGTGGAAGGCTCGGCCTTATGCCTGGTGTTTTGTTCCACTCTTGCCGCCCTAGTTTCCGTCATATCGGTATTATGTTCCCGGATTTTGCGTCCCTAACGCGGTCGGGTGATTTATGGGACCCCCTTGACAGTTCGCTTTGAATAAGACTTTTCCAAGAAGGCCCAACCTTGGTTTTACATTTGCCTCACCTAGCCCTTTTTCCCTTGGGAGTCGCTCTCGAGGGTCATCTTATTTTACCCCCGGCCGGTGCTCGTCGTGAGTGCTGGTCCAAACCGTCGACCGTCGGTGGCCACCAGGGCAACTCTGGGTTCGCCTACGGAAGTTTGGACAATCCGATGTGCCCTTAGAGCGAGATATGTGCAGCTCCTATCAGGATTTGTCGGCACATTCGGCGGCTTTGCTGGTCTTGTTTTATTGCTGTCGAAATGTCTTGTAGCCGGGATTCCGAGACTGATCGGGTCTTCCGGGAGAAGGAATATCCTTCGTTGATCGCGAGAGCTTATCATGGGCTAAGTTGGGACACCCTGCAGGGTTTGAACTTTCGAAAGCCGTGCCAGCGGTTATGTGGCAGATGGGAATTTGTTAATGTCCGGTTGTAGAAAACCGAAGTTGATCTTAATTAAAATACACCAACCGTGTGCGTAACCGTGAGTGTCTCTTTTCGGGGTTGATCGAGAGGAGAACACGGTTTCTAGGTTATGTTTGACGTAAGTAGGAGTTCAGGATCACTTCTTGGTCATTACTAGTTGACGACCGTTCCTTTGTTTCTCTTCTCGCTCCCATTTGCGTATGTTAGCCACCATATATGCTTAGTCGCTGCTGCAACCTCACCACTTTACCCCCTTCCTTTCCCATTAAGCTTTGCAAGTCTTGATACCCATGGTAATGGGATTGCTGAGTCCTCGTGGCTCACAGATTACTACACCACCAGTTGCAGGTGCAGGTTTGCGATGATCATGATGCGGGAGCGATGTTGCTTGTTTTGGAGTTCTTCTTCTGCTTCTTCTTCGATCAGGGGATAGGTTCCAGGTCGGCAGCCTGGGATAGCAGGGTGGATGTCGTTTGAGCTTCTGTTTATGTTTCATCCGTAGTCGGATGTTGATCTTGTATATGATGTTGATGTATTCTTGTGGCATTTGTGCCTTTTGTATGTATCCCCTTCTATATTGTAATGTTGATGTAATGATATCCACCTTGCAAAAGCGTCTCAATATGCGGGTCTATCCTTGGTGGGACCGTCGAGTTCCTTTTGGATAGGGTCGCATATTGGGCGTGACACTGGGCCTTTGCCCAGTTGGGCTGGCCAGCTGGGCCACAGATGGCCCAGTGGGGGGTGCCTCTTTTTATTTTTAGTTAGAGTTGTCTTTTCCTTTTATTTATTTCACTTTTATTTTTTATTTCATTTTTTAATATATTTAGACATTTTCAAAAAGGGTGTTTGTTGCACTATAATCACCTAGGCATTTAACTGCACATCCGAACATTTTAGTTTAATATTTTGAAAACTTTGTCGCTTGACATTAATTTGAATTTGAATTTGAAAAGGTTTCGAATCATTGCGAGGTTAGCAACAGTAAGAGTGGTGACGTGGCATCATTAACAGAGGTTACTGTAACTTGATTATCCGGGCGTCACAATTCTCCTCCACTACAAGAAATCTCGTCCCGAGATTTAAGAGGGGCGTAAGGGGGAAAGTTCTGGTTACGAAATCCTAACGATTCTTCTCGGTCTTGGTTGCTCTTCTCGAAGAGGTCGATCCATTACGTTGATGTTTTCATTTCTATGCTTCAGTCATCACGATGAAGCTGGCATCCTTTCTTCAGGATCTCCATCGTACTTACGACAGAGTAAGGGGGGGTATTCCGGAAGAACGGACCTCTGCAAGGTTGACTATCTGGTCGATATCATCGGGAAAGGTGGCGGAAAGTAACTCTCGAATTGAAACTTCAGAAAATATCGAGAGCAACATAAATAGGTATCATCGGAAGTTTCAAGCGGGCAGGCAATCGTTCGATGCCTGAAACAAAGTGTGAAAGGGGTTCAAAGCAATGGGAATAAGTATTGCGTCTGATAGCATAATAGATCACTAGGCAGGTGGCCCGTGAATTACATACGAAGTCAAACGTGGGGAATAACTTTGACAATAGGTTGTACAGGAGAGTCAGGTTTCGATCCTGTGGAACTATGGGTTATGGGCCCACCATGTGGGTTAAAAGTAGGAAGGGTGATGACATCTTGCACGATCATGTGAGCAAGGCATGTGAGAGGATAGTCTGTCGGTTATGTCGGCAACATCATCGGTACCAAGGGCGAGGGACGAAGAGAACCATTTTCCTGCTCGTTGAACGAGGCGGACCAGTAGGCAAAGTTCTCGTCCATCGGCGGTTACCGGAATGTCATCAACAAAAGTAACAGGGTCTTTCTGACAGAGTTGTACACTGAGGTGTTTACAAAAGCAGGAGAATATTACTGCTTAGATCATATAGACCTCAAGAAAGGTTAAACCAAACAATGGAAAGGAAAATATGATTATCAGATTAAACCGAACAATGGAAAGGAAAAATGTGTTTAAACACATATTTCAGGGGTATATCCTTCCCAAGGACAAGCAGAGCATGATATCCATGACAGGATAATATGTAGAAAACTCCTTAGGCAGGGGAGAGAAATTTCATGACATTACCCATACAACGGTGTTTGGATAATGGACAAAGAAAATTTAGCATTGTTTTTCAAATGCTCTTATTGAAAATCGGAGTACCACAGACATGCTTCGAGATAGCATTGACATGGTCACTGGGTAAAGATCAGACTTTGGATACTCGAAGGATCCATCAGGAACAGCTTGTAGAATAAGCCTTACAATTTCCTCATGGAAGAATGGATAGCATTGCCAAAAGAGAAAATTATAACAATAGGTCCTCTGGCCAAGGGTGCTAAGCAAAAGACACCACCTTAACGGGTTATGTAGAGACCAATGTTATAACTCTTGGAAATATGTCCCAACCATCATATCTGACCGAGATTCAGATCAGATTGGTGTCAGGATACCTCAGACTCAGGATGTCTGAGAAGAAAAGGTGCAACACAAGTTGACAAGATGACATTATAAGATTCTCGGGAAATGAACTATAGAAGCAAGTTCCAAAACAAAAGTTCATCATTAAACCAAGGAGAGGATGAGGAGGTGGCTGATGAACTCAGCGACAATTCATCAATATTTCCTAAGGATGGATTTCCACAATTAAATATTGAACGAAAATGCACCCGGAGATATGGACCAAGTAGGACGTTCAAAGTTAGAATGGTGATTCGATAACGAAACTATCGGCCATTCACCTCAAAACAATAGGGTTCACTCAACACGGGGGCCAAGGAAAGAATGGTGATGGCGAGAAGCATCACTGTAACAAGAATTTGTTAAGAGGTGGTGAAATCCTCACAACAATTTGACATAAAAGATGGTAATACTCCAATGTAAAGAAGAACAATGCTGGTTAGCAACGAACTCAAGGTATAACACAAAACACGAACAAGTTTGTGTCGGAGGGAAGGCAATAAAGTGGCCGATGATAATATAAATCATCGAGGGCAAGGATGGTATTTCTCTTCATGAATTCAATTGATATCCTGGAAGAGCTCAAAATGTTAATGATGATCACGACACAATTGTCGAGAGATTTCACGAAGAAGCAGTCGAACAGCGACGGCATCAAGAAAAAGCAATGGTGAAGCAAAGGGTCACTGGAACCACGGATACGACACACACTCGAAATCAAGCTTGATGTTCAAGGCGAAATGATAAGACGAGGAAGATCGACGTAAGCTTGGCTCATCGTCAAAAGTTGTGCTCCGGGAAGAAGGAACATGTAGCGTAGATAAAAGTTTGCACGATAAGGATATAGCCGATCAGGTTAGGAATGATTTGAACGATTAATAAACTCATAAGGAATGAAAATTACTTAGAGTTATCGATTTGGAGTGCGGAACCGATTCACTTATCGGAGTTTCGGGTTGACAAACAACCCAGCACCTATGAAGTGACAGCGATAGGGAAAGGTAGTACTTCTTCAAAAATTCATAAGATGTAGATCAATGGCATGATATCCTCGAGATACTAGGGGTAATACTCGAAGGTAGATCATAATAGAGGTCAGGCAGACGCATTGATCTGTAGAAGAAAAATGTTTTAACTTGTCCGAGAAATGGGATCAAAGAAGAACAATCATGGTCAGAACCACGGTTGCAAAGGATCAATTCACAGATACTATATGTTAGTTATCAAGGAAATAGTTATTATTACAAGAAGCTTCCGTGATAGGATATACATCGCTTCCATGGGTTGGAACACAAAGTTCAAGGTCAACTCCCACTTCCACAATGCATAATCTTCCATTCACCTCTCGTATTTCGAAGATGACATTAGTTGTTGAAAGTTTTACCTGTTGCAATACCAGATAAGTATGACCCGTGAAATCTTTCGGGTTCACACCGATGAGGGAAGGCGTTGGTTCAATCCCTTCGGGGCTTCTTACGAACATATACCATAAGCTTCAAGAGTAAATATCACCAGCTCGAAAGCAGAGCATGGTTGTCAAAAGGAGAGGATACAATTTACCAAAGGCATTATGTATCCGAGAAAGAACTCACAAGGTGATTAATTATGAAGGACACTGTCGGATATAATTATCCAACAGTGGATATGGCGATCCACAATGGAGCTGATGTGAGTATCGATACCCAATCAGAGGAAGAAAGAATGCAATTGCATTGGTTTATAGAACATCTGAATAATTCAACGTTTAAATAGCAAAGGAATTATGATTTTCACATCAAGGGATCAGGAGCAAACACTCGGATCAAGGATGGATAAGTTGAATAGACTTAGGGGTACAGTCGATGGCAATCTAATTGGCCGAGCACCAGCTCATGTTCGAAAGTAGCCGGAAAGATAATTTAGAAGGGTTGATAGATGATTGTGTGCAATCGCACACATGTTGAACCAATAGGATCAAAATGACGGTGTCAAAAGATACTAGTGAATATTGCCAGAAATATGGAAAGCATCCATAATGCAAGCAGACAAGTATTGCAGAGCAATAAGTTACTGAGGAATTTTGGAGGATCGAATAGTATTTCGAAGACAATTGTGAAACACATGAACAACTGGGGATGAGCGGATACTCAATAAGGGCGAGAAATTATCCGTAGGGGTATTCAGGTGGCAAGGAACTGCAAGGCAGTAGGCACAAAATATTCTCGGAACAATAGAGAGAATTTTCGGTGTATCTTGTAATAACAAGATCAATGGGATTTGAAAGGGCAAGTGTATGTAGTTATCCATAATGATATAACAGTGGTAGGGAATTTGCAAAGGAGATGGGCACAAAGTATCGAGAGAACATCGTAGAGTAACTTCGGAATCTTCTAGTGCAGCAGGCGATCATCTGAAGTGAGGGGCTCTCCGAGAGAAAGTACTTGCGAGAACCTAAAGTTAGTTTTGTTTTTAGCAAAATCATTTAACCCAAATAGGGGAAAGATTAGAGTCCCAGAGTAAAGATCGAGGAGTAAAAGATTCTAATACCACTCAATGGCGATAAAAGTTTTGTAATGACTAGACTCAACTTCGGCCAAGGAGTTGGAAAGGGGATTCCTACAGGCAGTCGGCTCTGTTACCAACTTGTGACGCCCCTGATTCAATCGTACACTAATCATACATGCAAACGTGTACGATCAAGATCAGGGACTCACGGGAAGATATCACAACACAACTCTAAAAATAAAATAAGTCATACAAGCATCATAATACAAGCCAGGGGCCTCGAGGGCTCGAATACAAGTGCTCGATCATAGATGAGTCAGCGGAAGCAACATAATCTGAGTACAGACATAAGTTAAACAAGTTGCCATAAGATGGCTAGCACAAACTGGGATACAGATCGAAAGAGGCGCGGGCCTCCCGCCACAGGATCCTCCTAAACTACTCCTGGTCGTCGTCGTGGGCTGCTGCACGTAGTAGTAGGCACCTCCGGTGTAGTTGGAGTCGCCGTCCAAGGTGGCGTCGCTCTGGGCTCCATCGTCTGTTGCAGCAATCGGGTAAAGAAAGGGGAAAAGGGGAACAAGGCAACCGTGAGTACTCATCCAAAGTACTGCAAGCAAGGAGCTACACTACATATGCATGGGTATATGTGTAAAGGGCCATATCGGTGGACTGAAGCTGTAGAATGCCGAATAAGAGGGGATAGCTAATCCCGTAGAAGACTACGCTTCGGCAGCCTCCGTCTTGCTGACATGTAGAAGAGAGTGGTAGAAGTCCTCCAAGTAGCATCGCATAGCATAATCCTACCCGCAATCTTATCCTCGTAGCCCTGTTAGAGAGCGATCACGGGTTATATCCGCACTTGGAAGGGTGTGTTTTATGAAGTATCCAGTTCTAGTTGTCATAAGGTCAAGGTACAGCTCCAAGTCGTCACATTATCAAGATCACGGCTATTGAATAGATTAACTTCCTGCAGGGTGCACCACATTACCCGACATGCTCGATCCCATTTGGCCGGACACACTTTCCTGGGTCATGCCCGGCCGCGGAAGATCAACACGTCGCAGCCCCACCTAGGCACAACAGAGAGGTTAGCACGCCGGTCTAAACCTAAGCGCACAGGGGTCTGGACCCATCGCCCTTAGCACACCTTCATGTTGCGAACGCGGCCGGAAGCAGACCTAGCCTAGCAGGTGTTCCAGTCCAATCCGGCGCGCGCCGCTCAGTCGCTGACGTCAAGAAATGCTTCGGCTGCTACCACGAGGCCGGTTGCCCATATCTTGTCCCACGTGGCGGTTAGTGCGTATAAGGTCAACGACCCAACTCAGATCAAATTCCAAGATCTCGTTAAGCGTGTTAAGTATCCGCGAACGCCGAACAGGCCAAGCCCACCTCTCTCCTAGGCGGTCTCAACCTGCCTGTCGCTCCGCCACAAAGTAACGATCGGGGCTGTCGGGAACCCAGGCCCACCTCTACCGGGATGGAGCCACCTGTCCTTTCAGCCCCCATCTCCGAACAGTATCACAGGTAATGTAATAGTGTAAAGTATATAGTATATGCCCGTGATCACCTCCCGAAGTGATCACAGCCCATTAGTATAGCATGGCAGACGGACAAGAGTGTAGGGCCACTGATGGAACGCTAGAATCCTATCTAAGCAGTAGGATAGCACGTAAGGGTAACAACTGTAGCAACAATGACAGGCTATGCATCAGAATAGGATTAACCGAAAGCAGTAACATGCTACACTACTCTAATGCAAGCAGTATAGAGAAGAATAGGCGATATCTGGTGATCAAGGGGGGGGGCTTACCTGGTTGCTCGGGCAAGAGAGAGGGGTCGTCAACACCGTAGTCGTACTGGGTAGCAGCGGCGTCGGTCTCGGTATCTAGCGAGAGAAGAGGGGGAAGAAACAATAAATACAATGCAAACAAATGCATGACATGACAAGGCGTGATGCTAGGTGTGCCCAATCGCGGTAGTAGGTGATACCGGCGAAGGGGGGGGGGGAACATCCGGGAAAGTATCCTCGGGATTCCGCGTTCTCGGGCAGAGGTACCGGAGTGGGAAAGTTGCGTGTTCGGTATGCTAGGCGTGTGTGGCGGACGAACGGGCTGCGTATCCGGATTCGTCTCGTCGTTCTGAGCAACTTTCATGTAGAAAGTTTTCCCATCTGAGTTACGGTTTATTTTATATTAATTTTTAAAGACTTAAAACATTTTAGGATTTCTTTAATTATTTAAATAAACATTATCCAGAATAGCGTATGCTGACATCATCATGACGTCGCCATGACGTCATCAGTCAAGAGGGGTTGACTGGGTCAACCTGACGTGTGGGTCCCGCATGTCATTGACTGTTAACTATCCTAACAGATTAATTAACTAAACTAGGTGATTAGGTTAATCTAATCAAGATTAATTAAGTTAGTTAATTCCTTAATTAGTTAACTAATTAATATTTTAATTATTTATTTTTTAATTCATTTTTTAAGTTCTGGGCAGTGGGCCCCATTTGGCAGTGGCCTAGAGGGCCAAACAGGGACGGGTTAGCGGGGCCAAGCGCTGGGCGCAACTGGCATCGAGGCGCCACCTACCGGCTGTGGCACCGCGCTGACGAGAGGCAAGGCGCCGGCGTGGTGACCTGGCGTGGCGACGAGGCCGGCCGGAGCGCAGGGGCGGTGGAGTGGGCGCGAGGCACATGTGGTCGCTGTGATTCATGGGCGCGCAGGGGCGCGGTGGTATGAGGCCAGAAGCCGGGGCGCGCGGGACGGACGGCCCTGGGTCGCGGTGAGCGCGACCGGCGTAGGGGAGGCGGGTGCGTGCTCGCGCACGATGGCGCACCGTGCGGGGCGAGTGCGGCCTGAGCTTGGCGTGTTCGGCGACGAAGCGAGCGAGGGAAGGGAGGAGCGAGGCGGAGGCTCACTGGGCGGTAGGGGAGTGGCAGTGGGGGTCGAGGGGGAGGACGGGGACGACTATCCGGTGAGGCGGTGAGGGGCTCCGGCGGCGAGGTCCTCGGGCGATGGGCGACGCGGAAGCAGGCCGGTGGGGAGGTGGAAGCAGGCCGGCGGGGAGGGGGAAGCTCCGGGCGCCGGCGTGGTCCTGGCGGCGACGGACGGCGACGGGGCGCAGCGTCGGGGTCCTCCTCCTCGATCCCGATCCAAATCGGGGGAGAGGGGGAGGAGATATTTTCGTGGGGGGAGTGGGTGTCGGTGGGGGGTCGGGGCCTCAACGGGGGAACATGGAGAGAGGGGGCGGCTGGGCCTTTGCCCGATTAGGCTGGGTTAGTGGGCCACAGATGGCCCGATGGGGGTGCCTCTTTTTATTTTTAGTTAGATTTGTCTTTTCCTTTTATTTATTTCACTTTTCTGTTTTATTTCATTTTTTAATATATTTAGACATTTTCAAAAAGGATGTTTGTTGCACTATAATCACCTAGGCATTTAACTGCACACTCCGAACATTTTAGTTTAATATTTTAAAAACTTTGTCGCTTGACATTAATTTGAATTTTAATTTGAAAAGGTTTCGAATCATTGCGAGGTTAGCAACAGTAAGAGTGGTGACGTGGCATCATTAACAGAGGTTACTATAGCTTGATTATCCGGGCGTCACATCCTTGGTGGGGTCCATCCACCCGTCTTTGGATGGCACGATCTGCTCTGGATTGAAGGCCGGGGCAGCCGCAGGTGTGATCTCCCGAACACTGTCCGATGGCAGATCTAAGTCATGCTCGTCGTGACTGTTCGGTGCACCTGACATGGGCTCGAATCCGTTGAAGATCAAGTCTCCACGGATGTCGGCAGTGTAGTTTAAGCTTCCAAACCTGATCTGGTGGCCAGGGGCGTAGCTATCGATCTGCTCCAGATGGCCAAGCGAGTTGGCTCGCAGTATGAAGCCGTCGAATACGAAGATTTGTCCGGGGAGGAAAACCTCACCCTGGACCGCATCATTGAAGATGATTGAAGGAGCCATCAAGCCTTATTGTGACGACATAGTGGAACTCTCAATGAAAGCACCAATGTCGGTGTCAAAACCGGCAGATCTCGGGTAGGGGGTCCCGAACTGTGCGTCTAAGGCTAATGGTAACAGGAGGCGGGGGACATGATGTTTACCCAGGTTCGGGCTGACGGTGTCCTGGACTAGGGGGTACTCACCACGTCGTCTCTCAATCAGTTAGATTGGGCCGAGGACCCCCATGGCCGTATACTCATGGGCCAGTTCGGACAGCTCCTGCCGCATACAAGAAAGACTCCACAAGACTTGGCGCCCAAGACAAGGAATCTCCTAAACCCTAGGCCTCCAGTGTCTTATATAAACCGAGGCCAGCCTAGTCAATAGACAATCTCATATTCATTACTACCATCTCGTGGTAGATACATGTACTCTGTACTACACCCATATCAAAATAATCAAAAGCAGCATGTAGGGTATTATCTCTTCAAGAGAGCCCGAAGCTGGGTAAAACCCCGTGTTCATGTTACCATTGCTCCAAGACACCTAGCTTAGGACCCGTACTACGAGATACGTCGGATATTGAACCGATATTGGTGCTTTCATTGAGAGCCTGCTGGGTGATCGACGCGGATCGATGGGATGATCAGGTGATATTTTTTCAATTACATGTGTTCTGTATAGACTATCTTTATTGTAAATTATGACTACTGCCTCGGGATACCCTGTTCGCAGTCAAATCAAGAGCATACAAACCTATGATAATACGGCAGATCCGATCTCCGCTGTAGCGGCGTCGGTGCGCCATGGAGGCGTCGGGAAAACAGGCACGGAGGCAATGGAAAATCCATCAAGCGGCGCCCTAGCCAAGGAGCCACCCTGGACCAATAGTGCTCACGAGTGGCAACTGTGCACATCGGCCGATCAAATCAGCCTAATGGAACGCACGCACCAGGGAGAACCGTTTCCTTTGCTTTTTTTTAATTCATCCCCTGCTCGACCGCCAGCCCTGTGCTACCTTTGCTAAAAAGTGCATGGACCTAAAATATTACTGGTTCACGTAATTGAGTACTAGTATACTAATCCAATTGACTACTAGTTTTGCAGTACAGTGTCCTGGACGTGGTTGGATTCTAGTAATCCAAAATACTACCTCGTGTAGAAACCAAAGAGAATCATTTCATGGCAGTTTTTATTTGTTTTCTACATGTCACTGCCTTTTATTTGTTTTGGCAGATTAGAATTGAGAAAATTTCAACAGCGACAGCCGTGTCCGCCGCCGGGCGGTACTCCGGATCCGAATACATGCAAATAAGAGCCTGGAGTTTGCGGCCTCGATCTAGGTTAGCGCAATAAAAAAACGTGTGGCGATCCGACGGTGGCATTCCAGCCCAGGAGATCACACATGCACCAGCACGCCAGGGCTGGCAAAAATTCGGCCACACGGCAACTCGCACGGAGACTTAATCCTTCCTCTCCCTTTTGTTTATTTAATCAAATACTGAAGGCAGCTTATGCTTTTGTCTTGTTGTATGTCTTCCGTGCATTCTTTTTCACGTACTAGATTGATTTGACCCTTGCACTAAAACTAGTATCATACCAGTATGTACTACTGCTTGCGTGAGATGCTAGACCACCTCCAGCTTGTTTGATTCGGATTTGATGTTGATTACTACATCATCTGCTGATTGCCTCACAAGACATCGGATCACAGTGCGGCCTATGTTCGCGTCTGCTGCTTGGCAATACATCGGATCCGGCCTCAATCTGGCCCACAGGTGATCCAGCCGAAGGGATAGTGCGGAGCAGTGCACCTATCAGAGCTCGGCTCGATAGCAGCACACCACGGGGAGACTTGTTTCTCCCCTTTTTTTCTCACATGCTCAGTACGGATCAGTTCGTCCGTTTACTTCAGGCCGGGTCATCGCCGCCGAACAGGTTTTATTTTTCCTAACTATTCGGTTAGCTCCCAAAATTATTGCACACATAATATTTTCTGTTGTTTTGCAATGCATTATTTTTATAGGGGTATTTTGTCGACACTTGTGCACGACGTCGGTCTAGCCGGCGTCTCGCCGTCACTGAGGTTGGCCGACCTGTGTCGACTTCGCCGCGCCACAACACCCTCATACCATCGAGCTAGCCTCAACGCTCAGGCCATATTTACGAAACTTTTTTTACTTTGCATAAATTAATTATGCACCTTTTTTTCATTATTATTATTTCTTGGTTGCACTACGTTATGCGTGCACGCAATCTATTTAGGTTGGGCCGCGCCAACACCTCGACAAGCCGATGTCGTCGTCCCGCCTGCGTTGACCAAGTCATTGCGTCGCGTCAGCGCGTGTCCCTGTGTCAACTTTTCCGCATTGCCGCTTCGCCGGGCTGACCTTGTCGCCCAGGCCATATATATTCAATTTTTTTACTTCACTTATGTCAATTAAGTGGAAGATTTTTTTATTTTCGGACTACACTATTTTACATGTGTAGGTAATCGACTTCGACTGCGTCAGGCGGTCACTTCGGCAAGCCGACGTCGTCGTTCCAATCGGCATAAATCGGCTCACGTGATCATCTTGTTGAAGGAAATATGCCCTAGAGGCAATAATAAAGTTATTATTTATTTCCTTATATCATGATAAATGTTTATTATTCATGCTAGAATTGTTTTAACCGGAAACATAATACATGTGTGAATACATAGACAAACATAGTGTCACTAGTATGCCTCTACTTGACTAGCTCGTTAATCGAAGATGGTTATGTTTCCTAACCATAGACATGAGTTGTCATTTGATTAACGGGATCACATCATTAGGAGAATGGTGTGATTGACTTGACCCATTCCGTTAGCTTAGCAATTGATTGTTTAGTATGTTGCTATTGCTTTCTTCATGACTTATACATGTTCCTATGACTATGACATTATGCAACTCCAGTTTACCGGAGGAACACTTTGTGTGCTACCAAACATCACAACGTAACTGGATGATTATAAAGGTGCTCTATAGGTGTCTCTGAAGGTACTTGTTGGGTTGGCGTATTTCGAGATCAGGATTTGTCACTTCGATTGTCGAAGAGGTATCTCTGGGCCCTCTCGGTAATGCACATCACTTAAGCCTTGCAAGCATTGCAACTAATGAGTTAGTTGCGGGATGATGTATTACGGTACGAGTAAAGAGACTTGCCGGTAACGAGATTAAACTAGGTATTGAGATACCGACGATCGAATCTCGGGCAAGTAACATGCCGATGACAAAGGGAACAACGTATGTTGTTATGCGGTCTGACCGATAAAGATCTTCGTAGAATATGTGGGAGCCAATATGAGCATCCAGGTTCCGCTATTGGTTATTGACCGGAGACGTGTCTCGGTCATGTCTACATAGTTCTCGAACCCGTGGGGTCCGCACGCTTAAAGTTCGATGACAGTTATATTATGAGTTTATGTGTTTTGATGTACCGAATGAGTTCGGAGTCCCGGATGAGATCGGGGACATGATGAGGAGTCTCGAAATGGTCGAGACTTAAAGATCAATATATTGGACGACTATATTCGGACGTCGGAAAGGTTCCGAGTGATTCGGGTATTTTTCGGAGTACCGGAGAGTTACGGGAATTCGTATTGGGCCTTAATGGGCCATAAGGGAAAGGAGAGAAAGGCCCCAAAGGGTGGGCGCACCCCTCCCCGTGGACTAGTCCGAATTGGACTAGGGAGGGGGGGCGCCCCCTTCCTTCTTTCTCCTTCTCCCTTCCCCTTTTCCTACTCCATGTGGGAGGTGGAATCCTACTAGGACTAGGGAGTCCTAGTAGGACTCCACACCTTGGCGCGCCCTCCTCGGTCGGCCGCCTATTCCCCCTTGCTCCTTTATATACGGGGGCAGGGGGCACCTCTAGAGACAACAATTGATCCCTTGGATCTCTTAGCCGTGTGCGGTGCCCCCCTCCACCATAATCCACCTCGATAATATTGTAGCGGTGCTTAGGCGAAGCCCTGCGTTGGTAGAAACATCATCATCGTCACCATGCCGTCGTGCTGACGGAACTCTCCCTCAAAGCTCGGCTGGATCGGAGTTCGAGGTACGTCATCGAGTTGAACGTGTGCAGAACTCGGAGGTGTCGTGCGTTCGGTACTTGGATCGGTCAGATCATGAAGACGTACGACTACATCAACCGCGTTGTCATAACGCTTCCGCTTTCGGTCTACGAGGGTACGTGGACAACACTCTCCCCTCTCGTTGCTATGCATCACCATGATCTTGCGTGTGCGTAGGAAATTTTTAGAAATTACTACGTTCCCCAACACTTGTTGGTCGAATTGTCATACCGACATGTTCGGTTGCCTCGGGGACTTTGGCATCGTTGAGAGAGCTCTACCTCATCGAGTGTTCGGCACATGGGCCATATTTCTTTTATTACTCACTTTGCATAAATTTTTAATTATGCAACTAATTTTTTTAATTTATTATTACTATTATCTCCGGCTTGCACTATTTTCCGTGCACAGATAAATGATCCGGGTCTGGCAGCGCTGTCACCTCGGCGTACCGACGTACCATGTCACCTCGGCTGGACCGGGGATTTGTCATCACTTCATTAACCCACGTCGGGGACTTCGGCGTCATACTGTCGGCCTGCTCTGTCGCCTCGATCGGACTGGGAGTTCCACCTCGCCACATTGGTCGTGCTACGTCGCCACTTCAGAGTGCCGAGCTCTTCGCTCCGCCACCTCGGGACCGGCTCGGGGGCTGGGACCTTGTCCCGCATCAAGCTTGGACCGCGTCATCAACACCGAGCACATTAACAAGCTAAGTCGCTTTCATTCTAAAAAACTTTCAGTTTTAAATTTTGTCCAGTTCGACCAAGCATTATGCTGTTTTGGCAAAAAGTTGTTTGCGAAAAAATTCCTTGTCATAACTTTGTTTGTGACACACAAATTCGAATACCCCATTTGTTTGGGGGCTTCCTTCGTGAAGCCTTTCCTCTTGCATATGATTATACTTGTACGACTTCGTTCCTTGTTCGTGTATTACACCACAATATGCACCATATTGACCTAGGTGTTCCGCAAGCTGGGTTGCCTGGCTCCTGTGCTTACCCCTACGTTCCCGATTGTTTGGCTAGGGAGTAAAGGGAGAACCTCTGCGATTGTCACGATCGGGTCATCTGAGCCGGACCTCAGACTGGGTGAAGCCGAAAGCTAGCGCTCTTACTGTTTTCAATAATGATCGGCACACAACCGAACTCATGAGTATAAAAAATCTATTGCACAAGTCTCACAGTAATAATGAGCAACCGAAGTAAGGTATCGGTGGGGTTACTATTTTCTTCAAAGATGTTTCTTACACTTCGTTGGTAATATATCATAAGTTCCCTGAGCGCGCTTTGTCTGTTACAGCCTTATGGCCTGATTGCCTGGTTATCGGAAACACCGTCGATATTCTCGGCAGGTGGAGTACATAACACTTTTCGGTCATTGACCGAAGAGGGAGAAGCCGACGGTCGGTTAAGACGCGTATAAAGTTTGGGTGAACACGAATATGACACAAGTACTTCGATACATACAATCATTATACATAAAATTCTTTTACCCAAGTCACTTGGGGGCTCTTAAATTTATATGAACTGTTTTATAATAAGTGTCATTATTTAATATACAAGGGCTGCCTTCCGTAATCATCGTTATAAAGCCATATATATGCATCAATTTGACTTAAGATTTTGGACAAGCTGGGTTGCCTGGCTCCTGTGCTTACTCCTACGTTCCCGATTGTTCGGCTAGGCGGTAAAGGGAGCACCTCTGTGATTGTTACTGCCGGGTCATCCGAGTTAGTACCTCAGACTGGGTGAAGCCGAAAGCTAGCAATCTTAAAGTATCACATTGGTCGGCAATGACGGAAGTGAAAATTGTGGTTCATTAATACCATAGAGTTTGGGAACTTTCCCCGAACTAAATCTTCAATATTTTCGCCTGCATCGATCGGAGGCGTGGTTTCATGATCATGGTTGGCATGACAACCCAAAGAAAGAAACCGATAGCGGGATTATTTTCTTTGGAAGATGTTTCTTACATTATAAAATAATATAACATATCTCTCCGCGTACCTTTGATTATAAAACCGTATGGCCGGATTGCCTTGTTTTTCATAAATCTTTGCCCTTGTCAAGGCTTTATAAAGTGGGACAAACACTCCCCGGCTACTGGACAAGGAGGTTGAAGCTGATGGTCGGTCAACAAAGTTTTATACAATGCGGATTCGAGTATTAATGATGTAGAGTACTCGGGTACGTAGAATCATTACACATAATTTGTGATTTTACTTCGGAAATCGATCCTTAATTCGGCCACACGTGCCCACATTAAGGCTCGGGGGCTACTGGGCTTCGTGCTTATCATTTACAAATATTAACGGGGTACATCGATCCACTGATCTGGTGTTGCCACCCGACCAGTGTCTCGGGGCTACTGCATTGACAATCCAATGCAGAAAATTTAAAGTGCAATATAGTTTTTGAGGAGATTATTATCCTCAGGTTGGCCGCACCCAACCTGAGTCTCGAGGACTTTGCACACCGCGTTTCCATTCCTAAGTATGCTGCCGAGCTGGGAATTGATCTCAGGCTGATTTTATGAATCGACCTGAGTCTCAGGGGCTACTAGGGTCAGCGGTTTGATTTTTTTCCTTCAGGTGCATCCCGGATATTAGGTCAACACACACCTTGAGGGCTACTGGCTATACATCTCGGCAGAGATTACATTGCATATTTCGGAATTAAATTCATCAAAATCAGCCCATGGTCAAGGTGGTGCACCACCTCAGATACAGTCCGGCGTTGGTGCTCGACTACAATAGACACCCCGGAAGCAGTCCGGCATAAAGCTCGGACGCCAGTGGCTGGCTCCCTAGAGGAAATTTCTGACATTAAGCTCGACTAAACTCCTTCAACTTTTTTGAACCAAGGTGATCTATGACACCTCGAATATAGTCCGGTGTTGGAGCTCGGATACAGTCCGGCGTTGGAGCTTGGACACAGTCCGGCGTTGGAGCTTGGACATAGTCCGACGTTCGAGCTCGGATACATTCCAGCGTTGGATCTTGGAAGCGGTCCGGCATTGGTTCTCGGCTGCTAAGATATCTCGAATGCAGTCCGGCGTTGGAGCTCGGACGCAAGAGGACGCTGCCGCCCGGGAACAACTTCAAACCTGAGGTGTGGCATAAAAATAACAAGGCATTGATAAAGGCCGGAAACTTAAAGGGGCTCCTCGGATACCCGACGTGTAAACTCTTCGGATGCACTTCGGCGATCCTCAAGATCGAAGATGAGAAGATTTTTTGAACCAGTTTTCAAGACCGACGACCAAAGATGAAGAACATTTCGGAAGAATCGAGGAGCGTTCCCAACTTGAAAACCGGTTCAGGGGGCTACTGACGGTGTCCTGGACTAGAGGGTACTCACCACGTCGTCTCCCAATCAGTTAGATTGGGCCGAGGACCCCCATGGCCGTATACTCATGGGCCAGTTCGGACAGCTCCTGCCGCATACAAGGAAGACTCCATAAAACTTGGCGCCCAAGACAAGGACTCTCCTAAACCCTAGGCCTCCGGTGTCTAAACCGAGGCCAGCCTAGTCAATAGGCAATCTCATATTCATTACTACCATCTCGTGGTAGATACATGTACTCTATACTACACCCATATCAAAACAATCAAAAGCAGCATGTAGGGTATTATCTCTTCAAGAGAGCCCGAAGCTGGGTAAAACCCCGTGTTCATGTTACCATCGCTCCAAGACGCCTAGCTTAGGACCCCTACTACGAGATACACCGGATATTGAACCGACACGGGCCCTCTCGATGGAGGTAATACCCTACTTCCTGCTTGATTGATCTTGATGATATGAGTATTACAAGAGTTGATCTACCACGAGATCGTAGAGGCTAAACCCTAGAAGCTAGCCTATGATTATGATTGTTGTTGTCCTACGGACTAAACCTCCAGTTTATATAGACACCGGAGGGGGCTAGGGTTACACAGAGTCAGTTTACACAGAAGGAGATCTACATATCCGAATTGCCAAGCTTGCCTTCCACGCAAAGGAGAGTCCCACTCAGACACGGGACGAAGTCTTAAATCTTGTATCTTCATAGTCCAATAGTCCGGCTATCCGAGGACCCCTTATAGTATAACGCTTGTTGATTTAAAATATTACCTTATGTGCGGCCGTTTATAAAGTCTGAGAGTTGGCTAGTCGTCGGCTTCTGCCCCCATGTAACTAGTTGACAGTGTCCTGGACTAGAGGGTACTCACCACGTTGTCTCCTGATCAGTTGGATTGGGCCGAGGATCCCCATGGCCGTATACTCATGGGCCAGTCCGGACAGTTGCCGCATACAAGGAAGATTCCACAAGACTTGGCGATCAAGACAAGGACTCCTCCCCCACCGGCGTATTCGGCTAGGACTCTTGTTATCCTAGGCCTCTGGTGCATTATATAAACCGAGGCCAAGCTAGTCGATAGAGGAGGAACGACAATCATACCATAGGCTAGCTTCTAGGGTTTAGCCTCTCTGATCTCGTGGTAGATCCACTCTTGTACTACCCATATCATCAATATTAATCAAGCAGGAGTAGGGTTTTACCTCCACCGAGAGCGCCCGAACCTGGGTAAAAACATCGTATCCCTTGTCTCCTGTTACCATCCGCCTAGACGCTTGATTCGGGACCCCTACCGAGATCCGCCGGTTTTGACACCGACATTGGTGCTTTCATTGAGAGTTCCGCTGTGTGTTCGGCAAAAGGTAGATGGCTCGCCTGCAGATCAACTGCGACTTCGGCATCTTCGTCACCAGCTCGACTGGTCGCCTTGGTTTGACCAAGGACTGCGCCCTACCTCCGATCGTCATGTTCGGATGAGGGCCTTCATCAACATCAACTCCGATCTCTATCAAGATCATGGAGGAATCATCCAGGGAGCCCGGGGGCTCAACGTCAACATTGCCCTCGGGCGACAGTACTGTTTTTCTGGACAGCGGACTTGTGTCCGCCGCCACCGCCGCTCAAGCGTCGTTTTAACGATTGCTTCGGTGGAATTGTGCGGAATTGAGTCTACAACAACCCTGGAAAATTTCGTCGAGTTCCGATGGAGGAATCTCTGGCAATCTCCGATATACCGGAGCCGCATTGAATCTGGACGAGAATCTAGACGAGTTTAGGGCGTGGTGTCCAGCTTCTAGCTCGGACTTCCTTTGGAAGATCCAACCGTTGATCGGCTGCGGAATTCCTACTACCACCCCTCAAAATTTCAGCTCGATCCGAGCGTCCAAACTCCGGGAACCTTCCGATTAGTGCATCACTTTCCGGATCTGTTTTCTGCGCGAAAATGAATCCGACCCGAGTTCGTCTTTTTTATGAACGGGATTTCGGACATCCTTTTTGAAGGAAGTTTTGTATGGGGTGTTGTATTTTGTTTTCGAACACATCCCACTATCTTCAATATCATGCTGGTGTCAAACCAGTCCGGCAATATTGCTCCACGGCTGCTGACCTACGCTAGACACGTCGTCACTTTGTTGAGCCGAGCTCAACTTCTTCGGATCATCATCTCGGCAAGCCGAACAAGAGTCCGGCATCGCGAAACATAAAACATCACCAACATCGCCGTCCCATGGATTACACGGAGCGGGCATACCAGCATCGCCGCACGGTCGCTTCATCAAGCCGGCATCGACCACGTCACGACCTGCATCGGCAGGGCCGCACTATTGCTTCTTCAAGCTGGTGTCCGTCACACCGACCTACTTCGACATCTCGGCTGGACCGGGGGCTTCGCCATCTCTTCATCAACCTACTCCGGACGCTTCGGCGTCGCTAGCCGACCAGCTCCGTCACGTTAGCTAGACCAAGGGCTTTGCCTCGGCGAGCCAACCTTTGCCAGCATTGCCATGCCGTCGTTTTATCGCCCATCAGGCAATGGGTGCGCGGATCGAGTCCCAATTTTGGGAATCACCTTCCTTCGGATTGCTACAACAAATAAACCAGGTGCTATTAATCCTAGTATTTTTTGCTTGTTTGGGTTCATTTTTCCCAAGGAATTATACCTCTGGATTGTCCATCATATGTACACGGGTCTATCAAATGGTGGCCGCATTATCGACGGTCGCATGATGGTTCGGTCAGTTTCCGTACATAGTCCGACGAACGCCGCATCCGGAACTCGGACCGACCTGTGAATCCAGGCTTTGCCACGCCTTTATTGCATTACGCCGACGACCTGCATCGACATTGACTTCGGCGCCAGGCCATATTTCTTTTATTACTCACTTTGCATAAATTATTTATTATGCAACGATTTTTTAATTATCATTATTACTATTATCTCCGGTTTGCACCATTTTTTTGCACAGAAAATGATCCGGGACTTCAAGGCCACTCTGCCGGTCTGCATTGACCGTGCTATGTCACCACTTCGGCGTGTCGAGCTCTCCGCCGCCACCTCGGGACCGGCTTGGGGATGGAACCTTGTCCCGTATCAAGCTCGGACCGCGTCATCAATGCCGAACACATTAACCAGCTAAGTCACTTTCATGCTCAAAGCTTTAATTTCTAACTTGTGTTCGGTTCGACCAAGCATTATACTTTTTTGGAAAAAATTTGCTTGTAAAAAATTTCCTTGTCCAAATTTTGTTTGTGATGCATAAATTCAAATACCCAATTCATTTGGGGCTTCCTTCATGAAGCTTTTCCACTTGCATATGATTATACTTGTACGGCTTCGTTCCTTGTTCGTGTATTATGCCACAATATGCACCATATTGACTTAAGCGATTTGCAAGCTGGGTTGCCTCGCTCTGTGTTTACCCCACGTTCCCGATTGTTCGGCTAGGGAGTAAAGGAGCACCTCTGCGATTGTCACGATCGGGTCACCCGAGCCGGACCTCGACCGGTGAAGCCGAAGCTAGCGCTCTTACTGTTTTCGATAATGGTCGGCACACAACGGAACTCATGAGTACAAAAATCTATTGCACAAGTCTCATATTAACAATGAGCACCAAGAAAGGTATCGGTGGGGTACTATTTTCTTCAAGATGCTTCTTACACTTCATCGATAATATAGCATAAGTTCCCCGAGCGCTTTGTATGCATTACAGCCTTATGACCTGATTGCTCGGTTATTGGAAACACCGTCGATATTCTCGACAGATGGAGTACATAACACTTTTCGGTCCTTGATCGAAGAGGGAGAAGCCGACGGTCGGTTAAGACGCGTTTAAAGTTCGGTTGAACATAGATATGATATAAGTACTTCGGTACATGCAATCATTCTTTTACCCAAGTCACTTGGGGGCTCTTAAATTTATATGAGCCGTTTTATGATAAGTGTTCTTCTTCTTAGTCGTTGCAAAGTTTTATTATTATTATTATTATTTATCACTCCTTTTTTCGACACGAGCGTGTGGTCACTAGCCGGGGACCCTAATTTCTCTCTCAAAGCCGCTAGAGTTTAGTTTGCTAAATTGGCCTAATGAGAAGTACTCCGCCCTCAGGATAGGAGGTTGAAGCCGTAGGCTGACCCGCTTGAAGTCTTGAGATAGGATGTATCATGTTAAAGCACGACAGAAGCACTTCTTTTTCTAAGGCCAATTTTCGGATTGGCATCGAACACTTGATCTCGTTCGGACGTCAAGTTTTTACTGACGTTTTTTGGTTTTCCAAGCTTATGGCACTTTTTAAAATATTTGTGTGCTTTCAGCACAAGTTTATGATGCACCGCGGACACCTTTAGAGATTCCATAAAAACATTCTCGGATATTGCTATATATGCATCGGTTTCAATTGTGTCTTGGTCAATAGTTGGGTTGCCGGCTCTTGCGCTTGCCTCCTATGTTCCGCTTTGTTCGCTAGGTGTGCAAAGGAGAACCATGCGATTGTGCTTCCAGCTCACATGGTTAAGCACCTCGGTGGAGAAAGCCAAAACTGACCGTCACAAGAAGCGTTTAAACTGGTCAGCAATCCGATGACGGTATTAAACGACGGGCCATTCATAAAAATGGTCAAGTGTTTACGACTTGACCTCGATCGTCGCGAACACTACCGGGGCTATTAATCGCCTCCCAAACTAAATCCTCGATATTTTGCTCTTACATTGGAGCTGAGGTTTCACGATCATGCTTAGCATGGCAACCCAAAGAAAGGAACCGATAGCGGGACTATTTTCTTTGAAGACATTTCTTACATTAAACAGTAATATAACATATCTCTGCGCACCTTTGTTTATAAAACCGTATGGCCAGATTGCCTTGTTTGTCGTAAATCTTTGCCCTCATAAAGGCTTTATAAAGTAGGACAAACACTCCTCGGCTATTGGCCGAGGAGGTGGAAGCCGATGGTCGGTCAACAAAGTTTTGTACAATGTGGATTTGAGCATTAATGACGTAAAGTACTTGGATACATAGAGGCATTACACATAATTTGTGATTTTACTATGGATATCAATCCTTAATTCGGCCACCCGTGCCCGCATTAAGGCTCGGGGGCTACTGGGCTTCGGGCTTATTATTTATAAATATTAAAGGGCACATCGATCCCTCGATGCGGCGTTGCCACCCGACCAGTGTCTCGGGGGCTACTGCATTGCCTGTCCAATGCAGAAAATTTTAAGTGTAATACAGTCTCCAAGGAGATTTTGATCCTCAGGTTGGTCGGCCGCACCCAACCTGAGTCTTGAGGACCGAGCACGCTGCTTTTTGTGTCCCGAAGTATTCTTCCGAGCTAGGACTTGATCCTCAGACCAATTTTGCAAATCAACCTGAGTCTCAGCGGCTACGGGGATCAGCGGTCTTATGTCATCCTTCATGTGAATCTCGGGTTTTAGACCGATACCCACCTTGAGGGCTACTAGCTATGTATCTCGGCAAAGAATAAATTGCACCAATCAGAAATATTGACAAAAATCGGCCCACATTCGGGGTGGTGCACCACCTCGGAAGCAGTCCGGCATAAAACTCGGACGCTAGTGGCTGGCTCCATAGAGGGCATTTCCTGTTGGGGAACGTAGTAATTTCAAAAAAAATCCTACGCACACACAAGATCATGGTGATGGCATAGCAACGAGAGGGGAGAGTATTGTCCACGTACCCTCATAGACCGTAAGCGGAAGCGTTATGACAACGCTGTTGATGTAGTCGTCGTCTTCACGATCCGACCGATCCAAGTACCGAACGACGGCACCTCCGAGTTCAGCACACGCTCAGCTCGATGACGATCCCGGACTCCGATCCAGCAAAGTGTCGGGGATGAGTTCCACAAGACGACGGCGCAGGATGATGATGATGCTCATCGGCGCAGGCTTCGCCTAAACTCATGACGATATGACCGAGGTGGAATATGGTGGAGGGGCACGCACATGGCTAAGGAACGATCCGTAGATCAACTTGTGTGTCCATGGGGTGCCCCTGCCCCGTGATATAAAGGAGCAAGGGGTGCGGCCGGCCCTAGGAGGAGGCGCGGCGGAGGAGTCCCCTTCCTAGTTGGACTAGGACTTGGGGAAGGAGAGAGGGGAAAAGGAAAGGGGGCGCCTCCCTAGTCCTATTCGGACTTGGGGGAGGGCGCTGCTGCCCCTTGGCCCCTTCTCCTCTTTCTCCACTAGGCCCACTAAGGCCCATTAGGTCACTGGGGGGTTCCGGTAACCTCCCGGTACTCCGGTAAAATGTCGATTTCACCCGGAACACTTCCGATGTCCAAACATAGGCTTCCAATATATCAATCTTTATGTCTCGACCATTTTGAGACTCCTCGTCATGTCCGTGATCACATCCAGGACTCCGAACAAACTTCGGTACATCAAAACTTATAAACTCATAATAAAGCTGTCATCGAAACGTTAAGCGTGCGGACCCTACGGGTTCGGGAACTATGTAGACATGACCTAGAACTATTCTCGGTCAATAATCAATAGCGGAACCTGGATGCCCATATTGGTTCCTACATATTCTACGAAGATCTTTATCGGTCAAACCGCATAACAACATACGTTGTTCCCTTTGTCATCGGTATGTTACTTGCCTGAGCTTCGATCGTCGGTATCCAATACCTAGTTCAATCTCGTTACCGGCAAGTCTCTTTACTCGTTACGTAATACATCATCCTGCAACTAACTCATTAGTTACAATGCTTGCAAGGCTTATAGTGATGTGCATTATCAAGTGGGCCCAGAGATACCTCTCCGACAATCGGAGTGACAAATCCTAATCTCGAAATACGCCAACCCAACATGTACCTTTGGAGACACCTGTAGTACTCCTTTATAATCACCCAGTTACGTTGTGACATTTGGTAGCACCCAAAGTGTTCCTCCGGTAAACGGGATTTGCATAATCTCATAGTCATAGGAACATGTATAAGTCATGAAGAAAGCAATAGCAACATACTAAACGATCAAGTGCTAAGCTAACAGAATAGGTCGAGTCAATCACATCATTCTCCTAATGATGTGATCCCGTTAATCAAATGACAACTCATGTCTATGGCTAGGAAACTCAACCATTTTTTATTCACGAGCTAGTCAAGTAGAGGCATACTAGTGACACTATGTTTGTCTATGTATTCACACATGTATTATGTTTCCGGTTAATACAATTCTAGCATGAATAATAAACATTTATCATGAAATAAGGAAATAAATAATAACTTTATTATTGCCTCTAGGGCATATTTCCTTTAGTTTCCCACTTGCACTAGAGTCAATAATCTAGTTCACATCATCATGTGATTGAACACTAATATTCACATATGTATGTGATTAACACCCATAGTTCACATCGTCATGTGACCAACACCCAAAGGGTTCCTAGAGTCAATAATCTAGTTCACATCGTTATGTGATTAACAACCAAAGAGTACTAAGGTATGATCATGTTTTGCTCGTGAGAGAAGTTTAGTCAACGGGTCTGTCATATTCAGAGCCGTATGTATTTTGCAAATATTTTATGTCTACAATGCTCTGCACGGAGCTACTCTAGCTAATTGCTCCCACTTTCAATATGTATCCAGATTGAGACTTAGAGTCATCTGGATCGGTATAAAAAGCTTGCATCGATGTAACTCTTGACGACGGGCTCTTTTATCACCTCCATAATCGAGAAATATTTCATTAGTCTTCACTAAGGATGTTCTTGACCAATGTCCAGTGATCTACTCCTAGATCACTATTGTACTCCCTTCCCAAATTCAAAGCAAGGTATACAATAGGTCTGGTACATAGCATAGCATACTTTATAGAACCTATGTGAGGTATAGGAATGACTTTCATTCTCTTTTCTATTTTACGTCGTGGTCGGGATTTGAGTCTTTACTCAATTTCACACCTTTGCAACACGACAAGAACTTTTCTTTGACTGTTCCATTTTGAACTACTTCAAAATCTTGACAAGGTATGTACTTATTGAAAAACTTATCAAGCGCCTTGATCTATCTCAATAGATATTGATGCTCAATATGTAAGTAGTTTTACAAAGGTCCTTCTTTGAAAAACTCCTTTCAAATAATCCTTTATGCTTTGCAGAATAATTCTACATTATTTCCGATCAACAATATGTCATTCACATATACTTATCGAAATGTTGTAGTGCTCCCACTCACTTTCTTGTAAATACTGAGCTTCTCCAAAAGTCTCAGATAAAACCATATGCTTTGATCACACTATCAAAGTGTTTATTCCAACTCCGAGATGCTTGCACCAGTCCATAGATGGATCATTGAAGCTTGCACATTTTGTTAGCTCCTTTAGGATTGACAAAATCTTCTGGTTGCATCATATACAACTCTTCTTTAATAAATCCATTAAAGAATGTAGTTTTGACATCCATTTGCCGATTTCATAAAATGTGGCAATTGCTAACATGATTCGGACAGACTTAAGCATCGCTACAGCTTGAGAAAATCTCATTGTAGTCAACACCTTGAACTTGTCGAAAACCTTTTGTGACAAGTCGAGCTTTGTAGATAGTAACACTACTATCAGTGTCCGTCTTCCTCTTGAAGATCCATTTATTTAACATGGCTTGCTGATCATCGAGCAAGTCAATCAAAGTCCATACTTTGTTCTCATACATGGATCCTATCTCAGATTTCATGGCCTCAAGCCATTTCACGGAATCTGGGCTCATCATCGCTTCCTCATAGTTCGTAGGTTCATCATGGTCTAGTAACATGACTTCCAGAACATGATTACCTTACCACTCTGGTGCGGATCTTACTCTGGAAGACCTACAAGGTTTGGTAGCAACTTGATCTGAAGTTTCATGATCATCATCATTAACTTCCTCATTAATTGGTGTAGGAATCACTAGAACTGATTTCTGTGATGAACTACTTTCCAATAAGGGAGAAGGTACAATTACCTCATCAAGTTTCTACTTTCCTCCCACTCACTTCTTTCGAGAAAAACTTCTTCTCTAGAAAGGATCCATCTTAGCAACGAATAACTTGCCTTCGGATCTGTGATAGAAGGTGTACCCAATAGTTACCTTTGGGTATTCTATGAAGACGCACTTCTCCGATTTGGGTTCGAGCTTATCAGGTGAAAACTTTTTCACATAAGCATCACAACTCCAAACTTTAAGAAACGACAGCTTAGGTTTACTGTTAAACCATAGTTCATACGGTGTCGTCTCAACGGATTTAGATGGTGCCCTATTAAACGTGAATGCAGTTATCTCTAATGCATAACCCCAAAACCATAGTGGTAAACCGATAAGAGACATCATAGATCGCACCATATCCAATAAAGTGCGGTTACGACTTTCAGACACACCATTATGCTGTGGTGTTCCATATGGCGTGAGTTGCGAAACTATTTCACATTGTTTCAAATGAAGACCAAACTCGTAACTCAAATATTCATCTCCACGATCGATGATTTTCCACTTCACTCTGAAATTCTTTGAACTTTTCAAATGTTTCAGACTTATGTTTCATCAAGTAGATATACCCATATCTGCCCAAATCATCTGTGAAGGTGAGAAAATAACGATACCCGCCGCGAGCCTCAACATTCATTGGACCACAAACATCAGTATGTATGATTTCCAACAAATCAGTTGCTCGCTCCATAGTTCCGGAGAACGGCGTTTTAGTCATCTTGCCCATGAGGCACGGTTCACAAGTACCAAGTGATTCATAATCAAGTGATTCCAAAAGCCCATCAGTATGGAGTTTCTTCATGCGCTTTACACCAATATGACCTAAACGCAGTCCCACAAATAAGTTGCACCATCATTATTAACTTTACATCTTTTGGTTTCAATATTATGAATAGGTGTATCACACGATCGAGATCCAACAAACCATTTTCATTGGGTGTATGACCATAGAAGGTTTTATTCATGTAAACAGAACAATAATTATTCTCTAACTTACATGAATAACCGTATTGCAATAAACATGATCAAATCATAATCATGCTTAACGCAAACGCCAAATAACATTTATTTAGGTTCAACACTAATCCCGAGAGTATAGGGAGTGTGCGATGATGATCATATCAATCTTGGAACTACTTCCAACACTCATCGTCACTTCCCTTCAACTAGTCTCTGTTTATTCTCGTAACTCCTGTTTGAGTTACTAATCTTAGCAACCAAACAAGTATCAAATACTCGGGGCTACTATAAACACAAGTAAGGCACATATCAATAACCTGTATATCAAATATACTCTTGTTCACTTTGCCATCCTTCTTATCCACCAAATATTCAGGGCATTTCCGCTTCAAGTGACCATTTCCTTTGCAAAGTGTAAGCACTCGGTTTCAGGCTTTGGTCCAGCTTTGGTCTTCTTCACGGGAGTGACAACTTGTTTGCCATTCTACTTGAAGTTTCCTTTCTTTCCTTTGCCCTTTTCTTGAAACTAGTGGTCTTGTCAATCATCAACACTTGATGCTCTTTCTTGATTTCTACCTTCGTCGATTTCAACATCACGAAGAGCTTGGGAATCGTTTTCGTCATCCCTTGCATACTATAGTTCATCGAAGTTCTAGTACCTTAGTGATGGTGACTAGAGAATTCTGTCAATCACTATCTTATCCGGAAGATTAACTCCCACTTGATTCAAGCGATTGAAGTACCTGCATAATCTGAGCACATGCTCACTAGTTGAGCGATTCTCCTCCATCTTTTAGCTATAGAACTTGTTGGAGACTTCATATCTCTCAACTCGGTATTTGCTTGAAATATTAACTTCAACTCTGGAACATCTCATATGGTCCATGACGTTCAAAACGTCTTTGAAGTCCCGATTCTAAGCCGTTAAGTATGGTGCACTAAACTATCAAGTAGTCATCATATTGAGCTAGCCAAACGCTCATAACGCCCGCATTTGCTCCTGCAATAGGTATGTCACCTTGCGGTGCATTAAGGACATAATTCTTCTGTGCAGCAATGAGGATAAACCTCAGATCACGGATCCAATCCGCATCATTTCTACTAACATTTTTCAATACAATTTTCTCTAGGAACACATATAAAAACATAGGGAAGCAACAACGCGAGCTATTGATCTACAACATAATTTGCAAAATACTACCAGGACTAAGTTCATGATAAATTAAAGTTCAATTAATCATATTACTTAAGAACTCCCACTTAGATAGACATCCCTCTAATCTTCTAAGTGATTACGTGATCCATATCAACTACACCATGTCCGATCGTCACGTGAGATGGTGTAGTTTCAACGGTGAACATCAGTATGTTGATCATATCTACTATATGATTCACGCTCGACCTTTCGGTCTCCGTGTTCCGAGGCCATATCGGTTATATGCTAGGCTCGTCAAGTTTAACCTGAGTATTCCGCATGCGCAACTGTTTTGCACCCGTTGTATTTGAACGTAGAGCCTATCACACCCGATCATCACGTGGTGTCTCAAAGACGAAGAACTTTCATAACGGTGCATACTCGTGGAGAACACTTCTTGATAATTTTAGTGAGAGATCATCTTAAAATGCTACCGTTAATCAAAGCAAGATAAGATGCATAAAGGATAAACATCACATGCAATCAATATAAGTGATATGATATGGCCATCATCATCTTGTGCTTGTGATCTCCATCTCCAAGCACCGTCGTGATCACCATCGTCACCGCGCGACACCTTGATCTCCATCGTAGCATCATTGTCGTCTTGCCAATCTTATGCTTCTACGACTATCGCTACCGCTTAGTGATAAAGTAAAGCATTACAGTATGCGTTGCATTTCATACAATAAAGCGACAACCATATGGCTCCTGCCGATTGTCGATAACTTCGTTACAAAACATGATCATCTCGCACAATAAAATATAGCATCACGTCTTGACCATATCACATCACAACATGCCCTGCAAAAACAAGTTAGACGTCCTCTACTTTGTTGTTGCAAATTTTACGTGGCTGCTACGGGCTGAGCAAGAACCGTTCTTACCTACGCATCAAAACCACAACGATAGTTTGTCAAGTTGGTGATGTTTTAACCTTCGCAAGGACCGGCGAGCCACACTCAGTTCAACTAAAGTGAGAGAGCAGACACCCGCGGTCACCTTTAAGCACGAGTGCTCGCGAACGGTGAAACCAGTCTCGCGTAAGCGTCTGGCGTAATGTCGGTCCGGCCGCTTCATCTCACAATACCGCCAACCAAAGTATGACATGCTGGTAAGCAAGTATGACTTGTATCGCCCACAACTTACTTGTGTTCTACTCGTGCATATGACATCTACGCATAAAACCAGGCTCGGATACCATGTTGGGGAACGTAGTAATTTCAAAAAATTCCTACGCACACGCAAGATCATGGTGATGGCATAGCAACGAGAGGGAGAGTATTGTCCACGTACCCTCGTGAGACCGTGAAGCGGAAGCGTTATGACAACGCGGTTGATGTAGTCGACGCCTTCATGATCCGACCGATCCAAGTACCGAACGATGGCACCTCCGAGTTCAGCACACGTTCAGCTCGACACGATCCCGGACTCGATCCAGCAAAGTGACGGGATGAGTTCCGTCAAGACGACGGCGTGGTGGACGATGATGATGCTCTACGGCGCAGGCTTCACCTAAACTCCGCGACGATATGACCGAGGTGGAATATGGTGGAGGGGGCACCGCGACACGGCTAAGGAACGATCAGAGATCAACTTGTGTGTCCATGGGGTGCCCCCTGCCCCGTGATATAAAGGAGCAAGGAGAGGTGCGGCCGGCCCTAGGAGGAGGCGCGCCGGAGGAGTCCTACTCCCACCGGGAGTAGGACTCCCCCCTTTCCTAGTTGGACTAGGACTTGGGGGGAAGGAGGAGAGGGGGAAAAGGAAAGGGGGGGCGCCCCCCCTCCTTGTCCTATTCGGACTTGGGGGGGGCGCGGCTGCCCCTTGGCCCCTTCTCCTCTTTCTCCACTAGGCCCACTAAGGCCCATTAGGTCACCGGGGGGTTCCGGTAACCTCCCGGTACTCCGGTAAAATGCTGATTTCACCCGGAACACTTCCGATGTCCAAACATAGGCTTCCAATACATCAATCTTTATGTCTCGACCATTTCGAGACTCCTCGTCATGTCCGTGATCACATCCAGGACTCCAAACAAACTTCGGTACATCAAAACTTATAAACTCATAATAAAACTGTCATCATAACGTTAAGCGTGCGGACCCTACGGGTTCGAGAACTATGTAGACATGACCTAGAACTATTCTCGGTCAATAACCAATAGCGGAACCTGGATGCCCATATTGGTTCCTACATATTCTACGAAGATCTTTATCGGTCAAACCGCATAACAACATATGTTGTTCCCTTTGTCATCGGTATGTTACTTGCCCGAGCTTCGATCGTCGGTATCCAATACCTAGTTCAATCTCGTTGCCGGCAAGTCTCTTTACTCGTTACGTAATACATCATCCTGCAACTAACTCATTAGTTACAATGCTTGCAAGGCTTATAGTGATGTGCATTACCGAGTGGGCCCAGAGATACCTCTCCGACAATCGGAGTGACAAATCCTAATCTCGAAATACGCCAACCCAACATGTACCTTTGGAGACACCTGTAGTACTCCTTTATAATCACCCAGTTACGTTGTGACGTTTGGTAGCACCCAAAGTGTTACTCCGGTAAACGGGAGTTGCATAATCTCATAGTCATAGGAACATGTATAAGTCATGAAGAAAGCAATAGCAACATACTAAACGATCAAGTGCTAAGCTAACAGAATGGGTCGAGTCAATCACATCATTCTCCTAATGATGTGATCCCGTTAATCAAATGACAACTCATGTCTATGGCTAGGAAACTTAACCATTTTTTATTCACGAGCTAGTCAAGTAGAGGCATACTAGTGACACTATGTTTGTCTATGTATTCACACATGTATTATGTTTCCGGTTAATACAATTCTAGCATGAATAATAAACATTTATCATGAAATAAGGAAATAAATAATAACTTTATTATTGCCTCTAGGGCATATTTCCTTCATTTTCGGCATTAAGCTCGGCTAAACTCCTTCAAACTTCTTTGAACCAAGATGATTTACGACACCTCGGATACAGTCCAGCGTTGGAGCTCGGATACAGTCCAGCGTTGGAGCTCAGATACATAGTCCGGCGTTGGAGTTCGGACACATTCCGGCGTTAGAGCTGGGAAGCGGTCCGGCATCGGTGCTCGGCTGCAAAAGATGCGTCGAATGCAGTTCGGCGTTTGAGCTCGGACACAAGAGGACAGTGCCTCCCGGGAAAAACTTCAAACCCGAGGTGTGGCATAAAAATAACAAGGCATTGATAAAGGCCGGAAACTTAAAGGGGCTCCTCGGATACCCGAAGTGTAAACTCGTCGAATGCATTTCGGCGATCCTCAAGATCGAAGATGATAAGATTTGTTGAACCAGTTTTCAAGACCGACGACTGAAGATGAAGAACAGTTCGGAAGAATCGAGGAGCGTCCCTAAACTTGAAGACCAGTTCAGGGGGCTACTGACGGTGTCCTGGACTAGGGGGTACTCACCACGTCGTCTCTCGATCAGTTGGATTGGGCCGAGGATCCCCATGGCCGTATACTCATTTGGCCAGTCCGGACAGTTGCCGCATACAAGGAACATTCCGCAAGACTTGGCGATCAAGACAAGGACTCCTCCCCCACCGGCGTATTCGGCTAGGACTCTTGTTATCCTAGGCCTCTGGTGCATTATATAAACCGAGGCCAGGCTAGTCGATAGAGGAAGAACGACAATCATACCATAGGCTAGCTTCTAGGGTTTAGCCTCTCTGATCTTGTGGTAGATCCACTCTTGTACTACCCATATCATCAATATTAATCAAGCAGGAGTAGGGTTTTACCTCCACCGAGAGGGCCCGAACCTGGGTAAAAACATCGTGTCCCTTGTCTCCTGTTACCATCCGCCTAGACGCACAGTTCGGGACCCCCTACCCGAGATCCGCCAGTTTTGACACCGACACTAGTACTGGGGTGTTTGGGATAAATCTAAACACTCTTTATCCAAATTTTTTGGTCCTTTAAGGAGGTGTTTAGCGCAGCGAACAAGGCAATCGGACTATACAGCTTTATCACACTCACTTAGCCATAGAAGTCTACAATTTTAAAATTTACCGAAGCCCCTAGTATTTGGAAGGCCGAACTTGGGGCGCTATACACACCTAAATCGGACAAGGACGATTCCTCGCCCGAAGCGGAAAAAATCTTTAAGGATTTGAGACCTCTCGAATAGCGACCAACTCTCACCGCATCATGACAGTCAGATTTCAGCTTTCTCTACTGAGGTGCTCGTCCAGAAGAACCGGGACACAATCGAAGTAGTTCTCCCTGTGCTACTAGCGGAATGTAAGGCACCAAAACATGGGAGCCGGGCAAACCCAACTATTGACCGAAGACATGATTCGGAGTTGATGCATATAATGCTATAAGTTTGGGGTGCCGGACTGTCGAAAGTGTTCGGACTTTTCTTGCCGTGTTATGGGGTACACTGAAGCCCCTGGCGAGCTGGACGTACCAAAATGTACGGGTGCAATTTGTAATAAATAAGTAGTAAAGGAAAAAGATAAAGAAATGTAATAGTAAGATGACGCTGTACATTATTTTCCATTGTTATTTGAATAATACGTCAAGGCGTATGTGTACAGGTGGTGCGATAAGCAAAATAGGACTATTTGACATGTCCTTAACCAAGAGCGAGCTGCGTGTGGGTATGTAAAACAGGTATAGCGATCCATATCAGAGATCACCTGGGTATTCCCTTGTACGCCAAAGCTTCTTGTCTCCTTGGTGTTTCCATCCCGTTATGGGTCCGATAGTCGGACTATCGGAAGAGCCTCCCGAAAATAGGGACCTGAAAAGAAAAGGTGCAAACATATACGGATACTGGGGTGGTTGATACGCATTGTGGACTGTGTCATAGTCATGCCTCCGCCTATGCCCATGGTATTTTGAGTGCGTAATTATGTACGCGCAACACGAATTTCGCCGCTTGACTGGGACTAGGACGGAGGCCGAATTGCTAGGCGAGCTCTGGACGATCTTGTTGCAGGGTACTCCGAACTCGCTTGACGGTGTCCGGGGGCTTTGTCACCGAATTGGCGGTCTGCCTAAGAAGGATGCTTTGTACTTCTGCTGTGAGAGCCGCAGTGTGCTCCTCCGTACGGAGCGAGCGCTCTGTATTTCCATTAACTGTTATAACCCCACGAGGTCCTGGCATTTTGAGCTTGAGGTATGCATAATGCGGTACCACATTGAATCTGGCAAATGTTGTTCTTCCGAGCAGTGCGTGATAGCCACTGCGGAAGGGGACGATATCGAAGATTAACTCCTCGCTTCGGAAGTTGTCCGGAGATCCGAAGACCACTTCCAGTGTGATTGAGCCCGTGCAGCAGGCCTCTACACCTGGTATGACACCTTTAAAGGTGGTTTTTGTGGGTTTGATCCTTGAGGGGTCGATGCCCATTTTGCGCACTGTATCCTGATAGAGCAGGTTCAGGTTGATGCCACCGTCCATAAGGAATCGTGTGAGGAGGAATCCGTCAATGATGGGGGTCAAGGACCAATGCGGCAGAACCGCCATGATGGATACTGTTAGGATGGTCTCTATGATCGAAAGTGACCAGACAAGAAGACCATGGGTTGAACTTTGGGGCGACTGGCTCCATCGCATAGACGTCCCTTAGTGCACGCTTCCGTTCCCGCTTGGGAATATGGGTCGCGTAGATTATGTTCACTGTTTTCACTTGGGGAGGAAATTTCTTCTGTCCTCCTGTGTTCGGCAGCCGGGGCTCCTCGTCGTCGTTGCTATGCAGCCCCTTTTCCTTGTTTTCGGCATTCAACTTGCCGGCCTGTTTGAACACCCAGCATTCTCTATTGGTGTGGTTGGCTGGTTTATCGGGAGTGCCGTGAATTTGACACGAGGGATCGACTATGCGGTCCAGACTGGACGGGCCCGAATTGTTTCTTTTGAATGGCTTTTTCTGCTGACCGGACTTAGAGCCACTGAATCCGGCATTGACTGTCGTGTCTTCGGCGTTGTCGCCATTGTTGCAACGCTTGTGTCTGTTGCGTCGTGGCTTGCCGTTGCTATCTCTGGCATCTGAATTGCAGGATTTCTTGATGTATTGTTGCTACGAGCCAGCCAGCTATCCTTGCCCGCACAAAAGCGGGTCATGAGTGTCGTGAGGGATGCCATGGACTTCGGCTTCTCTTGGCCGAGGTGTCGGGCGAGCCATTCGTCGCGGATGTTGTGCTGAAAGGCCGCTAAGGCTTCGGCATCCGGACAGTCGACAATTTGGTTCTTTTTAGTTAGGAACCGAATCCAGAATTTCCTGGTTGACTCTCCGGGCTGTTGGGTTATGTGACTTAAGTCATCATCATCCGGTGGTCGCACATAAGTGCCCTGGAAGTTGTCAAGGAATGCGTCTTCCAAGTTCTCCCAACTGCCAATGGAGTTTGCCGGCAGGCTATTCAGCCAATGCCGAGCCGGTCCTTTGAGTTTTAGTGGGAGGTACTTGATGGCATGTAGATCATCACCGCGGGCCATGTGAATGTGGAGAAGGAAATCTTAAATCCATACCGCGGGGTATGTTGTGCCATCGTATGATTCAATGTTTACGGGTTTAAACCCTTCTGGGAATTCATGATCCATTACTTCATCAGTGAAGCATAGGGGGTGTGCGGCGCCTCTATGCCGGGCTACATCACGAAGCAGTTCAAATGAGTCCAGTCTGTTGTATTCGGCCCGTCTGGATTTGTTTTTATTATATCCGGTGTGATGGTCATCGTCGTGCATTGGGGCGCGCCCCCGTGATCCGTAGATCGATCTTGACTGACCTGCTTTATTTTCCAATTTATCTCGCAGGTCATGCGTGTAGCCCCGGGCCTTCGTGTTTTTGCTTGCTTGGCGCCGGGGTGCGGGCTGGACTTCGGGCTGATACATCGCTTTGTGTCGGCCACGAGGTGGCTGGTCAGCCGCATCATGCACTAGTAGTGTAGGCTTTAATGCCTCCTCCTCGAGTGGAGATAGCAACCTGCGCTTTGGGTAACTTTTGGTTGGGCGCTCGAGTCCGTATTCCTCGGCTGCCAGAACCTCAGTCCATCTACCAGTTAGCAGATCTTGATCAACTTGAAGCTGCTGCTGCTTTTTCTTCAGGCTTTTTGCAGTGGCTATAAGCCGGCGCTTGAAGTGCTCCTGCTCAACGGGATCCTCAGGCACGATGAATTCTTCGTCGCCGAGGCTCACCCTCGTCTTCGGAGAGGGGCATGTAATTGTCATCCTCTGATTCTCCATCCATTGCCTGTTCCTTAGAGCTAGCTTGTCCATCCTCCCGTTCGGCCTGCTCGAAGCCTGGCTGGGCGGGATTGTTTTCGTCTTCGGCACCATCCGGATTGCTATCGTCTCTTGTGCCGGTATCGCTATTTTTCTATGGCGGGGCTTAGAGCGGCGCCTATGACACTGGTGCTTAGATTGCTTCTCAAGGGGATTATCCTCCGTTGCCTCATCGCCGTCGCCTTCTTTGGGCGTGTCCACCATATATATATCATATGATGAGGTGGTTGTCCAGCGCCCTGTGGGCGGTGGTTCCTGTTCTTCTCCTACATCGTCGTCCATACCGTCGATGTCTTCGGAGTCGAAGTCAAATATGTCGGTTAAGTCGTCAACAGTGGCTATTAAGTGGGTGGTGGGTGGGGAACGAATTTCTTCGTCGTCCACTTCCCACTCCAGCCGGACATAGTTCGGCCAAGAGTCTCCTCACAAGGAGAGAGACCTCAATGAGTTTAGCACGTCGCCCAAGGGCGAGTGCTGAAAGATATCCGCAGAGGTAAACTCCATGATCGGTGCCCAATCAGATTCGATAGGCACGGACGCACGCGGTTCGGAGCCTGTGGTCGGAGACGAGTCCGAGGGTCCGATGACACAGGCCTCATAGGAGGTGAAGTCAGTGTTCGGCTCTATCACCACTGAGTGTGCGGCCTCCGTGGCGGGGTCCATCCACCCGTCCTCGGATGACACGATCTGCTCCGGATTGAGGGCCGGGGCAGCCGCAGGTGTGATCTCCCGAACACCGTCCGATGGCAGATCTAAGTCATGCTCATCGTGACCGTTTGGCGCACCTGACATGGGCTCGAATCCATCGAAGATCAAGTCTCCATGGATGTCGGCAGTATAGTTCAAGCTTCCAAACCTGACCTGATGGCCAGGGGCGTAGCTATCGATCTGCTCGAGATGGCCAAGCGAGTTGGCCCACAGTATGAAGCCGCCGAATACGAAGATCTGTCCGGGGAGGAAAACCTCACCCTGGACCGCATCGTTGAAGATGATTGAAGGAGCCATCAAGCCTTATCGTGACGACACAATGGAACTCTCAATGAAAGCACCAATATCGGTGTCAAAACCAGCGGATCTCGGGTAGGGGGTCCCGAACTGTGCGTCTAAGGCTAATGGTAACAGGAGGCGGGGGACACAATGTTTACCCAAGTTCGGGCCCTCTCGATGGAGGTAATATCCTACTTCCTTCTTGATTGATCTTGATGATATGAGTATTACAAGAGTTGATCTACCACGAGATCGTAGAGGATAAACCCTAGAAGCTAGCCTATGATTATGATTGTTGTTGTACTACGGACTAAACCCTCTGGTTTATATAGACACCAGAGGGGGCTAGGGTTACACAGAGTCGGTTACAGAGAAGGAGATCTACATATCCGAATTGCCAAGCTTGCCTTCCACGCAAAGGAGAGTCTCACCCGAACATGGGACGAAGTCTTTGATACGTCACCAACGTATCTATAATTTATGAAGCATTCATGCTATTTTATTATCTATTTTGAATGATTATGGGCTTTATTATACACTTCTGTATTACTTTTGGGACTAACCTATTAACCGGAGGCCCAGCCCATATTGCTGTTTTATTGCATGTTTCAGTATTTCGAAGAAAAGGAATATCAAACGGAGTCCAAACGGAATGAAACCTTCGGCAGAGTGATTTTTTGGAGAATATGATCCTGGAGACTTGGAGTTCACGTCAGAAGATCATCAAGGAGGCTAGGAGATAAGGGGGCGCCCCCCTATTGGGCGCACCCCTTGTCTCATGGGCCCCTCGAGCACCCCCCCCCCCCGACCGACTTCTTTCGCCTATATAGTCCCACGTACCCTAAAAACATCGAATATCAAGATAGATTGGGAGTTCCGCCGCCGCAAGCCTCTGTAGCCACCAAAAACATCTCGGGAGCCCGTTCCAGCACCCTGCCGGAGGGGGAATCCATCACCGGTGGCTGTCTTCATCATCCCGGTGCTATCCATGACGAGGAGGGAGTAGTTCACCCTCGGGGCTGAGGTTATGTACCAGTAGCTATGTGTTTGATCTCTCTCTCTCTCTCTCTCTCTCTCTCTCTCTCTCTCTCTCTCTCGTGTTCTCTCTATGGCACGATCTTGATGTATCGCGAGCTTTGCTATTGTAGTTGGATCTTATGATGTTTCTCCCCCTCTACTCTCTTGTGATGAATTGAGTTTCCCTCTTGAAGTTATCTTATTGGATTGAGTCTTTGATTTGAGAACACTTGATGTATGTCTTGCTGTGTTTATCTGTGGTGACGATGGGATATCACGTGCCACTTGATGTATGTTTGGTGACCAACTTGCGGGTTCCGCCCATGAACCTATGCATAGGGGTTGGCACACGTTTTCTTGACTCTCCGGTAGAAACTTTGGGGCACTCTTTGAAGTACTTTGTGTTGGTTGGATGAATCTGAGATTGTGTGATGCATATCGTATAATCATGCCCACGGATACTTGAGGTGACAATGGAGTATCCAGGTGACATTAGGGTTTTGGTTGATTTGTGTCTTAAGGTGTTATTCTAGTACGAACTCTTTTATAAATTGAACCGAAAGAATAACTTTGAGGTGGTTTTGTACCCTACCATAATCTCTACGTTTGTTCTCCGCTATTAGTGGCTTTGGAGTGACTCTTTGTTGCATGTCGAGGGATTGTTATATGATCTATCTATGTTATTATTGTTGAGAGAACTTGCACTAGTGAAAGTATGAACCCTAGGCCTTGTTTCTATCATTGCAATACCGTTTACGCTCACTTTTACCACTTGTTACCTTGCTGTTTTTATATTTTCAGATTACAAAAACCTATATCTACCATCCATATTGCACTTGTATCACCATCTCTTCGTCGAACTAGTGCGCCTATACAATTTACCATTGTATTGGGTGTGTTGGGGACACAAGAGACTTTTTGTTATTTGGTTGCAGGGTTGTCTGAGAGAGACCATCTTCATCCTACGCCTCCCACGGATTGATAAACATTAGGCCATCCACTTGAGGGAAATTTGCTACTGTTCTACAAACCTGTGCACTTGCAGGCCCAACAACGTCTAGAAGAAGAAGGTTGTGTAGTAGACATCAAGCTCTTTTTTGGCGCCGTTGCCGGGGAGGTGAGTGCTTGAAGGTATATCTTTAGATCTTGCAATCGAATCTTTTTGTTTCTTGTTTTATCACTAGTTTAGTTTATAAAAGAAAACTAAAAAAATGGAGTTTAAGTTTATCTCATACGCTTCGTCTTTTTAATATCTTTCGTGAGTATGATGGGAAGGAAAATTGTGCTCAAGTGCTAGAAGAAGAGTGCATTAAAATGCTTGCTACTGAATCTTTGAATGATGAGCATGATTGCAATGTTGTTAGTATGAACTCTTTGAATATCCATAGTACTAATGATGATTGCACTAGTTATGATGAAAATGTCTCCTATAAGCATGTTGATTTTTGTGGAGTGCATGTTTGCATGAACACACCAAATAGAGAAGATATATATTGCAAGAGGCATAAGCATTTATAAACTAAATGGTTGCAAGAAAGGCTAGATGTGAGTGCTGAAAATTTAAAATTCCTTTGTCGTACTTGTGAACTTTGCAATGAACGTGGTCATTTACATCTCCAATGCAAATTGTTTCATGACCGAATCGTGTCCAAAAATTGTGATGATTTGATTTCCCTTGCACATTATAATGAACTTAGTTTGATTTTGGGTTATGAAGAGTTGAAACGTTTAACTAAGCCTATTCCAGAATTTAATCTTGAGCATTTCCTTGATATTGATCTAGAGGATATTTATATGTTTTGTGCGGAGAATTGCATTGAAAATCCTTATATTGCCAATTACCTAAAGAAAAGAAAGCAAAAAGAAGACGATGAGAATACTAATGAAAGGGAAGAGACTTCCCAATCTCCTCCTATTATTTCTTATGATGAATCAGGTAACGAGGAGGAGCTTTCTATTCAACCAATCTCATCAATAAGGAGCTCAGAGAGGAAGGTTGAATCCACACATAATGTGAAGAAGAAAAAGAAAAGAAGGAGCAACAAAGGTAGAAAGGTATTCCTCCCAAATGATATTGCTCCTATTACTCATTGTGATGATGATAATTGCTATACTATTGGTGTTATCAATATTTTTAATGATGAGAGTGATTATGCTTATGATATGAAAGGGCCCAAGCTTGGGGAAGCTATGTTTGATGAGGATGAAATATTTAAGAATATATTTGCTAGAGTTAATGTTTGTCCCAAGCTTGGGGATGATATGTTTAATGAAGATGATATTTTTAGCATCCCAAGTTTTGATATGCAAAGTTGTTATGATGATAGCATGCCTCTTACCTATGACGATTATATTGATGAAAGTGGGTTTGGAAGAGTGTCAACTTTATGAAGTAGTGATCCCACTATTTTGGAGGATGTTGAATCTTATTGTGATGAACATGAAAGTGGATTTGGAAGAGTGTCAACTTTATTTAGTGATTCCACTATCTTGGGAGAGGTTTCAATCAATTATGATGAGAACGAAGTTGCTACTTATGATGATTATTGTGATGAAACTTATGCTATAAAAAGTAGTGATGATTATATTTACAAATCTTGTCATGATTATGATTACCCTTTTTCTGAACATTACTCTTTTAATGTGGAAACAATTTTTAGTTCAAGTCTCTTATGACACTCCCACTATTCTGAATGAGAAGAATTTTGCTTATGTGGAGAGTAGTAAATTTTCTATGCTTTTAGATCATGAAAAGAATGCTTTAGGTGCTGGATATATTGTTTAATTCATTCATGATGCTACTGAAAATTATTATGAGGGAGGAACATATGCTTGTAGGAATTGCAATAATATCAAGTTTCATCTCTATGTGTTGAAAATCTTGAAGATATGCTTGTTTTACCTTCCTATGCTTGTTGATTATTGTTTCCATAAGTTGTTTGCTCACAAAATCCCTATGCATAGGAAGTGGGTTAGACTTAAATGTGCTAGTCATATGCTTCATGATGCTCCTGTTACGTTTCAATTCTTATCTTTTATGTGAGCATCATTGCCATCATCATGCCTAGCTAGAAAGGCATTAAAGAAAAGCGCTTGTTGGGAGACAACCCAATATTTATCCTTACTGTTTTTGTGTGTCCACATGATTATGCTACTGTAGTAATCATGTTTTATATCTTTTGTTTTAATAAAGTGCCAAGTAAGACCTATAAGATAGCTTACGGTGATAGTTGTGTTGATCCTGCTGAAAATCAGAAACTTTTGCACCCAGTAAATTAGTTTTGGTAATTCACATAAACGTGCTTCTGATCTGATTCTTTTTTCTATGGATTGGTACACAAATTTCTTAGGAATTCCTAATTTGATAGGATTTTTGGAGTTCCAGAGGTATACGTTTGATACAGATTACTACAGACTGTTCTGTTTTTAACAGATTCTGTTTTCTATTTGTTGTTTGCTTATTTTGATGAATCTATGAGTAGTATCGGAGGGTATGAACCATAGAGAAGTTGGAATACAGTAGATATTACACCAATATGAATTTAGAATGAGTTAATTACAGTACCTAAGTGGTGGTTTTATTTTCTTATACTAACGGAGCTTACGAGTTTTCTATTGAGTTTTGTGTTGTGGAGTTTTCAAGTTTTGGGTAAAGATTCGATGGACTATGGAATAAGGAGTGGTAAGAGCCTAAGATTGGGAATGCCCAAGGCACCCCAAGGTAATATTCAAGGACAACCAAGAGCCTAAGCTTGGGGATGCCCCGGATGGCATCCCCTCTTTCGTCTTCGTCCATCGGCAACCTTACTTGGAGCTATATTTTTATTCGCCACATGATATGTGTTTTGCTTGGAGCGTAATTTTCTTTAGTTATTATTTGCTTGATTATAATAATGTTTTGCATCTTTAGTTTCAATAAAAATGTCAAGGATAGCCTTTTACCATGCTTATTTTGCTAGTATACATGTTGCTGTTTGAAAACAGAAAGTTTACCGCTGTTGCAAAAATTCCTTAAAAAATTCAGAGAATCATATAATGATGAAACCTTTTGCATAATGAGCTCTGATAAATTTAATACAGTCGGAATTTTATTTCATAATTTTTGGAGTTAGGGAAGTATGATGACTCTTGCATTCTTTATAGACTATACTGTTTTGGCAGATTGCTGTTGTGGTTGCATTGTTTGCATATGTTTGCTTGTTTAATGATTCTATTTGAGGATAGGAGTATTAAATATGCAGAGGCATTTAGTGTGCAATGTTGAATAATAATTTTAGTGATTTGTTACAGTAGAAAATGATAAGGTTTTGCATTGGTTTATACTAACCTATGTCACGAGTTCTTGTTGAGTTTGTTGTGGATGAAGCTTTTGATAAAAAGAAACCATGATATGAGAGGAATTAAGGAGACACAAAAGTTCAAGCTTGGGGATGCCCAAGGCACCCCAAGATAATATTCCAAGAAGTCTCAAGCATCTAAGCTTGGGGATGCCCCGTTAGGCATCCCACCTTTCTTCTTCAACAACTATCGGTTAGTATCGGTTGAGCCTAAGTTTTTGCTTCTTCACATGAGTTGTGCTATCCTTGCAATGTCATTTTATTTTGTTTTGCTTGCTGTTTGAATGAAATACCAAGATCTGAAATTCTTTATTGAGAGAGAGTCTTCACATAGTTGCATACTTATTTAGCTACTCATTGATCTTCACTTATATCTTTTTGGAGTAGTTTGTCATTTTACTCGTGTGCTTCACTTATATCCTATGAGTAAATGGTTGAATGAGTTGAATGTCATAAATATGAAATTATATATGTTTCATTTGCTTATCCCATGGGGAGTAATGACTTCACATCTAAGAAGTAGAGGTTGTAAATTTATTGAAGGTTAGCAAGCATCTATTGGTTATTTGAACAATTCATGAAAGAATATTGAAGGAAGAGAGATTTCACATATTAATACACTATCCTAGACATATTTTATAATTGGGAGCACTCATTAAGTATGACATGCTAAAGAGTTGATGTTGGACAAGGAACACAACGTAATGGTTTATGTTTTCCGACATCTCAGTTAAAGTATATTGTCATGGATCATTCAAACATGTTGAGCTTGCCTTTCCCCCTCATGCTAGCCAAAATTCCTTGCACCAAGTAGAGATGCTACTTGTGCTTCCAAATATCCTTAAACCCAGTTTTGCCATGAGAGTCCACCATACCTACCTATGGATTGAGTAAGATCCTTCAAGTAAGTTGTCATCGGTGCAAGCAATAAAAATTGCTCTCTAATTATGTATGATCTTTTGGTGTGAAGAAAATAGCTTTATACTATCTTGTTATGGAAGCAATAAAAGCGACGGACTGCATAATAAAGGTCCATATGCAAGTGCAATATAAAGTGACGTTCATTCGCATTAAGATTTTGTGCATCGAACCCTAAAAGCGCATGACAACCTCTGCTTCCCTCTGCGAAGGGCCTATCTTTTACTTTATGTCTTTTACTTTTATGCAAGAGTCGAGGTGATCTTCACCTTTCCCTTTTTCATTTTATCCTTTGGCAAGCACCTGTGTTGGGAAGATCCTGATATATATATCCAATTGGTTGTAAGTTAGCATGAACTATTATTGTTGACATCACCCAAAGGTGAATACGTTGGGAGGCAACACTATAAGCCCCTATCTTTCTCAGTGTCCAATTGAAACTCCATAACCATTAGTATTACATGAGTGTTAGCAATTGTAGAAGACTATATGATAGCTGAGTATGTGGAGTTTGCTATTCCTGAAAATAAGATGAATTGTGATTGTTTGATGACTGAGAATGAAGTTTGCAAGTTTTCAAGAAAGTTTATGGTCTATGCTTTGACATGTGAATTGCTTGTTACTTGTTCGTGAAAAGTTTTATGAGATGAACTACTGTTATGACATATAATCATGCTAGAAAAGGTGATTGAAATTAACATTGATCAAACTTTTGCACCTTCTAGAATTCACACTTCATAAATTCTTTCTTTTATCATTTACCTACTTGAGGACGAGTAGGAATTAAGCTTGGGGATGCTGATACGTCTCCAACGTATCTATAATTTATGAAGCATTCATGCTATTTTATTATCTGTTTTGAATGATTATGGGCTTTATTATACACTTTTATATTACTTTTGGGACTAACCTATTAACCGGAGGCCCAGCCCATATTGTCTGTTTTATTACTGTTTGATATTTTGAAGAAAAGGAATATCAAACGGAGTCCAAACGGAATGAAACCTTCGGCAGCGTGATTTTTTGGAAGAATATGATCCTGGAGACTTGGAGTTCACGTCAGAAGATCCTCGAGGAGGCCAGGAGATAGGGGCCCCCCTACTGGGCGCGCCCCCTGTCTCGTGGGCCCCTCGAGCACCCCCCGACCGACTTCTTTCGCCTATATAGTCCCATGTACCCTAAAAACATCGAATATCAAGATAGATCGGGAGTTCCGCCGCCGCAAGCCTCTGTAGCACCAAAAACCTCTCGGGAGCCCGTTCCGGCACCCTGCCGGAGGGGGAATCCATCACCGGTGGCCGTCTTCATCATCCCGGCGCTATCCATGACGAGGAGGGAGTAGTTCACCCTCGGGGCTGAGGGTATGTACCAGTAGCTATGTGTTTGATCTCTCTCTCTCGTGTTCTCTCTATGGCACGATCTTGATGTATTGCGAGCTTTGCTATTGTAGTTGGATCTTATGATGTTTCTCCCCCTCTACTCTCTTGTGATGAATTGAGTTTCCCTCTTGAAGTTATCTTATCGGATTGAGTCTTTGATTTGAGAACACTTGATGTATGTCTTGTCGTGTTTATCTGTGGTGACAATGGGATATCACGTGCCACTTGATGTATGTTTTGGTGACCAACTTGCGGGTTCCGCCCATGAACCTATGCATAGGGGTTGGCACACGTTTTCTTGACTCTCCGGTAGAAACTTTGGGGCACTCTTTGAAGTACTTTGTGTTGGTTGGATGAATCTGAGATTGTGTGATGCATATCGTATAATCATGCCCACGGATACTTGAGGGGACAATGGAGTATCTAGGTGACATTAGGGTTTTGGTTGATTTGTGTCTTAAGGTGTTATTCTAGTACGAACTCTTTTATAGATTGATCCGAAAGAATAACTTTGAGGTGGTTTCGTACCCTACCATAATCTCTACGTTTGTTCTCCGCTATTAGTGGCTTTGGAGTGACTCTTTGTTGCATGTTGAGGGATTGTTATATGATCTATCTATGTTATTATTGTTGAGAGAACTTGCACTAGTGAAAGTATGAACCCTAGGCCTTGTTTCCTATCATTGCAATACCGTTTACGCTCACTTTTACCACTTGTTACCTTGCTGTTTTTATATTTTCAGATTACAAAAACCTATATCTACCATCCATATTGCACTTGTATCACCATGTCTTCGCCGAACTAGTGCGCCTATACAATTTACCATTGTATTGGGTGTGTTGGGGACACAAGAGACTTTTTGTTATTTGGTTGCAGGGTTGTCTGAGAGAGACCATCTTCATCCTACGCCTCCCACGGATTGATAAACCTTAGGTCATCCACTTGAGGGAAATTTGCTACTGTCCTACAAACCTGTGTACTTGCACGCCCAACAACGTCTACAAGCAGAACGTTGTGTAGTAGACATCAGTCTTCAATCTTGTATCTTCATAGTCCAACAGTCCGGCCAAAGTATATAGTCCGACTGTCCGAGGACCCCCTAATCCAGGACTCCCTCAATCGGGTTTAAGCCCATTCCGATCGTAGTTTGAGGCGACTCCCAGAGTGGCGATGCGATCCAGGAGCCCGTTTAAATATGATAACTCCGTTTGATCCATCTGCTCGGCGTACTCCGAGCTGACACGGAGGCGATTTTTGAGGACTTGAGAAGTCATGGTCGGCCTGACAGCCGAACGGGCGGTCAAGACGAAGCCGCCCAGCCGGAGAGTTTGGCCTGAGGCCAGAGCTCCCCCGGAGGTGATGTTGTCCTTGGTAACAAGGCGAGCCATCAACCCTATCTTCGACGTCACAGTGGAACTCTCAATGAAAGCACCAATATCGGTGTCAAAACCGGCGGATCTCGGGAAGGGGGTCCCAAACTGTGCGTCTAAGGCTAATGGTAACAGGAGGCGGGGGACGCAATGTTTACCTAGGTTCAGGCCCTCTCGATGGAGGTAATACCCTACTTCCTACTTGATTGATCTTGATGATATGAGTAACAAGAGTTGATCTACCACGAGATCGTAGAGGCTAAACCCTAGAAGCTAGCCTATGGTAATGATTTTTGTTGTCCTACGGACTAAACCCTCCGGTTTATATAGACACCGGAGGGGGCTAGGGTTACACAGGTTCGGTTACAGAGAAAGGAATCTTAATATCCTAACTGCCAAGCTTGCTTCCCACGCAAAGAAGAGTCCCATCCGGACACGGGACGAAGTCTTCTATCTTGTAACTTCATAGTCCAATAGTCCGGCATTCGCATATAGTCCGGCTGTCCGAGGACCCCCTAATCCAGGACTCCCTCAACGGGCTTCTAGCAAGAACCGTTCTTACCTACGCATCAACACCACAAAGATTTTTCGTCAAGTGTGTTGTTTTAACCTTCAACAAGGACCGGCCGTAGTCAAACTCGATTCAACTAAAGTTGGAGAAACATACACCTGCCAGCCACCTATGTGCAAAAGCACGTCGGTAGAACCAGTCTCATGAACGCGGTCATGTAATGTCGGTCCGGGCCGCTTCATCCAACAATACCTCCGAATCAAAGTAAGACGTTGGTGGTAAGCAGTATGACTATTATCGCCCACAACTCTTTGTGTTCTACTCATGCATAAAACATCTACGCATAGACCTGGCTCGGATGCCACTGTTGGGGAACGTAGTATTTCAAAATTTTCCTACGATCACGCAAGATCTATCTAGGAGATGCATAGCAACAAGACGGGAGAGTGTGTCCACGTACCCTTGTAGACCGAAAGCGGAAGCGTTTAGTAACGCGGTTGATGTAGTCGAACGTCTTCGCGATCCAGCCGATCCAAGTACCGAACGTACGACACCTCCGCATTCAGCACACATTCAGCTCGATGACGTCCCTCGTGCTCTTGATCCAGTTGAGGGCGAGGGTGAGTTCCGTCAGCACGACGGCGTGGCGACGGTGATGGTGATGTTACCGGCGCACGGCTTTGCCTAAGCACTACAATGATATGATCGAGGTGTGTAACTATGGAGGGGGGCACCGCACACGGCTAAGGGAAAACTTGGTGTGTTCTAGGGTGCCCCCTTGCCCCCATGTATAAAGGAGGAAGGGGGAGGCCGGCCGTCCAAGCTAGGCGCGCCGGGAGAAGGGGAATCCTACTAGGACTCCAAGTCCTAGTAGGTTTCCACCTAAGGGAGAAGGGGGTAGGAAGGGAGAGGGGGGCCGCGCCCTGAACCCCTTGTCCAATTTGGACTGGGCTTGGGTGGCGCCACCTCCTGGCCGATTCCTCTCCTTCCCACTAAAGCCCACTAAGGCCCATAGACTCCCCGAGGGGTTCCGGTAACCTCCCGGTACTCCGGAAAATGCCCGAACTCCTCCGGAACCATTCCGATGTCCGAATATAGAATCATTATGTCTCGACCATTTCGAGACTCCTCGTCATGTCTGTGATCTCATCAGGACTCCGAACAAACTTCATTCATCAAAACACATAACTCATAATACAAATCGTCATTGAACATTAAGCGTGCAGACCCTACGGGTTCGAGAACTATGTAGACATGACCGAGACACATCTCCAATCAATAACCAATAGCGGAACCTGGATGCTCATATTGGCTCCTACATATTCTACGAAGACCTTTATCGGTCAAACCACATAACAACATACGTTGTTCCCTTTGTCATCGGTATGTTACTTGCCCGAGATTCGATCGTCGGTATCATCATACCTAGTTCAATCTCATTACCAGCAAGTCTCTTTACTCGTTCCGTAATGCTTCATCCCGCAACTAACTCATTAGTCACATTGCTTGCAAGGCTTATAGTGACGAGCATTACCGAGAGGGCCCAGAGATACCTCTCCGATACACGAAGTGACAAATCCTAATCTTGATCTATGCCAACCCAACAAACACCTTCAGAGACACCTGTAGAGCATCTTTATAATCACCGAGTTACATTGTGACGTTTGATAGCACACAAGGTGTTCCTCGGGTATTCGGGAGTTGCATAATCTCATAGTCTGAGGAACATGTATAAGTCATGAAGAAAGCAGTAGCAATGAAACTGTAACGATCATAATGCTAAGCTAATGGATGGGTCTTGTCCATCACATTATTATCCTAATGATGTGATCCCATTTATCAAATGACAACACATATCTATGGTTAGGAAACATAACCATCTTTGATTAACGAGCTAGTCAAGTAGAGGCATACTAGGGACACTACGTTTTGTCTATGTATTCACACATGTACTAAGTTTCCGGTTAATACAATTCTAGCATGAATACTAGTAAGCTTGCACGTGCAACACACGTCTTAACTCCACCACATAATTAACAAAACGGTTGTCTGGGTTTAGAGAGTTTTTCATCTGCACATGTTTCCCTAAAAAATAGTGCTTGTTTGGGTAGAAGAAAATTAAATCACATGGACAAATGAAGGTGTAAATAATAAGATCATACTTTAAAGGGCAGAATAACATAAGCTGAAAACTCAATTGTATGAGTTACCTAATTTTGTATTTTTGATTTTATTTCACTGTTTCTATGTATGTTCTCTTCTCTCAATATAATTTATTGAATGTTTTTCTGAAGAGATTTGCTTTCTAGTCATACTCTAAAGGGCGGGACTCTTTTTGTCGCTATGGACAGGGATGTTGCATTCTTAGAACAACGACATTGATTTCTATTCATTTTCAGCAATTACATATACCCAAACTTTATTTTTCTCAAGTTGTAGAAGAATGGTAGTGATATTTCATCACACAATATGATCAAACTTCCTTTTGAGCAATCTTCATAAGACACTCCAAAAGCATTCCAGCTTCCAAGTAATTCCAAGTGTTACCTCGGTTCAACTCCAAGCAGGCATTAGCAGGATTCTTCCAAAAATACCTTAATCCATGCAAAGAAAAACATTATAAAGATAGGACAACCGACTTCTATAAACTTTTCGGTGATGAATGGAAAGTTGGAGAAACAATATTACATATAGCTTCACCAGAGGTCCACTTCGAACCCATCGAGCGTATTTCACTACAAAGTAATGGAAATATTGACAAAAATAGAATTAGAAACATAGAGTAGAAATTCACTGCTCCCGGAGGGTCTCGTTCATTATACGAGACTTGACATAAAACTTGTCCATCATATTCAGTAAAGGGCACCTGATTCGTTTGGGGAAATAATTAATGGAGTGACAACAACAAAAGTACAGGAGGGTGGTGATCATTTACAAACAATCATGCTAATGAAACACTTCGATACTAATCAAACTGGAGCGAATAATTGGAGGAAAAGAAATTTGGCCCTGAATTAGTAGTCGAAGAATTTTTGCCTTGCTGTTTCACCAAGTCGTTTGTGTACTAATCTATCTGCTTGTGCAACGACCAATGAACCTTCTACCCACATGTCTGAATGAAAGAATTATTGTGCGAGACTCGTGCTTAGAAATGTGCTACCCGATTAATCGATGTACGCAAAATCAAATCAGTGTTCGGCATCCACAGTGCAAGATTTATTGTTCTCCCACGTAGGCCTCCCCGTGCGGATTGAAAAATTGTCGACACCAGTGAACCTGAATTTAATTCTAAACCAACCCAATTAAGATACTGAGCAACCACAAACTATTTCTTGCAAGCATTTCATCTTCTCTGCGTTCACCGACTTTTCCCATAGTGAATTCTCAAACCATGCTCCCGAAATAGAAGTTACAAAATCATATGGCTCTCCTAATGAATCATATGGATGAAAAGCTCAAGAACATGCTCACCCAACTTGTCCGCGCACCCCGATCGTCTTTATCAAGTGCACAAACCCTCTCGTACATGGGGCCCTATCCGTGGATGACTCCCTACTCCAATCCTGCAGAATCGGTGACATATAGAACAATTTACTTCAGATCCCATAATGTTTGTCGTGCAATATAAATGTACTAAGACAGTAAACAAAATCTAAGGCACTCTGCCTCATTGAGTCCCTTATGTTTGCTTCGTGAATTCAGTTTATTGTTAATGTATCTAATCACCTACTCCTCACGACAATAAGCATATGCACAAAATTGAACCAATTTACCTCCTCGTCCACCCGGGGCATGAGGGTCCATCTTCCCCATGGACATCGCTGCCCTGTATGGTCATATCTGCACTTTCCTCATGTTCTTCAACACGACAAGTTGCCCCCTTTCAGGGGCCGCCTTCCAGCCCCCCCGCCACGAGCATCGCATTATCTGCCCGGATTTCCTCGTCCACAAACTCTTGCAGATCTCAGCACATATTCCTCCCGTGCTAGCACACAGAATTAAATTGCACCCACCCACTATACTATCGGCGTCACCTAGCAACGCCGTCTCCGCTGAACCCGTCGCCCATCCTCGTTCTTTGAAGATTGGTAAGCTGCCGGAAGCAGTAGAAATATTCGAACACCGGACGAACTCGAAATCCTTGTCGCTGAAGATTTTGGTCGAACACCGTGCGGGTGATCGGCCGGTGTCGATGGAGACGAGCCGTTGAATCATGCAGTGTGATCTTGGCGTGAAGCGGCCTACCTCTGTTCACTCGATGGCGGCGTGCACTCGATGCGCTTGAAGGAGCCGAGTGGGAAGCGGGTAGTAGGAGTGCAACATGATGGGCGAGGTCGTGAGGACGAAGATGGTGATGTCGGCGCGCGCTCGTCGGTCTCGAAGTCATCCGCGACGCGGAGGCCTCGGGCATGGAGGCGGCCACGTTCAACCCGGGCTGGCGCGTCGTTGAGGGCGGGTGATGTTGACCGTGGGGAACAGGTGGCTCTCGGTGCCGCGAAGCGGACTACTACGGCAGAGTTGCCACCGCTGCCCATGGCGTGAGGTTGACCGCGCCGAGGTCGGAGGGCGCGCCGGTGGTTTGGAACAGCTTGGTAAAGAGCTTCCTTGAGGCGGGATGTGGGCGTGGTCGGATGGGGAGGTCTTGGATGAGGACGTGGTAGCGCAACACGTCGACGAGGTCATGGATGGCAATGGAGGTGGGGTGCTCAATGTTTCGTTGACCATATAGGAAGCGGCCGTGTCGGTAGTTTCCTTTTTCACGGGGTGATTAGTAGTTTCCTTTTTCACGAGGCGATTAGTCCTCTCGGTGGAGTATGGTCGATCAACATAAATTGCTAAGTGCACGGAAAAGTAATCAAGTTAAGGTTAACCGTTAGATTGAGATTAGTGTACCTAATCATGTGGAGGGATTGATTCGTGTATGTTTATGGGGTGCGTTTAAAATAAATTACGTTTGATCTTTTATTAGTAGTGGGGAATAAACATTTATCATGATATAAGGAAATATAAATAACAACTTTATTATTGCCTCTAGGGCATATTTCCTTCAAATCTAGAGGAGGTGGCGTCATAGGATTCTCCTGGGATTCTGTTGCCGTGTCAGCAGGCGCACTCGCGCCAGATTTCTGGGGATTAGTGCCTGCAAGCGTATCTGCCTCGTGTTCCGTGCCGCTAGGATGCACAAGGGCTCTCTGTCGTCGCATAAAATCATGATTTGGAGTGTTGTTTTTTCAGCGTTATCTCCATTAGGGTTATTAAACGAATGATCATCAGCATAATATTCACCCCCTTGATCAGTCGGATATAATAGCTCTGGATGTAGCAAAAGTATTTCAGCACATAAGCAGGCGCCGACATTAGGATGGAGAGTAGAAAAGGGAAAAACATTTTCATCAAATACAACATACCTAGAGATATAAACACGTCCAGTGAAGATGTCAAGGCACTTAAAAGCTTTGTGAAGATTGTTATTCCCAAGGAAAATGCTTGGATCGAAATTGGAGTTTATGATTATCATTGTAAGGTCGAACATTGGGCCAACAAGCACACCCAAAAATTCGAAGGATTGAATAGTTGGGTTTTTCATGAAACAACCGTTCAAAATGGTGTCTCAAAATTGATAACCTTGCTAGGGATTCAGTTTATCAAATAGGTTGAAGCAATAAAAGCTTCGTCCCAAAAATTTAGGGGCATTGAAGCTTGAGCGAGAAGTGACAAGCCTACTTCGGCAATGTGTCGATGTTTTCTCTCAGTTGAACCATTTTGTTGGTGAGCATGGGCACGAGACATGATGGGATATGCCTATCTTGGTGAAGGAGTTTAATTTTTCGTACTACGCTCCCCAATCTGTTTGAAGAGCAAGAATTTTGTGGTCAAATTGTCATTCTACAAGATTACGAAAGTCATGAAATTTTTGGGAAACTCCACACTCGTGTTTGATTAGATAGATCCATGTGAATTTACTGAAGTCATCTATGAAACTCACATAGTACTTTTTTTCCTCCTACTGTTTCAACAGCAGGACCCCAAACATCAGAAAACACATGTTCTAAAGGGAAATTGATTCACTTATTGGTTTTGGATAAGGCAGTTGGTGACTTTGCCTTTCTGAAAGGCGTCACATACAAACTCATTATTGAAAGAACTGGCACATGGGAGATTAGTCCGACTAATAACTTTGCTAACAATAACAAAAGATGGATGCCCTAAACATCGGTGCCACCTATCAGAAGATAGCTTGGTAGCACTTAGCGCTTGCTTCTTGATGTTGGATCTAGGCTCGGCCCTGACGGGGCGACAGGCGGCCGCCCGGCCCCGGTGCGAGAGGGCCCCCAAAATGCTGAAGTATTGCCTATTTCTAGATTTCCTTTTTCTACGATTTCCTTCCTTAATCTGTGATTTTCCTTCTATGATCCTTAAAACATCGTTATTCCTAATTTCTCTCCATACCAGCAAAGGCACGATTGGCAAACACGTAACAGTTTCCAAAAATTAAAAGACGGAGCAGTTGTTGTATGCGATTAGTTAGGGTAGTTATGAATAAAATCTCATGATTTCCTTCCTTAATCCATGAGAGCCATGCAAATAGACGCCAAAAGCGAGGGGACGGGATCGCCCCCTTCCTGGCAATTGATATTCATCTCCTTTGCGTGTATGGCACTGCCGGCCGAGATAGCCACGCCTCTGCCTCCCATCCGACCACACTAACTCTCCAAGATCATCTACAAATTACAAATAAGAAGGTATGTCTCTGAAATCTATTTATACAGGGAGTCTATCCCCTATGGGAGTTTACCATGATGATTGATAAAAATGATTGTCAACATTGCATCTCCACTATCACAACTGGTCACTGATTGTTGATATATTAAATATTTTTAGCATAGGTATTATTGGGGTTATCAAAAAGAAAGTTCAGCGACATACTGATAGTTGCAAAGGAGGAATAATACGAGAGGCTTTACATATCAAAGCAAGTGATCATATGCATTTAAATCATCTACTAGTCTTGACGATGAACCCGCTTTTTGTATTGCGATCCAAAAATTGGGTTAATCTAAATTGGATATATTACTCAAGAAAGAAAAAAAGGCTACATTTCCTTTGGTTGACAATTCATCATTTTTTTCGTATTTTTCTATGTTTATGCTAAGGCCCTTAGGATTGGCATCTATTTCGCCCCGGGCCCCCAAAATCTCAGGGTCGGCCCTGGTTGGATCCCATGTGCCTAACTGGGTAGAAGACATGTTCTACCGGTACCCTGCCTTGAAGGAGTAGCTTCCTCATTCCCCGTTTTACAAAAAAAGAACAGGATGAATTTCAACAAAAGAATTATTGTCAATGGCAAGGCGGCTAGCAGAGATTAGATTTTTGTTGGCTTCAGGTACATGAAGAATAGTATTTAAGTGAAGGTCACGATATGGGGTGTGAATAGCCGAATGACCAGTGTGTACAATAATCATACATGAACCACTTGCGGTATGAATCTTCTCGTTGCCGGTGTAGCGGTCGCGCACGGTCAGCTTCTCTAGATCGCCCGTGATGTGGTCGGTGGCACCACTGTCAAGGTACCAATTGGTGTCCACCCCCGTACTATGGAGCTGCAAGGTTGGACGACTTCTCCTCAACACCCTGGTAGGACTCATCGTGGCGTTTCCATCACTTCCATGTTGGGTGGCCCATCTTCCCGCAGATCTGGCACTACACCCTGGGAACGGAGGCATGGTAGTTGTAGTTGCCCCCGTCGTCGCCGTTGTGGCCACCGTCATGTCCCCTGCCACTGCCGCGACCGCTTGGCTTGGAGTAGCCACGGACACGATCACCACCATTGTCGACTTTGCTTGCGGCCATGATCACCACTCCAGCCGCCGTTTTTGGTGAAGCGGCTTCGAGTGGCAGCATTGGCAGAGGACGATGTTCTCCTCGTCCACCTTCTTCCCTACAGCGATCAGCTCGTCGCAGAGGGACCCGATCTTCCCGAGTTGCCCTTCTACAGATTGGCGAGGGCGATCCCGACATTGGTGGTGTGAGCACGGGTGTGAGAGGCAACCATCCCCTCCACCGTGTTCCAAAGCTCTGTCGAGGTGTGGCATGATGCAACCTGGATAGCCATCTCACGAGGAAGTGTTGTCAGAAGATAGGAGAAGACTTGATGGTCTTGCACATACCAGGCTTGGAAGTCAGGATTCGGCGCCTTCATCGTGGTCTTGCCATCAGACGAGGCCACCTCAATTTCCATGGGCGGTGCCGGTTGGTCGGCGTCGAGGTACTTTGCCATCTACGCTCCCCAGGTGGCAGAGAGCACGGACACCCGCCACAGCGCTTGATTGCCCTTGGTCAGCTTCTCGGTGACGGCGTGAACAAATGGTGAGGAGGGGAAGGAACTTGAAGACGTCGCCATGGATGAAGTCGAGGATTGCTCTGATATCATATAAGAAAGAGGCATGAAAGCGTATACAATCTCTGCAGGGACGTGTCCGTGTTATATAGCAGGAAAAGGATTACAATTGGCGCATGTTATTACTAGGCTTTGCTCTACTCCAAGCTATACATGGATAAAATCAACCCTTAGCTAGCAACCTGCTACATACATATTACACGCACACACATAGTACAACCGTGACATCATGTCACGTTGCACCAATCTATACAATTTTTACAAGCCTATCATCTAACAGTGCCGCCACGCCTCCACCTGCTAGTCTGTATCAGCGGTGCTCCCTGACCCATGACGAGCACAAACGTGAACAATTGCAATCGTGCAAGCAAGCAAGATTTGATGGGTTTTCCTCACCCGATCAATAAGAGCGTTGTTGGCAGAAGGAAACATCTTGTGGTGCGCCTCTAGTGCGAGCCACAGCCACTGTTTTGTTGTTCCCGTGTGATCGATGCCTCGACGGCCCAGCTCCGCGGCGCCATGGGCGATGAGGGATGTGTCTCGACGCGTTCCGAGGACCTCGCTCCGCCGACGGTGCCTCAGGTGAGCGGATGTGATCACTCCTGCCTCGCTTCTTCCCCTATCCCTGCAGATGATGCGTTGGTGTTACCCTGGCAGGATCTCCGACGAGGTGCGTCATCTAAGGATGTGGAAGACGCGGCGGCCGATGAAGATTGAACCCAGCTCGAGCATCGTTGCGAGGGCGCGAGGCCTGGGGCGCCGGTGGTGCGGTCTCTTCTGCTTGACTGCGCTGACCTGATCCATGGCGGATGGGTGGCTGCTTCCCACGTGTCGGCCATCCAAGGCTATTCAGAGGTGACTTCGATGGCGGATTCGCGGGAGCCGTTTCCTGACTTGACTTGTCTCCTTCGACCGCTGTGGACCAGGCCGATTCCAAATCGAGTTCAATACAGGGGAGGGTGGCTCCAGGTCCCGGCCCGAGTTGCTAACCCTAGGCGGCGGGCGGCGGCGGAGGCGGCGGAGTGGACTGTTGTTGGCGGAGGTTCTGGTGCCCGCGTGCCGTCGGCCGGTGGGAGGACTTCCTTTGCGCAAGCTGCCATGGTCGGGAGAGGGGATTGGCGAGGGGGTCGACAGGCGGGCGCTGGTGGAGGACGCGGTAACCGGCCACCTGGCCAAGCCGCCGAGGACTGGGCGGGGTGGCGTGGTCCACCAGTGCAGCAGCCCTTTCAGCCCAACTCCAGCTCGGGCGGCGGCTTCGGCATGTTCCTGGCTCCTTCGTCGGGCAGCAAGGAACTTAGCAGATGCGGACCATGGAGTTCTTCGCTCCAGGTCAAGCACAATTCGGGAAAGGTACTTATCATGCTCCAATTCAGCCAGGCTACAGTTTTGAGCAGCAGATGCCGATGGGCGGAGGGAACTTTGGTAATTTTTTCCATGCTGGGATGAATACTCAACACAATGGGCAAGGGTCATGACAAAATATTGCTGGATTTGGTTTTGTACATGCTGGTGCTGGGACTAGTAGTGGTGCTAATTCTGCTGATGGTAGACCTCCTTTAATCTGCTATAAGTGTGAGCTCCCTGGCCATGGGATCAAGGATTGTAAAACTGCTCTGTTCTGTGTGAACTGTACCAAAAGGGATTCTCATCTATCTCGGAAATGCTCACTGTTGACGCAACCTAAGGCGATAGCTGGATTGATTGGTATGGGAGCTGATGGGCTTCAGATGTTCTCTGCTCGTATTGGAAAGAAGTCGGAGTCGGATAAAACTAAGGAGGCGATTGCTGTTGTCACTGTTAAAGATGGGATGCTCACTGCACAGCAACTTGTCAACTCTTTGAGCATGATGTTTCAATGGGGATGGGAGTGGCAGGCTAAACCATATCTAAAAAACAAATTTCTGGTGAAGTTCCCTTCAATACAAAAAATCGATGAAATGAAAACCTATGGCTTCTTTGGGTTGATTGGTAGCAGAGTCAGTATAAAGATAAGCAGATGGACAAATTCCTCGATGGCATCGTACAAGTTATATGTATGCTGTGTGACAATTAGCGGAGTGCCAGAAACCTTGCAGCACTACCAAGGGTTTTGTGAGGTTGGGTCTCTGATTGGTGAGGTCCTTGAGATCGATATGGAATTGTACAGGCAATGTGAGGTTCTTAGGGCAAAAATAGGGGTTATGGACCCAAGAAAAATACCATCAAGTGCGCCTCTTAATGAGGGTGGCTACATTTATGACATCTACTTCGATTTGGAAGATATTGTGGAAGAAGGAGGTCCAATGGAAGGGAATTTTAGTGAGTAATCCCGAAACATTGCGCGAATGTTAGTGTTCTGAAAAAGACCTAGAGATAAGGCAAATGGAGATGATGAAGGATGCATAAATCTCAGGAATCAGCTACATGTAGATATCTGAGTGCAGCTTGTGATGAAGATACACACAGGGAAGAAGTTATTTCTAGCCGTATGAAGTTGACATGAACTTAATTGCTGAGAGAGAGACTAGGAAAAACTGCTTGAGAAAAAATGTCAAATGAGAAACTACTCTCGGAGTGGAACAAGTTAATGCTGAATTAGCAAAGACTCATTTGTCTTTGAGGATTTCTTGATGATGTGGATTATCGAAAGAAGACGAATTTGATTGTCGCAGGACCACGATGACTTTGAGGCGACTTGGCATTGGTACACAAAAATTGGTGAGATCAATGAGGCGGTTGATGAGAGATGCTTAGTGGTGATCTGATGAAGTCTGAATAGCGTTGATAAAGAGAATGAAAAGCACTGTGTGTCTGAATTTGACTGCTGCACTGTGGGGAAATATGGTGGTGCAGGGAAAAACCCTTGTGTGGTCATATCTGAAAATGCGTTACAAAACCCATTACCTGATATTGGCGGGGGAGTTGATGGAACCAAAATGAAACTCGTCGAGGCTGCTGCTAGAGTTCAAAAGGCTAAGGACAAAGCTGCTTCCGACGAGGCAGCAAGAAGAAGGAGCGACAGGAACAAGAAAAAAGATGAAGGACAAACTATGGATAAAGCTACGGAGATGGCTAGAAAGAAAAACCTCGAGATAACCCCAGGTGAGACCACAGTACCTATTGTTTTAAATACTGTACCTAGCTTTATTTCCCATATTACTAGTTCAATTGGTGTTAGCTTAGGTAGAAGTCCTGAGGAAATAGAGTGATCTATTTCTATGATTAAGGAATTAGAAAAGTCTAGAAGTGATTTATTCTTGCCGGATTAAGGAAAGAGGATAGAAAAGATAATGATCTTGAGTCAAAACTGGATAGTTTTGACCACGATGCTATTAAGAACTTAGCTTCGATTACGATTACGATTCAAGAGGATGAGGATCTAAGAGAGGAAATATTAATGTTATCTTCTCTGTTTAAACCTAAAAGAAAGGTGCCTTTGGTGCATTCGATTGTTAAACCAAAGGTTCGTTGTAATGTTGGTAATCATACGATTATATATAAAGTTTTTTATGGCTGGTATTTTTGGAATGCTAGAGGATTAGGGAACTGAAAAGAGAAGATTTCTCAGAAACTATCTCGGAGCATAAGCTAGAATTTGTTTGTATTCAAGAGATAAAAAAGTGTGTTCCTGACCCTGGTGGGTGGGGTTAGCGTGCCGTTCACCTTTATTTGGCTTTGGCAGCCATCTGTTGGTGCTTGGTGGCTTGCTTATGGGGGTTAGAGAAGATTTATTTGAAGTAGATACTTACGTAGCTAGTAAATACTTGACTAGGATGACTCTTATGGATAAGAGGACGGGTTTCAAATGGAATCTAGTCAATGTCTATGGAGCTGCTCACTCCGAGACAAAGAAGATTTTGATTGATTTTGTGCATATGCTTGGGTGTAATGATCATCCTTTTGTTGTTGGCGGTGATTTTAATATCATTAGGAGGAGCAAAGATAGGAGCGAGGTCAAGAAGCTTCCTAAATGGTCTTTTTTTTCAATTCTATTATTGAGCATTGGGGCTGAAGGAGCTTGAGCTTTACGGGCGAAATTTTACTTGGTCGAATAACCAGATTGATCCCTTTTTGTTAAGTTGGATAGGATCTTAGTTAGCCCTGCTTGGGAGTTAAAATTTCCACTAGTTCTTGTCGGGACCTTTGGTTAGAGGTGTCTCGACCATGCAGCCTTGCTTATGCATAACGGGTTAATACCATTACAACTAATAAACCTTTTCGTTTTGAATTATGTTGGTTTACCGAGATGATCTTCTTCTTTGTAGTTAATAAAATTTGGCATTCTAATGTAAATGGCAAGGATAATTTGGCCATTTGGATGCGAAAATGAGGAATTTGAGAAGATGCCCGAAAGGCTGGAATCTCAATGTGGAGGGGCTTATAGGAAAAAGAGAAACACTCTAAGTTCTCAACTAGATGATCTTGATAAGAGATGTGAGCTAACTGGGTTATCGATGGTGACTATGAACTTAGGGAAGACCTTGACGTAGTTTGAATAAGATTTTGAGAGAGGAGGAAATCAAATGGTATCAACGCTCTAAAAGAGAGATCTTAGGGAAGGAATAACATCACTAGATATTTTATGATTAAGGCGAACGGTAGGAAAAGAAAGAACAAGATCTTTCGTTTTGTGCGAGGATGGGGTTATTATCCGGGTGATAAAGAGCTCTTGGACTATGCTACCAAGTTCTATAAAGAGCTTTTGGTCCTGTAGACCTGTTACCTATCTCCTAAGTATTCTGTTCCTACTTGTTTAGATATTAAAGATAAGAAAATGTTAACTGCTAGATTCTCCTTGGAAGAGATCAAGCTTGTTGTCTTCTCTATGAAAGCATAACCGAAGCGGTGGCCCGATGGAATGCCGTTGAATTTTACCAAGTATTTTGGGATTTAATTTGCTCCGATCTACTTGATTGTTTAATGATTTTTTGATGGCAAATTGGACCTCTCTAGGCTAAATTATGGTGTTGTTACATTGATTGCGAAAGGCCAGGGGGCTGATAAGATTCAAATGTATAGACCTATCTGTATGCTTAATGTTCCTTTTAAGATTTTTACCAAGGTTTTGAACACTAGAGCTATGTTAGTTGCGGACAAGATAGTGTCTAAGATCCAAACAACATTTATTAAAGGGCGTTATTTGTTGGATAATGTAGTAATGTTGCATGAGACCATGCACTATCTTCATAGAAACAAGCTCTCCGATGTGCTTTTTAAAGTTGATTTTGAGAAAGCTTACGATAAAATTAACTGGGACTTTATGCTTTTTGTGTTAGAAATGAAAGGGTTCCCTGAAAAGTTTATTCAATGGACCAAGTCAACCATTGTTGATGGGAAAGTCGCTATTACTTTAAATGATATGTTGGGTAATTATTTTACTACTAGAAAAGGTCTAAGGCGGGGATCCTTCTCCCCTTGTTGTTTAATATAGCTGCGATGTCTGGTGACCTGGTTGGAAGGGCTCAGAGCAAGGGTTTATAAAAGGTTTAGCCCTCGATTTATGAAGGTGGCCTTTACATTTTACAATATCTTGTGACACGATTTTTGTTTTGAAGGCGACTTGGAAGGAGCTAGGAATCTTAAAATCATCCTTTGTGTCTTTGAGCACTTGACTGGTCTAAAATTATTTTTATAAAAGCGAGGTTTCTTTGCTTGGTGAGGCGAAAGTAAGACAGGAGGAATATGCTCAGATTTTTACTTGCATAATTGGAACCTTTCCTTTTCGCTACAGGTATGCCTCTACACTATAAGAAACTTAGTAATAGCGATTGGAAACCTGCTGAGGAGAATGTGAGAAGAAAGCAGCTACGGCAAGGGAGCTTGCTTCCTATGGGAGAGAGACTTATTCTAAGCGAGACTTGCTTGAGTAGTGTTCCTACTCACATGCTTTCCTTCTTTAGATTGCCTAAAGGTGTGGGTAAACGCTTTGATTTTTTCCGAGCTCGTTTGGTTTGGCAAGAAAGGGAGGGAGTGCGGAAGTACCACCTGGTCAACTGGAATGATGTGTGCCAACCTAGGGACCAGGGATGACTGGGGGTTACTAATCTAGATGTTAAAAATGTTGGTCTTCTTTGTAAGTGGCTCTGGAGACTAGAAAATGAGGAGGGGGACTGGTAGGAGTTGATTAGAGCAAAGTATTTGAAGAAGAAAACTTTGACTCAATGTGAATCATCTCCTAACAACTCCCACTTCTGGAATGGCTTAATGGAAGTTAAGAATAATTTCTATAGTTGTTGTCAGAGAATTGTGGGGGATGGTCGTAAAACTAGATTTTGGGAAGATGCGTGGATAAAGGATAAACCTCTTTGTTTGATTTTTCCTCGTCTTTATAATCTAACTTTCTGCAAACATGTTCTTGCTTGCGAAAGTATTTATCATGGAGTTTAATTGCATTAGGTTCAAAAGATATTTATATGGGGAGACTCTTGATATGTGGAATAAGTTACTTGATATGTGTGGTCAGGTGATTTTGTCGAATAAGCCTGACAAAGTTAAATGGCTACTTACAAACTCCGATAGCTTCTCTGTTAAATCTCTGTATCACTATCTTATAGCTAGACAAGTCGTTTTCCCTTTTAATAAACTATCGAGGATGAAGATGCCTCTTAAAGTTAAGGCATTCTCTTGGTTAGTAATCAAAAATAGGATTCGACCAAGGACAATCTGAATAAAAAATTTGGAAAGGTGCTAAGTTTTGTGAATTTTGTGATTTGTGAAGAGAGTGTGAATCATTTATTTTCTCTTGTTCCTTAGCTAAGTTCATGTGGAATATTGTGGGATGTGCTCTAGGGGCAGAGAGCTCCCATGTCTTTTTGACTTATGCGAGGCTGGTTGTCTAGCTATCTTGGCAAAGATAAAGTAGGTGTTTTATTGGGTATTCTGCTCTCTTGTGGTCTATATGAAAAACAAGGAACAAATCCTGTTTTCAAAGTGTTATGCCTAGAGATCCTCTGACATTATCTTTCTTGTTTGTTCCCTACTTGACTCATGGAAAAATCTGCGAGAAAAGAGGGTGCAAAGCATGCTTCATCAGTGTCTAGGCGTGTCGTGAGGGTGACTCGTGATATCTTGAGAGGAGGGCATGGTTTGGCGCCGCATGTGAGAAGGATTTTGTGAAGCTAGTCATTGGAAATGCTTGCGGCTTCAAAGCATAATGTTAATTTGGTTATTGTCATTTAGTCTGTTGATACCCTTGTAGCTAGCGTAGCACTAGGCCTTTCATGGCTAGTTTTGGGCAGTTTGAAGCATCCTGATGTGGTGATATAATATCAGTGGTGTGATAATTAGGCTGGATAGGCTGGAGCATCATGTGGCTTTTAGATCAGTGATGTAATGGTGGTTTTGATGCCTTGTAAACAACTCCATTTTCATAATGAAAATGGGGCCGTGTGGCCCCTTCGATCGAAAAAAAAAACTGTTTCAGGAGGGCACGTGGCCGATACGCATTGCTCGAGCGATCTACTTTCCGCTCCACACTCTACACTGCAGTTGCTCGTAGCAGTGGACCCGATGCATTGACCTGGCTAGCTACCTCCAACGCCCACAGCGACCGAGCGAACCATATACACCAGCACGCCATTAATCTCCCACGCGGCGTGCCAACCAGAAACCCCAACCTATTTTTCATCAGAAAAATGAAGCCCTCCGACCCTAAGCCACAATGACAAGCGGGACCCGGAGAGCAGAAGCGCCATCTGGCCCACGGCGCAGCGAGGGTCACGCTCGACAGTGTCAATGCTAAAATAATGCCACTTCGTAGACGGAACCTTTCCGTATGAGAGCGCGCGGAGACAGAGAGAGAGAAAGCGGGTCAGCTCAACTGCCAACCAGACACCCTACGCAAAACCCCACCGTCGCTGACGCCCGGGCCCCACCCGCTGTCCCCTTCCCCCGCCTCCAGGCTCCAGCAATCGCCTCGTCATAAGAGAAAAAGCGGCAGCGCCAATGGCATCTGGTGCCGCCCACCTAGTAGTGCTGGCCTCGTGTGCCTCCACCACTCGCCACCTCGTCGCCTCCGCCCCCGCCTCGCCATGCCCGCCGGCGTGCTGGCCGCAGTGCGGTGGTCCACCGCCTGCTCGGCGCTGCTCAACGCCGCCGCCGCGTCCACCGGCGCGGCCGTCGCCGCCCTCGCGCTCCGGGGCCGCTGCGGGGCGCGCTCGGCCCGCAGCCGCCGCCGCGTCCGCGGCCTCCGCGGCGAGGCTCCTCGCGTCCGCCGTCGCCGGGTTCGCGCAGGGCCTGGCGGCCAGCGCGATCGCCGCCGGCGCCATCGGGGCGCACGTCGACAGCGACCGCGACCTCAGGCATCTCTCGCGGGTAAGCTGCCCAGAGCAATGCGGCCTTGCCCTCGAGCTAGTTACAGCTCGGTTACAAACCAATCAATGCCGAAATCGTGCAAAAACAATACTATTATGGAAAAATGGATTTTGGGAGCTGCTTTATTTGTAACTCAGTGGTAATAACAGTAATAATGTCATGCTCATGGCCAATATTTTGGTTCTGTGCTTCTCGAAAAGGCAAGAGTTTTTTTTTTGCAGGAAATAGAATTACCTGATTAGTTTGTCTCAACTCACTTAGCTAAACTAGAAGTGTAGTGCCACAGGCCGACAATATGAGAAACTGTGGCAATATGTAGCCAAATTGGGAGGGGGCCATGGTCAAAATAGGTTATCTTGTTGGATTCGGCCGGGTCAATTGCGTCCGGCTTTAACATTTCAACATGTTTGGTTCATAGCTGAAATTTGCAACAAGTTTTCTGCTAAACTATGGCAAAGCCATTAAAATGTGGGGAAGAAATTGGTTGCTCGGACCTGTAAGAGTGGAACAATCAGTAGCCACACACATCCGCCACACCCAAACATTACTTTATCCTGTCAGCTAGGATATCATTCTCTTTTCCTCTGTAGAATGTAGTATCAACGCAACCAAGTCTGTTAAATATCTTACCCACCATGACAGAATGAAAGTGAATATCTAGCTAATTTTAGCTTCCTTTTACTAATTCTTGATAATGTTAGTTTCATTGATTTATTTGGCTCAATGGCACCACTTTCTTTAAATAAGAGACTTATTGTTGATAGTTGGCTACTGCCTTGAAGTGTTAGTTTTAATAACACGATTCATATCCTACTTGGTTGTAGATGTTCCATAATAGCATTTTGAATCATGACATCACTTACTATTATTTTGTGGACAGCTACGATACAATAGATGGCTTTGGTGGGCAAGGTTTGGGATGGTGATTACAGTGCTCCAATTTGTGCTGGCACTTTATTTGATGTGTATTATTGTAAAGGATTTCTCATCTGGGAAGTCATTGAAGGAGTGTTTTTCAGGTACATTCACAGTTACTAAATTTGTCTGAAGTACAAAGAACTTCTTTATCTAATCTATCCTTGTTCTTTGTGATTAAATTATCTGTATCGTCGAAGACATGTACTGATATATAAAAATGCAGTCTTAAATCATTTAGTTTGTTAGGTGCAGGGTTTTGGGAATTCCTGTGTTATAATTCTACTTTATAATTACTGAGTTATGTTCTGTGAATTTTACCAGGACACGACAAGGACGTCAATGACTGGAAGAACATCTTGTTAATGATTTTTCTTGTTGTCATGTGGGTGGGAACAATAGTCCAGTGTGCCACAGGTTCCGATGTACTAAGATGGAGGTCCTTTTATGCAACCCATGATATTGCATGGAGGGCTCACTACAGGGAGGTGTTTGATCATGGCTTTCGTGAGGTTTTATGTTGTCTAGGACGGGTGAAGTACTCGTATGTCCCTGGTGCTGAGTGGTATGTTATTTCTGTTGATATTTGGTCAATCTTAGCAATGTTGTCCTTCACCTTGCCAGGAGTGTACTGGAAGATGACGATATATGTGTCGTGGCAAAACTGTTGGGAGATATTATGGCTTATCGTGCATCTGGAACTGGTCATCTTGAGCTCATAGCAGGTTGGTTTTCTATTTACCTTCTCATTCAAAGCACGGTTCTGTTCGATCTTGGTGAATAATTATGTGTTTATCTGTGCTTTGACGTTGTGGTTTCCTGATACTTCTGTTTAGCACCATTATAATTTCGCACTAATATCTGTGACAAATGATTTTTTTCAGGGTTTTCATTGTTGCAGAAATCCAAGATGTCGACAGTTCTTTCAAGAGAGCAAGTGGAAGCTCCTCCTGATCTCATCCAAGAGGCTATTCTGTTTCATCCATTTGCTGAAGCTGCCTATACAGTTACTTTCTGCATCCTTCACTTGGTCCCATTTCCAGTGTTTTATGTTATATTGTTGACATATTTTTCCTTGTAGGGTCCGCTACTTGATTTTGGGAGGAATCCTCTTATGTTTCCCTGTGTTTGGCTCAATAGGCAAGGTATTTTAACTCCATGGACTCGTGCTAGGTAAATATTCTAGGTCTTTCTAAATGGCTTTGCAATCAATCATCAGATCATTGTTTGTAGTTTAAAAAGGATTATTGTTTGTAGAATTAATATTATACAACTGCTTCTGCCATCTTTAACATTTGGGTCATTCACGCCTGCTCAGTTTGGTACTTTGGTGTCCGTTCATTCTTGAGGCCACAAAAACATCAAATAGTGTTATTTGATCGTGGCCTCAGCGTCAGCGGGGCTCATACGAGTTGGTGCATTTTAGTCCACTATATATTGGTTCCATTCTTCTCAGAAATGTTTGCTCTGGATCTGAAGCTAATAGCTCCCTTCAGTCATTTGCATCATTTAATTTGATAACTACATTTTCATCCAGCTGCAGTCTCTTAAACATGGCATCTTGTGGTTTCTCTCTTGGGTTCAAAAGTAAAGTTTGCAGGATAAACAAATTTCGTTTGCAAATTGAGTTTTTTTATGAGATATCTTTTTTCTCTGTTGCATGATGCATAATCAGCTTATAGAACTTTACTTCCTTAGACGACCAATCCTTGAAGGAGATAATTGGTGGAGAGGGCATGCAGCGGCTTTCCTAAAGTATGTCAATGTGCCCCCAGAAGTTCTTCGGAAAGGGCGTGTTAGCCAGGTAAATCGGCACATCCACTGGATCAATTTTACAGTTATTTTGTGACAAATCTAAGTTCTTTTCTCTTCTTCTTGCAGACAAAACGTGAGGCTGCCTACTTTGTTATTGTCTTACATAACTTGAGAACAGTAGTCATTGCCATTCGTGGAACTGAGACTCCAGAAGATGTTATAACCGATGGCTTGTGTAGGGAATGCTCTCTTACCATGGATGACTTGGATGGGCTGATCAAGTAACTAATTCTATCTGCATTAGCCTTATCTGTCATACTGAAATTTATCCAGAGTGAACTAAAGTTCCCTTTTGAAATTAGGCTCGTATGTGAAAGAATTTTCTGATCCATATCATCACATATTTACTGAATAACTGCTTTTGTTGGTTGGATGGTCCTGTGGCCAGTGCTTCATCAGGGCGATTATGTACACCTTTTTCCTCTGGGTTATCAGATGAGCATAAACTTGTTCATTTTCCTGTACGAGTTTGGTTGTTGGCAGTAGGTGGCAAACGGTACTCAAAGACTTACGTAGGAACTTTGTTCTGTTTGTCTTCTGGTAGTAGAGCCTGGGGGTTTTACCTTGTATAAGGAACTAAACTGAAACTATCGGAATTCTCCACCACTAGTAGGCTGTCATGATTGAACCTGGAGGTTTTTCTCATTCACCTAGTGTAAATGGTTATCTGAACTCAATTATGAATTGACTCATTTACCTCGTAAATGATTTGAGCCGTTGTCTTCTGGTAATAGAGTCTGGGAGTTTACCCTCGTATGAGAAACTAAAAAGGAACTATTTGGAACTCTCCACCCCTAGTAGGCTGCCATGAGTGAATCTGTAGGATTTTCTCATTCACCTAGTGTTTGTCAATGGTCACTCTGAACTCAATTATGAATTTGACTCTTCATTTACCTTATAAATGATTTGTTATATTGCAGTTCTGATCAGTTGCCCCCTCAAGTGAAGGAGGCTGTCCTCTCGTCTTTTCCACACTATGGGCATGCAGGAATTATTGAATCGGCTCGAGAATTGTACACAAAGCTTGAAGGGCAGTCCATTCATCAAGGTTAACATGGAACTAAATGTAGATTTATCCTCTATGCACACACACACTCACTGTGTTCTTAGAAAACTAGCACAGTGCAATACAGCAGAACCTCGTATGCCCATAAAAGAAAAGAACACTTCAACCGCTGCAATAAATAACTTGTCTTTTATATTAACCGCTAGCATGGAACCGCCTGCAGATAAGTCAGAGCTGATGACAGCTGGGTTCTTATCTTCGCTGCTTGGAGCTGGATGTGAGTGTGATGGATACAATATTGAAATTGTTGGACATTCTTTAGGAGGTGCTGTAGCTGCACTTCTCGGTATTAGGGTAAGTTAGCTTATATTTGCATGGAATTTATTTCATGCATTTTATTTGTTGATTTGTTATTCAGTCAGAGCTTGATTGGTTATTATTTTGTTTTATAAAAAACACTTTGCGTCTCGACGCACTAATAGAAAAGACTAATATGTAATGTACAAACCTAAGACTAGGCCAAAAACCCAGACCACACGCACGAGACTGTGCTCCTAGTTATTGCACTGTTGGCAGCATCGTGTGTAACCCAGTCTCACCAGACGAAGCCCACATACGCGCATCTGACTCAATCCATGCATGAGCAGCTGCACAACAGACCTTTCCCCCTCAAAAACACAAGTGATGTGTTGTGTTGCGGCCGAACTATTTTGGGTGTCTCTCTTTTCACAAATGTGGGTACATGCCCATGAGGCACCAAATCATATCACTTCTATGTTCTTGCAATTGTTAACTGTTGAGTTCACCCTAAATTTATTTTTGACATATTCATGTTTGACAATTAGCCAGTGTTATTATATGCAGCTATATAAACAGTTTCCAAAATTACATGTCTTTACTTATGGAGCTGCACCCTGTGTGGATTTCGTGATAGCAGATGCATGCTCACAGTTTGTTACCAGGTGAACTTCAAATTTCTGTACCAGTGAACTTATTGTACATATATTATTTTTTATTACTGGCAAGTGACAACAGCATTTGATTTTCTGATTAGCTATCTGTTACTTGCAGCATTGTCCACAACGATGAATTTTCCTCGAGATTATCCATGAATTCGGTAATTCGATTACGTGGTGCTGCTATCAAAGCTTTATCAAAGGACACTTTGCCAAATTCTACTAAAGTTGGCAAACTAGTGAGTGGCTTCACGAGCAACAAAAGGCATGATGAACAACACGCTGTGGTTCGATGTGCTTCTTCTGGTGCTCTTCAGACAGTCAGCGATGCAAAGCAAAGTAATGGTCAAATCCATGGAAAGAGTGTAATGCATACAGTTAGAGGTGGTGTGTTCCTCTTTGGTCAAGCAATATCTTGCTTGGTAAATACTCCAAAACATAGAATTAGCTCCACTGCGGCAATTAACTATGAGTTGGGACGATCTAGAACAACATTAACCTATAATGGTGAAAAATTGACTGTTGCTTCGCGTGGTGTTCTGGATGATGCACCTTCTGGAGAACCTAGTGATGCATACAGAGATGACAAGTTTCCACAAGCTGGCTTGGATGAATCCGGAAGTAGTTACAGGTTACCTCATTCAAATAATGGTACTGAGCTCTCATCTGCTCCGGATCACACGTGTACAATAAGTTTATCTGAAGGGCAGTCGCCAGATGTGTACCTCCCTGGCCTCATTATTCATATCGTTCCCATAAAGAATGGTACTTCTCCATTGCGGAAGACACTTGTGACTCGTCACAAGAACAAGAGTTATAAAGCATTTATAGCGAATCGGAAGGATTTTATGGACCTTGTTGTGACCCCTCGCATGTTCCTTGATCATCTCCCGTGGAGGTATATCCTCAGAAACTCTCTTTGTGGAATTTATTAGATCAAAACTCTAGTACTGTACCCATGTGGAAAGTTCCTTGGGTTTAAGAGTTTTATTTCTTCGCTGTTCCAACTTGGAATGAATGCTGAGCTTAACCCATTCCAGATTAATTGGATTGAAATTACACGGGCCTAGATCAAAGTAAAAACGTTTAACAAATCCTTGTTTGTTAATTACTATGCTTTGGTAGTTCACAGGTTTTTTGTGTGACAAAGATAACCGCAGCATTGTTCACCGGTGTGTTTTCTTAAATTATATAGTTGATCTACTGCTTTGTAGGTGTCACTATGCCATGCAAAGGGTTATAGAAACATGGAAACGGAACCAGCCCATTCTCAATTCATCCAGTGGAGAGGATTCTGTCTAACTGAATTTGTTAGGCTGGTACAAATGTGTCATTATCCAGCTTGGCCTCTTCTGTACAAATGTATCGTTATCCAACTTGACCCCTCACATGTTCCTTGATCATCTCCTGTGGAGGTATGTCCTCAAAATCTCTATACACAGGGAATAAAACTTTATTATGGCAAAACTCTAGTACTCTACTCATGTGGAAAGTTCATTAGGGTTAAGAGCTATATTTCATTGCTGTTCCAAATGAAGAATGAGTGCAGAGCTTCACCTATTCTAGATTAATTGGATTGAGATTACACTAGATCTAAGTATAAATGTCTAACAAAAATTCCTGTTGGTTAACAACTATGCTTCCGTAATTCGTAATTTTTTTCTGTGACAAGGATAACTACAACATTGTTCCCTATTTGCTTTGCAGGTGTAACTATGCCATGCAAAGGGTTATAGAAACACGGAAACGGAACCAGCCCATTCACAATTCATTCACCGGAGAGGATTCTGTCTAACTGAAACCTGTTAGGCCGGTACAAATGTATCATTATTCAGCTTGCCCTCTTCCTTCTGTACATATACAAGTTAGGGAGCTATGATCATGCGCTCTTCACATGCATAAGTTAGGAAGCTGTAGAAGAAGCAAGGGCCCAAACGAGCCTTGGGTCCATCCTGATGAACACTACTTGACCTCAGCATTGTTGTATTCAACTTTCCTGATAGCTAGGGCGCGCCGCTCTTAGACATACCATCATCGGTCAACGGAGACCGGCTTCATTATTTATGACCAACTTGTACTACTAAATTAAAGCCTCTGGTGTCAACTTCTGCTTCGAGCAGTGTTGTAACTTTGACACCAGCATATGTATGTTTCGCCTGTAAAATCTGAACTGCCATGAACTTAACACTGTAAATGTGTCAGCTGGGTCTACATTTTCATGGATTACCATCGTGCTTACTGAATATGTGGAGAAGTGGTACTCTGAACTGTGGAGTATCCTCTCTCCCTTTTTTTTTGTTGTTGCTCGTATTAAACTTGCCTTGTTTTGCATATATCATATCAATCCCCAAGTGGCACCACAGAGTACATTTACGGTGCACGCACGTTGACTTTGTTTGGCGATGCGGCAAGGTGTGAGGTGACCTCTGGACCAGGCTGCACGCGCGTATGATTGAAGCGCAACGTCCTCGGCCGACAAATGTTATGGGAAGCTCCGAGTGAATCAGTAGAAAGGTCCTCTCACATGAAGCACAAGACCTTCACTCGCTCTCATCCACTTGTGGAGTTGTGGTCATGGGGCTAAGTGTTGTCCTTGGTGATGAGCTGCACGCATTCAATCCTCTCTGGCAGGAGAGAGGGCGAGGAAAATCAAGTAGCAGTATAGTAAGCGTCCAAGTTGCTGCTGGTGTCTGACAACCGGAGGGTGACGAGGATACAGCCCCAATGACTTGAAATGGACAAAGATTTAGTAGCAGATACCTCATCCTGGCTTATAAACAAATGTAGGCCGGCCCCAGCAACCAGCCGAAGTTGCCATGGCCCTTTTAGGCAAGGGGCCCAGCTATCATCATCATTATCTCCTGAAAAAATAAGTGCCAGAAAGCTGTGGCATGCACCAGATGAGAAAGAACCAAGGAAGGAATCATGCCTGGTGACGAGAAGCGTAGCAAGTTGTTATCCCGATACAAGAGACACCTTTCTGCTAGCTAGCTAGCTTGACATGGTGGAATATTATCCAGGAGAACTGACGTGGACTAATGTATAAGCCCAAAAGGTGGCCGGAGAAATATTATTCGATTTGATCGATGCTGCCGCTGCTAATAATCCATATCCGACGTTGTCGAATCCCATCTGACGTAGCGAACTGGGACAAGTTGGAAGTTGGAAATAAAGAAAGAAAAACCCAGTTCCCGCTTTCCTTTTTCTGCACCGGACGGCCTGGCCTGCACTGCAGTGCACCTGCCAAGAAGGTTCAGCTCCAGTTAACTCTCCGTATCCAACACCGCATCTGTCGACCGAGCCTGAAAAATGGCACGGACCTGTCGCCTCCCCGACCGTCCGGCAGGCAGGCATGCATTGCATGGCCACGCCGGCGGCGCGGGAAACTTCGCCGCGTGTAACGTCTCTGCCTTTTCACAATGCCAGGTAGCCTGGTCCGTCTCGCCGTCCGGCGGTTCTGGATCGTTGGCGGTAACAAAAAGGATTTGACCAAAAGGGAAATCAAGGTGGTGTAACACGTACGGGAGTTTGTCTTGTCAAGTGAAAATCGAGGCGCTTTTCGGTGCGCCCGGTCTCGTTTTTGTCTTGGCCAGACAGCCAGCCGGTCGACGAGAAAGAAGACCACGCCGGAAATCGGACTTGCGGAAAGCGCATGGACGGTCCGGTGTTCGTAGTCCACAAGCGACGCCCCTAGCGAAGCTTAGGCCCACCAACCAATGATCGTTACTGCAAAAGTTTACACTTTAGTTAGCACCGGCAGAAGAGGTGTATATGTACTCCTACGTGCGGCGGTGCAGGTGTCGATCGGGAGCGCGCGCAGGCATCTCGTGGAGCGGCCCGAGCGCGCCACCCGTGCGGCCGAGACGGGCCCGGCCGGCATGGAGCACGTACACGGAATTACGGACGGCGCCGTTCAGACACACCTAAGGCTGGTTGTAATGATAGTATATGCATTAGTATCGTACGCCCATTAGTCGATTTGATGAGGTGTCGTAGCGTTAAAGGAAGAAAGAGAGGTGTAGTATCATATCACGATCACCGTATCATATTAAATCTTTATCTTCTTTTTGTAAATGCGTGGCGATAAATGAAGTCTTACGTGATATTAATATATGATCTTGTCGTTAGGAAGGTAGTATCATACACTAGTATCATATGCATGATACTAGTATATGATACTCCCCATTACAACCAGCCTAAGCTACATGCCTACATTGTCAGTCAACCAACGCCGATCTCAGCTACGTGCGCGCGTATCTCATTCTCGCGTACGTGTTGCTATGTGAACCCCGTCGAGGATCTCCCGCCTCGAAATACGTACAAGAATGTGACGCCGGACCGGTCCGTCGCGTAGTTAATTGAACTGGACCGGTCGAGCGATACGGCATGGGACCGAGATCGATCGACGAAGATCGCGCGCCTACGAGCTGCGTCCAGTGCATGCCGAGTCGTGCCGCGCAACGAAGAGCGTGACCCAGACGTGCCGTGCAACTGTACAAGAGCAAGCAAGCTCGCCTCCTCCAGGTCCGTCGGTCGGTCTCCCGTGCGGCGGCGGCGGCCCAAGTCGTGGCAGCAGCCGCCGGGTTCTCACACGACCGGGCCGTATTCTACGCAGAACGAGCCGCACGCGCGCGTACGTGGCGCTCCGCGGGGGACCGCGACCCGTCCCTCCCTCCCTCCCTCCCTCCGTCCGCGGACGGACGTTGACGCCGCTAGCTCGCTCGCTAGCCATAGCTAGCTGCCTGCACACCCGACTCTCGGTCAAAGGGGGCCAATTAATACGCTCACCACGCCGCACCGCTTACGCTACTTAATGGCCCCAACAAATGCTCCCACACATCACTGTTAGCGAGTGTACTAGTGTCATGGTTACAACACCGCTCAACAAATACCATACATGATACATCACTGTTAGTGAGTGTACTATAGTAACATTTTTTTGTTAGATGAAAGACAGGGCATTGCTCAATGAATGCGCTATAGGTAACCCTGTCCGGTCTCTGGCTAGCTCGCTAATGACAGGCTTATATTTGTAGTCGCTCCTCCCGGCCGTTTGTGTGGCCCAAACGCGGTCTACGATCGCCGGACAGGAACCCCAGAAACCCCGTCGTCACCGACCTCGCCAACGCTCACGTACGTGTCAGCGCCGCTGTGCATGCACGCACGCACGCACGCACGCGCTAGCTGCTTAATTTCTTGCTTGTTCAGACCCGCCGGCCGGCCGGCCTACGTGTCAGTGACCCTTACGTGCGGAACTGGACATGGTCTACCGCGTTAGCGTACGTGACGAGTCTACCAGGCAAAAAGCGTACTACGTGATAGGCCGGCCAGGGTTAGGCTAGTGTATTAGCTTAGACCAAGATCGCCGGCGCTGCGTGTGTATGGTTCCGGCGGGAGTCAGATGAAATATCCACGTAGAACGCGTGGTAGCGGGAGCAGTCGAGTAGTTCTCAGTTCCGGGTGGCCGGGATTCTCAAAAAAAAAAAGTTCCGGGTGGCCGGCCGGCCGCACATGCATGCATGCGCTGCACGCGTACGTACGGACCTGCATGTTGTTCCACGGCTGGTTGGAGCCGAGCCTAATATTCGCAGGCGGCGGTAACCCGGGTCCAAAAGCGACTCCTAAACTACTACCCCTAAGAGCGACTCCTGCGCTAGTAGCTCCGTTAAGTTAATCATCATCCTCGTCTCACCTGACGTGTGACGCAAGCTCGGCCGGGTGCAGTGTATCCATCGGCTCGATCCCAGTAACGTCCGGTCGCGATGGGACCAAAGCAAACTTAGAAAAGACTCAAGTTGATCGTGGATCGTGGCCATGCATGCACCATGCAATCTACTCCCACATGCGTTGAGCCAACCTTTGCTAGCTAGCTTGATCGCTCGACCGGCCGCCGGGAGACGGAAGTACGAGACGTCGGCGTTGGCGGCGGCGGTGACTCGCTCGCTGGTTCCCGGTCCTTTCGGCCGATCAATTCCGCCACCAAATTAACTGACCGGCCGAGCCAAACGGATCGCGATCGATCGATCGATCCACCGATCGGCGTCGACGTCGGCGAAGCCGCAGTAGAAACACATCGATCGGATCATCATTTCCTCTGTCGCGGCAAAGCGATTGATGGATGGCGACGCCGAGGGAAGGAGCCATCTCTTTCGTTTCCCTTTTCTCTCGAAATTAAGCCGATCGAGCCATCTTCTTCCCTGGCAATTTGTGTATTAAATTACCTTATGCGCTAGCCTGGCTGGCTGAAAATCCGCCATGTCGACGCACCGCAGGCGACACGTCGACGTGTAGCCTCAGCGACGATCCATCGCTTTCGTCTGTTGTCGCAGCAGTCTCGGGTGTAGGACGTAGATGGATAGCGCCAATGCACGCTAGGCTCACGGATTAATTGCTCCATGATCGGTCTTTACGTTATTTGCATATATATAATACATAGTAATATGCGGTGCGAGCCCTGTTCGATTGCATGGACGAAGCCATCCAAGAGATCCTATATATGAGGCTAGCTTCATTTTATACTATGTGCTCGACTCTTCTCAAACTTTCTATTGATGAATAGGGGGCTAGCTTCATTTTATACCGTGGGGCTCGACTCTTATCTAACTTTCTATTGATAAATAGGGTATCACGGAAGCATTTACCTAATTTCGCTGGTGTCGAAATGACGCTATTCGATTGGTGCATGTACGTACCGCGCGTAGCAGTTTCAGCCGTGGGTCGTAGATAGATAGATCCCATGCACACTACTACCCGAAGATGAGAGTAGTTAGGCGGGGAACCAAACAGAAATTGAATGGGAGGAAGATTGTAGCATGGCCGACAAGGTTGAAAATTGAGAAGATAGGTGGTGGTGTTTGAGTGCTTCAGCCCAAAACCTAGAGGGGCATGTGAGCATGAAATAATACAGTGTGGACACTATCATTCAATGTGTGAAGGATGAGTTCAGCGCAACCGTTTTGTTGTAAGGTGTAAGGGCTTGTGAGATGAAGATGGATGCCTTGTTGTGCAAAAGAGTCATGCGAAGCGTTATTGTCGAACTCATGGCCATTGTCGGTTTGAAAGGCGATGATGTGGCGTTGAAATTGGGTGGCAACAAATCATGGAAAGAAGAGAGAATAGAAAACACGTCCGATTTAGGTCGTAAAGGAAAAGTCCAAACATAATGAGAGTAGTCATCTAGCAAAACAAAATAATATTGAAACCTAGAAACACTTGTTATTGGAGAGGTCCACACATCACCATGGACAAGAACAAAAGGAAAACTAGCTTTGCTATCTGACTGTTTGAAAGGTAAACGAACATGTTTCCCCAAATACAAGCATGACACGTTGTTGTAGGGGGTGATTTATTACAAGTAAAATCAAAGGAAGAGATAGTCCTAGAGAGAGCATCATGTCTCGGGTGGCCGAGGAGTTTGTTCCAAAGGTCGGTGATGGTAGCAAGGAGAGCTTGAGGTTAGCTAATCAGTGTTTCCGACCTACATGCGTCATGGGTTGGAAATTTGGAGGATGAGAATGCCTCTAAAGGTAAAAGCGTTTGTATGGTGATCAAGGGGAGGATCCTAACCATTGATAACTTGTTTAGGAGTGGGGGAAAGGGTCAAATTATGTGAGTTTTGTGGTGTCGCTGAGAGCATCGATCATCTGTTCTTTACATGCTCTTTTGCAAGATTCTTATGGAGCGTGATCTGTGGGACGTTGGGTAACCCCAAATTACATCTATCTTTCTTCGATCTTTGTCAAAATTGGATATCATCCTATTCTTCTAAAGATATGGTTGTTGTTTCTACTGGAGCTGCTGCTTTGATTTGTACAATTTGGAAAACAAGGAACAGACCTTGTCTTCAATGTGTTTTTCTTTCGAGCTATCAATGCTATATTTATCATATGCTCTCTGTTGAATTCATGGGTGAGTCTCCATAAAAAAAGAGCGCAAAAATGCTTAAGGAGGTTTCCAAGAGCTTTCTCCGGTAGCAAACGGAATCTATGGAAGAGCGCATGGATGGAATCCTTCAGCTCAAAGACTTTGCTTTGTCTTTCCTGAGTAGTTGGAGATCCCATGATGCTCACAGCTTTAGACCTGTTCAAGTTTTGGCTGATGTACAAATGAATTGTTAAATTTGTTTCTCTTCACTGTGGTTGGTGGTTTTGCATCCTTTAGATGTAGTTATATGTCTAGAATGTAGGGTGTTGATCTTCGATTGCGGTGATGCATCCGTTCTAAGAGGAGTAGTAGTAAGGCGTTGAATTTGATGTGTCCAGACTCCATTTTCATTATGAAAATGGGGTGCATGAGGCCCATTTCATAAAAAAAAACATGTGTCATGGGCCCGCCCCTTTTTGCCTACCAACCAAGCCCGACCTGAGAGCAATATAGGCTTATACGAGGGTTTGGGCCCTCTCCCTCAAGAAGACTAGCTTGATAGGAGGGGACACCCCACCCATAGAAGTCGTGTTCAGCCTCCTCTCACAACTGATACGGGACTAAACCGAATAATCCCCACCCCCCTCACACATCGGTCACCATGGGCTCGCTAACACCAGCGTTCTAGCCCACCGACCATGACCGACCACCTATTCCGGACATCTGGACTCCGATACCACTTGTTACGCAATCCTAGGTACGCGGCGTTTTCAATCCACATGCGTCATTGCCCATTCCATGAGCGTCTCGGCCCGCCAACTATGCCCAACGGGAGAGCGATGCATGGTTATAGCAGGCCCCCCCCCCCCCCCCAAAAAAAAAGAAAAAAACTAGGAGGGGACACCCTCACCCATATAAGTCTTGTTCAGTTTTCTCTCACAATCGATGTGAGACTAAACCCAACAATACCCTTGGTTAACTTGTGCTCCTAGACCAGCCTGCGTGCATGCAACATGTATACTCTGCAGAGTACCACGTTTTTGTACCTTGTTATAAACTTTCCTGAGCGTCTATGAGATGACACTCGGTATGCCCCGCTATGCGGAGTCGCTTTTGTCGAGCACGATACTCGACATACCAAATGTTGTTTTTCCTGTAGTGATAGAAACCACAAACCGTGAATCATTGGCGCCTATTATAGTTCACAACGCACAAACAAGATGCTGAGGTACTCCCTCTGTTTCTAAATATAAGTCTTTTTAGAGATTTCAACAAAAACTATATACGGATGTATATAGACATGTTTTAGAGTGTAGATCATTCATTTTGCTCGTATGTGGTCCGCATTAAAATCTCCAAAAAGACTTATACGTAGCAACGAAAAGAGTGAATGGTATTGATCGAGACTCTGAAAGGCAGGGCAAGGCAAGGCAGTTTTCAAAGAGAGCACCAGCCGAAGAAGCAAAGGCTAGCTAGCAACAGCAAGCATGCCAAGCAAAAGTAAAAAAGAGACGGAAATAAAAAAAGAACATCTTAACTTGTGCGTGCAGCATATGCCTAGCTGCGTGATCCGATCCGCGGGGGGAGGTGGACGTTAGCAGAGGAAGTAGTAGCAGTAGTACGCGCGCGAGTCTTGGAGCCAAATGAGGCCACGTCCTAGGGGGTTCATGGCTAAGCTACATGGGACAGGCTCCCTCCCGTCCTACGCGCGGCACAGTAACCCCCATCCCGGGCCCGCGGCATTCAATGTCCAAAGGGGGGCCTTTCAGCGATCAGCGCATCGAATGTTCACCGGAGCCGGGTGCCGGCCGTACACACGGCCGATAACGATGAGAGAAAGGGAGAGGGGGAAGATGTCAACGAGTGATGAGCGATGCCTACACCGCAGCGGCAACCGGCTACACGCCATCGCCAACCACACGGATGCCTACGCCACAACCGAGTTCAACACCAAGTCAACACTCGCGCTACATGCCTGCATTTTTTATTCATCGGCGTCCCTTTTAGTTGAATCAAGGACGGCGAGTCCAGTCCCCCCTTAAATCCTCCTGTCCACCCTCCCAGCGGCAGCCCATCGCTCTGTTTTTCTTCCCCATCACCGCTAGGCGCTGCCTCGTGATGCCAGCCAGCCCCGGCCACGTCGTACGCTATGGAAAACATAGTATAAATACTATACTACTGTCTGAAATGTTTTCTGAAATACCAATTGCATTTAGAAGCCTTTGTGCCAGCAGCATAACAATTGTTTCCCGCGAAGTGTTAACTAATCCTCTTATCACAATTATAGGTCGTGTCGTGGTAGTACAACGTAGTACTGTCTTCAAGGTGAAACATTTATTGGCCATCATTTTTATGAAAACATGTTTTAAATTAAAATAGTCGTCTAGTATTTCATAATAAATGCAGGAATATTGAGTTAATGTTATCTTCCTTTTTTTCAGTTCATGTTATCAGCATTGGTAAAATTTTCGTAGGTACGAGCAAGCCTGAATATTCACATACTGTATAATACTAAAACGACGTATATTACAGCGATGCAAAAAGATCGCAGAAATGATATTTCGGGCTTTTGGGCTTGTCATCGGGCCAAGCTCGGGCTTGTATTTTGAAGGCCGTTTTTTTTAATATCCCCACGAAGGCCACCGCCACCACCTTGCCGGGTTGCACAGCCAGCGACTTGGCGGCGGTGAGCGGGGGCGTAAGCCACGGCGACCGTCTTCCCTTGCCCAAAAATAAATCCTGATTCGTGCTTCATGGCGGCGGAGGGAGGCTACCCTTCTCCTCCCGCTGAAACATATCCCTCTGGGGCTCATGACAGTCGGATGAGCAGGGACATGTCGTGGGAACGGAGATTCGCCATGGCCAGCAATAGACTAGTTTTAGCCTAGTCTGGTATAGTTTAGTTAATACATGTCCAAAATGTAAATGTTTTCAACCAGTTTGTATGAAAATCATCCGGTTTGCATGTAATTCGTTCGGTTTGTTCAAATAAGTTTTGAAGTGTATGCTGGTCGATTTAGATGGCAGGCTCTTACATCGATGTATGTGGACTGCCCCTTGTTTGCGGACGGATGTGGTTTCCGATGCACTTAGTTTTCTTTTTCAAAGAAATTCAGCAACAAAGAAAAAAAATCAGCAACAAAGAAAACCGTAAGTACTGTAATTAATTCCTAAAAGAGTAGCGAGAAATTCAACACACATAGAGAAAGGAAGAAAGAAAAGAAAGAAAGAAGAAGACCAGCTAGTAGATGGATAGGCCAAGCAAGGGACGTGGACGGGGCCACGTCGCTGGCGTTGACCCTCGGCAGCGCAGGGGAGGCAGCGTCACGGTTGGGCGCTAAACGTCCCCTCCCGCGGCATTAATCCCCCCGCATTAGCAATGTCGTCGCGGCCTAAACCTTTTCGCGGCAGACCTTGGCAGGCATGGGCGGGGCGGCCAACCGCTAATGAAACCCCAAAGCGCGGCCGGCGGGGGCGTCCACGTACGCGGCGCGGCCCCGGGCGTGGACTCCGTTCGCCCACGTAGCCCCCGCGACGACCTCAACCGGCGCCCTTAATTGCGCCATTAATCGCCGAGGGACGGGCGACCGATCGAGCGAGCGAGCTTTTCAGCATCAATTCGCCTCGCTCCGCCGTGGCCTAGGTTGTACTGCTGTCTACTGCCCCCCCTACGACGACCTTGGGCGCGGGTGGATGGAAGGAATGATGGATGGTGACGGTGGCGCGGCGCGGCGCACGTCCTCGCCGCCGTGCTGCACTCAACCGTGTCCCCGCTCCTGCCGTGCCGGTGTTCTGATTGGCGACTCCATTGCAGGAGCAGCAGGGTGTGCTAATAACCCGCCATCTAGCCAACAGCTTCTGTCAGCTTGCTCGGTTAAGCTGCCCCGACTGTTACTTCCTCACTGTCTTCTCCAGGGACTGACGGGTTAATGCACTGCTGTTGCTAGCATTTTCAGTGACCAACTGAGAGTCTCTGAAAGAAAAGACCGGCCCTTCAGTTCAGGCTTCAGCCAGGGAGGGAGGGAAGGAGCTGCTCTGCTTCCACTGAGGCAGCAGCATATCCATCTGCCTGCCTGAAAACATGGGACTAGCTCAATTTTTTATGTGATCCTGAGAAATCAAGGCCAGGCAGGATCCAACCAATCTGAGATTCAGTTCCTCCCGGTCACGACTCATGAGTTGAATATGATTATGATTATGACCATGATCGTACACATCTAGTACGTATACCTGTCAATCCCCAGCACCAATCCCAGCACAAAGTACCCTGTCCAATTGTCCAAGCCATCGGTCCAGCAGTCAATCGCTCGCCGAACATCTCCGACGGATGAAAACGATCTTTCCACGGCGGTCAAAAAATCCCCCGCCAGACGAGAATTACGTTTACGTACGCGTTCCAATCATCCGCCCAACCGCTAGCAGCCGTCGTCGTCGTCGCAGCAGTTCTTCTCGATTTCTCTTGGGGTTTTGCCAGTCGATCGAGGTGCGGTGCGGTGTGGTGTGGTGTGGGGAGGGGGGGGTTGTGCGGCTGTCATGGCCAAGTTGGTTATCATTCCGAAAAGGCGCGCAGCGGCATCGACTGTCAGGCTTGGAAAGTCACTCGCTGTACCTTCTCCCTTCCCGCGAGACGCACAGCACGGATTGGGACATGCGTGCAAGCCACCGCAAGCCGAGTCGTCCCGCCCGCGGACCCTTTATATGCCCTCCCGCGCGCGCGCCCCATGCATCATCATCATCCTCGTCGCTGCCATTCTCCCCCTCCCCCTCCCCCTCTCTCGCTCTATGGTCTTGGCGTTCCCACCGCCTCCATCGCAGCGCACCTGCTAGCTCATGGCCTTCGCGCCCGCCGCAGCCGCCACCACCAACTCGATCGCAGCAGCAGCAGCAGCAATGGCGCTCAAGCCCCAATGCGCCGGGCGTCAGCCGATGAGCCGCGCGGCGCGGTGCAGAGCGGCCGCGGCTCTCACGGCTGAGGGCTGCGCCTCGACGTCGGCGATCGCGGCGGCGCCGGTGGCGCCGAGACGCGGCGCGCGGAGGACGCCGTCCGTCGCGGGCATGTGGCGGCAGCTGCAGGGGTGCGACGATTGGGAGGGGCTGCTCGGCCTTGATGGCCCGGCGCCGGCGCTGCGGAGCGAGGTGGCGCGGTACGGCGAGCTGGTGGACGCCTGCTACAAGGCATTCGACCTCGACCGGGCGTCGCGCCGGTACCTCAACTGCAAGTACGGCAAGGAGCGGATGCTGGAGGAGGTGGGCATGGCCGGCGCCGGGTACGAGGTGACCAAGTACATCTACGCGGCGCCGGACGTGATGACCGTGCCCACCATGGAGGCCTCCACCAGCGGGCGCGGCCGGTGGATCGGATACGTGGCGGTGTCCACGGACGAGATGACCCGGCGGCTCGGGCGGCGGGACGTGCTCGTCTCGTTCCGCGGCACCGTCACCCCCGCCGAGTGGATGGCCAACTTCATGAGCTCCCTGGAGCCGGCGCGGCTGGACCCCTGCGACCCGCGCCCGGACGTCATGGTGGAGTCCGGCTTCCTCAGCCTCTACACCTCCGCCGACAAGACGTGCCGCTTCGGCGGCGCCGGCAGCTGCCGGGAGCAGCTCCTGCGAGAGGTGTCCCGCCTCGTGGACGCGCACTCCTCCTCCTCCTCCAAGAAGTCGGGCGAGGAGGTGAGCGTGACCCTGGCCGGGCACAGCATGGGCAGCGCCCTCGCGCTGCTCCTGGCCTACGACCTGGCGGAGCTGGGCCTGAACCGCGGCGCGCCCGTGACCGTCTTCTCCTTCGGCGGGCCTCGGGTGGGCAACGCGGCCTTCAAGGCGCGGTGCGACGAGCTGGGCGTGAAGGCGCTCCGCGTGGCCAACGTCCACGACCCGATCACCAAGCTCCCCGGCATCCTCCTGAACGAGGCCACGACGGGGGTGCTCCGGCCGTGGCGCGCGTCCTGCTACACCCACGTCGGCGTGGAGCTCCCGCTGGACTACTTCAGCGCCCGCGACCCCGCCGCCGTGCACGACCTCGGCACCTACATCGCATTGCTGAAGAAGCCGGCGGCCGCCGCCGAGGCCGGCGGCGGCGTGGTGGGCAAGGTGCTGGACTTCGTGGGGCGGCAGCGCGCCGGCGCATTGCAGTGGCAGTACGCGGCTGTGCAGATGGGCGGCCTCGTCCAGACCCTGGGGCTGATCTGACGACCTGGCCCCGCAAGCTTCACACCACGCCGTGATCATACTTACTAGTAGTAGGAATTAACCTCTGATTTAAAGATGTTTCTAGATCTTTCTTCCTGTACATACAAGCCAAGAGAGATCGATCGCAAGCGAACACAGAAGATTCTTTCGTTCCGATTTCATCTCCGTCGTGCTCTGCTTCTTCATTCTCGTGTCCACTCTACACAATGTGAGCAGTGTGAGCCAGTGAACATCAGTTCCTCCAAGCTATAAACGGGAAAGCCGACATGGTTCGTTCGGCTGGAAGATTTCCGTTGGGGTCGCCAAGCAGCACTCCTGGCCCTGGCCCTGGCCCGCCACGGAGATACGCGGGGCGTGTGGGTCTACCAGAATCCCCTGCCCGAGCCTGGCCGTTGGATTCCGTAGCGGACGGAGGGGATGATGTGCTCGCCTAACTGAACCGCCCGCGAAAAAACTCTTTGGCGTACTACCGCGTATGTGCCGCGGGTGGGCCAGCGCGAAATTCGTTGCTTGCGAGGACGTGACTCCGATGACGATTTTTTGTTTCTTTTCTGCGAGGAAAAGGAGCTGGCTGGCTCGCTCACGTAGCATACGCAAGGATGCCTCCACGCATTTTTTCCATTTTCCGAAAAGTGGTGTCCGCGGAATAATAACAAGTACGTTATCAGGCAGTAATGGCGTCTCCAAGATAATCGTCGAGCGAACCGTATGCACTTTTCCATCGCGCGAGCAAAAAGAAAAAAAAAAAGAGAAACGCATGCACTTTTGCAGGAATATTCCAACATGTTTTTTTCTGTGAGGGAAATATTCCAACATGCTTAGAGCATCTACAGTCGTGATGGGTAAATCCGGCCCCTCAAACGACCGCGGACTCGGCCGGGCGTGTCGACGGACACTGACCAGTCACGCCTCAAATAATGCATTCCACATCGGGATACCTTAAATTAAAAACCTCAAACCTATATGATTACGTGCAACGTAGCTATCTTCAAACGGAGCTTGTTTGGTTGCCGTGGCCATGTCCGGCGGCCGTCTACGCTTCCCAGAGTGTTGGTCTGGTCGTCGGCAATGTAGAGTATGGCATGGGACACGAGCTGGCTCACAGGACTCAAGGCGCCGTCGTCTCCCATTGCCCTACTCTTCTTCGTCGGAGACCTAAACCCGTTGGGTACCGGTGGACGTCAGATCGATGATGCATCCGTCCTGGGACAAGCCAGCGACATCCACCACGACGTGCTTGCGGTGCACGGATTGGTGCACCATACGAGACGCCGGGAAATGCGACTACGCCTCGCCGGCGTCCACCGCCACGAGGGCTGCCGCCACCTCCCGCACCCGCCGCGCCATGTTTGCGTCGGACGATGACGCCCACGGTGCGTCCATGGCCTCGGCGCGCCAACGGAGGGGTTGCGTGTCCGCCACCGCGTTCGGACGCCAGACGGACCGCACCACCTCCGGTGAGGCAGCGATAGCTGCCCTACCACCAGATCCATGCGCCATTTGAGTGGACTCAATGGATTCCCGACGGGATGGGTCCAAGCGCTGCTGTGCACGGGCCTCCTCCCGAGAGCGGCGAAGCGCAAGCCGGACGACCATCTCCTCCTCGGGGCCCCGTGGGATGAGCTCGGGGTCAATGGATCTGGAGGTGAAGGATTCGGATCCGCTGCCCTCTATGTCGGAGATGAGTTTGGGTGTCGGAGGGGAGTGGAATGAAGTGGCTAGAGTTTGGCCGACAAGCGGATGGGAAGGAATATATGTGGGGTCGGGCGGGCCAGTGTGGGCCTGAACCGACGTGGTGGTGTGTCCGGGCGCCCCTCCGCCCCATATTTAGGCTGGATGTGAGGGGTGCTGGTCAGCTCGGGTGTTTGAGCCTCATTTGAGGCGCCCGGCTGGATAGAAATTTTGTGACCAGTCAGTGAGCGGGCGGCCTGCCCAGGCGTTTAAAGAGGGTTTGGAGTGCCGGGCTGTAGATGCTCTTAGTCGAATACAGATTGACTAAGCTTATGTTGTAAAATACCCGCAAAAAAGAGAAGCTTACGATATAAAAATGTTACAATGAGTGTATTATATCTATATCTTGCCTATTTTCAGTCGTGGCCCTTATTGCTATGTGCATCTCAGAGTCCGTAGTATCCTAAAAAAAAATGGTTAGCAGAGCAATCCTTTTTTTTAACACTCCTTTTTTTAAAAGCCTATTGATTGTAGACCTGGTTAGCAGAGCAATCCTTTTCTCGGAAAATAGTGCTGGCCACACGGCGGATACAAATGGTAGTTTCCCCTAAAAATAAAAAAGAATACAAATGCAGGTTCGGATGAGACGAGACGCGGGACTCAAATTAATCAATGCAGCAAGGTAGCATGCATCCAGTTAAGCATGGACGCCAAACTCCTACGCTACTCTAATTGTATTGCGGTATGTCTGCTACTGCTCAGTCCGGGGCTTTTCGTGTACTACTTTCTACGTGCCGATTTATCGTGATTCAGTTACAGGCTTACAGCGGCCTTGTAGCTGGAACTCGTTTTTTTTTTTTTTTTTGCGAGATAGCTGGAACTCGATCTTTCGGTCACGATGATTGAATTCGTGTGCATTTGAAAAGTACGGGCACGGAAGCACGGAGGACCGACGTTTCGATTCGTTCACACCCAAGTCTTATAATAGCCTTGGTTTGGTGCGTTTTCGAACTTGTTACCTCGTCACGGTGATGCCTGCCTATCCAATCCTGGAGTTCCTGGTTGCTTTCCACTCGGATTTTGTTCGTCCTACTCTTCTAATCTAAGCTACGCGCCTTGTTTGATTATTTCTTAAGTAATTTTTCTTTTGATCCCTTCCCTGGATATAATATTTGTTTGTTCGGGATGAGATCACCCCCTCCTGTCCGATCAAAACCAAAACGCAGAAATATTTATTAATAGTTAATAGAGGGATCGCACATCTAGCGCTGGTCAATCACAATACCTACCTTTCGGCAGACCACTGTGCATCGTTCTTATTTGTATACTCGAAAAAATGAGCGTACTTTGGTGCGTGGTTGGTGTTGTTGGTTTTTTAAAAATACTCCCACTGTTTTTTTAGGGAAAATACTCCCACTGTTTTAAATATAAAGTTTATTATTTTTTGACAAGTCAAACCTCTTTAAGTTTGATCAAATTTATCCAGAAATATATCGATATCCATAATATCGAATTGCTATCATCAGATTCATCATGAAATGAATTTTTTGTATTTTATTTATTTAGGATTGTGAATGTTGATATTTTTGACTCCGAACTCGGTCAAAGTTAAATAAATTTGATTTTTCAAAAAACAAATACACCTTATATTATAGAACTACGGAGTATTTGGTTTGGCGAGTGGGCGAGATGGTGGAGTGAGTTTTTCATTTATCTATAATATGGATTTTGGTGGGCCTTCCGTGGTGTGATTCTGTTCTAAGTCCGTGTCTGCGTGTACTATTTTGGTGCTACAATATCACATGTAGACATTTCTTTTGTTAGATGGTGAGAGAGTGCGCGAGATTGATATATTTTTATAGAGAAATGTACGTCGTTTTAGTAAGCTGTCCAGATCATTACTGTACATTGGAGCAATTTCTGTTATTTTAGGAGTACTTGCTACAAGCAAAGATGGCGAACGTAAAATCTGAGGCATGTATACTGGGTCCATGAGAGCATCCCCAATAGCGCCCCATTTCGCGGCACCAAAAATTGATTGGAGTAAAATTTACAACATCAAAAAAGTGATTTTTGATGGCACACAAAAAAGTCCATCTCCAACAGTTACCTCAAAATAAGACACTTTGAACATGCAAACAATTTTGTGAAAGACACATTGCACAGTTTATTTTAAACATCCAAACATTCCAATGATTAAAACTAGATAAACATTGATAAAGATCACCCTACTACATACTACATGATTCCTAAACATCACTACTCGTCCGACTTATAGTCGATGTAGATAAAGTTCCAAAGTGTCATGGTCTCCTCATCAGAGGAATCCAACTTCTCCTCCTCGCCCGACTCAAGGTTGATCACCATTGAGGAGTCAGCCTCGTCCTCCTTCTTGACATCATTCTTCTTCCTCTCATGGTCTCACTTCCAGAATCCCCCACAAACCTCGCCATAGTCTCTGCATCGCTCTCGCCGAGAACCATGCGTATCTCCCTCTTCTTATTCTCCTCATTGTAGGGCACAATGGCCACCGACAGACCGACAAACATGTTAAACATCCAAACATTGCAACGAATAAGACTAGATAAACATAGGCAAAGATCACCATACTACTTGATTCCTAAATATCACTACTCGTCCGAGTTATAGTCGGTGTCAATAGAGTTCCAAAGCGTCATGGTCTCCTCAACAAAGGAGTCCAACTCCTCATCCTCCTCCTTCCCCTCCTCTTGATCGTCTGACTCCAGGTTAATCCCCGTCGAGGGGCCAACCTTGTCCTCCTTCTTGAGAACCTTTTTTTCTCATGGTCTCGCTTCTAGTAGAGTTTAGCCTCGTGTTGCACGCACTTTAGATTCTTCACCGCGAACCTCGCCATAGCCTCTGCATCGCTCTCAGGGGAACAATACGTATCTCCCTCTTCTTCTTCTCCTCATTGTAGGGCACATTGGTCACCGTCGGACCGACAAACTCCGCATCCTCCCGGGATGCAATCACTAGGAAGTTCAACTCCTCCTGAACCGCTAAGCGGCGATGTCGTAGGCGCGCGCGGCGATCTCCGTCGTCGAGAACATGCGGAGCGAATACAACTGGCCGTCAAATTGAAACTCGACATCGGAGTGGTACTGCCCTAGTACCTCAGCCATTCCCAAGAGGAGTCACCCCTAAGCGGTACTAGGATTGGCACTTGGAGCGGTGGTGCCGGTCAAAGCAGGGGAGCAGTACTAGTGTGCGGTACTACCGGTCAGGCAGTGCTAGTCAGAGTAATGCTCCCACAAGGGGAGCGGTACTACTGCCTAGCACAGTGGTATTACCGGTGTACATTTTTAGCACTTTGGTAGAATTTGGATCTTTCCTAGAAACTGTTTGGAAGGAATTGTGGGTGCAATATATGTTTTATGTACGTGCTTTGATTCCACCCATACCGATGTGGTCGATGATCACAAGATGAAGATGAATGCAATGTGCTTGAAGATGGATGCAATGCGCTTGAAGATTAAGAAGATTAGAAAATATGCCATTGATAATGAGGCTTGGTATCATTATATCGTTGGATCAATTGTTACCTTAGTTGTGATCTTCATAGGATTTGTTGTGATGAGGGTAAGTTTTCTCTAGTGTACTTAGCTTACTTTCCTCCTAAATGGCATAACTACCTAAGTTAGACAAAAAATGAGCTATACATAGCTTTCTTTCCTCAAAAATGTCATGATAATCTTTGTTACCTCCAAAATGATATAGACTTACCTTACTTTCCTTGAAAATTACATAATAACCATAGTAAGCTCCAAAATGACCTATTTACCAAGCTTACCTCTAAAATGACCTACACTTAGCATTTTTACCTAGCTTAGCAATAAAATGGCATTTTTACCTACCTTATGAAGGAAATATGCCCTAGAGGCAATAATAAAGTTGTTATTTATATTTCCTTATATCATGATAAATGTTTATTATTCATGCTAGAATTGTATTAACCGAAAACTTAGTACATGTGTGAATACATAGACGAATAGAGTGTCACTAGTATGCCTCTACTTGACTAGCTCGTTGAATCAAAGATGGTTAAGTTTCCTAGCCATAGACATGAGTTGTCATTTGATTAACGTGATCACATCATTAGAGAATGATGTGATTGACTTGACCCATTCCGTTAGCTTAGCACTTGATCGTTTAGTATGTTGCTATTGCTTTCTTCATGACTTATACATGTTCCTATGACTATGAGATTATGCAACTCCGAATACGGAGGAACACCTTGTGTGCTATCAAGCGTCACAACGAATCGGGTGATTATAAAGATGCTCTGCAGGTGTCTTGAAGGTGTTTGTTGGGTTGGCATAGATCGAGATTAGGATTTGTCACTCCGAGTATCGGAGAGGTATCTCTGGGCCCTCTCGGTAATGCACATCACTATAGGCCTTGCAAGCAATGTAACTAATGAGTTAGTTGTGGGATGATGCATTATGGAACGAGTAAAGAGTCTTGCCGGTAACGAGATTGAGCTAGGTATTGAGATACCGACGATCGAATCTCGGGCAAGTAACATACCGATGACAAAGGGAACAACGTATGTTGTTATGCGGTTTGACAGATAAAGATCTTCGTAGAATGTGTAGGAACCAATATGAGCATCCAGGTTCTGCTATTGGTTATTGACCGGAGACATGTCTCGGTCATGTCTACATAGTTCTCGAACCCGTAGGGTCCACATGCTTAACGTTTGATGACGATGGGTATTGTGAGTTTTATGTGTTTTGATGTACCGAAGGTTATTCGGAGTCCCGGATGAGATCAGAGACATGACGGGGAGTCTCAAAATGTTCGAGCCGTAAATATCGATATATTGGAAGGCTATATTCGGACATCGGAAAGGTTCTAAGTGGTTCGGGTATTTATCAGAGTACCGGAGAGTTACGGGAATTCGCCGGGGAGTATATGAGCCTTATTGGGCTTTAGGGGAGAGCGAGAGAGGGGGGCTGCCTAGGGCAGGCCACGCGCCCCACAAGGCCTAGTCCGAATTGGACCAGGGGGAGAGGCAGCGCCCCCTCCTTCCTTCTCTTCTCTCTTCCCCTTCCTTCTCTCCTACTCCTACTACTTGGAAGGGTGGGGGGGATCCTACTCCCGGTGGGAGTAGGACTCCCGAGGGCGCGTCATGGTAGAGGGCCGGCCCTCCCCCTCCTCCACTCCTTTATATACGGGAGAGGGGGGCACCCCATAGACACACAAGTTGACCATTGATCTCTTAGCCGTGTTTAGGCGAAGCCATACGCCGGTAGCTTCATCAACACCATCATCATGCCGTTGTGTTGACGAAGCTCTCCCTCGAAGCTCTACTGGATCGTGAGTTCGTGGGACGTCACCGAGCTGAACGTGTGCAGATCGTGGAGGTGTCGTACGTTTGGTACTAGGATCGGTCGATCGTGAAGACGTACGACTACATCAACCGCATTCTCATAACCCTTCCGCTTTCGGTCTACGAGGGTACATGGACAACACTCTCCCCTCTCGTTGCTATGCATCACCATGATCTTGCATGTGCGTAGGAAATTTTTGAAATTACTACGTTCCCCAACAGTGGCATCTGAGACAGGTTTATGCGTAGATGTTATATGCACGAGTAGAACACAAGTGAGTTGTGGGCAATACTAGTCATACTGCTTACCAGCATGTCATACTTTGATTCGGCGGTATTGTTGGATGAAGCGGCCCGGACCAACATTACGCGTACGCTTACGCGAGACTGGTTCTACCGACGTGCTTCGCACACAGGTGGCTGGCGGGTGTCAGTTTCTCCAACTTTAGTTGAATCGAGTGTGGCTACGCCCGGTCCTTGTTGAAGGTTAAAACAACACATACTTGACGAAATATCGTTGTGGTTTTGATGCATAGGTAAGAACGGTTCTTGCTCAGCCCATAGCAGCCACGTAAAACTTGCAACAACAAAGTAGAGGACGTCTAACTTGTTTTTGCAGGGCATGTTGTGATGTGATATGGTCAAGACATGACGCTAAATTTTATTGTATAAGATGATCATGTTTTGTAACAGAGTTCCGGCAACTGGCAGGAGCCATATGGTTGTTGCTTTACTGTATGAAATGCAATCGCCATGTAATTGCTTTACTTTATCACTAAGCGGTAGTGATGGTCGTAGAAGCAATAGTTGACGAGACGACAATGATGCTACGATGGAGATCAAGGTGTCGCACTGGTGACGATGGTGATCATGACGGTGCTTTGGAGATGGAGATCAAAGTCACAAGATGATGATGGCCATATCATATCACTTATATTGATTGCATGTGATGTTTATCCTTTATGCATCTTATTTTTCTTAGATCGACGGTAGCATTATAAGATGATCTCTCACTAAATTTCAAGGTACAAGTGTTCTCCCTCAGTATGCACTGTTGTGAAAGTTCGTCGTGCCGAGACACCACGTGATGATCGGGTGTGATAAGCTCTACGTTCACATACAACGGGTGCAAGCCAGTCGCAGAATACTCGGGTTAAACTTGACGAGCCTAGCATATGCAGATATGGCCTCGGAACACTGGAGATCGAAAGGTCAAGCATGAATCATATAGAAGATATGATCAACATAGTGATGTTCACCATTGAAAACTACTCCATCTCACGTGATGATCGGACATGGTTTAGTTGATATGGATCACGTGATCACTTAGATGATTAGAGGGATGTCTATCTAAGTGGGAGTTCTTAAATAATATGATTAATTGAAATTTAATTTATCATGAACCTTGTCCTGGTAGTATTAGCATATCTATGTTGTAGATCAATAGCTCGCGTTTAGCTCCCCTGTTTTATTTTTTATATGTTCCTAGAGAAAACTAAGTTGAAAGATGTTAGTAGCAATGATGCGGATTGGATCCGTGATCTGAGGATTATCCTCATTGCTGCATAGAAGAATTATGTCCTTGATGCACCACTAGGTAACAGACCGATTGCAGGAGCAAGTGCAAACGTTATGAACATTTGGCAAGCTCAATATGATGACTACTTTATAGTTTAGTGCACCATGCTTTACGGCTTAGAATCGGGGCTTCAAAGACGTTTTTGAAACGCCATGGAGCATATGAGATGTTCCAAGAGTTGAAATTAGTATTTCAGACCCATGCCCATGTCGAAAGGTATGAGACCTTTGACAAGTACTTTGCCTACAAGATGGAGGAGAATAGCTCAGCTAGTGAGCATGTGCTCGGAATGTCTGAGTACTACAATCACTTGAATCAAGTGGTAGTTAATCTTCCAGATAAGATAGTGATTGACAGAGTTCTCTAGTCACTATCACCAAGTTACTAGAACTTCGTGATGAACTATAATATGCAAGGGATGGCGGAAACGATTCCCAAGCTCTTCATGATGCTGAAACTGACGAAGGTAGAAATCAAGGAAAGCATCAAGTGTTGATGGTTGACAAGACCACTAGTTTCAATAAAAGGGCAAAGGGAAGAAGGGGAACTTCAAAAAGAACGGCAAGCAAGTTGCTACTCCCGTGAAGAAGCCCAAAGCTAGACCCAAGCCAGAAACTGAGTGCTTCTACTACAAAGGAAATGGTCACTGGAAGTGGAACTGCCCTAGATACTTGGCAGATAAGAAGGATGGCAAAGTGAACATAGTTATATTGGATATACATGTTATTGATGTGTACTTTACTAGTGTTTATGGCAACTGCTACGTCTTGAGCTTGCGTTGGTTTTCCTCGAAGAGGAGAGGGTGATGCAGCAAAGTGTAGCGTAAGTATTTCCCTCAGTTTTGAGAACCAAGGTATCAATCCAGTATGAGGATCCTCAAAAGCCCCACGCACCTACACAAACAAACTGAGAACTCGCAACCAACGCAATAAAGGGGTTGTCAATCCCTCACGGCCACTTGCGAAAGTGAGATCTAATAAAGATAGTATGATAAGATAAATATATTTTTGGTATTTTATAATATAGATGCAAAAAGTAAAGATGCAAATAAAAGTAGATTGGAAGTAAATATGATAAGAGATAGACCCGGGGGCCATAGGTTTCACTAGTGGCTTCTCTCAAGATAGCATAAGTATTACGGTGGGTGAACAAATTACTGTCGAGCAATTGATAGAAAAGCGCATAGTTATGAGATTATCTAGGCATGATCATGTATATAGGCATCACGTCCATAACAAGTAGACCGACTCTGCCTGCATCTACTACTATTACTCCACACATCGACCGCTATCCAAGCATGCATCTAGAGTATTAAGTTCATAAGAACAGAGTAGCGATTAAGAAAGATGACATGATGTAGAGGATAAACTCATGCAATATGATATAAACCCCATCTTGTTATCCTCGATGGCAACAATACAATCGTGCCTTGCAACCCTTTACATCCTTTGGTAAGGACACCACAAGATTGAACCCAAAGCTAAGCACTTCTCCCATGGCAAGAAAGATCAATCTAGTAGGCCAAACCAAACTGATAATTGAAGAGACTTGCAAAGATAACTTAATCATACATAAAAGAATTCAGAGAAGATTCAAATATTATTCATAGATAAACTTGATCATAAACCCACAATTCATCGGATCTCGACAAACACACCGCAAAAAGAGATTACATCGAATAGATCTCCACAGAGAGGGGAGAACATTGTATTGAGATCCAAAAGAGAGAAGAAGCCATCTAGCTAATAACTATGGACCCGTGAGGTCTGTGGTAAGCTACTCACAACTCATCGGAGGGCAAGGATGTTGATGTAGAGGCCCTCCGTGCTTGATTCCCCTCTGGCGAGTGCGTGAAGGCTCCAAGATGGGATCTCGCGGATCTGAAGGTTCTGATGGTGGAAATTGTGTTTCGTGGTGCCCTGGATGTTTTGAGTGCGTGGGTATATGTAGGAAGAAGAAATGCGTCGGTGGCGCTGATGGGCCCACGAGACGGGGGCGCCCTATAGAAGCGCCCTCCTATCTCGTGGAGGCTCCGTTGCTTCTTGACTTGCACTCAAGTTCTCTGGATCATGTTCGGTGAGAAAATCACGTTCCCGAAGGTTTCATTCCATTTGGACTCCGTTTGATATTCCTTTTCTTCGAAATACTGAAATAGGCAAAAAAACAGCAATATGGGCTGGGCCTCCGGTTAATAGGTTAGTCCCAAAAATGATATAAAGGTGGAAAATAAAGCCCAATAAAGCCTTAAAACAGTAGATAAAGTAGCATGGAGCAATGAAAAATTATAGATACGTTGGAGACGTATCAGCAACCCCTCGGCATTTGATACTGGTTCAGTTACTAAGAGTAGTAACTCGAAACGGGAGTTGCAGAATGAACATAAACTAGTTAAGGGCGAGCTGACGATGTGTGTTGGAAGTAATTCCAAGATTGATATGATCATCATCGCACACTCCCTATACTTTCGGGATTAGTGTTGAACCTAAATAAGTGTTATTTGGTGTTTGCGTTGAGCATGGATATGATTTGATCATGTTATTGCAATAATGTTATTCATTTAAGTTAGAGAATAATTGTTGTTCTGTTTACATGAATGAAACCTTCTATGGTCATACACCCAATGAAAATGGTTTGTTGGATCTCGATAGTAGTGATACACATATTTATAATATTGAAGCCAAAAGATGCAGAGTTGATAATGATAGTGCAACATATTTGTGGCCTTGCCGTTTGGGTCATATTGGTGTAAAGCGCATGAAGAAACTCCATTCTGATGGACTTTTGGAATCACTTGGTACTTGCGAACCATGCCTCATGGGCAAGATGACTAAAGCTCCGTTCTCCGGAACAATGGAGCGAGCAACAGATTTGTTGGAAATCATACATACTGATGTATGTGGTCTGATGAATATTGAGGCTCGCGGTGGGTATCATTATTTCCTCACCTTCACAGATGATTTGAGCAGATATGGGTATATCTACTTGATGAAACATAAGTCTGAAACATTTGAAAAGTTCAAAGAATTTCAGAGTGAAGTGGAAAATCATCGTAACAAGAAAATAAAGTTTCTACGATCTGATCGTGGAGGAGAATATTTGAGTTATGAGTTTGGTCTTCATTTGAAACAATGCGGAATAGTTTCGCAACTCACGCCACCTGGAACACCACAGCGTAATGGTGTGTCCGAACATCGTAACCGTACTTTATTAGATATGGTGCAATCTATGATGTCTCTTACCGATTTACCACTATCATTTTGGGGTTATGCATTAGAGACAGCTGCATTCACGTTAAATAGGGCACCATCTAAATCCGTTGAGACAACACCATATGAACTATGGTTTGGCAAGAAACCAAAGTTGTCGTTTCTTAATTAAAGTTTGGGGTTGCGATGCTTATGTGAAAAAGTTTCATCGTGATAAGCTCAAATCCAAATCGGAGAATTGTGTCTTCATAGGATACCCAAAGGAGACAGTTGGGTACACCTTCTATCACAGATCCAAAGGCAAGACATTCGTTGCTAAGAATGGATCCTTTCTAGAGAAGGAGTTTCTCTCGAAAGAAGTGAGTGGGAGGAAAGTAGAACTTGATGAGGTAACTGTACCTGCTCCCTTATTGGGAAGTAGTTCATCACAGAAATCTGTTCCTGTGACTCCTACACCAATTAGTGAGGAAGCTAATGATGATGATCATGTAACTTCAGATCAAGTTACTACCGAACCTCGTAGGTCAACCGGAGTAAGATCCGCACCAGAGGTACGGTAATCCTATTCTGGAGGTCATGTTACTTGACCATGACGAACCTACGAACTATGAGGAAGTGATGATGAGCCCAGATTCCGCGAAATGGTTTGAGGCCATGAAATTTGAGATGGGATCCATATATGAGAACAAAGTATGGACTTTGGTTGACTTGCCCGATGATCGACAAGCCATAGAAAAATAAATGGATCTTCAAGAGGAAGACGGACGCTGATAGTAGTATTACTATCTACAAAGCTAGACTTGTCGGAAAAGGTTTTGAAAAAGTTCAAGGTGTTGACTACGATGAGATTATCTCACTCGTAGCGATGCTTAAGTCTGTCTGAATCATACAAAGCTAGACTTGTCGAAAAAGGTTTTGACAAAGTTCAAGATGTTGACTACGACGAGATTATCTCACTCGTAGCGATGCTTAGGTTTGTCCGAATCATGTTAGCAAATTGCCACATTTTATGAAATCTGGCAAATGGATGTCAAAACTACATTCCTTAATGGATTTCTTAAAGAAGAGTTGTATATGATGCAACCAGAAGGTTTTGTCGATCCTAAAGGTGCTAACAAAATGTGCAAGCTCCAGCGATCCATCTATGAACTGGTGCAAGCATCTCGAAGTTGGAATATACGCTTCGATGAGTTGATCAAAGCATATAGTTTTATACAGACTTGCGGTGAAGCCTGTATTTACAAGAAAGTGAGTGGGAGCACTACAGCATTTCTGATAAATATATGTGAATGACATATTGTTGATTAGGAATAATGTAGAATTTTCTGGAAAGCATAAAGGAGTTTTTGAAAGGAGTTTTTTCAAAGAAATACCTCGGTGAAGCTGCTTACATATTGAGCATCAAGATCTATAGAGATAGATCAAGACGCTTGATAAGTTTTTTCAATGAGTACATACCTTGACAAGATTTTGAAGTAGTTCAAAATGGAACAGTCATAGAAAGAGTTCTTGCCTATGTTACAAGGTGTGAAATTGAGTAAGACTCAAAGCCCTACCATGGCAGAAGATAGAAAGAGAACAAAAGTCATTCCCTATGCCTCAGCCATAGGTTCTATAAAGTATGCCATGTTGTGTACCAGATCTATTGTATACCCTACACAGAGTTTGGCAAGGGAGTACAATAGTGATCTAGGAGTAGATCACTGAACAACGGTCAAAATTATCCTTAGTGGAATAAGGATATGTTTCTCGATTATGGAGGTGACAAAAGGTTCATCGTAAAGGGTTACATCGATGCAAGTTTTGACACTGATCCAGATGACTCTAAGTCTCAATCTGGATACATATTGAAAGTGGTAGCAATTAGCTAAAGTAGCTCGGTGCAGAGCATTGTAGACATAGAAATTTGCAAAATACATACAGATCTGAATTTGGCAGACCCGCTGACTAAACTTCTCTCACAAGCAAAACATGATCACGCCTTAGTACTCTTTGGGTGTTAATCACATGGCGATGTGAACTAGATTAATGACTCTAGTAAACCCTTCGAGTGTTGGCGACATGGAGATGTGAACTATGGATATTAATAACATGGTGATGTGAACTATTGGTGTTAAATCACATGGTGATGTGAACTAGATTATTGACTCTAGTGCAAGTGGGAGACTGAAGGAAATATGCCCTAGAGGCAATAATAAAGTTGTTATCTATATTTCCTTATATCATGATAAATGTTTATTATTCATGCTAGAATTGTATTAACCGGAAACTTAGTACATGTGTGAATACATAGACAAACAGAGTGTTACTAGTATGCCTCTACTTGACTAGCTCGTTGAATCAAAGATGGTTAAGTTTCCTAGCCATAGACATGATTTGTCATTTGATTAACGGGATCACATCATTAGAGAATGATGTGATTGACTTGACCCATTCCGTTAGCTTAGCACTTGATCGTTTAATATGTTGCTATTGCTTTCTTCATGACTTATACATGTTCCTATGACTATGAGATTATGCAACTCCCGAATACCGGAGGAACACCTTGTGTGCTATCAAACGTCACAACGTAACTGGGTGATTATAAATATACTCTACAGGTGTCTCCAAAGGTGTTTGTTGGGTTGGCATAGATCGAGATTAGGATTTCTCACTCAGAGTATCGGAGAGGTATCTCTAGGCCCTCTCGGTAATGCACATCACTATAAGCCTTGCCAGCAATGTAACTAATGAGTTAGTTGTGGGATGATGCATTACAGAACGAGTAAAGATACTTGCCTGTAACGAGATTGAACTAGGTATTGAGATACCGACGACCGAATCTCGGGCAAGTAACATACCGATGACAAAGGGAACAACGTATGTTGTTATGCGGTTTGACCGATAAAGATCTTCGTAGAATATGTAGGAACCAATATGAGCATCCAGGTTCCGCTATTGGTTATTGACCGGAGACATGTCTCGGTCATGTCTACATAGTTCTCGAACCCGTAGGGTCCGCACGCTTAACGTTTGGTGACGATCGGTATTGTGAGTTTATGTGTTTTGATGTACCGAAGGTTGTTCGGAGTCCAGGATGAGATCAGGGACATGACAAGGAGTCTTGAAATGTTCGAGACGTAAAGATCGATATATTGGAAGGCTATATTCGGAAATCGGAAAGGTTCTGAGTGGTTCGGGTATTTTATCGGAGTACTGGAGAGTCACAGGAATTTGCCGGGGAGTATATGGGCCTTATTGGGCTTTAGGGGAGAGAGGGGCTGCCTAGGGAAGGCCGCGCGCCCTCCCAAGGCCTAGTCCGAATTGGACTAGGGGGAGAGGCAGCGCCCCCTCCTTCCTTCTCTTCTCTCTTCCCCTTCCTTCTCTCCTACTCCTACTACTTGGAAGGGGGGAATCCTACTCTCGGTGGGAGTAGGACTCCCCAGGGCGCGCCATAGTAGAGGGCCGACCCTCCCCCTCCTCCACTCCTTTATATAGGGGGGAGGGGGGACCCCCATAGACACACAAGTTGATCATTGATCTCTTAGTCGTGTGTGGTGCCCCCCTCCACCATAATCCACCTCGGTCATATCGTCGTAGTGCTTAGGCGAAGCCATATGCCGGTAGCTTCATCATCACCATCATCACACCGTCGTGCTGACGAAGCTCTCCCTCGAAGCTCTACTGGATCGTGAGTTCGTGGGACGTCACCGAGCTGAACGTGTGCAGATCGCAGAGGCGCCGTACGTTTGGTACTAGGATCGGTCGATCGTGAAGATGTACGACTACATCAACCGCGTTGTCATAACGCTTCCGCTTTTGGTCTACGAGGCTACGTGGACAACACTCTCCCCTCTTGTTGCTATGCATCACCATGATCTTGCGTGTGCGTAGATTTTTTTTGAAATTACTACGTTCCCCAACACCTTAGTTAAAAGAAGAAGAAGAAGATAAAAAAGAGGAGAGGAGAAAAAGAAAGAGAAGAAAAAGAAAGAAAAGAAAGAGAATTTTCTTGCTTTAGATGAGGAAGCTTGCGTTGATGGACTCTACTCTTCTCTTTATGCTTCCTTCTTGTTTTGATTTTGTAGGATGAACAATGTTAAACTTGCTACCTATATATGTATGGATGAAGCCATTGTATGCTTGTTGTTGGATATGTTGGCTATGTATATGTGTTGGATGAAACCATTTGCTATGTATATGTGTTGGATGATCATATCCATATGGCAGGGATATGATTTGGTATGTATATGTGTTGGTATGCTTGTCGAAAGTATTTTCATGTGTATATATATATGTGAAATTCTGTCAAATTGAATGAATTCAAGAAAAACATAAAAAACAGAGGCTATATAGAATATTTGCCATCTGCTGGCGGACGGCAAAGAACTTTGCCATCAGCTAGCGGACGGCAAACATGCCACGTGTCAGCTACTTGTGCAACCTAGGGAAGTAGGCTGGCTATGTGGATGCTTTGCCGTCTGCCAGCGGACGGCAAAGATGCCAAATAGGCCGACCCCCAGGTGCTGCCATGTGGCATCATATGCTGTCCGCTGGCGGAAGACAAAGATTTAATGCTATTTGCCATCCACTTGCAGATGACAGATATGCAAACGTCTTTGCCGTCCGCTGGCGGACAGCAAAGCATGCCGTTAACCCTTTACGGACCTAAGATGACACGTGTGCCGTCCAGGATCTTTGCCGTCGGCTAGCGGACGGCAAAGACCTTTGCATCTTTGCCGTCAGCCAGCAGACGACAAAGAAGCCTTTGTCGTAGCTTGTTCAGCCGGACGTGTTGCCGTCGGCTGGCTGATGATACGTCTCCAACGTATCTATAATTTTTGATTGCTCCATGCTATATTATCTACTGTTTTTGACTATATTGGGCTTTATTTTCCACTTTTATATTATTTTTGGGACTAACCTATTAACTGGAGGCCCAGCCCAGATTTGCTGTTTTATGCCTATTTCAGTATTTCGAGGAAAAGGAATATCAAACGGAGTCAAAACGGAATGAAATCAACTGGAGAAGTTATTTTTGGAAGGAAAGCCACCCGATGGACTTGGAGTGCACGTCAGGAAAGAAGGGAGGTGCTCACGAGGGTGGGGGGCGCACCCCCCTGCCTCGTGGCCCCCCCTTATTTCGAGGAAAAGGAATATCAAACGGAGTCAAAACGGAATGAAATCAACTGGAGAAGTTATTTTTGGAAGGAAAGCCACCCGATGGACTTGGAGTGCACGTCATGAAAGAAGGGAGGTGCTCACGAGGGTGGGGGGCACGCCCCCCCTGCCTCGTGGCCCCCCCTTCGGTCCACCGACGTACTTCTTTCACCCATATATACCTACGTATCGTAAAACTTCCAGAACAGAAGATAGATCGAGAGTTCCGCCGCCACAAGCCTCTGTAGCCACCAAAAACCTCTCGGGAGCCCGTTCCGGCACCCTGCCGGAGGGGGAACCCATCACCGGTGGCCATCTTCATCATCCGGCGCTCTCCATGATGAGGAGGAGTAGTTCACCCTCGGGGCTGAGGGTATGTACCGATAGCTATGTGTTTGATCTCTCTCTCTCTCGTGTTCTCTCGTGTTCCCTCTATGGCACGATCTTGATGTATCGAGCTTTGCTATTGTAGTTGGATCTTATGATGTTTCTCCCCTCTACTCTCTTGTGATGAATTGAGTTTCCCCTTTGAAGTTATCTTATCGGATTGAGTCTTTTATGAGAACACTTGATGTATGTCTTGCCGTGTTTATCTGTGGTGACAATGGGATATCATGTGCCACTTGATTTATGCTTTGGTGACCAACTTGCGGGTTCCGCCCATGAACCTATGCATAGGGGTTGGCACATGTTCTTGACTCTCCGGTAGAAACTTTGGGGCACTCTTTGAAGTACTTTGTGTTGGTTGGATGAATCTGAGATTGTGTGATGCATATTGTATAATCATGCCCACGGATACTTGAGGTGACAATGGAGTATCTAGGTGACATTAGGGTTTTGGTTGATTTGTGTCTTAAGGTGTTATTCTAGTATGAACTCTTTAATAGATCGATTCGAAAGAATAACTTTGAGGTGGTTTCGTAGCCTACCATAATCTCTACGTTTGTTCTCCGCTATTAGTGGATTTGGAGTGACTCTTTGTTGCATGTTGAGGGCTTGTTATATGATCTATCTATGTTATTATTGTTGAGAGAACTTGCACTAGTGAAAGTATGAACCCTAGGCCTTGTTTCCTATCATTGCAATACCGTTTACGCTCACTTTTATCATTAGTTACCTTGCTGTTTTATTATTTCAGATTACAAATACCTTTATCTACTATCCATATTGCACTTGTATCACAATCTCTTCGCCGAACAGTGCACCTATACAATTTACCATTGTATTGGGTGTGTTGGGGACACAAGAGACTCTTTGTTATTTGGTTGCAGGGTTGCTTGAGAGAGACCATCTTCATCCTACGCCTCCTATGGATTGATAAACCTTAGGTCATCCACTTGAGGAAAATTTGCTACTGTCCTACAAACCTGTGCACTTGCAGGCCCAACAACGTCTACAAGAAGAAGGTTGTGTAGTAGACATCAGCTGACGGCAAAGGTCTTTGCCGTCCGCCATGAGTGCCTTTGCCGTCAGCCATGGCTGACGGCGAAGTTCCTGATTCCTGTAGTGGTAACAATCTGGATATGTCGAATACTTCGGTAACTCCAAAAATCCTGAGAAATTAGGAAGTTCTAAGCAATTTTTTATTAATCTTCTGCAAAAAGAATCAACTAAAAAGCACATTTCTGTGATTTATGAAAATTGTTTTTTTACACGCAAAAGTTTCTATTTTTCAGCAAGATCAAATTAACTATCACCGTAAGCTATCCCAAAGGTCTTACTTGGCACAAACACTAATTAAAACACAAACCACATCTAACCAGCGGCTAGATGAAATATTTATTGCTAAACAGAACCTAAAAAGCAAAAACAAAAATAAAATTGGGTTGCCTCCCAACAAGCGCTATTGTTTAACACCCTTAGCTAGGCATAAAACACAAATAGATCTAAGTATTATCATCTTTGGTATGCAATCCATAAGTGGCTCCCTGATACGTGTCCAACGTATCTATAATTTTTAATTGCTTCATGCTATATTATATTCTGTTTTTGACATTATTGGGCTTTATTATAAAGTTTTATATTATTTTTGGGACTAATCTATTAACCGGAGGCCCAGCCCAGAATTGATGTTTTTTTGCTATTTCAGAGTTTCGCAGAAAAAGAATATCAAATGGAGTCCAAACGGAATGAAACATTTGAAGGAAATATGCCCTAGAGGCAATAATAAAGTTATTATTTATTTCCTTATATCATGATAAATGTTTATTATTCATGCTAGAATTGTATTAACCGGAAACATAATACATGTGTGAATACATAGACAAACAGATAGTCACTAGTATGCCTCTACTAGACTAGCTCATTAATCGAAGATGGTTATGTTTCCTAACCATAGACATGTGTTGTCATTTGATTAATGGGATCACATCATTAGAAGAATGATGTGATTGACATGACCCATTTCGTTAGCTTAGCACTTGATCGTTTAGTATGTTGCTTATGCTTTCTTCATGACTTATACAAAGTTCCTGCAACTATGAGATTATGCAACTCCTGTTTACGGAGGAACACTTTGTGTGCTACCAAACGTCACAACGTAAATGGGTGATTATAAAGGTACTCTCAGGTGTCTCCAAAAGTATATGTTGAGTTGGCATGAATCGAGATTAGGTTTTGTCACTCCGATTGTCGGAGAGGTATCTCTGGCCTTCTCGGTAATACACATCACATAAGCCTTGCAAGCATTGCAACTAATGGGTTAGTTGTGAGATGATGTATTACGGAACGAGTAAAGAGACTTTACGGTAACGAGATTGAACTAGGTATTGGATACCGACGATCGAATCTCGGGTAAGTAACATACCGATGACAAAGGAACAACGTATGTCGTTATGCGGTTTGACCGATAAAGATCTTCGTAGAATATGTAGGAACCAATATGGGCATCCAGGTTCCGCTATTGGTTATTGACCGAGAATGGTTCTAGGTCATGTCTACATAGTTCTCGAACCCGTAGGGTCCGCACGCTTAACGCTTCGATGACAGTTCATTATGAGTTTATAAGTATTGATGTACCGAAGGTAGTTCGAGTCCGGATGTGATCACGGACATGACGAGGAGTCTCGAAATGGTCGAGACATAAAGATTGATATATTGGAAGCCTATGTTTGGACTTGAAAAGGTTCGGATGAAAACAGAAGTTATTCGGAACACCGGGGTTACGGAACCCCGGGGATCTATGGGCCTTGATGGGCCATAGGGAGAAGAGGAAAGGGCCGCCAGGCAGGCCGCGCCTCCCCTCTAGTCCGAATAGGACAAGGAGAGGGGGGGCGCCTTCCCTCTTCCCCTTCCCCAATCCTAATCCAACTAGGAAAGGGGGAGTCCTACTCGGTGGGAGTAGGACTCCTCAGCGCGCTTCTTGGGCTGGCCGCACCCCTTGCTCCTTTATATACGGGGCGGGGGCACCCCATGACACACAAGTTGATCTACGGATCGTTCCTTAGCCGTGCGGTGCCCCCTCCACCATATTCCACTTCGGTCATATCGTCGCAGAGCTTAGGCGAAGCCTGCGTCGGTGAAGTCATATCGTCATGAAGCTTAAGCGAAGCCCTGCGTCGGTGGAGCATCATCATCGCCACCACGCCGTCGTCGACGGAACTCATCCCCGACGCTTTGCTGGATCGGAGCCCGGGATCGCCATCGAGCTGAACGTGTGCTGAACACGGAGGTGCCGTGACGTTCGGTGCTTGGATCGGTCGGATCGTGAAGACGCACGACTACATCAACCGCGTTGTTATAACGCTTCGCTTTCGGTCTCACGAGGGTGCGTGGACGACACTCTCCCTCTCGTTGCTATGCCATCACCATGGTCTTGCGTGTACGTAGGAATTTTTTGAAATTACTACGTTCCCAACAAATGGCATCCGAGCCTGGTTTTATGCGTTGATGTCATATGCACGAGTAGAACACAAGTGAGTTGTGGGCGATATAAGTCATCGCTTACCAGCATGTCATACTTTGGTTCAGCGGTATTGTGAGATGAAGCGGCCGGACCGACATTACGCAGACGCTTACGCGAGACTGGTTTCACCGCTTGAGCACTAGTTGCTTAAAGGTGACCGGCGGTGTCTGTCTCTCTCACTTTAGTTGAACCGAGTGTGGCTACGCCCGGTCCTTGCGAAGGTTAAAACAGCACCAACTTGACAAACTATCGTTGTGGTTTTGATGCGAGGTAAGAACGGTTCTTGCTCAGCCCGTAGCAGCCACGTAAAACTTGCAACAACAAAGTAGAGGACGTCTAACTTGTTTTTGCAGGGCATGTTGTGATGTGATGTGGTCAAGACGTGATGCTATATTTTATTGTATGAGATGATCATGTTTTGTAACCGAGTTATCGGCAATCGGCAGGAGCCATATGGTTGTCGCTTATTGTATGAAATGCAAAGCCATGTAATTGCTTTACTTTATCACTAAGCGAGAGCGATAGTCGAGAAGCAATAGTTGGCGAGACGACAACGATGCTACGATGGAGATCAAGGTGTCGCGCCGGTGACGATGGTGATCATGGCGGTGCTTGGAGATGGAGATCACAAGCACAAGATGATGATGACCATATCATATCACTTATATTGATTGCATGTGATGTTTATCCTTTATGCATCTTATCTTGCTTTGATTGACGGTAGCATTATAAGATGATCTCTCACTAAAATTATCAAGAAGTGTTCTCCCGAGTATGCACCGTTGCTAAAGGTTCAGTAGTACCCGGACACCACGTGATGATCGGGTTTGATAAGTTCTATGTCCATCTACAACGGGTGCAAGCCAGTTTTGCACACGCAGAATACTCGAGTTAAACTTGACGAGCCTAGCATATGCAGATATGGCCTCGGAACACGGAGACCGAAAGGTCGGCGTGAATCATATAGTAGATATGATCAACATAGAGATGTTCACCATTAAAACTACTCCATCTCACGTGATGATCGGACATGGTTTAGTTGATTTGGATCACGTAAACACTTAGATGACTAGAGAGATGTCTCATCTAAGTGGGAGGTTTTAATATGATTAATTAAACTTAAATTTATCATGAACTTAGTACCGATAGTTTTTTGCTTGTCTATGTTTCTTTGTAGATAGATGGCTCGTCTTTGTTGTTCCGTTGAATTTTAATGCGTTCCTTGAGAAAGCAAAGTTGAAAGATGATGGTAGCAATTACACGGACTGGGTCCGTAATTTGAGGATTATCCTCATTGCTGCCTGAAGAATTACGCCCTGGAAGCACCGCTGGGTGCGAGCCTGCTGCAGAGCAACGCCGAAGTTGTGAACGTCTGGCGAGCAAAGTGATGACTACTCTATAGTTCAATGTGCCATGCTTTACGGCTTAGAACCGGGTCTTCAACGACGTTTTGAACGTCATGGAGCATATGAGATGTTCCAGAGTTGAAGTTAATATTTCAAGCAAATGCCCGGATTGAGAGATATGAAGTCTCCAATAAGTTCTATAGCTGCAAGATGGAGGAGAATAGTTACGTCGGTGAGCACATACTCAAAATGTCCGGGTATAATAATCACTTAATTCAGCTGGGAGTTAATCTTCCGGATGATAGTGTCATTGATGTAATTCTCCAATCACGCCACCAAGCTACAAGAGCTTCGTGATGAACTATAATATGCAAGGGATGACTAAAACAATTCTGAGCTCTTCGCAATGCTAAAAGTCATGGAGGTAGAAATCAAGAAAGAGCATCAAGTGTTGATGGTCAACAAGACCACTAGTTTCAAGAAAAGGGCAAAGGAAAGAAGAAGGAAACTTCAAAAGAACAGCAAGAAAGTTGCTGATCAAGAGAAGAAACCCAAGTCGGACCTAAGCACGAAATCGAGTGTTTTACCGCAAGCGATGGACCTCGGAGCGGAACTGCCCCAAGTATTTGGCGGATAAGAAGGATGGCAAGGTGAACAAAGGTATATGTGATATACATGTTATTGATGTGTACCTTACTAGAGCTCGTAGTAGCACTGGTATTTGATCTGGTTCATTGCTAATATTTGCAACTCAAGCAGGGACTACTGAATAGGCGAGCACGGCAAAGGACGAGGTGACGATGCGCGTGGGAAACGGTTCCAAAGTCAATGTGATCGCGGTCGGCACGCTACCTCTACATCTACCTTGGGATTAGTTTTAGACCTAAATAATTGTTATTTGGTGCCGGCGTTGAGCATGAACATTATATCTGGATCTTGTTTGATGCGAGACGGTTATTCATTTAAATCAGAGAATAATAGTTGTTCTATTTATATGAGTAATATCTTTTATGGTCATGCACCCTTGAAGAATGGTCTATTCTTGTTGAATCTCGACAGTAGTGATACACATATTCATAATGTCGAAGCCAAAAGATGCAGAGTTGATAATGATAGTGCAACTTATTTGTGGTAATTGCCGTTTAGGTCATATCGGTGTAAACGCATGAAGAAACTCCATACGATGGACTTTTGGAATCACTTGATTATGAATCACTTGGTACTTGCGAACCGTGCCTCATGGGCAAGATGACTAAAACACCGTTCTCGGTTGTATGGAGAGAGCAACAGACTTATTGGAAATCATACATACAGATGTATGTGGTCCGATGAATGTTGAAGCTCGTGGCGGATATCGTTATTTTCTCACCTTCACAGATGATTTAAGCAGATACGGGTATATCTACTTGATGAAGCATAAATCTGAAACATTTGAAAAGTTCAAAGAATTTCAGAGTGAAGTTGAAAATCATCGTAACAAGAAAATAAAGTTTCTACGATCTGATCGTGGAGGAGAATATTTGAGTTACGAGTTTGGTCTACATTTGAAGCAATGCGGAATAGTTTCGCAACTCACGCCACCGGGAACACCACAGCGTAATGGTGTGTCCGAACGTCGTAATCGTACTTTACTAGATATGGTGCGATCTATGATGTCTATTTCCGATTTACCGCTATCGTTTTGGGGTTATGCTTTAGAGACGGCCGCATTCACGTTAAATAGGACACCGTCAAAATCCGTTGAGACGACGCCTTATGAACTATGGTTTAGCAAGAAACCAAAGTTGTCGTTTCTGAAAGTTTGGGGTTGCGATGCTTATGTGAAAAAACTTCAACCTGATAAGCTTGAACCCAAATCGGAAAATGTGTCTTCATAGGATACCCAAAGGAGACAATTGGGTATACCTTCTATCACAGATCCGAAGGCAAGACATTCGTTGCTAAGAATGGATCCTTTCTAGAGAAGGAGTTTCTCTCGAAAGAAGTGAGTGGGAGGAAAGTGGAACTTGATGAGGTAATAGTACCAGCTCCCTTATTGGAAAGTAGTTCATCACAGAAATCAGTTTACGTAACACCTACACCGATTAGCGAGGAAGATAATGATAATGATCATGAAACTTCAGATCAAGTTGTCTTTGAATCAGAGATCAACCAGAATAAAATCCGCACTGAGTGGTACGGTAATCCTATTCGGAAGTCATGCTACTAGATCATGGTGAACCTACGAACTATGAAGAAGCGATGGTGAGCCCAGATTCCACAAAATGGCTTGAAGCCATGAAATCTGAGATGGGATCCATGTATGAGAACAAAGTATGGACTTTGGTAGACTTGCCCGATGATCGGCAAGCCATTGAGAATAAATGGATCTTTAAGAAGAAGACCGACGCCGATGGTAATGTAACTATCTACAAAGCTCGACTTGTTGCAAAAGGTTTTCGACAAGTTCAAGGGGTTGACTACGATGAGACTTTCTCACCCGTAGCGATGCTTAAGTCTGTCCGAATCATGTTAGCAATTGCCGCATTTTATGATTATGAAATTTGGCAAATGGATGTAAAACTGCATTCTTGAATGGATTTCTAGAAGAAGAGTTGTATATGATGCAACCAGAAGGTTTTGTTGATCCAAAGGGTGCTAACAAAGTGTGCAAGCTCCAACGATCAATTTATAGTGCCGTGCAAGCCTCTCGGAGTTGGAATAAACGCTTTGATAGTGTGATCAAAGCATATGGTTTTTGAGACTTTTGGAGAAGCCTGTATTTACAAGAAAGTGAGTGGGAGCTCAGAGCATTTCGATATTATATGTGGACGACATATTGTTGATTGGAAATGATATAGAATTTCTGGATAGCATAAAGGATACTTGAATAAAAGTTTTTCAATGAAAGACCTCGGTGAAGCTGCTTACATATTGGGCATCAAGATCTATAGAGATAGATCAAGACGCTTAATTGGACTTTCACAAAGCACATACCTTGATAAAGTTTTGAAGAAGTTCAAAATGGATCGAGGCAAAGAAAGGTATTTTACCAGTATTACAAGGTGTAAGATTGAGTCGACTCAATGCCCGACCACAGCAGAAGATAGAGAAAATGAAAGATGTTCCTATGCTTCAGCCATAGGCTCTATCATGTATGCAATGCTGTGTACCAGACTGACGATGCTTAGCTGTAAGCTTGGCGGGAAGGTACCAAAGTAATCCAGAGTGGATCATTGGACAGCGGTCAAGAACATCTGAAATACCGAAAAGGACTAAGGATATGTTTCTCGTATATGGAGGTGACAAAGAGCTAGTCGTAAATGGTTACGCCGATGCAAGCTTTGACACGATCCGGACGATTCTAAATCGCAAACCGGATCGTATTTTTATTAAACGGTGGAGCTGTCGGTTGGTGCAGTTCTAAACAAAGCGCCGTGGCGGGATCTACATGTGAAGCGGAGTACATAGCTGCTTCGAAGTAGCAAATGAAGGAGTGCGGATGAAAGAGTTCATTTCCGATCTAGGTGTCATACCTAGTGCATCGGGACCAATGAAGATCTTCGTGACAATATGGTGCAATTGCCTTGGCAAAGGAATCCAGATTTCACAAGAGGACCAAGCATATCAAGAGATGCTTCAATTCCATTCGGGACCAAGTCCAAGTGGGAGACATAGAGATTTGCAAAATACATACGGATCTGAATGTTGCAGACCGTTGACTAAGCCTCTTCCACGAGCAAAACATGATCAGCACCAAGACTCCATGGGTGTTAGAATCATTCTTGTGTAATCTAGATTATTGACTCTAGTGCAAGTGGGAGACTGAAGGAAATATGCCCTAGAGGCAATAATAAAGTTATTATTTATTTCCTTATATCATGATAAATGTTTATTATTCATGCTAGAATTGTATTAACCGGAAACATAATACATGTGTGAATACATAGACAAACAGATAGTCACTAGTATGCCTCTACTAGACTAGCTCATTAATCGAAGATGGTTATGTTTCCTAACCATAGACATGTGTTGTCATTTGATTAATGGGATCACATCATTAGAAGAATGATGTGATTGACATGACCCATTTCGTTAGCTTAGCACTTGATCGTTTAGTATGTTGCTTATGCTTTCTTCATGACTTATACAAAGTTCCTGCAACTATGAGATTATGCAACTCCCGTTTACCGGAGGAACACTTTGTGTGCTACCAAACGTCACAACGTAAATGGGTGATTATAAAGGTACTCTACAGGTGTCTCCAAAAGTATATGTTGAGTTGGCATGAATCGAGATTAGGTTTTGTCACTCCGATTGTCGGAGAGGTATCTGGGCCTTCTCGGTAATACACATCACATAAGCCTTGCAAGCATTGCAACTAATGGGTTAGTTGTGAGATGATGTATTACGGAACGAGTAAAGAGACTTCTTGGTAACGAGATTGAACTAGGTATTGGATACCGACGATCGAATCTCGGGTAAGTAACATACCGATGACAAAGGGAACAACGATGTCATTATGCGGTTTGACCGATAAAGATCTTCGTAGAATATGTAGGAACCAATATGGGCATCCAAGTTCCGCTATTGGTTATTGACCGAGAATGGTTCTAGGTCATGTCTACATAGTTCTCGAACCCGTAGGGTCCGCACGCTTAACGCTTCGATGACTGTTCATTATGAGTTTATAAGTATTGATGTACGAAGGTAGTTCGAGTCCGGATGTGATCACGGACATGACGAGGAGTCTCGAAATGGTCGAGACATAAAGATTGATATATTGGAAGCCTATGTTTGGACTTGGAAGGTTCGGATGAAAACAGGAAGTTCTAGGAACACGGGGTTACGGAACCCCGGGGGTCTATGGGCCTTGATGGGCCATAGGGAGAAGAGGAAAGGGCCGGCCAGGCAGGCGCGCCCCCTCCCCTCTAGCCCGAATAGGACAAGGAGAGGGGGCGGCACCCCCTTCCTCTTCCCCTTCCCCAATCCTAATCCAACTAGGAAGGGGGAGTCCTACTCCGGTGGGAGTAGGACTCCTCCAGCGCGCCCTTGGGCTGGCCGCACCACCCTTGCTCCTTTATATACGGGGCAGGGGGCACCCCATGACACACAAGTTGATCTACGGATCGTTCCTTAGCCGTGTGCGGTGCCCCCCTCCACCATATTCCACTTCGGTCATATCGTCGCAGAGCTTAGGCGAAGCCCTGCGTCGGTGAAGTCATATCGTCGTGAAGCTTAGGCGAAGCCCTGCGTCGGTGGAGCATCATCATCGTCACCACGCCGTCGTGCTGACGGAACTCATCCCCGACGCTTTGCTGGATCGGAGCCCGGGGATCGTCATCGAGCTGAACGTGTGCTGAACACGGAGGTGCCGTACGTTCGGTGCTTGGATCGGTCGGATCGTGAAGACGTACGACTACATCAACCGCGTTGTTATAACGCTTCCGCTTTCGGTCTACGAGGGTACGTGGACAGACACTCTCCCCTCTCGTTGCTATGCCATCACCATGGTCTTGCGTGTACGTAGGAAATTTTTTGAAATTACTACGTTCCCAACAACCTTCGGGAACGTGATTTTCGGAACGAACGTGATCCAGAGGACTTGGACCCTACGTCAAGAAAGCTACCAGGAAGCCACAAGGTAGGGGGGGTGCGCGTACCCCCCCTAGGGCGCGCCCTCCACCCTCGTGGGCCCAACGTTGCTCCACCAACGTACTTCTTCCTCCTATATATACCTACGTACCCCCAAACGATCAGATACGGAGCCAAAAACCTAATTCCACCGCCGCAACCTTCTGTACCTGTGAGATCCCATCTTGGGGCCTTTTCCGGAGCTCCACCGGAGGGGGCATCGATCACGAGGGCTTCTACATCAACGCCATAGCCTCTCCGATGATGTGTGAGTAGTTTACCTCAGACCTCCGAGTTTATAGTTATTAGCTAGATGGCTTCTTCTTTCTTTTTGGATGTCAATACAATGTTCTCCCCCTCTCTCGTGGAGATCTATTCGATGTAATCTTCTTTTGCGGTGTGTTTGTTGAGACCGATGAGTTATGGGTTTATGATCAAGTTTATCTATGAACAATATTTGAATCTTCTCTGAATTCTTTTATGTATGATTGGTTATCTTTGCAAGTCTCTTTGAATTATCAGTTTGGTTTGGCCTACTAGATTGATCTTTCTTGCAATGGGAGAAGTGCTTAGCTTTGGGTTCAATCTTGCGGTGTCCTTTCCTAGTGACAGTAGGGGCAGCAAGGCACGTATTGTATTGTTGCCATCGAGGATAACAAGATGGGGTTTTTATCATATTGCATGAATTTATCCCTCTACATCATGTCATCTTGCTTAAAGTGTTACTCTGTTCTTTTGAACTTAATACTCTAGATGCATGTTGGATAGCGGTCGATGTGTGGAGTAATAGTAGTAGATGCAGGCAGGAGTCGGTCTACTTGTCTCGGACGTGATGCCTATATACATGATCATACCTAGATATTCTCATAACTATGCTCCGTTCTGTCAATTGCTCAATAGTAATTTGTTCACCCACCGTAATACTTATGCTCTTGAGAGAAGCCACTAGTGAAACCTATGGCCCCCGGGTCTATTTTCCATCATATTAATCTCCCGACAACAAGGTATTTCTGACGCCGTCTTTATTTTTCTTTCTTTACTTTGCATCTTTATCACAAAAATACCAAAAATATTATCTTATCATATCTATCAGATCTCACTCTCGTAAGTGACCGTGAAGGGATTGACAACCCCTTTATTGCGTTGGTTGCGAGAATTTATTTGTTTGTGTAGGTGTGAGGGACTCGTGCGTGGCCTCCTACTGGATTGATACCTTGGTTCTCAAAAACTGAGGGAAATACTTACGCTACTTTGCTGCATCACCCTTTCCTCTTCAAGGGAAAACCAACGCAATGCTCAAGAGGTAGCAAGAAGGATTTCGGCGCCGCTGTCGGGAGTCTCATAAAAGTCAACATACCAAGTACCCATCACAAACCCTTATCTCCCGCATTACATTATTTGCCATTTGCCTCTCGTTTTCCTCTCCCCCACTTCACCCTTGCCATTTTATTCGCCCTCTCTTTTTCATCCACCTTCCTCCCTCTTTTTGCGCTTTGCACTTTCTGCCGTTATGTCTGAAATTGGGGAAATTATTGTTGATATGGACAGTAATAATATCATGGAAAATTCTGATGCTCCTGCTGAAGAACCCCCTATCTTACATACAAAAAAATCCGAATTGGTAGTGGTAATATTATTGGAAAAAGAGTTATCCAAGATTTCTTTACTTGTGCCGGTGCTTTGCCCTCTATGGGTAGTTCTATTCTTCATAGAACTAGTAGTCTTGCAGACGCTATCGCCATGCTTATAGTTGAACTTGAAAGACAATTTATGCACTTGCATCCTTGCATACAAAGGATTTTCCTATAATTTTCTAATATAGAGCATTCTTCTGTTAAGCGTGCCACTACTATCTTTTTGGCTCATGAGTTCAGATTTATAATAAAAGAGGCCAAAGAAATCTTTGCACATTATAGGGTGGACGTTGGTCGTCCTCCCATAGAGGCTATCCTCTTTGATCAAAAAGAAATAATGCGTTTTCAATCTCTAGACTATGTTGCTTTCGATGAAAACCTTAGAAAAAAGTGTTGGAAATATGCCCTAGAGGCAATAATAAAATGGTTATTATTATATTTCTTTGTTCATGATAATTGTCTATTGTTCATGCTATAATTGTGTTATCCGGAAATCGTAATACATGTGTGAATACATAGACCACAACATGTCCCTAGTGAGCCTCTAGTTGACTAGCTCGTTGATCAACAGATAGTCATGGTTTCGACTATGGACATTGGATGTCATTGATAACGGATCACATCATTAGGAGAATGATGTGATGGACAAGACCCAATCCTAAGCATAGCACAAAGATCGTAGTTCGTTTGCTAGAGCTTTTCCAAATGTCAAGTATCATTTCCTTAGACCATGAGATTGTGCAGCTCCGGATACCGTAGGAGTGCTTTGGTTGTGCCAAACGTCACAACGAATCGGGTGGCTATAAAGGTGCACTACAGGTATCTCCGAAAGTGTCATTGGGTTGGCACGAATCGAGACTGGATTTGTCACTCCGTATGACGGAGAGGTATCTCTGGGCCCACTCGGTAATGCATCATCATAATGAGCTCAATGTGACCAAGTGGTTGATCACGGGATCATGCATTACGGTACGAGTAAAGTGACTTGCCGGTAACGAGATTGAATGAGGTATTGGGATACCGACGATCGAGTCTCGGGCAAGTAACGTACCGATTGACAAAGGGAATTGTATACGTGATTGATTGAATCCTCGACATCGTGGTTCATCCGATGAGATCATCGAGGAGTATGTAGGAGCCAACATGGGTATCCAGATCCCGCTGTTGGTTATTGACCGGAGAGTCGTCTCGGCCATGTCTGCGTGTCTCCCGAACCCGTAGGGTCTACACACTTAAGGTTCGGTGACGCTAGGGTTGTAGAGATATTAGTATGTAGTAACCCGAAAGTTGTTCGGAGTCCCGGATAAGATCCCGGACGTCACGAGGTGTTCCGGAATGGTCCGGAGGTAAAGATTTATATATAGGAAGTCAAGTTTCGCCCATCGGGAAAGTTTCGGGGGTCACCGCTATTGTACCGAGACCACCGGAAGGGTCCCGGGGGTCCACCGGGTGGGGCCGCCTATCCTGGAGGGCCCCATGGGCTGAAGTGGGGAGGGGAACCAGCCCTTGGTGGGTTGGTGCGCCCCCCTTGGGCCTCCCCCTGCGCCTAGGGCAGGAAACCCTAGGGGTGGGGGGCGCCCCCCTTGGCTCGGGGGGCAAGCCACTCCCTTGGCCGCTGCCCCCCTTGGAGATCCCATCTCCTAGGGCCGGCGCCCCCAGGGGGCCTATATATAGTGGGGGGGAGGGAGGGCAGCCGCACTGGCGCCTCCCTCTCCCTCTCCAACACCTCCTCCTCTATGTAGAGCTTGGCGAAGCCCTGCCGAGATCCCTGCTTCATCCGCCACCACGCCGTCGTGATGCTGGATCTCCATCAGCCTCTCCTTCCCCCTTGCTGGATCAAGAAGGAGGAGACATTTTCCCCAACCGTATGTGTGTTGAACGCGGAGGTGCCGTCCGTTCGGCACTTGGTCATCGGTGATTTGGATCACGACGAGTATGACTCCGTCAACCCCGTTCTCTTGAACGCTTCCGCTCGCGATCTACAAGGGTATGTAGATGCACTCCTTTTCCCCTCGTTGCTAGATAACTCCATAGATTGATCTTCGTGAAGCGTAGAATTTTTTTGATTTCTGCTACGTTCCCCAACAGTGGCATCATGAGCTAGGTATATGCGTAGTTACTATGCACGAGTAGAACACAAAGCAGTTGTGGGCATATATGTTGTCAATTTTCTTGCCACTACTAGTCTTATCTTGCTTCGGCGGCATCGTGGGATGAAGCGGCCCGGACCGACCTTACACGTACGCTTACGTGAGACAGGTTCCACCGACTGACATGCACTAGTTGCATAAGGTGGCTAGCGGTGTGTCTCTCCCACTTTAGTTGGAGCGGATTCGATGAAAAGGGTCCTTATGAAGGGTAAATAGAAATTGGCATATCACGTTGTGGTTTTACATAGGTAAGAAACGTTCTTGCTAGAAACCTATAACAGCCACGTAAAAACTTGCAACAACAATTAGAGGACGTCTAACTTGTTTTTGCAGCAAGTGCTTTGTGATGTGATATGGCCAAAGGATGTGATGAATGATATATGTGATGTATGAGATGATCATGTTCTTGTAATAGGAATCACGACTTGCATGTCGATGAGAATGACAACCGGCAGGAGCCATAGGTGTTGTCTTTATTTTTGCATGACCTGCGTGTCATTGAATAACGCCATGTAAATTACTTTACTTTATTGCTAAACACGTTAGCCATAGAAGTAGAAGTAGTCGTTGGCGTGACAACTTCATGAAGACACGATGATGGAGATCATGATAATGGAGATCATGGTGTCATGCCGGTGACGAAGATGATCATGGCGCCCCGAAGATGGAGATCAAAGGAGGAATATGATATTGGCCATATCATGTCACTATTTGATTGCATGTGATGTTTATCATGTTTTGCTTCTTATTTGCTTAGAACGACGGTAGTAAATAAGATGATCCCTTATAATAATTTCAAGAAAAGTGTTCCCCCTGACTGTGCACCGTTGCGAAGGTTCGTTGTTTCGAAGCACCACATGATGATCGGGTGTGATAGATTCTAACGTTCAAATACAACGGGTGTAAGCCAGATTTACACACGCAATACACTTAGGTTGACTTGACGAGCCTAGCATGTACAAACATGGCCTCGGAACACGGAAGACCGAAAGGTCGAGCATGAGTCGTATAGAAGATACGATCAACATGAAGATGTTCACCGACGTTGAATAGTCCGTCTCACGTGATGATCGGACACGGCCTAGTTAACTCGGATCATGTTTCACTTAGATGACTAGAGGGATGTCTATCTGAGTGGGAGTTCATTGAATAATTTGATTAGATGAACTTAATTATCATGAACTTAGTCTAAAATCTTTACAATATGTCTTGTAGATCAAATGGCCCATGCTAATGTTGCCCTCAACTTCAACGCGTTCCTAGAGAAAACCAAGCTGAAAGATGATGGCAGCAACTATACGGACTAGGTCCGGAACCTGAGGATCATCCTCATAGCTGCCAAGAAAGATTATGTCCTAGAATCATCGCTAGGTGAAGCACCCATCCCAGAGAACCAACACATTATGAACGCTTGGCAGTCTCGTGCTGATGATTACTCCCTCGTTCAGTGCGGCATGCTTTACAGCTTAGAACCGGGGCTCCAAAAGCGTTTTGAGCAACACGGAGCATATGAGATGTTCAAGAGCTGAAAATGGTTTTCCAAGCTCATGCCCGGTCGAGATATGAAGTCTCCGACAAGTTCTTCATTGTAAGATGGAGGAAAATAGTTCATCGGTGAGCACATACTCAAGATGTCAGGTTGCACAATCGCTGACTCAGCTAGGAGTTAATCTCCGGATGACGCGGTCATTGACAGGATCCTTGCCGCTTCCACCGAGCTACAAGAGCTTTGTGATGAACTTCAATATGCAGGGGATGGAAAAGACCATTCCGAGGTATATTCAATGCTAAAATCAGCGGAGGTGGAGATCAAAAGGAACATCAAGTGTTGATGGTGAATAAAACCACTAAGTTTAAGAAAGGCAAGGGTAAGAAGAACTTCAAGAAGGACGGCAAGGAGTTGCCGCGCCCGATAAGCCGATTGCGGGAAGAAGCCAAAGAATGGACCCAAGCACGAGACCTGAGTGCTTTTATTGCAAGGGAAGTGGTCTTTGGAAGCGGAACTGCCCCGAATACTTAGCGGACAAGAAGGCCGGCAACACCAAAGGTATATGTGATATACATGTAATTGATGTGTACCTTACCAGTACTCGTAGTAGCTCCTGGGTATTTGATACCGGTGCCGTTGCTCATATTTGTTACTCAAAACAGGAGCTGCGGAATAAGCGGAGACTGGCGAAGGACGAGGTGACGATGCGCGTCGGGAATGGTTCCAAGGTCGATGTGATCGCCGTCGGCACGCTGCCTCTACATTTACCTACGGGATTAGTTTTAAACCTCAATAATTATTATTTAGTCCCAGCTTTGAGCATGAACATTGTATCAGGATCTCGTTTAATTCGAGATGGCTACTCATTTAAATATGAGAATAATGGTTGTTCTATTTATATGAGAGATATGTTTTATGGTCATGCCCCGCTGGTGAATGGATTATTCTTAATGAATCTCGAGCGTAATGTTACACATATTCATAGTGTGAATACCAAAAGATGTAAAGTTGATAACGATAGTCCCACATACTTGTGGCACTGCCGCCTTGGTCACATTGATGTCAAGCGCATGAAGAAGCTCCATGCTGATTGACTTTTAGAGTCTCTCGATTATGAATCATTTGACACATGCGAACCATGCCTTATGGGCAAAATGACCAAGACTCCGTTCTCCGGAACAATGGAGCGAGCAACCAACTTGTTGGAAATCATACATACCGATGTGTGCGGTCCAATGAGCGTTGAGGCTCGTGGAGGATATCGTTATGTTCTCACTCTCACTGATGACTTGAGTAGATATGGATATGTCTACTTAATGAAACACAAGTCTGAGACCTTTGAAAAGTTCAAGGAATTTCAGAGTGAGGTTGAGAATCAACGTGACAGGAAAATAAAGTTCTTACGATCAGATCGTGGAGGGGAATATTTAAGTCACGAATTTGGTATGCACTTAAGGAAACGTGGAATAGTTTCACAACTCACGCCGCCTGGAACACCTCAGCGAAATGGTGTGTCTGAACGTCGTAATCGCACTCTATTAGATATGGTGCGATCTATGATGTCTCTTACCAATCTACCGCTCTCATTTTGGGGTTATGCTTTAGAGACTGCCGCATTCACTTTAAATAGGGCTCCGTCGAAATCCATTGAGACGACACCGTATGAATTATGGTTTGGGAAGAAACCTAAGCTGTCGTTTCTAAAAGGTTGGGGATGCGATGCTTATGTCAAGAAACTTCAACCCGAAAAGCTGGAACCCAAGTCGGAAAAATGCGTCTTCATAGGATACCCTAAGGAAATCATTGGGTAAACCTTCTACCTCAGATCCGAAGGCAAGATCTTTGTTGCCAAGAACGGGTCCTTTCTGGAGAAAGAGTTTCTCTCGAAAGAAGTAAGTGGGAGGAAAGTAGAGCTTGATGAAGTACTACCTCTTGAAACGGTAAGTAGCGCAGCTCAGGAAGATGTTCCTGTGGTGCCTGCACCGACTAGAGAGGAGGTTAATGATGATGATCAAGGTACTTCAGATCAAGCTCCTACTGAACTTCGTAGGTCCACAAGGAGACGTTCCGCACGAGAGTGGTACGACAACCCTGTCTTGGAAATCATGTTGTAAGACAACGGTGAACCTTCGAACTATGAAGAAGCGATGGCGGGCCCGGATTCTGACAAATGGCTAGAGGCCATGAAATTCGAGATAGGATCCATGTATGAAAACGAAGTATGGACTTTGACTGACTTGCCCGATGATCGGCGAGCCATAGAAAATAAATGGGTCTTTAAGAAGAAGACAGACGCGGATGGTAACGTGACCATCTATAAGGCTTGACTTGTCGCTAAGGGCTATCGACAAGTTCAAGGGGTTGACTACGATGAGACTTTCTCACCCGTAGCGAAGCTGAAGTCCGTCCGAATCATGTTAGCAATTGTCGCATTCTATGATTATGAGATATGGCAAATGGACGTCAAAACGGCATTCCTTAACGGCCATCTTAAGGAAGAACTGTATATGATGCAGCCGGAAGGTTTTGTCAATCCTAAGAATGCTAACAAGGTGTGCAAGCTCCAACGCTCAATCTATGGGCTGGTGCAAGCATCTCGGAGTTGGAACATTTGATTTGATGAGATGATCAAAGTGTCTGGGTTTACACACACTTATGGAGAAGCCTGTGTTTACAAGAAAGTGAGTGGGAGCTCTGTAGCATTTCTCATATTATATGTGGATGACATACTGTTGATGGGAAATGATATAGAATTATTGGAAAGCATAAAGGCCTACTTGAACAAGTGTTTTTCAATGAAGGACCTTGGATAAGCTGCTTATATATTAGGCATCAAGATCTATAGAGATAGATCGAGACGCCTCATTGGTCTTTCACAAAGTACGTACCTTGACAAGATATTGAAGAAGTTCAATATGGATCAGTCCAAGAAGGGTTCTTGCTCAGATTGCAAGGTGTGCGATTGAGCACGGCTCAATGCCCGACCACGGCAGAAGATAGAGAAAAGATGAGTGTCGTCCCCTATGCCTTGGCCATAGGGTCTATTATGTATGCCATGCTGTGTACCAGACCTGATGTAAACCTTGCCGTAAGTTTGGTAGGGAGGTACCTAAGTAATCCCGGCATGGAACACTGGACAACGGTCAAGAATATCCTGAAGTACATGAAAAGGACTAAGGACATGTTTCTCGTATATGGAGGTGACGAAGAGCTCATCGTAAAGGGTTACGTCGACGCTAGCTTCGACACAGATCTGGATGACTCTAAGTCACAAACCGGATCGTGTATATTTTGAATGGTGGGGCAGAAGCTGGTGCAGTTGCAAGCAAAGCGTCGTGGAGGGATCTACATGTGAAGCGGAGTACATGGCAGCCTCGGAGGCAGCGCATGAAGCAATCTGGATGAAGGAGTTCATCACCGACCTAGGAGTCATACCCAATGCGTCGGGCCCGATGACTCTCTTCTGTGACAACACTGGAGCTATTGCCCTTGCCAAGGAGCCCGGGTTTCACAGGAAGACCAGGCATATCAAGCGTCGCTTCAACTCCATTTATGAAAGTGTTCAAGATGGAGACATAGATATTTGTAAAGTGCACACAGATCTGAATGTGGCAGATCCGTTGACTAAACCTCTCCCTAGAGCAAAACATGATCAACACCAGAACTCTATGGGTGTTCGATTCATCACAATGTAACTAGATTATTAACTCTAGTGCAAGTGGGAGACTGTTGGAAATATGCCCTAGAGGCAATAATAAAATGGTTATTATTATATTTCTTTGTTCATGATAATTGTCTATTGTTCATGCTATAATTGTGTTATCCGGAAATCGTAATACATGTGTGAATACATAGACCACAACATGTCCCTAGTGAGCCTCTAGTTGACTAGCTCGTTGATCACAGATAGTCATGGTTTCCTGACTATGGACATTGGATGTCATTGATAACGGGATCACATCATTAGGAGAATGATGTGATGGACAAGACCCAATCCTAAGCATATCACAAAGATCGTGTAGTTCGTTTGCTAGAGCTTTTCCAAATGTCAAGTATCATTTCTTTAGACCATGAGATTGTGCAACTCCCGGATACCGTAGGAGTGCTTTGGGTTTGCCAAACGTCACAACGTAACTGGGTGGCTATAAATGTGCACTACAGGTATCTCCGAAAGTGTCTGTTGGGTTGGCACGAATCGAGACTGGGATTTGTCAGTTCGTATGACGGAGAGGTATCTCTAGGCCCACTCAGTAATGCATCATCATAATGAGCTCAATGTGACCAAGTGGTTGATCACGGGATCATGCATTACGGTACAAGTAAAGTGACTTGCCGGTAACGAGATTGAACGAGGTATTGGGATACCGACGATCGAGTCTCGGGCAAGTAACGTACCGATTGACAAAGGGAATTGTATACGGGATTGATTGAATACTCGACATTGTGGTTCATCCGATGAGATCATCGAGGAGTATGTGGGAGCCAACATGGGTATCCAGATCCCGCTGTTGGTTATTGACCGGAGAGTCGTCTTGTCCATGTCTGCGTGTCTCCCGAACCCGTAGGGTCTACACACTTAAGGTTCGGTGACGCTAGGGTTGTAGAGATATTAGTATGCAGTAACCCGAAAGTTGTTCGGAGTCCTGGATGAGATCCCGGACGTCACGAGGAGTTCCGGAATGGTCCGGAGGTAAAGATTTGTATATATGAAGTCAAGTTTCGGCCATCGGGAAAGTTTGGGGTCACGGTATTGTCTGGGACCACGGAAGGGTCGAGGTCCACCGGTGGGGCCACCTATCCGGAGGGCCCCATGGGCTGAAGTGGGAGGAACCAGCCTGGTGGGCTGGTGCGCCCCCCTTTGGCCTCCCCTGCGCCTAGGGCAGGAAACCCTAGGGGTGGGGGCGCCCCCCTTGGCTTGGGGGGCAAGCCACCCCTTGGCCGCCGCCCCCCTTGGAGATCCCATCTCCTAGGGCCGGCGCCCCCCCAGGGGGCCTATATATAGTGGGGGGGGGGGGGGAGGGAGGGCAGCCGCACCCTGGCGCCTCCCTCTCCCTGTCCAACACCTCCTCCTCTCTGTAGAGCTTGGCGAAGCCCTGCCGAGATTCCCGCTGCATCCACCACCACGCCGTCGTGCTGCTGGATCTCCATCAACCTCTCCTTCCCCCTTGCTGGATCAAGAAGGAGGAGACGTCTTCCCCAACCATACGTGTGTTGAACGCGGAGGTGCCGTCCGTTCGACACTTGGTCATCGGTGATTTGGATCACGACGAGTACGACTCCATCAACCCCGTTCTCTTGAACGCTTCCGCTCGCGATCTACAAGGGTATGTAGATGCGCTCCTTTTCCCCTCTTTGCTAGATAACTCCATAGATTGATCTTGGTGAAGCGTAATTTTTTTTGATTTCTGCTACGTTCCCCAACAAAAAGGTTCCTACCAATGTTCTAGTTGATAGAATTTCTGAACTTAATGATGATTTGGCTATTCGAAATAATGAGCTAGGATATTCTCTCGAGTACAGGCTCACAAAGTTCTGTCCAAAGAATGCTTATAATGATGAATTGATTGTGCAATACGAAGGGCCAAAGGAGGAACCTATACCTCCTAAAATTGATCTTGGGGACTTTTGTCCTATTAAATTTATCCCTTTTGATTACTTTTGCTTGCCTCGAAGAAAACTTGCTGCTGAACATAGAGAATATGAAATGAGTTTTAATGATCTATCCTATTATTATGGCAATACCTAGATCTATCCTTGCTTTTATGCCTAGCTAGGGGCGTTAAACAATAGCGCTTGTTGGGAGGCAACCCAATTTTATTTTTAGTTTTTTGCTTTTTGCTTCTGTTTAGGAATAAATCTTTGATCTAGCCTCTGGTTATATGTGTTTTTATGTTTTAATTTGTGTTTGTGCCAAGTTAAACCTATTGGATCTTCTTGGATGATAGTTATTTGATCTTGCAGAAAATTCCAGAAACTTTCTGTTCACGCAAATAATTGGTTAAAAATCACCAGAACGTGATAAAATATTGATTCCAATTGCTGCTGATCAATAAACAAATTGTCTAGGACTTCCTATTTTGGCTGAATTTTTGGAGTTCCATAAGTTTGCGTTAGTTACAGATTACTACAGACTGTTCTGTTTTTGACAGACTCTGTTTTTCGTGTGTTGTTTGCTTATTTTGATGAATCTATGGCTAGTAAAATAGTTTATAAACCATAGAGAAGTTGTAATACAGTAGGTTTAACACCAATATAAATAAAGAATGAGTTCATTACAGTACCTTGAAGTGGTGTTTTGTTTTCTTTCGCTAACGGAGCTCACAAGATTTTCTGTTAAGTTTTGTGTTGTGAAGTTTTCAAGTTTTGGGTAAAAGATTTGATGGATTATGGAACAAGGAGTGGCAAGAGCCTAAGCTTGGGGATGTCCATGGCACCCCAAGATAATCTAAGGACGCCTAAAAGCCAAAGCTTGGGGATGCCCCGGAAGGCATCCCCTCTTTCGTCTACTTCCATCGGTAACTTTACTTGGAGCTATATTTTTATTCACCACATGATATGTGTTTTGCTTGGAGCGTCTTGTATTATTTGAGTCCTTATTTTTTAGTTTTCCACAATCATCCTGGCTGTACACACCTTTTGAGAGAGACACACACATGATTCGGAAATTGTTAGAATACTCTATGTGCTTCACTTATATCTTTTGAGTTATATAGTTTTTGCTCTAGTGCTTCACTTATATCTTTTAGAGCACGGTGGTGGTTTTGTTTTATAGAAACTATTGTTCTCTCATGCTTCACTTAGATTATTTTGAGATTCCTACAAAACAGCATGGTAATTTGCTTTAATTATAATAGACATCCAATTAAAAAAAATTCTTATGAGTGTGTTGAATACTATGAGAAGTTAGATGCTTGATAATTGTTTTGAGACATGGAGATGGTGATATTAGAGACATGCTAGTTGAGTAGTTTTGAATTTGAGAAATACTTGTGTTAAAGTTTGTGATTCTCGTAGCATGCACGTATGGTGAACCGTTATGTGATGAAGTCGGAGCATGATTTGTTTATTGATTGTCTTCCTTATGAGTGGCGGTCGGGGACGAGCGATGGTCTTTTCCTACCAATCTATCCCCCTAGGAGCATGCGCGTAATACTTTGCTTCGAGAACTTGTAGATTTTTGCAATAAGTATATGAGTTCTTTATGACTAATGTCGAGTCCATGGATTATATGCACTTTTCTTCCTTCCACCATTGCTAGCCTCTCTAATACCACGCACTTTTCGCCGATATCATACACCCACCATATACCTTCCTCAAAATAGCCACCATACCTACCTATCATGGCATTTCTATAGCCATTCCGAGATATATTGCCATGCAACTTTCCACCGTTCAGTTTATTATGACACGCTCCATCATTGTCATATTGCTTTGCATGATCATGTAGTTGACATTGTATTTGTGGCAAAGCCACCATTCATAATTCTTTCATACATGTCACTCTTGATTCATTGCATATCCCGGTACACCGCTGGAGTCATCCACATAGAGTCATATTTTGTTCTAAGTATTGAGTTGTAATTGTTGAGTTGTAAGTAAATAAAAGTGTGATGATCATCATTTTTAGAGCATTGTCCCAAGTGAGGAAAGGATGATGGAGACTATGATTCCGCCACAAGTCGGGATGAGACTCCGGACGAAAAAAAGAGGCCATAAAAAAATAGAATAGGCCCAAATAAAAAAAATGAGAGAAAAAGAGAGAAGGGACAATGTTACTATCCTTTTACCACACTTGTGCTTCAAAGTAGCACCGTGATCTTCATGATAGAGAGAGTCTTCTATGTTGTCACTTTCATATACTAGTGGGAAATTTTCATTATAGAACTTGGCTTGTATATTCCAATGATGGGCTAAGTTGGATGCGCACCCACTTAGTTCCTTTTGTTGAGCTTTCATATACTTATAGCTCTAGTGCATCCGTTGCATGGCAATCCCTACTCACTCACATTGATATCTATTAATTGGCATCTCCATAGCCCGTTGATACGCCTAGTTGATGTGAGACTATCTTCTCCATTTTGTCTTCTCCACAACCACCATTCTATTCCACATATAGTGCTATATCCATGGCTCACGCTCATGTATTGCGTGAAGATTGAAAAAGTTTGAGAACATAAAGTATGAAACAATTGCTTGGCTTGTCATCGGGGTTATGCATGATTTAAATACTTTGTGTGGTGAAGCTAGAGCATAGCCAGACTATATGATTTTGTAGGGATAACTTTATTTTACCATATTATTTTGAGAAAACATAATTGCTTAGTTAGTATGCTTGAAGTATTATTATTTTTATGTCAATATTAAACTTTTGTCTTGAATCTTTCGGATCTGAATATTCATACCACAACTAAGAGAATTACATTGAAAATTATGCCAAGTAGCATTCCGCATCAAAAATACTGTTTTTATCATTTACCTACTCGAGGACGAGCAGGAATTAAGCTTGGGGATGCTTGATACGTCTCCAACTTATCTATAATTTTTTATTTCTTCATGCTATATTATATTCTGTTTTGGACATTATTGGGCTTTATTATACACTATTATATTATTTTTGGGACTATCCTATTAACCGGAGGCCTAGCCCAAAATTGTTGTTTTTTGCCTATTTCAGAGTTTCGCAGAAAAAGAACATCAAACAGAGTCCAAACGGATTGAAATCTTCGGGACCGTGATTTTCGGAACGAACGTGATCCAGAGGACTTGGACCCTACGTCAAGAAAGTTACCAGGAAGGCACGAGGTAGGGGGGCGCGCCCTCCACCCTCGTGGGCCCCACGTTGCTCCACCGACGTACTTCTTCCTCCTATATATACCTACGCACTTCAAAGCGATCGGATCGGAGCCAAAACCTAATTTCACCGCCGCAACCTTACATGCCGTGAGATCCCATCTTGGGGCCTTTTAGGAGCTCATTTGGAGGGGGCATCGATCACAGAGGGCTTCTACATCAACACCATAGCCTCTCCGATGATGTGTGAGTAGTTTACCTCAGACCTCCAGGTCCATAGTTATTAGCTAGATGGCTTCTTCTTTCTTTTTGGATCTCAATACAATGTTCTCCCCCTCTCTCGTGGATATCTATCCGATGTAATCTTCTTTTGCGGTGTGTTTGTTGAGACCGATGAATTGCGGGTTTATGATCAAGTTTATCTATGAACAATATTTGAATCTTCTCTGAATTCTTTTATGTATGATTGGTTATCTTTGCAAGTCTCTTCGAATTATTAGTTTGGTTTGGCCTACTAGATTGATCTTTCTTGCAATGGGAGAAGTGCTTAGCTTTGGGTTCAATCTTGCGGTGTCCTTTTCGGTGTGATGAGGGGCAGCAAGGCACGTATTGTATTGTTGCCATCGAGGATAACAAGATGGGTTTTTTATCATATTGCATGAATTTATCGCTCTACATCATATCATCTTGCTTAAAGAGTTACTTTGTTCTTTTGAACTTAATACTCTAGATGCATGCTGGATAGCGGTCGATGTGTGGAGTAATAGTAGTAGATGCAGGCAGGAGTCGGTCTACTTGTCTCGGACGTGATGCCTATATACATGATCATACCTAAATAGTCTCATAACTATGCTCAATTCTATCAATTGCTCAATAGTAGTTTGTTCACCCACCGTAATACTTATGCTCTTGAGAGAAGCCACTAGTGAAACCTATGGCCCCTCGGTCTATTTTCCATCATATTAATCTCCCGACAACAAGCTATTTCTGACGCCGTCTTTATTTTTCTTTCTTTACTTTGCATCTTTATCACAAAAATACCAAAAATATTATCTTATCATATCTATCAGATCTCACTCTCGTAAGTGACCGTGAAGGGATTGACAACCCCTTTATTGCGTTGGTTGCGAGGATTTATTTGTTTGTTTAGGTGCGAGGGACTCTTGCGTGGCCTCCTACTGGATTGATACCTTGGTTCTCAAAAACCGAGGGAAATACTTACGCTACTTTGTTGCATCACCCTTTCCTCTTCAAGGAAAAACCAACGCAGTACTCAAGAGGTAGCACTGACATAATAGATTCATAACTCAATATAATTTTCTTTCTAGGGAAGTGTTCCATGCCTTTCCTTAACGGAAATTGAAATCTAATGTTTTCTTCTTTCATATCAATAATTGCACCAATTGTTCTAAGAAAAGGTCTACCAAGAATAATAGGACATGTAGGATTGCAATCTATATCAAGAACAATGAAATCTACGGGCACATAATTCCTATTTGCAACAATAAGAACATCATTAATTCTTACCATAGGTTTCTTAATAGTGGAATCCGCAAGATGCAAATTTAAGGAACAATCATCAAATTCACGAAACCTAACACATCACATAAAGTTTTTGGAATTGTGGAAACATTAGCACCTAAATCACACAAAAGCATGGCATTCATAATCTTTAATCTTAATCTTAATAGTAGGTTCCCACTCATCATAATTTTTTCTAGGGATAGATACTTCCAATTGAACCTTTTCTTCAAAATATTGCATCATAGCATCAATGATATGTTTAGTAAAAGCTTTATGTTGACTATAAGCATGAGGAGAATTCAACATGGATTGCAACAAGGAAATACAATCTATTAAAGAAAAATTATCATAATTAAATTCCTTGAGATCCAAAAGAGTGGGTTAATTGCTACGTAAAGTTTTGACCTTTCCAATCCCACTTTTATCAATTTTTGCATCAAGATCTAAAAACTCCGAATCATTGGGACGCCTTCTAACTAAAGTTGACTCATCTCCAGTTCCATCTTTATCAAGATTTACATTGGAAAACAAAGATTCAATAGGAGTCACATCAATCACTTTAAGATCTTCATTATTCTCACGGAAACTAGAAGATCACTTTTATAAACCAATCTTTTTTTAGCACACATCTTAGCGGTTCTTTCTTTGCACTCATCAATGGAAATTCTCATGGCTTTGAGAGACTCATTGATATCATGCTTAGGTGGAATAGATCTAAGTTTCAAAGAATCAATATCAAGAGAAATTGTATCCACGTTCCTAGCCAAATCATCAATCTTAAGCATTTTTTCTTCAATCAAAGCATTAAAATTCTTTTGCGAATTTATAAATTATTTAACACTATTCTCAAAATCAGAGGGAATCTTATTATAATTTTCATACGAATTGTTATAGGAATTACCATAATTATTGGAGGAATTACTACGAAACGGCCTAGGATTAAAATTACCTCTATACGTGTTATTACCAAAAAAAAATCCTACCAACAAAATTCACACCCATATATTCATTATTGTTTTCAATCAAAGTAGACAAAGGCATATCATTAGGATCAATAGGAGCACTCTTGCTAGCAAATAATTTCATAAGCTCATCCATTTTTCCACTCAAAATATTTATTTCTTCAATCATATGCACTTTTTTATTAGTGGAAGATCTTTCGGTATGCCGTTGAGAATAATTAATCATAATACTATCTAGGAGTTTAGTAGCTTCTCCTAAAGTAATTTCCATAAAAGTACCTCCCGCGGCCGAATCTAAAAGATTTCTAGAAGCAAAATTTAATCTGGCATAATTTTTTTGTATAATCATCCACAAATTCAAACCATGATCGAGTAGGGCAATTTTGTATCATCAATTTCATCCTCTCCCAAGACTGTGCAACATGTTCATGATCAAGTTGTTTAAAATTCATAATATCGTTCCTAAGGAAGATGATCTTAGCGGGAGGAAATTACTTGGAAATAAAAGCATCTTTACACTTATTCCATGAATCAATACTATTTTTAGGCAAAGATGAAAACCAAGTTTTAGCACGATCTCGAAGTGAGAACGGAAATAGCTTCAATTTAACAATATCATTATCCACATATTTTTTCTTTTGCATATCACACAAATCAACGAAATTATTAAGATGGGATGCAGCATCTTCATTGGGAAGGCCGAAAAATTGATCTTTCATAACAAGATTCAGCAAAGCGGTATTAATTTCACAAGATTCCGCATTAGCATCGGGAGCAATCGTAGTACTAATAAAATCATTGTTGTTGGTATTGGAAAAGTCACACAATTTGGTATTATCTTGAGCTATCGCAACAAAGCAAGCAATTCAATACACGAGCACACAAAAAGCAAACGAAGAAGACGAACGAAAGAGGGGCGAAGAAAAGGTGAATCTTTTCGAAAATCGTTTTAGAAGTGGGGGAGAGGAAAACGAGAGGCGAATGTCTAATAATGTAATGCGAGGGATGAGAGTTTATGATGGGTACTTGGTATGTCTTGGCTTGGCGTACATCTTCCCGGCAACGGCGCCAAAAATTCTTCCTGCTACCTCTTGAGCTTGTGTTGGTTTTTCCCTTGAAGAGGAAAGGGTGATGCAACAAAGTAGAGTAAGTATTTCCCTTAGCTTTTGAGAACCAAGGTATCAATCCAGTAGGAGGCAATGCGCAAGCCACCAAATACATGCACAAACAAACACCAACTTGCACCCAACGCGATAAAGGGGTTGTCAATCCCTTCACGGTTATTTGTAACATGAGATCTGATAGAGATGGAGAAACGATAAAGTAATATTTTTGGTATTTTTTTGGTTTATGAAACGAAAAGTAAAAGATTGCAAAGAAAGTAAATAGGAAACTAAGATTGTAGATCGGAAACTTATATGATGGAAAATAGACCCGGGGGCCATAGGTTTCACTAGAGGTTTATCTCAAGATAGAAAATAATACGGTGGGTGGACAAATTACTACCGAGAAATTGATAGAAAAGCGCAAAGTTATGATGATATCTAAGGCAATGATCATGAATATAGGCATCACGTCCGTGTCAAGTAGACCGAAACGATTCTGCATCTACTACTATTACTCCACACATCGACCGCTATCTAGCATGCATCTAGAGTATTAATTTCATAAGAACAGAGTAACGCATTAGGCAAGATGACATGATGCAGAGAAATTAACTCAAACAATATGATGAAAACCCCATCTTTTTATCCTCGATGGCAACAATACAATACGTGTCGGTTCCCCTTCTGTCACTAGGATCAAGCACCGCAAGATTGAACCCAAAGCTAAGCACTTCTCCCATTGTAAGAAAAACCAATCTAGTTGGCCAAACCAAATCTATAGTTCGAAGAGACTTGCAAAGATATCAAATCATGCATATAAGAATTCAGAGGAGATTCAAATAATATTCATAGATAAGCTGATCATAAATTCACAATTCATCGGACCTTGGCAAAGACACCGCAAAAGAGTATTACATCGAGTCATCGAATAGATCTCCAAGAACATCGAGGAGAACTTTGTATTGAGAACGAAAGAGAGAGAAGCCATCTAGCTACTAGCTATGGACCCATAGCTGTGTGGTAAACTACTCACGCTTCATCGAAGAGGCAATGGTGTTGATGTAGAAGCCCTCCATGATCGAACCCCCTCCGGCAGGATGCCGGGAAAGGCCCCTAGATGGGATCTCACAGGTGCAGAAGGTTGCGACGGTGGAAAAGTGGTTTCGTGGCTCCCCTGGAAGGTTTTGGGATATTTGAGAATATATAGGTGGAAGAAATAGGTCGGTGGAGTCATGAGGGGTCCACAAGGGTGGGGGCGCGCCCTACCCCCTGGCCGCGCCCTCCGACCTTGTGGTCGCCTCGTGGCTTCTCTCACTTGCACTCCAAGTCCTCTGGATGTATTCTGGTCCAAGAAAAATCATCGCGAAAGTTTCATTCCGTTTGGACTCTGTTTGGTATTCCTTTTCTGCGAAACTCTAAACAAGGAAAAAACAGAAATTGGCACTGGGCTCTAGGTTAATAAGTTAGACCCAAGAATCATATAAAATAGCATATTAATGCATATAAAACATCCAAAACAGATATACAATAAAAAATTATAGATACGTTGAAGACGTATCAATGAGTAATTTCTTCCCGATCTTGTGGATTTACCCTTAGCATACATCTACAGATTGTTTTACAAAAAAATCATGGCGATTCGCTATTTGATATTCTCGATGCTTCGAGACAGATCCATCATTCACTCATTTTCCTTGAACTTTCATAGCATCTAAGCTCAGTTAGAAACAGTTGCCAGAAATAAGGAAAAGCTTCAGAAAAAAACACTTAAAAGGAGTAGAGGCATGAACGGCTTTCCAACTCCGGGTCGCAACAAACTGACATATGCATGCAGGAGCGCGTTGCGTGTCCATGGTAACCGTTTGATCAGGTATGTTAGTTGACGAGTGTGTTTGCAATGTGAGCCATGTTACTCTTGGAGGTTTGCAAGACGAATACTTTGAAATATGGGTCATGTTTTGCTCGAAGATTTATAGCATGGACCACGTTGCACTCGTAGGTTTTGCAAGCATACCTTTGCAACACGAGCCATGTTGCCACCGCACGCTTGCTACCAATGGAGAAGCCAGTCGATCACATTGCCTTTCCATAGCATCTCGCCTCCGTCTTGCAGCAGGGATAATAGCCATCGCCTTGTGGCGCAGACACATGTCTGCAGTTGCGAAAACCGTTGAAACCCACGGCGTCCATCCATACAGCAAGATCGGGAATGTTTGGGAGATTTCTGATCATAACCCGCTCCTTCTGTCCTCTGGGGAAGAGGGGCGTGAAACCCCGAAACCCCGCGAATTTCGCTTTAATCTGTCCTGGATCAATGATGACAAGTTCCTACCCACTGTGAGGAAAATTTGGGCTAGGAATGTTGCCTCATCAGATCCTATTGATGTCCTGAATATCAAGTTGAAAAGATTCAAAACATATTTTAAAGGGTGGGGCTCGGATAAGTATTGTCATGATAAAAAAAAGGAAAGAGGATTTACGAATAGAACTAGCTATGCTCGAGGAACTAGAAGAAGAAGATATGTTGCCTCCTGATCTATATAGTAGAAAAATGGATATTAATCTTTGAGCTTTACGAGCTCTGGTGAATGAGGAAATCTTCTGGCTTCAACAGTCTCGTGAGCGCTGGCTGCTCAAGGGAGACCTGAATACTGACTATTATCACAAAATTGCTAATGGGAGGAAACGTAAAAATACAATCCAATCACTTAAAATGGGCGAGACACTGATTGAAGGCACGGACAATTTGATTGCACATGCCACTGAGTTCTACAAAAATCTGTTCGGGCCAGCTCCTGGCAACCGGATTCATCTTGATCCAGAAACTTGGTCTCCTGGGGAGAAATTAGACGAAAAAGATAATAAAGATCTTTGCCGAGAATTTACTGAACAAGAGATCAAAGAGGCCCTGTTTGACATGGCCCCCAATAGAGCCCCTGGACCCGATAATATCCCTGCTGAGTTTTATCAGGTGTGTTGGGATATAGTAAAAAAATGACATTATGGCTCTTTTTAAAGCTTTTCATCAAGGGGCGCTGGATGTCCAACGGCTTAATTATGGAGTTATTACACTGCTTCCTAAGGTTTCTGGAGCTGAGAAAATCCAACAGTACAGACCCATCTGCTTGTTGAGATGCCCATATAAGCTGATCACCAAAGTTCTTGACCGTAGAGTTGCTGTTTATGCAAATAAACTCATTAGTCCTACTCAGAACGCTTTTGTAAAAGGGAGGAATATCATGGACGGTGTCCTGTCCCTTCATGAAATTCTTAACTACACTTATATTAAAAAGAGAGTGGGAATCGTCCTTAAGTTGGACTTTGAGAAAGCCTATGATAGGGTGAATTGGGATTTTCTCCTTGAATGCCACAAGATGCGGGGTTTTGACAAAACCTGGTGTGGTTGGATCGAACAGATACTGCATAATGGGACAGTTAGCATCAAACTTAATGGTAGTGTTGGGCCGTATTTTCAAAGCAAAAAAGGGGTGAGGCAGGGGGACCCGCACTCTCCTTTCTTGTTCAATCTAGCAGTGGAATGCCTCACTAAAATGATCAAAAATGCCCAAAAAAACAAACTCATTGTGGGCCTGGCTGCAGACCTTATCCCCGATGGGGTGGCGGTTCTACAATATGCGGATGATACAATCATTTGTATCGAGGACGATGTTGATAAGGCTGTCAACCTGAAGTTACTGTTGTATATGTTTGAAATGATGTCTGGCCTGAAAGTTAACTTTCGTAAAAGTGAGATTCTCTTGTGGGTGGAGATGCAAGTGTGGTGAATAAATATGCAGATATCTTTAAGCTGTGAGGTTGGCAGCTTCCCACTCAAGTACTTGGGGATGCTGTGAGTTATGCTAACCTAAAATCTTGATTGGGAGTTCATTGTTGGTAAATACCTGAAGAGGTTCGAGGCCTGGATCGGCAACGCTGCCTCAATGGGGGGGGGGGGGGGAGGCACACTCTGCTTGATTCTGTTGTTACACAGATATCTCTCTACCACATGTCTATGTGGCTCATGAATAAAACTTTCATCGAGAGACTGGATAAACACAGACGTAGGTTCTTCTGGCAAGGTTGTAACAAAAAGAGGAGATACTATCTTATTAAGTGGAGTAAGATATGTAGATCCAAAGATAAAGGGGGTTTGGGTATAAAAGATCTTAGAAAACAAAACATTAGTCTCATGGTTAAATGGTGGTGGAAGTTAGAGACACAAAGCGGATTGTGGCAGGATATTGTCCGGGCCAGGTATCTTCGCAACACCTCTGTTGCTGAAATTTCTCCCAAATTTTCCGACTCGCCCTGTTGGAAAGCTTTGCTCAAGATTAAAGATGTTTATATGATGGGCAGAAAGATTGAAACTGGTGCTGGGAACTTGATTAGGCTGTGGAAAGATCCAATAAATGGGCTGATCCCATTTCAGGATCAATATCCACGTCTGTTTGAGATTTGCAATTACCTCACGAGCATCCTGGACAAAAGAGAGGGACTTAATGACGCTTCGATGTTCAGACGTAGGCTTACCCCTGATTTGTTCAAACAATGGGAAGACATGCGTGCTGTAGTTAATAAAATTCCC